>CM035837.1:444572434-445272434 GCA_020510985.1 Pholidichthys leucotaenia | reverse complement strand
ATAGAACATTCAATTTACATATACTTGTACCTACTTTGACTTGGTGCTAATTTTTTATGATATTTCAATAAAAAGAACAGAAAGCTTACAAAAAGATTTGATTTTTGGTCTAGTTAAAAATTACATTACCTTTACAATGGTTGACCCCTGACAGGAAGATCAGCATCATTTTGATCAGATTAGGCAATGGAATTTCTATGTAATTATACTGTTTTATAATTCAGTGTTATAACAGACAAACCACACTTTCCAAAACAATTCCATTTTATTATATACAAAATATTAAAATTAAAAAAAAAATTGCAACACAACATGAAGGTTAATCGACATTTTATACACGCCGACCACTGAGTGCTGAGGCTCGGTAGAATGAAGCCGTCTCTGCCAGCTCTGGTTCAGGAAGGCTCGGTTGAATTAATCCGTGCGGGCTGTCGCGGCGGACGCGTGGGATGATTCTACAAGGAAAATGCACACAATAAAATACAGCACGAAAGTGCAATATATACAGAAAAGACAATAGTTTTTAACAAGAATACATAAGCTTATTTCAGCGTATTGTTCACATGAATAATTAAAAAAAGCTTTAGTCCGCAGTGTGCTGCAATAAAGCAGCGATCCATCCACAAATGAACAGCTTTTTTACTGCATAAATAAACTGAGCGTCTTACCGAATATATTTGAGAAAAAACGCACAATAAAAAAAAATTAAAACTCACCGTTAAAGGACTCCGATGTCGAGACCTCCCGGTATATTTTTTCATTCCGGGCGGCTCTGTCTAACTCGCGCTGGATACGTTCATCTGACGATGCAGTGAGCAGACACTGCACCTCCTTATTGGTCCATGGAACACCCTTATTACGCAAAGCCATTTTTGATAGAGAATAAATGAAAATAGCACAGCAATACACTGAAAAGAAACCGCCAACAGTGGTTGCGTGCTGAGTAAAGGCGGTCATGAAGATTCTTTTTTTTTTTTTTTTCAAAAACTTTATTGAGAAGGTCGTGAAGATTTGGTAGATCAGGAGGAGGAGAGGGGCGGTTCCAACCTGACCAATCAGCGCTGGTTACGACCTGACCAATCAGCGGCGACCAGTCTGTTAACGTCACAACACGGCACAGCTCAGCACTGCTGTACCCTGCCCTGCAGCGGGGCTGAGAATCGCGGCTGTTAAACCGTGTTGGGGCTTGTGGAAAAGCATACAAAGCGTGCTGAGCCGTCCCGTGTCGCGCTAAAGCGTGCTAGTGGAAAAGGCCCTTAAGCGGTGATGTTTGGAGGTGTTAATCCTGCAGATCTGCATTAATCAGCAGGGAAAAGGAGAAGAGGAATAGGAGATCCCCAGCAGCAGAAATAACCCAGTTAACCCAGGAAGAGTAAACACATGACACCCCATGACACCCAACAGACCCCCCATGACATCAGTGGGAACAGCTGGGCCAAACTTCACACCTCTGTCGAGTTAATTATTCCCTTCTGAGGACAATTCAAACAGAGCTGCTGCTGAGATGGAAACCAAAGGGTTAAAGGGTATGACTTTATCAGCAGCACTGATCCCCCACCCCCACCCCCAACTGACCTGCTGGCCAGGAATTAACAACAACTCAGGCCTGTTAACACAATTTTAACGACAAAAGGACATGCAAAAGAATGAAGTTCCCTTTGATTTAACAGGATAACCATGTGAATTTTCTGGTCTGCGAATGAACAGAGCAGCCATGAGTGTTTCACAGAGTCACTTATTGAATTATAATGGTTAATCTAAGTCACAAGTTCAGTAAACATAAACTTAAGGGGAAACTTAAACCCATGTCAAAAATCACTATCTGGCCACTTTAATGGTGAGTTAAGGAAAATCAATAGAAAAAGTTTAGCAGAATAAACACGTCGACTGAGGAGAGGGGGAAAAAAAAGACAGCGTTTTGGAGTTTTACTCCATGTAAGAAGGTTGAGCTCAACAAGAAGATAATCCCTCCTCATGTACCAGAGAAAAACACACAGAAGAGACAACTTTAGAGGGCGCAAAGCAACTTGCACAAAAACTCTTGAACTACTAGGGCGTTTCTCCCTATTTAATGGAGCACACTTCTTGGGTCATAACATATGACTGGCAGCAGGAAGAACCAGTTATCGGCTATTGTGGGAGATTTGAATGAGCTATGCTCCAATAAGAAAGCGGTCCTTTGTCTGAAACTGACCAATAGAATGAAAGGGGGCATCGTCCAGCAGAGATGGCCTGGTGATTGACTGATACCAGTCAGATTACTGGCATAAAGTTTTAGAAGGCAAACATACATATCAACTGTGAAATTCACATTATATAGGCTAAAGGCTAGGCTAAAGGCTAACCCCTTCAGACCAGCGGTACCATCGTTCCTTCTCTCTAACGTCTGCTCCCTCGAAAACAAGCTGGACGAACTGCGTTAGCTGACAGAAACCCGGAGAGAGTGGAGAGACTGCTGTGTGCTTGTTTTCACGGAGACATGGCTCCATGACAACATCCCTGATGAGGCCATTCAACTGGAAGATATGGCGATGTTCAGTGCCGACAGGGAAACAGCGAGCTCCGGTAAGAGCCGGGGGGTGGGCTATGCATCTATGTTAACAAGAACTGGTGCATTAATGCCACATTAGTGTCTAAACACTGCTCTCCGTTGGTGGAGTTTCTTATTGTAAATTGTCGGCCATATTATTTGCCGAGGGAATTCAGCAACGTGTTTGTAGCGGCTGTTTACATAGCGCCAAGCGCTAACGCTAACGCTAATGCTAAGAAGGCACTCTGGGAACTGTACAATGCGATTAGTGAAATCCAAACTTCACACCCGGACAGTTTTGTGGTGGTTGCGGGGGATTTTAACCACACCAGTTTAAAGACTGTGCTCCCCAAGTTTAAACAATGTGTGGACTTTAAGACCAGGGGAGAGAATATGTTGGACTTAGTGTACACAAACACAGATGCATATAAGGCGATACCCCGCCCCCATCTCGGCCTTTCTGACCACATATCCGTGATGCTGCTGCCTGCCTACAAACCTTTATTGAAGCGCAGCAGGCCAGCAGTGAAACAAATCAGAATTTGGCCAGAGAGTGCAACCTCTGCACTGAAAGACTGTTTTCTGCACACAGACTGCGAGGTCTTCAAAATAGCAGCCTCCCAGGAAAACAAGACAGATGTGGAGGAGTATGCTGAAACGGTCACCAGCTACATCGCGAAGTGCACAGAGGATGTCACTACAGTGAAGACCATCACTATGCGGGGTAACCATAAGCCCTGGATGACTGCAGAGGTGCGCTCGCTGCTTACAGCCTTCAGAGCGAAGGACAGGATCGCCCTCCGCTCAGCCAGGTCTGCGCTCTCAAAGGGAATTAAGGCGGCAAGTGGTTTAGCACTGTGGCAGCACAGTTTACCCTCGGCCGGGGGATCGCGGGGATCGTGAGATCGTGGGTTCGATCCCAGCCCCCGACCAACAGTGAGCTGTGTGGAGTTTGCATGTTCTCCCCGTGTTGCGCGGGTTTACTCCGGGATTTCTCCAGTTTCCTCCCGCATACCAAAAACATGTAGGTTTAGGGTGCTCGCACACGCAGCGACCGGCAGCCGGTGGCTTGTCACCAGACTGCAAACCAAATCTACCTACGGGTACAAATAAGTAACAAAAAAAAAAAAAAAAAAAAAAAAAAAAGGGCACCTATGCGGAGAAAATCCAGGGACACCTCTGTGACACTAGGAACACCAAGCAGATGTGGCAGGGAGTTCGGACACTGACGGGCTATAAGTCTAGGCAGGGGGTCGACGATGATGCTTCGCTTCCAGACAGGCTCAACGACTTCTTTGCATGTTTTGAAGCATCAAACTCAACAATCACCATCGGTCGGACCAGCTTTTACCATCAACACAGTGGACACACGGAGGACCCTAACCAGAGTCAACCCACGTAAAGTTGCAGGTCTGGACAACATCCTGGCACGTGTGCGCCGAGACTGCGCGAGCGAGTTGGCGGATGTCCTGACTGACATTTACAACATCTCCCTGAGTCAGGCCATCGTTCCCAGATGCTTCAAGACCTCTATCATTGTACTGGTGGCAAAGAAACCAGTTGTGTCCTGTTTGAATGACCCGATGCCTGAGCCACAAACTACACTGCTGATTTTATTGGAAAATAGGGCTTAAATTTTATGAACTGCAATATCTGTAACAAAAGCGTACCACTCGGTGTTTCCCTGCACTCTTTGGGAGTGCAGGAAATGTGAAGGACACAATTCTTTTCCATCATTGTCACTTCATCATCACAAGGCAAGAAATCTGTCACGCTTCATAGGACATCATAGGATGGCCTGTGAACTCTAGACATCATAGGACACATAAAGACATGTCATATGTCATATAGACCATGTGTCTTGATGTGTCCTATAGACCATGTGTCTTTCAATTCAGGCATCTTAGGACGGCTCGCGATGCCGGAGTGGTGGTTACTGGTAGAGCATCCGCTCCACACCCGGGAGGCAGGGGTTCAAATCCCGGCCGGGTCATGCCAAAGGCCGTATAAAAGCGGAACTTCCTGCTGTCCAGCTTGGTGCTCAGCAATAATGGAATGGAGGAGGGAAATCTGTGGTGGCACCTTGCATGGCAGCGGCCCTTCTGATTCTACACATGGGGTGTGTGTGATTAACACTGTAGATAGGATAAAACACAATTTCATTCTACTGTATATAATTGGTTGTATGGTTGATTGACAAAGGGTGATTTAATTTTTAATTTTTATCCTTTATGTGGTGCTTATGTGGATTAGGTGGCAGTCAAAGACCTTGGCGGTACGTGGAATGTCACCTCTCTGGTGGAGAAGGAGCCTGAGCTGGTGTACGAGGTTGAGAGATACCGGGTAGACATAGTCAGCCTCACCAACACACAGTTCCGGTTCCGGAGCCAGTCTCCTGGAGAGGGGCTGGAGCTTGGCCTTTTCTGCGACGAGCAGGGATGGGTATTCTTGTATCCCCCCACCTTGCTGCCTCTATATTGGGAGTTTTACCCGGTGGATGAAAGGGTTGCTTCCCTGCGCCTTCGGGTTGGGAAAACGGGTCCTGACCATCATTTATTTGTGCCTATGCACCAAATGTTTCAGAGTACCCACCCTTTGGAGTCTGTGTCTGGGGTGCTGGAGGGTGCTCCTCTTGGAGACTCCTTGTCCTACTAGGGGACTTCAATGTGCACGTGGGCAACGACAGTGAAACCTGGAGAGGGGGTGATTGGGAGAACGGCTGCCCGATCTGAACCCGAGTGGTGATTGGACTTCTGTGACGCTGTCAACTGATCACCAACTGGTGGTGAGTTGGATTTCAGACCTGGTAGACCCAAACGCATAGTGAGGGTGTGCTGGGAACGTCTGGCTGAGGCCCCTGTCCGGGAAGTCTGCAACTCCCACCTCGGAAGAACTTCAACCACATTCCAAGGGAGTCTGGAGACATGGAGTCTGAATGGGCCATGTTCTCCACCTCTGTTGTTGAAGCGGCGGCCCAGAGCTGTGGCCGCAAGGTGGTCGGTGCATCTCATGGTGGCAACCCCCAAACCAAGACACCAGTGGTGAGGGGGGCCATTAAGCTGAAGGAGTCCTATCACTTGGCTTGTGGGACTCCCGAAGCAGCTGAGGTGTACCAGCAGGCCAAGTGGAGTGCAGCTCAAGTGGTTGCTGAAGCAAAAACCCGGGTATGGGAGGAGTTCGGTGAGGCTATGGAGCAAGACTTTCGGTCGGCCTTAGATTCTGGCAAACTGTGCGGTGGCTCAGGAGGGGAAAGCGGCTCCCTGTCCACACTGTATGGTGCGGATGGGGCGCTGTTGACTTTGACTGGGGATGTTGTCGGGCGGTGGAAGGAATACTTTGAGGATCTCAATCCCACTGATACGCCTTCCACAGAGGAAGCAGGGTTTGTGGACGAGGGGGATGACTCGCCTATGCTGAGGAGCCAAGGGGTTAAAAATCTCCTTGGTGGCCGGGCCCCGGCGGTAGACGAGATTCGCCCTGAGTACCTCAAGGCCCTGGATGATGTTGGGCTGTCATGGTTGACACGCCTCTGCAACATTGCGTGGCGGTCGGGAGCAGTGCGGCATGGCAAACCGGGGTGGTGGTTCCTCTCTTCAGGAGGAGCAATGTGGTTTTTGTCCTGGCCGTGGCACATCGGACCAGCCCCTCTCGAGAATTCTCGGGGGTTTGTGGGAGTTTGCTCAGTTTACATGTGTTTTATGGACTTGGAGAAGGCATTTGACCACGTCCCTTGAGGTTTTTTGTGGGTTGCTTCGGGATATCGGGCATGTTATGTTGCGAGCTATTCGGTCTCTGTACGACCGTTGAGTTCGGTTCCTATTGCCAACACTCGGTCGGACTCATTCCCAGTGAGTTGGACTCCGCCAGGGCTGCCCTTTGTCACCGATCCTGTTCATAATTTTTATGGACAGGATTTCTAGGCACAGCCAATGGAGAGCTTCATCCAGCACAGCCCTTGCTGGGACGGTTTGCCAATGAGTGTGAAGTGGCTGGGATGAGAATCAGCACCTCCAAGTCTTGAGTCCATGGTCCTCAGCCGGAAAAAAAAAGGCTCCTGCCCCAAGTGGAGGAGTTCAAGTATCTTGGTCTTATTCATGAGTGAGGGGAAAATGTAGCGAGAGATTGATAGACGGATTGGAGCAGCATCTGCAGTGATGCGGACATTGTACCGGTCTGTTGTGGTGTTGAGTTCTAAGGCAAAGCTGTCAATTTACCATTCAATCTACATTCCTACCTTGGTCATGAGCTTTGGGTAATGACCGAAAGAACAAGACTGTGGATACAAGCGGCTGAAATGAGCTTTCTCTGTAGGATTGCTGGACTCACCCTATAGGGTGAGGAGCTCAGTTATCCGGGACAGCCTCAGAGTAGAACCGCTGCTCCTCCACATTGAAAGGAGTCAGTTGAAGTGGTTTGGGCATCTGATTAGGATGCTTCCCGGACGCCTCCCACTTGAGGTGTTTGGGGCACGTTCCACTGGGAGGAGGGCAGACCCAGGACTCGGAGGAGACTGTCTCTCCCAGCTGGTCTGGGAACACCTTGGTATCCTCTCCTCTGCTTGAACTGCTGCCTCCACGACCCGGACCTCCGGAAAAGTGGTATACCTCAAGGCTGCCTTCATGTCTACATCAAGGCTGCCTTGTCTTTGTGATGTCATACATCAAGCCTGCCTTCATGTCTGTCATATACAGTGAGTCCATGCCAGATCTATTTTCATGATCCTGTCCATGAACTGGAATTACGACGCACCAGTGGTCTCAACGAAGACCCACCAGATGGAGAGCAATAGAATGAGGACAACTGCTGCACGTCAAAGATGCCAGAGGTTCCAGCAGTACATCGCATGAGACAGGCCCTTCATCAGCAATAGGGTACTAGGACATCATAGGATGGCCTATGATCTGCCTCATAGCGTGTCGTATGAACTCAAGGCATCATAGACAACTCACCATGCCTACATGACAGCAAATGTGTGAATGCCAGTCTACACTAATGTGTAAAATAAGCAAAGCGCTGATTTTCTCCGGGTGCTCCAATTGTTTCTACGGGCATGCACGGGCCTTCTTGAACAGGGTCGACCACTTTTGCAGGATTGTGCCCATGAACTGGAATTACGACGTACCTATCCCTCAACCAGTGGTCTGAACGAAGACCCACCAGATGGAGAGCAATAGAATGAGAACTGCTGCACGTCAAAGGATGCCGTCAACATGGAACACCTCAGGTTCCACCAGTACACCCCAGGCATGTAAACAACATAACACAGAACAGTGACAGGCAGAAGAAGTAACAAGCAGGGGCAAACAGCCCCAGATGGCAGGGCATATTTTGTGATTTACATTTTGCTGCATAAAAAAACTGTCGTGATTACCACTTAGTGCTGTGTTATGCCAACTGTCCTGTAACTGGCAAGAATTCTGTTCCAGTGCATCCCCTCTACGGGCATGCACGGGTTTCTACGGGTGTATGCACTGTAAAATGTGTGAATTATTATGGATTTTAAAAAAACATCCAGGAAGATGTCTTTTATGAAGATCCGTCAATCTAGCCACCAAAACCTTTAAATGGACCCCAAAAACTTCCAATAAAACATTACAAAATAAAATTGGATCATGTCCAGATCAGCGGAAAAAGTAAACCACAAACATTCCATATCAACATTTTTTTTTGGCATCCACCTAGATGGATGAAGCAGCCATGGTCCCTTAACCATTTACACACACATTCACACCTAGGGCCACTTTAGAGTCAACAATTAACCTAACCTGCATGTTTTGGCCTCTGGAGGAAACCGGAGAAATCCCAGAGTAAACCTACGCAGATACGGGGAGAACATGCAAACTCCACACAGATCACTGGTCAGGGGCTGGGATTGAACCAGGGATCCCATGGCCGTTGCTATGCTGGCGCTAACCACTGCTCCACCGCACCGCCCAAATTGTAGTGCATTTATGGTAAGTTTGAGAGTGCAAGGAAAAAGCTACTTTTAAGGGGAAAAATGCACCTTTGAGAAGTTTGTAAGGAAAGCTGCAATTTTACAAGAAAGTGAGACAAATTTTAGTAGAGAAGTCAAATTTTGAGAGAAGCAGCATACAAGGATGAAGTAGAATTTCAGAAAATTTCACAAGTAACGGAGGCAGCATGACATTTAAAAAAAATTGAACTAGAAAAGCACTCAGAGCGCATACCTCAGCCAAGGCTCCAGTCTCTCATGGATCAACTCCAAAATGTAGTGGGTTTGTGTGTAGGCCTTCACTTGTGGTGAAAATTGCATCAAAGTCTGTCCATTAGTTTGAGTATTGTTGCTAACACACTGAAAAGAGCCTTGGCTGAGGTATGCATTCTCAGATTATCACCAAAATATAATGGGTTCCTCTCCAGCCCAAGAACCACCCCAGTAAAAACATAACCTCCTTGGTGGAATAAGTTAAGGGTAAGTTTCAAGTTACGATAAGCTATGCATAAGTGCATGTTAGACTATCGTCGGGCATAAATTGTGATCGCCGGCAACACACCAAGCATTTGTTGGCAAGTTTATACATCGAACTCGTTATGGATACATGATGCATATGCCCAACATTAAATTTTGGCCATATGCCAGCATTTTATAGATTAGATTAGATTAGATTCAACTTTATTGTCATTACACATGTATGAATACAAGGTAACAAAACCCAGTTTAGCATCCAATCAGAAGTGCAAAGGACAGCAGTGCAGTATATACAGTAATTAACAGTATGTGCAATTTAAGCAAATATATGCAAATATATGCAGCAGTGCAGAAAGTTAAGAGTACTGTTATGTGCAAATAATGTACAATAAGTTAGTTGGGCAGTTATGTACAGGTGAGGATGGTAAGAGATGATGGTAAGAGAGTCAGCGGGGAACGAAGTTCAATAACGTGACAGCTGTTGGAAAGAAACTGTTCCTAAACCTGCTGGTTCTAGTCCGAAGGCTTCTGAAACGCCTTCTGGAGGGGAGAAGCTGGAACAGTCCATGAGCAGGATGGTTGGAGTCCCTAAGAATGCTGCGTGCCCGGCGCAGACATCTTTTCCTGTAGACGTCCTCTATAACTGGAAGTGGAGTCCCTGTGATGCGTTGGGCAGTTTTCACCACCCGCTGCAGCGCCTTACGGTCAGCGACAGAGCAGCTCCTATACCAGACTGTGACACAGTTGGTCAGGTACTCTCTATCACGCAGCGGTAGAAGTTGCCCAGGATGTCAGTTGACAGATGGTTCTTCTTCAGTGTCCTCAAGAAGAAGAGGCGCTGATGGGCCTTCTTGATCAGGCTGGTGGTGTTAACTGAACAGGACAGGTCCTCCGAGATGTGGGTCCCCAGGAATTTGAAGCTGGGGACATGTCGTTCAACAGCTTATGCCATGCTATACATTGGCAAATGCTGCCTAAATTGTCAAGGGTGGGTCAGGGCTTTATGAGGTAATAGCCTATATGCTATTATCAGCCCGTGTTTATTTTGTGCAACATTAATACATGTTTTTACACTCTTGACAACGTAGGAATACCGGAGCAGTAATATTCAAATGCTACACAAAATTAATAAAAGAATACTAAAACTACATAGCTGAGCTCTGGGAGGAGCAGAGGTTTGTCAGCAGGTTCTTCATGTCACTGTTGTGTGCATCATCGGGGTTAAACACTGCATGCCGTATTCACTGGTATTAACTGGGTATCAGTTTTCTTGTATAAATGACATGCCAAGTATCAAATTCTGAAATTTTGTTTGCGGATGACACAAATATCCTTTGCACTGGTGAGAATTTGCAGCAGGTTTTAGAGGTGGTCACAACTGAAATGAAAAGGTTAACGCAGTGGTTCAACAAAAATAAAGGTTATGTTGCTTGGAAATTATAAAATCATGAAATAATGGTAACGATAGATGATACCAGAATAAAGTTTCTGGTGATGCTAGACAATATCTGCTGGAAACCTCACAGGGCCAAGTTGACAAAATGTATAGGGATACTGGGGAACATCTTGCATAAATCATTAGGTCTGGGGAAACACCCACAAGACCAACAGCCAATATGCACATTACAAAAAGCTATAAGGATAATAAATAATTTTGGATATAAAGACCATACCAACTCGTTTTTAAAGTTCATGGATTTAAATTGAAGACAGCACAAGTAATGTACAGGGCAATTAATAATCAACTCCCAACTAATATACAAAAAATATTCAAAAAAAGAGAATGCTTATTTGAAGAAAAGTGTGTGCATAACTGTGGGGTGGATTTGTGGAACAGTCTGGAGCTGGAACTGTGAAACTATGTACAAACAAATCAATTTTTTAGGATTCTTAGGGGCAGATTTACGAAGGCAGTGCAAATTAGTGAATGCGCAAATGTAAACGGTGCCTAAGGGAGTGGCCAATTTTGCCAGTGATCTACTATCAACAAGCAAAATTAATGAACGCAGATGCAGTCACTTCATTTCAGTAATGCCCACTCATTCACCAAGAGCACCGCGAAGGTACACCTGAGGAAGCGGGTCACCAACAAAGGCACAGCAAGTTCAGAGGAGCATAATATAGTTTAAAGCTTTTTTTAAAGCTTAAAGCTTTTGTTTAAGCACAAACCCCAGTAAAATAGTTCATATTCATATCAGTTTTCATTACACATGGCAGGCTCTTTGTTAATATGTATAAATAATTGCTGGGGTTTATATGTGAAAAACTTTGTTTTGACAATCTACAGGTCTCCCAGTTCACAACGTTTTATAATGCCAGTGTTGCAATTTCGAGGGACGTTTCTATGGATCTGTGCACTCATTGTTTTCCTCCTTGTGTATCCTGAAAGAGAGAAGATGGAACTCAATTACCGTTTTACGCACAGCAAAAAAAAAAGGTTGACATCAGAGGGAGCTGAGGAAAACTCCAGATGTCTCACCCCTGCAGACAAAGTCATTATCGGCTGACACCATCTGTATGTCTGCTATAGGTATTAGGGCTCTTAGTGTATCCTGTTTTATGGATACAAATGTAGGCTGTACAAGTTGGGGGGGGGGGAACTGCCGGCTGTTCAGCACAACGCAGATCTCTTGAGACCATTGATATTCATATAACCTGTTCTTCTGTCTCTGCCATGCGCCCTTGGTTCTCGCTGATGTCTTCTCCTGGCACCAACTCGCCATCATGTGAGAGGCGCACATGAATTAAGACAAGCATTTTTTGGGCATAAATTAACATAGTCCATGCCTTTTCACCATTTATCCTGTGCCTTTTAGTAATCTCGGCAGTAGTTAACGCCAAAACAGGGTTTTGTGATGCCACAGCATGTTTGTAAATTGTTTTTGAAAGATCAATTATGGCTAGGATTAATGATAGATTGAACTCTGAAGTAGATGCAGTTGTTAAAAGTCAGCAGGTTAAAATGACCCAGAGAGAGTCTGAATCTTTTTCTTTTTGTCTCCTTTTTGTCTCCTCACTATGAATAAGTGGAACCTGAGATTTATGTGTCCGCTGGTTCAACCGCCCTGATTGATGGTGGCAATGAAACTGTGGTGGCCACGTGTATTGCAGAGCATGCCCGACCTCCTGCTGAAGTGTCGTGGGAGTCCAACCTTTTTGGCCAGTCTGAAGTGCAGCTAATAGATGAAGTCAATGGCACGACCAGCACACAAGTCCGCTACATCTGGCAGCCCACACGCCACGTCCAGGGCCACACACTCACATGTGTTGTTCGCCACCCAACTCTGCAGAATGACTTCAGGATCCCCTACCACCTCAACGTACAATGTAAGTGATTATATGGACTAACAAAACTGGAGAACTCATAATGTCTAGTGACAAATGCTAAGGGAGTACGGTGGGCAATATGGCTGAAAAATGATTATCACAATTTCTGCTGAGTTTCCACAATAGCAGTATTCATTATCACAGAGTACGGGGGGGGGGGGGTTATATATGTAAAATAGTTTCATAGGCCAGCATTATTTACCTTCAACATATTCAGTAAATCTCTCTTTGGATCGCCACCTTATTGTAGTGGAGGGGTTTAGTGTTCTAATGATTCCAGGAGTTGTATTGTCAGGGGGCAACTTGCCCCTGCTATGGTCTCCCAAGGCAAATAAGTTCTGGGTGAAGGGCCAGACAAAGAGCGATCCAGTAGATCTAAAGACAAGGATCCAGTGTACCCAAAAGAGCCACATGTGTCCACCATCTGTCCACATTCAAGAAGTGTGGACTCACCACCTGCAGGAGAGATCATGGTGCTATGTGAACTGGATGTCTGCTAGAACTGCTTGCCCTCGTGACCCAGACTCGTTTCAATGAGGCGCCTGCACTGAAGAATGATGGGGTGAGACCAGAGGGCGCAGTATTGAAGCGCTCCAAGCGACTGCCTTCAAAAAAGGACTTCAAACCGGACACGCGAGACGACCGGTTCCGAGGAGGAGGCCCGCTTACGCCATGGTGGTCCAAGGAAGCATGATAGAGCTTCCCCGAGGATTGGTGATGTCCGCCCAAAGGTTGAAGCGCGGTTGAGAGGGACACACGGAACGCATGAGCGGCGCGATGACCAGGGACGGCTCCAGGTGGTGGCTGCCTGGAGTGACGGATATTGGGCCTGTCAGATGAGACGTGGAGGCACCCCAAGCTCATCCCCAGAGGTCAAGAATAGAAGGCGCTCTGGATTGGAACCACGAGATGGCAATCCAGGGGGGAGGGCCCTCCACAGGATGTGTAAAATGGGGCTACTGTTTTATGCTCCTGTGTCGTGATGTACAGTGGGGCAAAAAAGTACTTAGTCAGCCACCAATTGTGCGGGTTCTCCCACTTAATGAGAGGTCTCCCAGTTTTCATCATAGGTATACCTCAACTATAAGACAAAATGAGGAAAAAAAATGGAAAATCACATTGTCTGATTTTTAAAGAATTTATTTGCAAATTATGGTGGAAAATAAGTATTTGGTCATCTACAAACAAGCAAGATTTCTGGCTCTCACAGACCTGTAACTTCTGGCTCCTCTGTCCTCCACTCGTTACCTGTATTAATGGCACCTGTTTGAACTCGTTATCAGTATGTATTAATGGCACCTGTTTGAACTCGTTATCAGTATAAGACACCTGTCCACAACCTCTAAAGTCAGACTCTAAACTCCACTATGGCCAAGACCAAAGAGCTGTCAAAGGACACCAGAAACAAAACTGTAGACCTGCACCATGCTGGGAAGACTGAATCTGCAATAGGTAAGCAGCTTGGTGTGAAGAAATCAACTGTGGGAGCAATGATTAGAGAATGGAAGACATACAAGACCACTGATAATCTCCCTCGACCTGGGACTCCATGCAAGATCTCACCCCGTGGGTCAAAATGATCACGAGAACGGTGAGCAAAAATCCCAGAACCACATGGGGGGACCTAGTGAATGACCTGCAGAGAGCTGGGACCAAAGTAACAAAGGCTACCATCAGTAACACACTACACCGCCAGGGACTCAAATCCTGCAGTGCCAGACGTGTCCCCCTGCTTAAGCCAGTACATGTCCAGGCCTGTCTTAAGTTTGCTAGAGAGAGCATTTGGATGATCCAGAAGAGGACTGGGAGAATGTCATATGGTCAGATGAAACCAAAATAGAACTTTGGTAACAACTCAACTTGTGTTTGGAGGAGAAAAAACACCATACCTACTGTGAAGCATGGGGGTGGAAACATCATGCTTTGGGGCTGTTTTTCTGCAAAGAGACCAGGACGACTGATCCGTGTAAAGAAAAGAATGAATGGGGCCATGTATCGTGAGATTTTGAGTGAAAACCTTCCATCAGCAAGGGCATTGAAGAAACGTGGCTGGGTCTTTCAGCATGACAATGATCCCAAACACACCACCCAGGCAATGAAGGAGTGGCTTCGTAGAAGCATTTCAAGGTCCTGGAGTGGCCTAGCCAGTCTCCAGATCTCAACCCCATAGAAAATCTTTGGAGGGAGTTGAAAGTCCGTGTTGCCCAGCGACAGCCCCAAAACATCACTGCTCTAGAGGAGATCTGCATGGAGGAATGGGCCAAAATACCAGCAACAGTGTGTGAAAACCTTGTGAAGACTTACAAAAAACATTTGACCTCTGTCATTGCCAACAAAGGGTATATAACAAAGTATTGATGAACTTTTGTTATTGACCAAATATTTCTTTTCCACCATAATTTGCAAATAAAGACAATGTGATTTTCTGGATTTTTTCTCATTTTGTCTCTCATAGTGATGAAAATTGGAGACCTCATCTTTTAAGTGGGACAACTTGCACAATTGGTGGCTGACTTAAATACTTTTTTACCCCACTGTATATTTTATAGCCTTATTGGTGTGTGCCCCAAATATTTAAAGTGAAGATTCATATATTGTGTGTATGGCTTAGGAGACTTCAAGAAGTATTGGTTATTTTATGGGAATTGTGTTATAAAAGAGCATATGGTAAAAGGAGAATCACCATGTTTGACTGATTTACGTGAATTGATGGAAATATATAGATGTTGTGAAGGAGGAATTGTGTCTGTACTGAAAATAATGTTGCTAAAGTTGAAGATGCTCAACACTTGTGCCCAAGTGTGGGGTGGGTGTGTTGGGGTGGGGGGCCGCCAATCATTATTGCCTCAAATATGGACACAACAGGGTCTTTACACTTAAAGGTCAATTTATACTTACGTGATCTACAGAAGTGCATTGAGGTAGTCCAACATATCCCGAGCTCAGGGACTTTCTTTTTTTTTTAGGGATGTCTATGCATTTTTCAACAAATTCAAAACTGCATAAGGCATGGCTGTGGAAGAAGTGTGTATGGGTACGATAATTTTCCTGCCGGCCGTCTGGCTTGTGTCTAATGGAAAATGTGTGAAGAATTTTATAGCAAAAATTGTCAACAACACTGTACTGTTGCAAACCCTAAAGGTGCCAGCGTCTTGAGTGAGATGCACACAAGTGAAGTTGCTATGACTTTCTGCAGGTTTAGGTTTGTATTATCTGACGGAGGACTCACATGAAGTTGTCCCTGTGTCCAAAAACTACAAGCTGATGGGTGTTTTCGTTGCTAGCTTGTAAGCACATCTGTGGCAGGAAACCGTGGGTAAATAACTCGCAAAATCCCCATTAGCTGAAGAGCTCCTGGTCCTCCTTTCTCCAGGTGAACTCTCCAATGTTACACTTTTACTCCAGTGACGGCAGAATTTCAAAGCTAGCACTATCCCTCAGACGTGAACAAGTAAATGCACGATTTCACATGTGCTTGTGTCTTTGACTGATATGGATTCCTTAAGACGTGTTTGCTGGAAGAATGGGACAAAATAACAGCAGAAATGCTTCATTTCTCAGTATCCTCGGTGTCAAGAAGTGCTGTGAGGTAAAATGGCAACATTACAAGCAAATGGTTTACCATACCAACTGTGTGATGTGCTGTTGGTCTGAAATACAGAAATGGGTGCATATTAACGATGCAGTTGACCAGAAATGCACGAGAGGCTCATACTGTCTCTTTTTTAGATTAGATTAGATTAGATTCAACTTTATTGTCATTACACATGTATGAATACAAGGTAACGAAACACAGTTTAGCATCCAATCAGAAGTGCAAAGGACAGCAGTGCAGTATATACGGTAATTAACAGTATGTGCAATTTAAGCAAATATATGCAAATATATGCAGCAGTGCAGAAAGTTAAAAGTACTGTTATGTGCAAATAATGTGCAATAAGTTAGATGTAGTTATGTAGTTATGCAGTTATGTACAGGTGAGGATGGTAAAAGCTGATTGTAAGAGAGTCAGCGGGGAACTAAGTTCAATAACGTGACAGCTGTTGGAAAGAAACTGTTCCTAAACCTGCTGGTTCTAGTCCGAAGGCTTCTGAAACGTCTTCTGGAGGGGAGAAGCTGGAACAGTCCATGAGCAGGATGGTTGGAGTCCCTAAGAATGCTGCGTGCCCGGCGCAGACATCTTTTCCTGTAGACGTCCTCTATAGCTGGAAGTGGAGTCCCTGTGATGCGTTGGGCGGTTTTCACCACCCGCTGCAGCGCCTTACAGTCAGCTACAGAGCAACTCCCATACCAGAGTGTGATACAGTTGGTCAGGGTGCTCTCTATCACGCAGCGGTAGAAGTTGCCCAGGATGTCAGTTGACAGATGGTTCTTCTTCAATGTCCTCAAGAAGAAGAGGCGCTGATGGGCCTTCTTGATCAGGCTGGTGGTGTTAACTGACCAGGACAGGTCCTCCGAGATGTGGGTCCCCAGGAATTTGAAGCTGGGGACACGTTCAACAGCTATGCCATTGATATGGATGGGGTCATGTGTCTCTTCCCTCTCCTTCCTGTAGTCCACTATGAGCTCCTTGGTTTTGCTGGTGTTAAGGAGCAGGTTATTGTCAGCGCACCAAGTAGCCAAGTGCTCAACCTCTGCCCTGTAATCTGACTCGTCGTTGTCCCTGATGAGTCCAATCACCATGGTGTCATCTGCAAACTTTATGATGGAATTGGATCCATACATAGGCCTGCAGTCATGGGTGTAGAGGGAGTAGAGGAATGGGCTGAGCACACAGCCCTGTGGTACACCAGTGTTGAGTGTGATGACGGAAGAACGGTTGGGGCCTGACCTAACATGCTGGGGTCTGTTGGTCAGAAAATCCATGATCCAGTTGCAGGTGGAGGTACTGATTCCCAGGTCCCCAACTTTGGTGAGCAACTTGGAGGGGATAACTGTGTTGAATGCTGAGCTGAAGTCAATAAACAGCATTCTTGCGTAGGTGTTCTTGTCATCCAGGTGTGAGAGTACATAGTGCAGCGCTGTAGAAACCGCATCCTCTGTACTCCTGTTGCTCCGGTAGGCGAACTGATGAGGGTCCAGTGTAGGGGGCAGGCCTTTTTTGAGCTGTGCCAAGACCAGTCGCTCAAAGCACTTCATGACTATGGGCGTCAGTGCCACAGGGCAATAGTCCTTTAGGCACGATGGTGTTGAATGTTTCGGCACTGGTACTATTGAAGTGGTCTTGAAGCACGCTGGTACCACGGCCTGGGCCAGGGACAGATTGAAGATGTCTGTGAAGACCCCTGCCAGCTGCTCAGCGCATGCCCTCAGCACACGCCCAGGAATGCCATCAGGGCCAGCAGCCTTACGTATGTTGACATGACTCAGTGCATTACGGACGTCGGTGTGGGTGAGTGTGAGGTGGTGGAGGTCATCAGAGGGTGGGAAATTGATGTTCTTTTCATTGTTGTCCTTGTCAAAACGAGCATAGAAGTTATTTAGCTCATTGAGAAAGGGCACAGTCATGGTTATAGGTATGGAGTTGCTGGGCTTATAATCAGAGATAGCTTGAATGCCCTGCCACATACGTTGGGGGTCAGAGTCCCCAAAATGTTCCTCCACCTTCAGCTTGTAGCTGTGCTTGGCCTTCTTGATGCCCCTCTTCAGATCTGCCCTGGATGAACTGTAGGCCTGTGCATCACCAGATCTAAAGGCATTGTTACGTGCTTTTAGCAGAAGTCGCACTTCTCTGTTCATCCACGGCTTCTGATTTGGGTACGTGGTGATCTGTCTTTCCGTGGTGACACTGTCAATAGTGGTGTTGATATGGTCCAGGACTGAGTGGGTGTAAGAGTTGATGTTTATGTGGGAGCCACAGGTAGCCTGAGAGGTGAACATACTCCAGTCTGTGTTCCTAAACTTCTCCTGGAGTACAGAGTCAACCCCCTCTGGCCACACTTTGATGGTCCTCACTGATGGCTTCACCCGGTTGATGAGCAGTACATACTTGGGGGTAAGGAACAAGGATAAATGATCAGACTGACCTAGGTGGGGGAGGGGAGTTGCTGTGTAGGCTCCCACAATATTGGTGTAAACATGGTCCAATGTTCTGTCCCCTCTTGTGTGACAGGAGACATGCTGGTAGAATTTAGGAAGCACTGTCTTGAGGTTAGAGTGGTTAAAATCACCCGCCACAATAAATGCTGCCTCTGGGTGTGCAGTTTGTTGTTTGCTAATAGCTGCATGCAGTTCTTTCATAGCAAGCTTAGCATTAGTATCCGGAGAAATGTAAGCGGCTGTTATGATGGTACAAGTGAACTCGCGTGGCAGATAGAAAGGTCTACATTTAACCATGAGAAGCTCCAGGTTAGCTGAGCAGTGTCTCTCAACAGTGACAGAGTTTGTGCACCAAGCCTTGTTAATATAAATGCACAATCCCCCCCCCCTCTTGTTCTTACCGGAGTCAACTGCTGCTCTGTCTGCCCGGAGTGTGTGTAGGCCGGCTAGCTCGATAGCATTGTCGGGTATTCCACTGTGAAGCCATGTTTCCGTAAAAATCATGATATTGCAGTTCATAAGTTTCTTATTGTTGGTGATCCAAAGCCGTAGTTCACTCATTTTGCTCGCCAGAGACCGTACATTAGCAAGGAAAATACTGGGTAGCGATAGCCGGTGCGGTGTTAGCTTTAGCTTAGCTCTTAGCCCACCGCGTTTACCCCTCCTTTGTTTACGGTCCTTACGCCGCCTGCGAGCACTTCCGGTCGGCCGGGAAGCCTGCCGAGCGTCAGGAGTTCTCCAGAGCTCCGGGATGAGACGTAGATTCAGACGTAGGTTGCTGATGAAAAGGTCGTTATCGTTGTTTTGTAAACCAATATTCAAAAGCTCATCTCGGGTGTAAGATGTAAAAGCAGAGCTGTTCTGAACGAACATACCCGAAATGAGCAGAAATAACACTGCTAGTCCCCAGAATCTGGTAGGACGCTGAGCCTCGCGTTGTGCACGCGCCGCCATCTTGCGTAGCCCAATATCTTTTTAGCACAACGTCAAGATATTTCTGAATTCTCATCTTGATATATGAGTCTGTGTCAGTCATAAATGTGTAATATACAGTTACAGTGATCACACTTAAGCACTTGTTTAAAATTCACCCCTCTGCCTTGTGGTCTCATCTGTTGTTTTTCCCCCTTCACTAGTTGCCCCTGACATCTTGGTTGTGGGTTACGATGGAGACTGGTACGTGGGCAGGGAAAACGTTCAAATGACGTGCAAAGCCAATGCAAACCCACCCGCTCATCACTTTCGATGGATCAGGTGTGTAATAGTTGTATATAACATTTGCTGTGTTGGGAATGTTCACTCACACTCACTCTCTATAGTGAATTGAGATATAGTGGACTATATAGTGAACTCAATATCACAATAAAATTAACAGCTTCCGGACATTACTGGGGTTTTTGCAGCACAGTTAATGACGTCATCATGGTGAAACAGTAACGGTGGTAAGAATCCCTGCATGTAATTTGTAGTAAATATGTATTAAATCATTCAGCTGAATTAATTAAAATACCTTAAGGTAGTTTATGTTGTGATGTGACGCTTTCTCTTTAATAAGCAGTGAAGTTGGATTGGTAAGTCTTACAAGGGGAGGCAAAGACAAGATAATATAAACCTTATTTTTATCAATTTATATTGAACGCTTCTACTTATCAGAAATGTATATAATCTGTAGGTAATTCACTAAACCATTCTTACAACACCACATGCATTATTGCATAATATTTGTCAGTTGTGCGGTTGCCTGCGCATCTAAATGCTTGCCTTGCCCTTTTGTGCGTCTCAGGTTGGACAGTGAAATGCCAGAAGGGGTGAAAGTAATAAACAGCACTTTGCTCTTCCTGCGTCCCCTTCAGCGGAATGACTCGGGAGTTTACAGGTGTGAGGTTGTCAATGACGTCAACCTCCACAGCCGTGATGTGCGCATTCTCATACAAGGTGAGGAAAGAATACACACCGGACCAGAGCTGACTTTTATCGCCTTCTCCTCCCTTAGGAAGTGTTGCGTATGCACACGTCACACAGGGTATCTCTGCCAGTGACATTGCCCTTCAAGCTGAAATGTGACACTATCACTCTTCCCCACTCTGTGCATACTGACAGTCGATCAAGCAGTCACCCATGGCACTGTGTTGCCTCTATTAGGCTTATTTCTAATTGCATGCTGATTAGCTTTGATTATCATTAGGTCTCCAGATGTTCAAAAGTGAGTTGCTGAACAGCTGAAAATAATTTCAGGGCTCTTCAGACTTCAGACAGGGCTCTTCAGTTCACTGCCTGCTCTGTCCTGCTGGCTTCAAGTTCGAGTGTGTTGTTGCTGTTGTGATGAGCATGTTCCTCTGGTTACTCTTGTCTTGTCTGTGGAGGCTCTTCTCCTGAATGAAGTTCTGATTATGTGATTTCTTTTTCATCTTCTGCCTCTTTCTGTCTTTTATTTCTGCGTGTGTCATGCACTAAAGCCTGCAGCCTGTGAGATGTCCCAGACTCATAAAACATTAACTAGTTCTTTTCAACTCCTATTTATTATTTATCATCCATATTTCATGTTCCTTTGAGAAGACCTGGATGGGTGTTCATTTATGCATGTCAGTTTACCTTTCATTGTGTGTGTTGCTGTGGGCATGCTTTTTGTCAGTTCACTGCCTCAGTGCGGAGTTGTACATTTCATATGCTCAGAGGATAGAAAGCTCCGGGTTTGTTTCTGATCTCGCAGATGTGAATCTTGGCACAGAGGTTCATGTGGCAAAGCAGTTTTGCAGCACAAGTAAAACCTTAGTCTGATTCTTTCCATTATTTTCCTTAAGATTATAACCTTTAGCTTTGGCTGTTTCAGGATATAATGACTAATACAGTTCATAGGCATAGTTTTTTTTTTAATAAAAAGTAATTGCATATTGCTCAAGACATGCCAAATAACTAGAAATATGACTTCATTGAGTGCCAGTGGACTGAAAACCCCCACAAAAACAGTGGTGTACAGCACCTAGATTATGACTGACATCTCTACAGTGATTAAATGTATACAAGATATCTTGTGCTTCCATGTTTCAGTTCATTTTATTGAGTTGTATAACAAGATACTAAAGACTTTCATTTTTTCTTCAGTTGGTCTTGCTTGGCGTTAAAATTGTGACAGGCGCATTTGACACAAGCATTCCTAAAAATTGACAGTAAGCCCCAAAGCAAATTCTTGACAATATTCCATAAAATACAGTGTCATGCATAAAATGATTAACTGTTAAATGATTTAGAGATGCAGTAGTGAATTTCTTCTGTAGACTGAAAACATTTGGGTTTGACATCAAAAGATGAATGAGACAAGAGATCAGTATTTCAGCTTTTACAGATATGTAGTATGGACCTGATACGCAACTTGGAAAGATAGCACATTTTTTTTAACCAATCCATTTTTAATGTGAGCAAAATTATTGGAACATGTGACTTTTTTTTTTTGTTGCCCAGGTGTGTTATACTATATTAATTATTGAAACAATTAAGGGCAGCTCAGTGGTGCAGTGCTTACACTGTGGCAGCACAGCAAGAATTTCACACGACCACCCCTGACCATCGTGGTCACCCTTCTAGGCATCATAGGACTCGCGATGCCTATATGACGGCACATAGACAACTGTGTCCTTGATCCTGAACTGGAATTATGACGCACCTATCCCAACGAAGAAGACCCACCAGATGGACAGCAATAGAATGAGAACTGCTGCACGTCAGAAAAGATGCCGAGGTTCCAGCACGCACCGAGTGTGGAGTTTGCATGTTCTCCCAGTCTCCGGTAGTTTGCTCATACAGGCCAAAACATGCAAGTAGGTTAATTGGCATCAACTGGGGATTCTAAATTGTCTTTAGGTATGAATGTGAGAGTGAATGGTTGGCCCTGTGATGGACTGGCGATCTGTAATGGATCCTGCCTCGCTCAGATGCTGAGATGGGCTCCAGCACCGTCTGCCCCCCCCCCCACGACCCAAAAAGGATTAAGCGGTAGAAGATGGATGGAAGGATTACAATAAACAATAAACAAAAAATAAATTTCTGAAGGTATACTGTGGAATTGGGTTCTGCCTGTGCAGACTGCAGTTATAGTTAGAGGTGTAGCAGATATGAAAACCAGAGCGCTTGGATCCCTGCGGTTGAAAAATAAACCACATTTGGTCAAATCTGACCACTATGAACTTTTCAGCCCCCCTTGTACTGTCCACAGAAGACTGCATAAAAGTACAAACGCTATACCAGAAGATGCAAACTACTCATTAGCAAGAAGTGACTGAAATTTGCCAAAAGTACAGAGATGAGCCTCAAAAATTCTGGGGCAAGTTTTATGGAATTAAGTGATGGAAAGGCTAAAGTCTGGTGAAAGATCTGCTCATGATTCCATGATCCCAAACATACAAGCTCATCTGTGAAACACAGTGGAGGAATGTCGAGTTTGCATACTGCTAGACAGAAGGGAAAATATCTCCCAAAACAATTGAAAGAGGCTAGTTATTAAGTATTATTGACTTTAATCTGTTTTTTAAGTTTTGTCTGTTCCAGTACTTTTGCTTACCTAAAAATTATTAGATCCAGATGTAATACCTGGAAATAAAAGCTGAAATTGGTCAAAAGTCAGACTGTGTCTTAAAGTGACACCAAAAATTGAGGGGGTTTTTTTCTTAACATGAGAGCAAAATCACTCATGTCATTTTTTTGCTTCAGTTCAGCCCCACCCTCTGAAAAAAATAGAGTTTAGATGGTTTTTGGTGGCGTATCTTAAAGCAGGTCCGTGGTGTTTAAGCTTGTCAGGACTCTCTGGTCTAACTGAAGTTAGCCTCCTGTGCTAGTTAGCATTTTTGGACAGCTGGTTTGAAAACTTGACCCAAATTAAGATGGGATTTTTAAACAGTCCCTCTATTCCGAATTTTAAAGCAAATGCTGTTTTCCAGTTTATTGCAGTGATACTCTACAGGTACATCTAGAATATCATGAAAAAGTAACATTAACCCATGTTAATTTTTTACAGCCCATGAAAACCGCAAATTCAGCCTCATAAAATTTTAAAAAATTTTAATAGAAATGTTGGCCCATACACACTCAATACTTGGTTGGGGCTCCTTTTGGATTAATTACTGTATCATGTGGCGTGGCATGGAGGTGATCAGCCTGTGGCACTGCTGAGGTGAAGGTCCAGGTTGCTTTGATAGTGACCTTCAGCTCGTCTGCGTTGTTGGATCTGGTGTCTCATCTTCCTCTCCATAGATTCTCTATGGGGTTTAGGTCAGGAGTTCGCTGGCCAATCAACACAGTGATGCCATGGTCATTAAACCAGGTTTTGATACTTTTGGCAGTGTGGGGGGGTGCCAAGTCCTGCTGGAAAACGAAATCAGCTTATAAAGCTTGTCAGCAGAGGGAAGCATGAAGTGCTCTGAAATTTCCTGGTAGACGAGTGCAAACACAGCACCAGCTGATGACATGGTTCCTCAGATCATCACTGACTGTGGAAACTTCACACTAACCTCAAGCAACTTAGATTCTGTGCCTCTCCACTCTTCTCTAGATTCTGGGACTTGATTTCCAAATGAAATGCAAATTACTTCAGAGGTCATCTCAAGACCAAAGTCACCACAGTCGTCTACCAGGAAATTTTACAGCACTTCATGCTTCCCTGTGCTGACAAGCTTTATGGAGAAGCTGATTTCATTTTCCAGCAGGACTTGCCCCCCCACACACACACACTGCCAAAAGTATCAAAACCTGGTTTAATGACCATGGCATCACTGTGTTTGATTGGGCCAGCAAAGGAGGATTGTCAAGAGGAAGACGAAACACCAGACCCAACAATGCAGACGAGCTGAAGGTCTATAAAGCAACCTGGACCTCATACCTCAGCAGGATGATCACCTCCGTACCATGCCACATTGACACAGTAATTAATCCTAAAGGAGCCCTGACCAGTATTGCGTGCTTTCAGTAGGCCAACATATCTATAGAAATTTTAAAATTAATTTTATGTAATATTCTAATTTTGAGAAACTGAATTTGGGGTTTTCATGGGCTCGCCATAATCTTTCTTTCAAAGATTTCTTTTTTATTATTATTAATTGAAGTATCAATACAATACAAAGTATTAGAAATTTTCATTTTTGTTTCAACCAAACAGTAAAAAACTAGAACTTAAACTAGAACTTAAAGCCAACAAATGTAAATGCTTCAAAGCACAAAAACCTTTAAATAAACAAAAAAAAAAAAAATACAAAGAAAAATTATGTGTGTGAAGTGGGGGTGGGGTAAAGGGAATATGAGCTACTCAGAAACTATAATCGTGGGTCTTTCAAAGAAATCAAGAAACGGGCGCCATAATTTATAGAATTTGTTTTCAGAGCCACAGACTGTATATCTGATTTTTTCTAAATCCAAACAGGACATTATATCTTTTATCCACTGTAAATGTGAAGGGGGCGAAGAGTCTTTCCACTTCAGTAATACAGCACGTCTGGCCAATAATAATGAAAATTTGAATACTTTTAATTTGGAACTTGGCAAGACAAGTTCTGGAGCCACACCAAAAATGGCGCATAATGGATCAGGTTTAATTTGATATTGCAGGACTTCAGACATAGTGATAAAAACAGAATGCCAAAAATTCATCAATGCAGGGCAGGACCAATACATGTGAAGCAAAGTGCCAGGAGCGCTACCACACTTTTCACAAGTTGGGTCTATATCCGAGTAAATACGTGCTAACTTAACCTTGGACAGGTGCATCCGGTGTACAATCTTAAATTGAATAAGAGCGTGACGAGCACACATTGATACAGTGTGAACCTGGCCAAGAATAGAGTCCCACAGTTCATCAGTAAAAGTAAAATTAAGATCTTGTTCCCAGTTCAATTTGATAGCGGGCAGAGAAGAAGATTGTAAATTTGAAATTAAATTATATAAAACTGACATTACCCCCTTAGAAGTTGGTTTAACTAATAAAAAATCATCTAGAGGATTATCAGAAGGTTTTTGAGGGAATTGTTTTGTCATGGTTTGCACATAATGTCTGACCTGGAGGAAGCGGAAAAAGTGTGTAGAAGTGATGTCGAATTTGGTGGAAAGTTGAGAAAAACTTGCAAATTGACCATCAAAATATAAATCCGCAAAAGATTTTAAACCTTTTCTGTGCCATATATGAAATGCACTATCAATAGTTGATGGGGTAAATAAATGATTTGCGGCAATTGGACTTCTAATGGAAAAAAACTGAAGACCGAAATTTTTCCTGAATTGAGACCAAATTCTAAGAGACTGACGAACTACTTTATTATTACCCAGTGATTAAAAGCAAGGGGAAGTGGTGAACCTAAAATTGCCGGTAGGGAAGTTTGATTGTCCACATGTGACTCCATAAGGATCCAAATAGGTGATTTGGGTTCCAGATAAAAATGTTTCCAATATAACATGCACCTGATATTTGCTGCCCAGTAGTAATATTGAAAGTTAGGCAGAGCCATGCCACCTACTGATTTGGGTCTTTGAAGAAAAACTTTCCTCAATCTCGGATGTTTACCATTCCAAATAAATGAGGTAATCAGAGAGTCCAAAGACTTAAAAAAGGATTTAGGAATAAAAATGGGGAGACATTGAAACAAATATAAAAACTTTGGAAGTAACATCATTTTTACAGAATTGATTCTGCCAATTAAAGACAAGGATAATGGGGACCATTTGGAAAGTATTAACTTGCACTGGTCAAGTAAGGGGAGAAAATTATTTTTAAACAAGTAATTAAATTGTTTAGTGACACATATCCCAAGATAATTAAAATGATCAATAACAACCTTGAAAGGAAAATTTTCAAAATCCTGAACTTGAATCTTTTCATTAATCAGAAACAGTTCACTCTTATTAAGATTAATTTTATAACCAGAAAACCTACTAAAACTATCCAAAATATTAAGTATAGCGGGTAATGAAGTAAGTGGGTTGGAGAGAAATAATAAAAGATCATCAGCATAGAGTGAAACCCTATGCTCAATGCCACCCCTACGAATGCCTAGAAAGTCCCGGCTCCCACGGATTGCAATAGCTAACGGCTCAACTGCCAAGGCAAAGAGCAACGGGCTCAAAGGACAGCCTTGCCTCGTACCACGGTAAAGTCTAAAATAGTCAGAATAGCGACAATTAGTTAACACTGAAGCTAAAGGACTAGCATAGAGAAGTTTAATCCAGGAACAGAAGGAAGGACCAAAACCGAACCTCTCCAAAGTAAAAAACAAATACTCCCACTCAACCCTATCGAATGCCTTTTCAGCGTCCAAACTAATAAGACATTCAGGTATGTTGTGGTGAGGAGTATAAATAATATTAAACAACCGCCGCAAGTTAAAAAAAGAATGGCGATTTTTAATGAAACCGGTTTGGTCCTGTGAAATTATAAAAGGAAGAATCTTTTCCAACCTTGAAGCTAACAACTTTGACAAAATTTTAACATCGGTATTTAACAAGGAAATAGGCCTGTAAGAAGCACAATCAACAGGATCCTTATCCTTTTTAAGCAACACAGTGATACAGGCCTGATAGCATGAAGGAGGAAGTGTACCAGAGTCAAGCGACTCTGTAAAAACTTGACAAAGGAAAGGGGCGAGGTCATCAGAGAATTTTTTGAAAAAATCAGCGGAAAACCCATCAGGTCCTGGAGATTTTCCTGATTGCATGGATGATATTGCCAGCTGAATTTCTTCTTTTGTGATGGGAGCTTCTAAAATTTGCCGAGATTCTGAAGAAATCGAAGGAATATCAATAGAATCAAAAAAAATTTCCAAATCCTTTAAGTTTGTTGTATATTCTGAGGTATATAATTTGGAATAAAATGACCTGAAAATATCATTAATCGCTTGTTGGTCAGATGTCACCTCTCCTTTATCTGTCCTAACTCCAGTAATAATTTGCTTAGCTCTAATACCACGTAGTTGATTAGCTAGAAGTTTACTGGTTTTTTCGCCATGTTCATAAAATTCACTCTTGTTCCTTATTAAACAACCTTCAATTTGTCGAGTAGAAAGTAAATTAAATTTAGTTTGTAATGTCATACGTTCCTTGTACAGAGCGGGTGATGGAGATTGAGCATATTGTCTGTCAATGTCCAGGATTTGATCTAAAATAACCTTCTGTTCCTGTATTAAGGATCGTCTTTTAAATGCTGCCAATGAAATAAATTCCCCCCTAAGAAATGCCTTCATGGCCTCCCATATCGTTTTATTTGACATACCAGGAGTTTTATTTTCTTCCAAAAAAAAATTAATTTTAGAAGAAATATTCGCAACCAATTTTTCATCTGTAAGTAATAATGGATCCAATCTCCAATGCTTTCTCATGGAGTCACATCCATGGAGGATCATTTTAAGTACAAGAGGGGCATGATCAGAAACCGAGATGCTATCATAACTGCAAGAGCAAAGGTTATTAATTAATAAATTGTCAACAAAAAAATAATCTATTCTGGTATAAGTATGGTGTACGTGAGAGAAAAAAGAATAGTCCCTGCCGTTAGGATGTAAAAAACGCCAAGGATCTGTAAGGCTATATTCCTCAAGAAAAGACTTAACATAAGTTGCAGATTTATTAAGACTAGCAGGTTTTGAAGATGAGCGATCTAAGATCGGATCCATATACAAATTAAAGTCACCCCCAAGAATTAGAGAATGAGTATTTAAATCTAGAAGTTGCGAAAAAAGGTTGCGAAAAAAGTGCACATCATCAAAATTCGGTGCATACAGATTAGCCAAAGTGACATGTTTATCGCCAAGTTTACCTGATACTATTACAAATCGTCCATTTTTATCTGATACAACATTAGAGGGAATAAATGGGATATTTCAATCAATAAGAATAGCAGCGCCCCTGGCCTTAGCTTTAAAATTTGAATGAAAAAATTGTCCTGACCAACATTTTGACAAACGCAAGTGGTCGGAATCCTGCAAATGGGTTTCCTGCAAAAACAATACCCCAGGCTTAAATTGCTTTAGACGTGACATGACTCTCTTTCGTTTAATTGGATGGTTCAACCCCTTCACATTCCAGCTTACCAAAGTAAGATTACTATTCATTCAAAGAGTAAAATTTATATATTATGTTGTGTAGCCCAAAGAAGAATAAAGTGAGGTACGGGTAAAAAAAAAGAAAAAAGGAAGGGGTAAGGGGGGTGTAAATAAAACCATAACAAAAAAACAAAACAAAAAAAAATAAATAAAAAAAATAAAAATTAAAAAAAAAATTTAAAAAAATCCAACAACCAAACCTATAACAACACTCCAGCCGGTTGCAAAAAAACAGCAACCGCTCCATCTCCAGCTCTATTTTCATCCTAACAGAATGCTCCCATACAACTGGCTTCAATCCTGCATAATATGAACGTTTTACCCTAAAAATAAATAAATAAATAAATAAATAAGATAAAATTAAAAAAAAGAATTAAGTAAACAACAACGTATAGGGAGCCAATTTTACCTTGTTTTTAAACATCTAAAAATGCATCAATGTCCAGTCAGTGCAGCTTCAATGAAGTAACAAGCAGCCCAGCGCGGCAGCTGGTCAACCCAGAAATGTCCAGTTCAAGGCGAAAATTGCTGGTTTCTCTCCATAGTTTGCATGAAGCGGGTGGCCTCTGAGACGGACGCCAGCCACTGGTTTTTGCCGTCTGGAAGAGTTATCCGGAGCCTGGCGGGGAAAAGAAGAGAAGGACGAAAACCTCTCTTGTACAACTCGGACATAACCTCCTTATATTCGGCTCGTTGCTTCTGAACGTCGGCGTTATAATCCTCGTAGAACTGAAGTTTATGCCCACGATATTCCAAAGTCCCACGGCGTCTCCGCGCTTCTCTCATCACCAAGTCTTTGGTCCGAAACCGGTGGAAACAAATAATGACAGCGCGCGGCTTCCCATTCGGACTCGGCTTGGACATGAGGCTGCGGTGGGCTCTATCCAGCTCTGGGGGAGATGGCAAAGTTTGTGCGCCAAAGACGTCCACCAACAGCCGAGAAAAAAATTCAGATGGCCATGGACCCACATCAGAGGACTCCGGCAGACCCACCAGACGAATATTCAGCCTCCTGCTTCTTCCCTCCAGGTCAGAAAGTTTGTTTTTCAAAAGTTTGTTCTCCTCCTGTATTGACTCGCATGTAACTTCAAGCGCCGCTAGGCGCTGGCTGACGTCCTCCGCGTTGTTTTCAAGGTCGCCAATGCGTTGCTCCTGGTTCGCCACATCTGCTTGAATTTTGTCCAGCTTACCATTAATAAGTTCAAATGAAGCTTTGAAGTCAGCAGCTATGGACATTCTGTGTTGCTCAAGCAAGGCAACAAGTGCAGGGTTAAGGCTGATACTAGCATCCTCAGCTAAGCTGGTGTTAATATTGTTCCCTGCTGCCTCCTTTTCAGTCTGCTTTCTTGTTTTGGACATATTTCAAAACAGATTCTGCACGTATTAAATGTCCAAAACATTAACAGCTTACAGCAAAATAGGGTTTAAAAAGTAAAGAAAAAAAAATATAGCAGGAGCCAGCAACGCACACACCTACTCCATTGCCAGCACACCTGAAGCCAATCCCATAGTGGAGTTTGGAGTCTGACTCTTCAGTTGAGATTTTTTTTTAAAAAAAGAGGAATTTGAGTGTATGAGTAAAATATGAAGAGCAAAACTCACATACTGAAGAACAAGAAAGAGAAGGGTGGGGTGTGAGGGACACCTGCTGCTGTGATGAGTCATACCTCGGGCTCGCCATAATCAAATTAAAATGTATCAACTTTTTCATGATTCTAATTTTTTGAGATGTACCTGTGTATATATAACAATACAAGAAGAGCTCAGGATTGTCCTATTGTTGTGATTGTGCAACAGCAAATACAAACATTATAATATCCATTACAAGACTAAATTGCATTGAATGCATTTTAGAGTAGAGATTTGGAAATTGGCATTTGAAAATTCCCTACAGTTCACAACCACTCGGTACCAAGCGTATTGCTCTGTATTGGCTCAAAAAAGAATATTCTGCATGTCGGGCTTCACACACACTCCTTTCATTTACAGCGGGACGGCGAGGGGTGGGTAAGTTTGTCCGTCCACACCGGAGAGTTAGTATAATGTAGTGTACTCACCTCACGTGCGCTCCCGCGAAGAGGTGCTTTTGGACAGGCGCGTTTTTCAACACAACCCAGTTTTTCGTACATGCGGTCAGGATGGAGACGTGGCGAGGCATCCACAGGCACGCTGGGGAGACGAAGGGACGGTGTTGAAAACCTCACGTGAGTTTTTTAAATCACACACTGTTTGCTGATGTGTTCCATTACTCACTGTAAACTATAAACTCACTGCTCACTGTAAACACGGAAGTGAACGCGGTGCAGTGATTCATTTGGTTAGCGTTTCAGCGCGTTGGACACATTTGATTGAAATTGGCGGAAGTTGACGAGGATTGGCCAAAATTGCGGGAAAGTTGCGGTGATTGGATAAAGTTGCAAGGTCGTGCAATAGTTGCGCTGATTGGCTGATTTCGTTTGAATTGGTGCCATCACAACATTGCAAAATCCTGGAGGGACTGATATAACCCTTGTGTTGTCTTGCGGGTCAAAAGTGACCCACTACCATGTTTAGCTGTAGAAAAAATTTCCATTGGAAAAAGTGATACTTTGTTTTTGTTTCCTTGTGGGCTGTACACCACGAGGGTACAAAGATTGTCTTATGGGTCATTTTTGACCCGTGAATTATAAATCAGCTAACACCAGAAAAGTTCAAAGGCCACACACACACACACACACACACTCTAATACAGACACACACACACACATACACACATCAAAGAATCTGGATTGATGTATGAATTGAACTTGCATTTGACCTGCACTTTTGATCTGCAGCTAACCCTTCACATCACACAAGCTCCCAAACAAAACAAAACAAAACAATCTCGACATAATAAAAACAAAATCAGTATACAAGATATAAAGGTACCCTGAATCAAAGGACCCCTAGTTGGCTCCTTGCTGAAGCCATGAGAAGACATTTCACTGTCCAACAGGTCCTGGATGAGATTTTTCAGGAGCTCAGGAGGAGCAAGAGAATGATATGTGAAGAGGAAGATGGGGAGGAATGCAACCCAGAGGATGATGCATCTTCAGATGAAGAAGAAGAAATCCCTCAAGCTGACATTTTTGTCAAGAACAGCAAAGTTGCATGGTCCTGAAGTCAGCAAGCAGGGAAGAATAGCACCAAACATCATAAGGATGACTCCAGGGCCAACAAGGTATTCCTTTTCAGGAAGATGACCATGGTTGGCTCTGTTCGGACACTCCTTGCAACAAGAGGCAGAGCGGTCTTAAAAGTTTGCCTTCACTCCCACCACCTTTCTTGTTTCTTATCTTCCAAAACGGAACAAGAACGTGGCCCTGCTGAGCACACTGCACAAGACAGCTGAAATCAGTGATCATGAGGACAGGAAGCCAGCCATCATCCTCGACTAACTGCAATAAAGGAGGTGTGGACAACCTCGACAAGGTTAATAACTGCACGCTGGCCCCTGGTCATCTTCCATAACATCATTGTGTCCTCATAATGCCTTTGTGATATGGCAGGAGATCAACCCGACCTGGATGTCGGAAGAAAAACAAGAGGATGCTCCTTGAGCAGTTGGGAAAGGCTCTTGTCACCTCATGCATTGAAGGGAGCGCCTGCCCTGCACAGAAGCCTCTGCAGCCATTGTGGAAGCTGTTCAGGGAGCTGAATCTTGTCCTGATCCACCTGAGGCTGCAGCTGGGTCAATCAAAAGAAAAAGGTGCCAGTTCTGCCCCTGGAAGGAGGACTGCAAGACAAAAGCTGTGTGCTTGCACATGTGAGAAATGCATCTGCAAAGCCCATTCTCATGTTCGCCCATATTGTCCTACATGTGCTAAATAGAGTTGATGTTGAAAATTGTTCACAAAGTCAAGCAACATTTTGTACTGCTTTAGGGCTTTGGTAGGGAGGGTCATTTTTGACCCGTAGGACAAGGGGAGTAAACAGAATGTTAAGATCGCACAAGGGGGACTGATGCAGTTTCAGTCGTGTGTGTGTGTGACTGTCCTGTGCTGTGTGTGGTCACGACTTGGCTTTATCTGGTCTGTGACTGGCAAGCTCTGTTCAACTTTGTTTGCTGTATAGCACAACAGTTGTTTCATAGCACTTTCAACTGTAGGCCAGACCCCACAGTTGCAGAAAGACCCCACCAATCAGGTGACCCCCTGTGAACAAGCACGTGGCACCAGTGGAGAGGAAAAATTCCCTTTTAACAGGAAGAAATCACCAGCAGAACCAGGCTCAGGGAGGGGCAGTCACCCGTTGTGACTGGCTGGGGAGTGAGGGGATGGAGAAGAAAAGAACCAACATATGAAGAGTGCTGGGTCAAGTCTATGGGAGAGAGGGCAGACGGATGTTAATTGACAGCAAAATCCTACAATACTTGAAAGCTAAAGCCCAGTGCATGATGGGAGGGTCCCCCCAGCTGTCTGATTCTATAGCCACCTAAGGGAAGTTTCAGGGTCGTCTGATCCTAAGCTTTGTCAAAAAGGAAACTTCTAACCCTATTCTTAAAACGGAGATTGAGCATGGAGGGGAACAAAGAAATGCAGTGTCTGCCATTTGGGCACAGTGTGGCTTCATTGAAGACGATCCATAGTAAGTTAAATGTAGACACTGGATACTGTTTGAGTACTGGAGGGCTGGGGGGGGGTATGATTGGTTGGAAAAACAAATGACATTTCTCCTTGAGAGGAAGAGTTTCAGCAGGACTACTGCTTCTCTGACACGTGGCAGAGCTCACCTATAGCCAGAGTTCCCCAGCCAGACATGTGTCCACCGTTCACATCAGTTTCCACAATTTATATCCTGATGGTGAGTGTTATTTTTCTGAACCCTTGTCATGAATCATGTTGAGTTATGAGGTACCCATGTCTCAGGACTCAGTGTACCTGTAGTAATGGGTGAGGGGCCCCGACATGTTTGTGTGTGCGTGCACAGTAGTCAGTGCAATGGAAAACCCAGCAGACATCCCCCTATGGGGAGTGATGCCAGTATCTTGCAGCCATAGGAGCAGAACTTGCGCATATGTACATGTCTTCCCGCCGCCCGGGTTGTGTGCCCATGTGATTTATTTAATGGTCATTTTGACCATCCCTCTTCAATGACATATTATATGAAGGAATGTGGTTAAATAGATGCACTTCACTGTAGAGGGTGTGAGTGGAGGACAGCAGCAGGTGCTTCAGAACAGCACGGACAAACTGGCCCCAGTAATATAAATGCATAACACAGGGTTACAAAAATAAGTTGTTTTTTCCACTGATTTAAGACAATTTTGCACTGCTGAATCCGAAGATGACATCCGTTTCTCTCAATCAGGTGCTAAGTAAAAACCTATACTTATTAGTACTGTGCATATGTACTTTTATATAAAGTACATGTAAAGTGAATGTTACGTCGTCATTGTTCAAAATTCAAATTTTGCATCATATAAAGCAAATACCCATACATATAAACAAAAATGTATATAACATGTTTATTGACCTGATTGAGCAAAATCACTGTGATTTTTGGATTCAGCACATCAAAATTGTCCTAAATCGGCTAAGATGTTGACCAATCTGCATTATTAAGCTCTTGTCATTTATCTAATAAAGGAAATTGAAAGGAAATTGTTTTCAATGCTTTTTATGTTATAGTTTGCATAATTAAAATTTACCCTCTGATTCATATCAGATTCCTCAATCACGTGTATTATTGGGTGTATTTTGGAAAGATTTCCCAACGTTAATATTTACACTTATGACCATGTTAACTACAGACATGGACAGATTTGTGGGTGCCCTTCTACAAAATCTAATGACATAACTTGACTGATTCTGTTAAATAGAAACAAATTAAAATGGCATGGACAAAAATGTTACCCTTGTGGCTTATATTAATCATATATTTCATACCTACATATGTATAGACATATTAGAATGTTTAGTGATTACATATGTGGAATGACCTCACGCCTCAGAACAGCACAAGAGGTCTCAACCGCCGGCGAGGATCAAAGAACAGACGGAGTCGCAGCGGTGGAGACCGGACCGAACTTCCTGACCACCCAGGGTCAGGTGGAGGAGATGGAGGACAATGGAGGGGGATTATGATCATGCGGGATGTCAGCTTTGATATGCAATGTCTTTTGTTGAGTGTGGGTATAAGTATGAAGGTCTGACTGCGCTCGACCTCTCATTCTGTTTCTGCATCTAGATGAGACATGTTAGGGAGGTGAAGCTGATAATAAATCTTGATTTATAAAATCACATCGCTTCTTCATTCCAAGCTCCCTACACTGGTGACCAGACGTGAGGATGGAACAGAGACGTTCTCCCGCGACGAACTCATCGGAGGCGACCCAGGCAAGCGCCGTCGCCCATGCAGACAGGGGAACGGATGGAAGACGTTACCCCACGACAGAATCCACAGAGAGGGCTCAACCGAGCACCTTCCCCAGCTCTGCCGTGAGGACAGAAGAAAGGCGTTCTCACCCGGCGAACACATCAGGGACGGCCCACACAAGCGCCGTCACCGTCAAGCTGCCAGAGTTCTGGCAAAACCACCCGAGCTCGTGGTTCCAGCAAGCTGAGGCTCAGTTTGCACTGGCGGGCATAACGGCGGACGAGACGAAGTTTTACCACGTCGTCGCCAAACTCGACGCCGCCACGCATAGATGCGCGTGAAGCGTAATTCAACAACCGCCCGCCCACGACAAATACAGAGAACTAAAGGTGACCATCATTGAGAACTTCGTCCCCTCAGACGAGGAGAGAGCAGAGAAGATTCTGGCGATCTACGGCCACAGAGGATGCAGACCAAAGGCCCTCATGGAGGACATGCTGCAGCTTAAGGAAGCGGACAACGACAACTTCCTTTTCCGACATATCTTCCTCAGCACTCTGCCGCCACACATGAGAGGGACACTGACCAACATGCGGTGCAACACCCAGCAGGACTTCCGCGCGCTGGCCCGAGAAGCGCAGCAGCTCATCAACGCCTGCGGCGATCAGATGGCCACAGCAGCATCTGCAGATTTCAGCGCGGAGGCCCAGAGCAGCGGAGAACCGCAGACAGCGGAGCAGAGCCCGCCCACCACGGCAGCGACACGACCAAGGCGCAGCAAGCGGAACGACCTCTACTATTTTCATCAACGTTGCGCCGAGAGGGCACACAAATGCGTGCCCCCCGGCAAATTCAAGAAACGGTTAGCAGCTACAGCTCTCGGCGAGACGAATAAGCTGCTTTATGTGACTGACGGACGCACCGGGAGACAGTTCCTCATCGACACCGGAGCTCAGGTGAGCTTCATCACTCCTTCCCCCGCAGACCGGGCCATGGGACCCCGGGGAAACGGAGCAATGACAGCCAACGGCTCGACCATCGACACTTTCGGTGAAAGGGACCTGCCTCTTCTCATCCACAGCCACAACTATAGATGGACATTTATTATAGCTGCGGTGAGTTTTAACTTGTTGGGCGCCGACTTTTTGTGTGCACATGGGTTATTAGTTGATCTTGCAAACAGACACTTGGTTAATGCACTATCATTTTCTTCTACCCCCTGCTCAGCTCGAGTTTCTCCACCACCCGTGCAAGCCAGCGTCACTACAGCAGGACGAGTTTCTCCACCACCCGTGCAAGCCAGCGTCACTACAGCAGGAGATAAGTTTGACCAACTCCTCACCCAATTTCCAGCTCTCACAGTTCCAAAATTTTCAGCAACAGTAGCGAAACACGGGGTTGAACACTTCATTCCCACAACAGGCCCACCCGTGTTTGCCAAAGCTCGGCGCTTAGACGCAACCAAGCTCACCATAGCACGGGACGAGTTTGCCAGCCTGGAAAAATTAGGCATTATTAGGCACTCGAAAAGCCCTTGGGCATCACCACTACACATGGTCCCGAAAACCGACGGTTCTTGGAGACCTTGCGGCGATTACCGCAGATTAAACAATGCGACAGCGCATGACCGCTACCCAATTCCTCACATCCCAAGATTTTTCACTACATCTGGCGGGCGTGCGCATTTTTTCTAAAATAGACCTGGTCCGCGGCTATCACCAAGTCCCCGTTCGAGCAGAAGACATTCCTAAAACGGCTGTAATAACCCCTTTTGGTCTTTTTGAATTTTTGCGAATGCCGTTCGGCCTCAAAGGCGCTGCTCAAACTTTTCAGCGTATGATGGACGCGGTATTACGCAACCTCCCCTTCGTGTTCGTCTACCTCGACGATATGCTGGTAGCCAGCCCGTCAGAGGAAGAACACGAACAACACCTCGCTACAGTTTTTCAGAGACTAGAAGAGCACGGGTTAATAATCAACCCAGCCAAATGCTGATTCGGCGTGTCACAAATTGATTTTTTGGGACACACCAGAAGGGGCAGTTCCATTGCCAGACAAAGTCCGCGCGATAAAAAATTTTCCATGACCACAAACGGTCAGATCGCTGCAAGAATTTTTGGGAATGGTGAATTTTTACAACCGTTTCCTCCCTCGCGCAGCTCAACTCATGCAGCCCCTGTATGCCACGCTCAGAAAACAAAAGCCTTCCAACGCGGTCGAATGGACCCCGGAGCGCGAACGCGCCTTCGCGGAAGTAAAAAGTGCTCTAGCGAATGCCACATTGTTGGTTCACCCCGATCCCTCGGCCCGCATAGCGTTAACCACAGACGCTTCAGACCTGGCCATAGGGGCAGTCGTGGAACAACATGTTGGCGGAACCTGGCAACCTTTAGCATTTTTTAGCAAATCTTTAAACCAAACCGAGCGCAAATACAGCACTTTTGACAGGGAGCTGCTAGCGCTTCATTTATCCATCCGCCACTTCCAGTTCTGGTTAGAAGGGCGGCGTTTCACGGCTTTTGTAGACCACAAACTGTGGAAAACTCAGAGTTCACCACAGACGTTCGACATGTGGCAGGCAAACTTAAACGTAGTAGCAGACTGCCTCTCTCGCGCTGTGACATCGCCAGAGCACGAGGAGACAGATTATACTACCTCAGCCGCAGAACTCTTCGCCAACGCGGACGCGTACGCGGCCCCAATTCACGTAGGGATAGATTACGCAGCCATGGCAGAGGAACAAAGCAGTGACGCGGACGTGCGCACGCTCCTGTCTGGACCAACAGGGTTAAGACTGGAGGAAAGGGGTTTACGTGACTGTGTACTCCCCCAATCTGCGACGTGTCAACCGGCCGACCTCGCCCGGTAGTCCCAGCTGCATGGCACCGCTGCATCTTCGACTCGGTTCACTCCCTCGCGCACCCAGGGGTGCGCGCCTCGGTTAAAATGGTCGTGGAAAAGTTTGTTTGGCCGGGCCTGTGCAAAAATGTAAAGGAATGGGCAAAAACTTGCATGTCTTGTCAGCGCGCCAAAATACACAAACACACAAAAGCTCCTCTAGAGCCTTTTCGAATCCCAGCCAGAAGGTTTGACCACGTTCATGTCGACCTCGTGGGACCACTACCTTCGTCTCACTCTTTTCCACGGGTTTTTGTCCCCCAAGCTTTAAAAAACGCCAAGTTCGTTTTTGTTAGACACGAAGCTTTAAAATCAACCCTCCGTCCACCATACGACGGACCATTCAGAGTGCTGGAACCTGGTGATAAGCATTTTGTGCTTGATTTAGGGGACAGAAAAGAAACAGTCAGCATTGACAGACTTAAACCTGCCTTCTTGTTGAGTGACGAGCCTGCACGGGTGGCGAGAGCACCTCGGCGGGGTAGACCCCCCAAGAAAAAAAACTCAGCCCCCCTGCAGGGAACAAATAACCACTCTCCTCCCCAAGCTGCAGATTCCTTACAGGAGGTCCCACCAGGACGCCCAAGCGGACCTACAGCAGATTCGGGAGAAGATTAAAACCCAGACGGCACAGGGACTGATGCAAAATTGACAAAGAGTTGTTAACTATGTTATCAGATTGTGCCGTGACAGTTTTAAGGCTGATTTGTGACATTACTATACTGTTGTTGTACCACTGAATTTTCTACAGGATCATGACTGCTGGAAAGATTTTTTCCTTGTTTTCCCTGTCAAGATGTTTAACAGTATAATATGTCATAGAGATTATCTTAAACTGTAAACTTAATTTGATTGTCCTTTTCTTAGTCGTTTGGGGGGGCTGTGGCTTATATTAATCATATATTCCATACCTACATATGTATAGACATATTAGAATGTTTAGTGATTACATATGTGGAATGACCTCACGCCTCAGAACAGGACAGGAGGTCTCAACCGCCGGCGAGGATCAAAGAACAGACGGAGTCGCAGCGGTGGAGACCGGATCGAACTTCCTGACCACCCAGGGTCAGGTGGAGGAGATGGAGGACAATGGAGGGGGATTATGATAATGCGGGATGTCAGCTTTGATATGCAATGTCTTTTGTTGAGTGTGGGTATAAGTATGAAGGTCTGACTGCGCTCGACCTCTCATTCTGTTTCTGCATCTAGATGAGACATGTTAGGGAGGTGAAGCTGATTATAAATCTTGATTTATAAAATCACATCGCTTCTTCATTCCAAGCTCCCTACACCCTTAATATTTTGTGGCACCAAGACCTCCTGGTCTTCTTCCACTTCTTCCATCGAGCCCATTAGTGTTCAAAATGCAACAACTGGGGTTGCATTTCCTCTTGTGTCCATGTCTTGTTGGCTAAGCTTCTTGAAGATGGCCTTGGTGCCACAAAATATTAACAAGCCCCAAAGGTATTTGGAGAATGTCCTTTGGACTGAGACATCACAGGAGCTTTTTGGTCAGGCTCTATGAACTAGTCTTTACCTTTAACATGGTTATCAATCTTTAGAAGCTCGTCCTGGATTTCGCAAGATTTTTTTTTTTTTTAATTGTTGCGGTAAGCTTCTTGGTGCCTGAATCACATTGGCCCGTGTCCACACTGGAGTCACAACTTAAAACTCATTGACAAGATGTAGTGAGTTTTACAGTTACAGTAGCTGTAGTATTAGATTTGCTTGGTTTTTGTTTTTTGTAGTTTTGCAGTGTTTCTCCTCACGCACACTCCCGAGACAGGGGTGTTTTCAGGCAGGCGGATGTTTAACACAAACCCAGCACTTCATACACAAGGTCATTACGGAGACTTGAGATGTTCACCGGCGGGTTGGGGAAGATGGAGGGAGGGAGTTTTTTGCTGGTGTTCTGTATAGTCAATGTAAACAACGAAGTGAGCGCGGTGCAGTGCCACATTCGATCAGACTGACGTACACGTTTGCGCGCTACTCAAACAAATTTGATTGGTGAAATTGGGACGACGTTGACAGCGGCAAAATTGCGATTAAAGTTGCAGTGATTGGACAAAATTCAAATTGTGCAGGACTTGCTGAAGTTGCGGGAATTGGTAGAATTGCGAAATCCCGGAGTGTCTGTTAAATAGGCAGAATGGCTGATGAAAAGCTTGGAGGCACCAGTGATACTATGATGTAAACAAGATATGCCACTTTTGGCAGTTATTTCAGATACAATAATAATGCATCAGAATTATGTAGTACTTTTCATGGACACTCGACGCTTTAATTCATTCACTCCACAATGATAGTAGTAGGCTACTTCTGTAGCCACAGCTGCCCTGGGGCAGGACAGAACCTCCAATGGCCTCTCTGACCACTACCGAACTATATTTTTGTGGAAGGGTGCCAACACATTTGTCCACGTCGCAGTTTTTAAATGGTGTTTATTAAGGGTAAAAAAAAAAAATTGCCCCACCCCCACCCCCCTACTGTGGTTTATGGAAAAGGTTGTAGAGCCATTTCTAAAGCTTTGGGACTCCAGTGAACCACAGTGTGTGTCATTATCCACAAATGGTGAAACATGAACAGTGGCAAACCTTCCCAGGAGTGGCTGGCTGACCAAAATTACAATTCAATTCAATTCAATACAATTCAATTCAACTTCATTTATATAGCGCCATTTCACAACAACAGTCATCTCATAGCACTATCAACTGTAGGGGGGAACCCCCACAGTTGCAGAAAGTTGCAGAAAGACCCCAGCAATCAGGCGATCCCCTGTGAGCAAGCACTTGGCGACGGTGGAGAGGAAAAACTCCCTTTTAACAGGAAGAAACCTCCAGCAGAACCAGGCTCAGGGAGGGGCAGTCATCTGCTGCGACTGGCTGGGGGATGAGGGGATAGAGAAGAAGAAAAGAACAGACATGTAGAGAGCAAACAGCATGATGGGGACTCAATCTATGGGAGAGAACAAACAAATGTTAATGACCAGCAAAAAAAATATTTCATAGAGAGTGAGGAAAGGAGTGAGGCCCAGTGCATTACTGGAGGTCCCCCGGCTGACTAAACCTATTAGCAGCATAACTAAGGGAGGGTTCAGAAACACATGATACCTCCCTAATTGTAGGCTATATCAAAAAGGTAGGTTTTAGCCCTATTCTTAAAAACAGAGATCGAGTCTGACTCCCAAATCCAGATTGGCAGCTGATTCCACAGGAGAGGAGCTTGATAACTGAAGGCTCTGCCTCCCATTGTACTTTTGGAGATTCTAGGTATTACAAGTAATCCTGCATTTTGGGAGCGTAGTGCTCTGTTAGGATAATACGGTAGTATCAGATCTTTTAAATAAAAAGGAGCCTGATTGTTTAGAGCTTTGTAAGTAAGAAGAAGGATTTTAAACTTAATTCTAAACTCTATGGGAAGCCAATGAAGGGAGGCCAGAACCGGAGAGATATGATCTCTCTTTCTAGTACCTGTTAAAACTCTTGCTGCAGCATTTTGGATCAGCTGAAGACTTTTTAAAGATGTTTTAGGACAGCCTGATAATAAAGAATTACAATAATCTAATCTTGAGCTAACAAAAGCATGGATCAGCTTCTCAGCATCACTCTGAGACAAGATGCTCCTAATCTTGGCAATATTACGCAAATGATAGAAGACAGTCTTAGAAACAAATTTAATATGTGAATTGAAGGACAAATCCTGATCAAAAATAACTCCAAGGTTCCTCACAGAGCTATTAAGAGAAAGAGTAACTGCATCCAAACTGAAAGTTTGATTTGGAAAGGAATTTCTAAGGTTTTTTGGACCAACAAGAATGACTTCAGTCTTATCTGAATTTAATAGCAGGAAATTACAAGTCATCCAAGCTTTGATTTCCTTAAGACAGACTTCTAACTTGGCTAATTGATTACTATCATCTGGCTTCATTGACAGGTATAATTGTGTGTCATCTGCATAACAATGAAAATGTATACAGTGCTTTCTAATAATGTTGCCTAACGGAAGCATATATAAACTAAAAAGAGTAGGGCCTAGCACAGATCCCTGTGGAACTCCATGACTAAGCTTTGAGTTGAAAGAAAACTCATTATTTACATGAACAAACTGGAACCTATCAGATAAATAAGATCTAAACCACTGCAACGAAGTTCCATTAAGTCCAACATAGTGTTCTAATCTATCAAGTAGAATATTATGATCGATAGTATCAAAAGCTGCACTAAGGTCTAAAAGGACAAGTACATAAACTAGTCCATTATCAGATGCAATGAGGGGGTCGTTAGTGACCTTCGCTAAGGCTGTTTCAGTACTATGATGGATTCTAAACCCAGATTGAAACTCTTCAAGTAAACCATTTCCCTGCAGGTGGTCAAATAATTGCATAGCAACAACTCTTTCTAAGATTTTTGAAATGAAAGGGAGATTAGAGATTGGTCTATAGTTAGCTAAAGCTCCTGGATCTAGCGTTGGCTTTTTGAGTAAGGGTTTAATTACAGCCGTTTTAAAAGCCTGCGGTACATGGCCTAAAGTTAATGAAGAATTGATTATATGAAGAATAAGGCTACCAATAAGTGGGAAGACTTCTTTAAATAACCTGGTAGGAATAGGGTCTAAAAGACAAGTTGAAGGTTTGGATGAGGAAACTATTTTGTCTAACTCACAAAGGTCGATTGGAGTAAACTCATCAAGACAGACATCAAAAGAAGGAGTTGTAGTAGTTACAGTATTTAAGTTAACTGTGGGAAGAATCTGATTGATTTTATCTCTGATGGATGAAATTTTATTATTGAAAAAGTTCATAAAGTCCTGACTAGTAAGCTCTAAGGGAATGCTAGGATTAACAGAGTCCTGACTCTTTGTCAACCTGGCTACAGTACTGAAAAGAAACCTGGGATTATTCTTGTTCTCTTCTATTAATGCAGAGTAATAACTTGTTCTAGCTTTTCTAAGAGATTTTTTTATAAATTAAAAGATGATTTCTCCAAGCTAAATAGATTTCATCTAAATTAGTAGAGCGCCATTTTCTTTCTAATTGACGAGTCTTCTGTTTTAAGCTACGAGTTTCTGTGTTGAACCAAGGAGTTAGAAATCTCTGATTAGACTTTTTCTTTTTTAAGGGGGCCACCAAGTCTAGAGCCTGATGCAGAGAAGCTGAAACACTATCCACCATGTTATCACTTGGGCAGCACGGTGGTGCAGTGGTTAGCACTGTTGCCTTACAGCTAGAAGGTTCCTGGTTCGATTCCCCAGGTTGGCAGGGGTTGGAACCTTTCTGTGTGGAGTTTGCATGTTCTCCCTGTGCTGCGTGGGTTTACTCCGGGGGCTCCGGTTTCCTCCCACAATCCAAAGACATGCATGTTAGGTTAATTGGCTGTTCTAAATTGTCCCTAGATATCTGTTTCCTATAGGCCCTTAGAATAGAGGGATAGTGCTAGTGAAAGCGCTTTGAGTGGTCTTTGTGACTAGAAAAGCGCTATATAAGTGCAGGTTAGTTAGTTAGTAGTTATCAATTACAGAAGGAGCAAGCTGTCTATAGCTTATTTCCGTTGTGTTGACACATGGCATAGAGGAAACAATCTGCATAAATTTGGAAACAGCATCGTCTGAGAGGCATCTACTGTAATAATATTTTTCTTTAGGAGCCAAATAGTCAGAAATAGTAAAATCAAAGGTTAACAGACAATGGTCTGACAGTACAGGGTTATGAGGAGACACTACAAGATTTTCTATTTCTATGCCATATGTCAGAACAAGGTCCAATGTATGGTGGAGGTAATGAGTAGAATTTCCTACTTTCTGAGAAAACCCAATCGAGTCTAATATTGAATTAAAAGCCACATTAAGGCAGTCACTATCTACATCCACATGTATATTAGATTTCAGCACTAAATCAGCTAAGAAATCAGCAAATTCGGATAAAAATTCTGAGTAGGTTGATGGGGGACGATAAACTATGGCAAATAAAATTGGGTTTAACCTAAAATTGCTAAAGTGCCCAATACTGAGGACCAGGCCCTCAAAGGAATTATAACATGTTTTTTGCTTTACATTAACTAGTAATTTGGAATGGTAAATTGTTGCTACTCCTCCTCCACGACCAGAACTTCTGGGATTTTGACAGTTTAAATAACCAGAGGGAGTTGATTCATTTAAACCAACATAATCCTCTTGTCCTAACCAAGTCTCTGTAAGGGATATTAAATCAAATCTGATGATCAATTAACAAATCATGGACTAACAGAGACTTGGGAGTTAGAGACCTAATATTTAATAAACCACATTTAATTTTTAGATTATGAGGAGGAACAGAGGTCAAATCATTCAATTTAGAGGCTTTATGTTTAATTTGAGTTTTATCAATATTTTGCTTTATCACTTTGGGATGCTTATGCATTATATTTTTATTCACTTTGGAGAGAGCAGACAACGATTCTCTAATGGGGAAGACAGGGGCTAAGCTGAGGGGTGGCGGATGAAGAGGAGCTGCAGAGAGGCGTGTAAGACTGCGACTCTGCTTCCTGGTCCCAACTCTGAGTAGTCATGGTTTTGGAAATTTGGATAAAAAAGATGCCAGATTGTTAGATAAATGAGAAGCACCATCCAAAGTGGGATGAATGCTGTCTCGTCTCATAAGACCAGGTTTTCCCCAAAAAGAGCTCCAATTGTCAATGTAGCCCACGTCATTTTTAGGACACCACACAGACAGCCAGCGGTTCAAGGATGACGAGCGACTAAACATGTCATCACTGGTCAGATTGGGGAGGGGCCCAGAGAATACTACAGTGGCAGACATCGTTTTTGCAAACTCACACACCGATTCTATATTAAGTTTCGTGACTTCCGACTGCCAGAGACGGATGTCATTAATGCCGGCGTGAATAACAATTGTGGAATATTTACAGTTAAAACCACTGCTGAGCAAAAAGAACAGAAAGGCTCATCTCAGTTTTGCCAGAAAACGTCTTGATGATCCCCAAGACTTTTGGGGAAAATGTGGACGAAAACTTTTTGGAAGGTGTGTGTCCCATTATATCCGGCATAAAAGTAACACAGCATTTCAGAAAAGGAACATCATACCAACAGTAAAATATGGTGGTGGTAGTGTGGTCTGGGGCTGTTTGGCTGCTTCAGGAGGAAGACTTGCTGTGGTAAATGGAACCATGAATTCTGGACAAAATCCTGAATGTCCAGCCCATCTGTTCGTGACCTAAGCTGAAGCGCACTTGGGTTCTGCAGCAGGACAATGATCCAAAACACACCAGCATGTCCACCTCTGAATGGCTTAAGAAAAACAAAATGAAGACTTTGGAGTGACCTAGTCTGACGTGAATCCAATTGAGATGCTGTAAAGGAGGTTCATGCTTAAACCCTCCAATGTGGCTGAAGTTCTGCAAAGATGAGTGGGACAAAATTCCTTCACAGCGCTGTAAAAGACTCATTGCCAGTTATCGCAAATGCTTGATAAGGGTGACCCAACCAGTATTAGGTTTAGGGGTCAATCACTTTTGTTGTTTTTTTTTACCCTTAATAAACACCTTCATTTAAAAACTACATTTTGTGTTTGTCCAAAAAAAATGAGAAATCAGGAAGGGGGCAACTTTTTCTCACCACTGTACATACGAAAGTGGACCAGGTTCTAACTTTGTGCTGTTGAAATTGTCATTATTATGGGCTCGAGCTGGGCAATACTTATTCAAATTAATTTACTTACACAATGTCACAAAATGAAGATTGCAAAAATCACTTTTTCCATTCATTGTATAGTGCTTTTCTAGTCACAAAGACTACTCAAAGCACTTCACTAACCTGCTATTCTCAGGATCTCAGTAGCCTCCAGCTAATCCCTCTTCCTCTCTCTGACACACACCCTCATGTAGACATGGCGGCGGGCAATTAGTGAGGCACTTTTTATTTTACAAAAGTGGGTTTGCACGGTTTTAGTTTTGATTTTTATTTTTTACTTCAAATGTGGTCGATATCTGATTCAGTCTGAATGTAGCCTTAGACAAGTCTGCACGTCACCAGGTTTTGCTTGACTCGCTAATCTTTGTAATGGGTGAAACTGGCTTGGCCCACCCATCACAGCTGTGAGCATACACACATGGACAAAATTGTTGGTACCCCTCTGTTAATGAAAGAATCTGACAAAAGTGGTAAATAAAAATTCTATGAAACTCATGAAACAGGCCTGGACAAATATGATGGAACGATTTCTGTAACTGTCAGTGAGACTTCTGCACCTCTCAGCAGGTATTTTGGCCCACTCATGAGCAAACAGTTTGCTCCAGTTGTCTCAGGTTTGAAGGGTACTTTCTCCAGACGGCATGTTTCAGCTTCCACAGATGTTCAGTAGGATTTAGATCAGGGCTCATAGAAATGTTTCACACTCTGCCAGCTGTGTTTGCCAGATGCAGCAAAGCAGCCCCAGAACATGACAGAACCTCAGTTTCACAGTAGGGACAGTGTTCTTTTCTTGGTATGCTTCATTTTTGCGTCTGTGAACATAGAGCTGATGTGCCATGCCAAAAAGTTTGTTTTCTCGTCTGTCCATAGGACATTCTCCCAGAAGCTTTGTGGCTTGGCAACATGCAGTTTGGCAAATTCCAGTCTGGCTTTTTTATGGTGCGATCTGACACTGATGTACCTTGACCTTGGAGTAGAGGTTGTTCTGGGCTCTTTTGTTACCATTCGTATTACCGTCTCTTCCATTTTTTCCTCCTGCGGCGACGTCCAGGGAGGTTGGCCCGTGATTTCTGAATATGTGCAACTGTAGTCACAGGAAGATCAAGCTGCTTGGAGAGATGGTCTTATAATTTTCTAATCTCCTGAGACAACTCTCCTTTGCTTCCTCTGGTCCATGTTAGTGACTACTTGTCACCTAAATAGGCTGACTGATTACAAGTTTGTAGACACCTGTGATAAATGAGGACACATTATTTTCAATATTTTCTAGGGGTACCATCATTTTTGTCCAGGCCTGTTTCATGATGTTTTTTAAAGCAATTCGTCTGATTTTCATTGGTTATTTCTGTGACCATTGTGGGTTTTTCTTTCATTAACAGGGGGGTACCAACAATTTTGTCAATGTGTGTATTGTCATAGTTGATTTGTCAGCCTGTCCCTTAGTAAAATTCTGATACAGTTGGCATTAACATTTTCTGCCTCTTTCTTTCACCCTCTACTCCCCCCTTACCCTCCTCCCTTCCATTAGATCCTCCCACCATGCCTTCCACCATTACCGCTCCTGTTCTGACACGCTCTACCTCCCCCACCTTTGTGGATGATAAGGCTCGTGTCCTCAGCTCCCCCACACTTGAAGCCATACCTGAAAGTCATCTTGGCTCTATAGTGGGTGGGGCCATGGGAGGGGCCTTCTTCCTTCTGCTGTTGCTGGCTATCGCTGGCGTGTGTTACCTATGGAAACAACATGGAAACTACTACATCAAGCAGTACCTGGGCTCCAGTGATCGCCAAAAGGCCGTTGCGCAGCACGAACTCCAGCCCGTAAAAGGTCAGGATCACGACTGTGAGGAGTGGGGCGACCGCCAGCTCAGTGACAACAGGGAAGAGTATCCTGTTAATGGGTACTCTAGGGCGATGAGAGAGAGCAATCGTCACAGCAATCAGCAAAATGCCGATCATGAACAGCATCGGGATTCTAGTCCACAGCAGGCCAGTGTCCAATATTCCTGCTCCCCTAAAACACAGGTGAACAACTCTCCCTACCTTTCAGATCACTGCTACAATAGTGGGCCAGAAGGCGACTTTGTCTCACAAAGATGGCTCAGTCATCTCTCGTAGGGAATGGTATGTTTGACAAGTTCCCTGCTTCTACAGAATTGGACTTTACTGAATTAGGAAGAAAAATTTTATTTCTCTTCTGTATGCACACACTTCAGTAATCATTTCTGTTCTGCCCTCTTTTTTTTGGTCAAGTGTCCAGGTTGATACTTTTTCTTATTTTGGTGTCATTGAAGCACCATGACATTTTGCTAAAAACATAGATATTTGACGCGTTTTGAAAAAGTCAAATGACCTTACATGTACTGTCTTTAGTTGGCACTTAGAATAAAAACCCGTTTGCAGTATCAGGGTACTCTTCAGAAAGTGCAAAACGGCCTGAGTTATTGTCATAGCCTCAGTTGACCTGATAATTAAAACTATTGGAATTGGGGTTCAGTGTGCCTCTGGGGTATTAAACGTAAAAAAAAAAAAAAAATTGGCAGGAAGCACGCAACCTTCTCGGGTTTGCACCTATGCATGAAGAGGGGGAAAGTAAGCAATACCCTTTTTTTTTTTTTTTTTTGGCTTGTCAGTTTAAAGCTCTGAACCTGGATTAATGAAGTTGTACTGTGTGACATTTTGTATATAGTGACCAGTCATCAATATCTTTACCTTGAAAAATGCCCTTTTGTTTGAGAAATCCACCAGTGCCTTAGAGGAGAAAGCTAGAAGACATGTTAGTTTTTGTTTTGACGGTTTTTGTTTTTGACGGGTTTCTCTATGAGATGTATTCCTTGGTTTTTGGGCTGTGTACCGTTTTGACAGAATCAGCAGTGCCATATTCACTTCCCTGCCCCTTGTTGCCGTGACGGTCAATGAAGCAGTATATGGACACATGATGAAGCTTGAATGTTACATCTTCTCTACTTTGCAGGTGTCAAGGGTTTGGGTTCTGTAAAATCACTTGTTGTTCAAAGTGAATTGGGGAAAAAAATGTCAGTGATGGCAGTGGAGCATTATTTTGTCATTATTTTGTCAATCTTTTTGAGATTTGGTTCAATAAAGCACCTTAGAACCTATGAGTTTTCTCTTGCGTTCCTCATCTTGCCACTACTCACGCTGCTCAGTCTCAGCCTCTTTGTTCATCTATAAATGACATCATTGCTAGCTCCCTCACACATAATGCTGCAGAAGCCCCCACACACACCGCAAATTCAGCACGAGTGTGTGGGACACGATACGATGCATGACGTAATTCCAAATCATTTTTCCCCAGTTCAGCTCATCTTTTACTCTTCAGTGACGGGGTGATACCATTGGAAGAGAAATGGAACTGTTACTCCGAGCTGATATTTCTGTGTTGGGGTGAGAGGCCGCCTTCTCTTCATTCGACTTTTTTTTTTTGTTACAGCCCCTCTCTTTTGTGATTCTCATCTACCAGCTGGTAAAATTGAAGCACTGAATGTTTCCGACTGGCCCAAAGTCTCCGCTCTCCACCCCCGATGACTATCCCCATGGCAACAAGCTCAGCTGGTGCTGCTGATGGAGGCTGCCGTCCTACAGGCTCTACCTGGCCAGGGGAAGTGGAGGGAGCCAGGGCCTGCTCGAGGCCGAGGGTTTGCCGCACAGCTGACATGGAAAATCAGCTGCTCGAACTGAAAATGGCCCATGAACGCCGCCGCCACACCACCGAGGGCTCCTGTGGTTGTGAGGACATCACACCAATGTGACTTGAAGACCTGTCAAGACTCACTTGCCCTCAAAGTCTATAGAGCCCCTTTTCAGCAGACCGTGCCTCCCTAGTCACAACCCCCCCGGCAGTTGTCTCTCTGACCTTGAAGCGGGGCGGCCTGAAAATGCACGGAGATGTCACCCAGCAGTGCTTGAATTTGTTGAGAAGATTTGCTGATTTGCTGCCTTCCACACAGTTTCCAAGGATACTTTTCACAACACACAAAGGAGGGCGTGAATGTCTCAGGCAGCACAGAGGGATGCAGCGCTGCCAACTGCGCACGAGGAAGATACTTTGATATTAACTCTACGAATATCACAAACTGAAGTGGCGCTCTTAACCTCCCTCCCACTGTTATTATTATTACACTGGCATTCACACTCCGGGGTGTCTTGTCTGCACAAATGAGGGCAGATCAAAGGGTGGATGGGGGACACGTCACCCCCCCCCCAACCTGGATAAACATCATATATAGGCTTCGCTCTCCTCCCGCCTAACTTCTGTTCGGTGTGCCGTCCACAAGTCTGGCTGCAACACTGACCTCACTGAGATGCATTTTACTGTCTACACAGTGATTTTAGTGCTGAAGTGGGAAAGACTTGAAAGGGCAGAAAGAGCCAGATCCCAGTGAGGTTGCAGCTGATCCTCCACTAACACCAGTAATCCATGCCCCCATTGAATTGATGGCATTTGAATTGACCATTACACATTTTGCCTGCTCTGTCACCTTTTGTCCTCCAGTTCTTCAAAGTGTCCCACATTCAGTTTGACACAGTATTGCTGATTGGCCAAAGCTTGTAAGTTTAATGCATCTTAATCATGATTAATCCCTAATCCTCCCTCGGTGGACTGCATGAAGCATATGTTCTAACAAAGCTAATTTAGCATGCATAATAACGAACATGCCTACACAAAAACAAAAGACTGGGGCAGTACAGATAAGATGTAAGGGACGAATGGAGCGCAAGTGTTGTCTTGAATATGAACCGCATCACTTACAGCTGTATCTGTATGGTACTGTGGACATAAAATGCCAAGTTTTGTGAGCTTTTCCCATCTTTACAGTTTACAAAGTAATGGGGAAAACATAAATTTTTTTAAAAAAAAGTACAATAAGCTGATTTTGAGCTGTATTATAGTGGTGCAGTCTATAATCAGTTGTCAAGGCATGGGTCACATTCATGGGGTTCCCAAGTTCTTCACAGTTGGCAAATCGAGTTGAAAAAATGTGGTGATTCAATGACTAGGTCTCCCAATTTCCATCATACAGTGGGGCAAAAAAAGTAGTCAGCCACCAATTGTGCAAGTTCTCCCACAAAGATGAGAGGTCTCAATTTTCATCATAGGTGTACTTCAACTATGAGAGACAAAATGAGAGAAAAATTGAGAAAATCACATTGTCAGAATTATGGTTAAGTATTTGGTCACCTACAACAAGCAAGATTTCTGGCTCACAGACCTGTAACTTAAGAGGCTCCTCTGTTCTCCACTCATCTATTAATAGCACCTGTTACCTGTCAACAACCTCAGACTACAAACTCCACTGTGGCCAAGATCTCACCCCGTGGGGTCAAAATGATCACGAGAACGGTGAGCAAAAATCCCAGAACCCCATGGGGGGACCTAGTGAATGACCTGCAGAGAGCTGAAGTAAAAAAGGCTACCATCAGTAACACACTACGCCGCCATGGACTCAAATCCTGCAGTGCCAGACGTAAGCCAGTACATGTCCAGGAAGTTTGCTAGAGCAGAAGAGGATTGGGAGAATGTCATATGGTCAGATGAAACCAAATTGGAGAACTTTTTTGTAAAAACTCAACTTGTCGTGTTTGGAGGAGAAAAATGCTGAGTTGCATCCAAAGAACACCATACCTACTGTGAAGCATGGGGGTGGAAACGTCATGCCTTGGGGCTGTTTTTCTGCAAAGGGACCAGGACGACTGATCCATGTAAAGGAAAGAATGAATGGGGCCATGTATCGTTGAGATTTTGAGTGAAAACCCATCAGCAATGAAAATGAAACGTGGCTGGGTCTTTCAGCATGACAATGATCCCAAACACACCACCCGGGCAACAAAGGAGTGGCTTCGTAAGAAGCATTTCAAGGTCCTGGAGTGGCCAGTCTTCCAGATCAACCCCACAGAAAATCTTTGGAGTTAAGTCCGTGTTGCCCAGCGACAGCCCCAAAACATCACTGCTCTAGAGGAGATCTGCATGGAGGAATGGGCCAAAATACCAGCAACAGTGTGTGAAAACCTTGTGAAAACCTTGTGAAGTCAGAAAACGTTTGACCTCTGTCATTGCCAACAAAGGGTATATAGCAAAGTATTGAGATGAACTTTTGTTGTTTTGACCAAATACTTATTTTCCACTTAATTTGCAAATAAATTCTTTAAAAATCAGACAATGATTTTCTGGATTTTTCTCATTTTTGTCTCTCATAGTTGAGGTATATCTATGATGAAAATTGGAGACCTCATCTTTTAAGTGGAAGAACTTGCACAATTGGTGGCTGACTACCTTTTTACCCCACTGTAGGTTACACCTCAACTATGAGACAAAATGAGAGAAAATCCAGAAAATCATTAAAGAATGTATTTTTGCAAATTATGGTAAGTCAAACAAGATTTCTGGCTCTCACAGACTAACTAACTAACTAACTAACCTGCACTTATATAGCGCTTTTCTAGTCACAAAGACCACTCAAAGCGCTTTCATTAATACTAACCCTCTATTCTAAGGGCCCATAGGAAACAGATATCTAGGGACAATCCAGAACAGCCAATTAACCTAACATGCATGTTTTTGGCATGTGGGAGGAAACCGGAGAAATCCCGGAGTAAACCCACGCAACACGGGGAGAACATGCAAACTCCACACAGATCACTGTTGGTCGGGGGCTGGGATCGAACCCACGATCCCACGATCCCCACAATCCCCCAGCCAAGGGTAAACTGTGCTGCCGCAGTGCTAACCACTGCGCCACCGTGCAGCCCCGTGCAGACCTGTCCACTCGTTACGTTACCAGTATAAAAGACACCTGTCCACAACCTCAGACTCAAAACTCCACTATGGCCAAGACCAGGCACCAGGCCAGCTTGGTGTGAAGAAGCCCTCAATCTGGGGCTCCTCACCCCGTGGGCTCAAAATGATCATGAGAACAGTAAGCAAATCCCAGAACCACATGGGGGGACCTAGTGAATGACCTGCAGAGAGCTGGGACCAAGTAAAGGCTACTATCAAACACACTACGCCGCCAGGGCAGTGCCAGATGTGTCCCCTAAGCCAGTATGTCCAGGCCCGTCTGAAGTTAGAGAGCATTTGGATGATCCAGAAGAGGATTGGGAGAATGCCATATGGTCAGATGAAACCAAAATAGAACTTTTTGGTAAAACAACTTGTGTTTGGAGGAGAAAGAATGCTGAGTTGCATCCAAAGAACACCATGCCTGCTGTGAAGCATGGGGGTGGAAACATCATGCTTTGGGGAGACTAGACAAAGGATGTTTCATTTTCTCAAAGCACTTCATAACAATGGGTGTTAATGCTACTGGTCGATAGTCATTCAGACTGCTAAGTCTTGACTATTCAGAGGAGTCTGTAAGGTGAAACAGCCAGTGATTTTTTGCACAGTCTCGATCACTCTCTGGAAGGCTTTGTGGTCTGCGGTTGAACAGCCCTCATCTCATACCAAACCGTGATGCCATACGACAAAATGCTCTCAATAGCAGAGCGATAAGCATTCAGGTCATGAACAATACATGCTAAGATGGCGGCGCGCGGTTGTGCAGAGGCTCTTTGCTCCCTACTTTTGTTTGTATTTGGATATTGGACCGTGTGAAGCTGGATTTGTGTAGAGTCGTACTGAGCTGATAAAGACAGCAGTTTTCGAGAACACAAAACATACCGGAGGCTATCTGGACCAGCGGGATCACCATGGATTGTTGTCGGTCCTGGGAAGCGACGCAGATGGAGGAGGGAGAGAAAGCAAAAGTGGGGATGCCCATGGTCGGGCCTGCTAGTGAGGCTAGAGACAGCCGCATAGACCTCCACTACCCAGCATTTTTCTCTCCCAACGCCAGAAGCATCGTCCACAAGATGGATGTTCTAGAGCTACAGCTGGCAACTAGTGAGACTGCTGTGTGCTGTTAACGGAAAGCTGGCTCCAGCTGCTGATCACCGATGCTGCAGTGCAGCTGTCGCACACTTCACTGAATGGACCGAACAGCAGAATCCAGTAAAAAGAGGAGGCGGTCTCTGCATTTTTCTTCACAGGACTCCTTCTCTTTCACCTTACAGAGCTGTGCCGTGTCCACATCTTGGCCTGTCACCATCTATCATTGCACTGTTGCTGGTATTTTGGCCCATTCCTCCATGCAGATCTCCTCTAGAGCAGTGATGTTTTGGGGCTGTCGCTGGGCAACACGGACTTTCCCTCCAAAGATTTTCTGTGGGGTTGAGATCTGGAGACTGGCTAGGCCACTCCAGGACCTTGAAATGCTTTTTACGAAGCCACTCCTTGATAGCCCGGGCGGTGTGTTTGGGATCATTGTCATGCTGAAAGACCCAGCCACGTTTCATCTTCAATGCCCTTGCTGATGGAGAGTTTTCACTCAAAATCTCACGATACATGGCCCCATTCATTCTTTCCTTTACACGGATCAGTCGTCCTGGTCCCTTTGCAGAAAAAGTCAAAGTGCCTTTATTGTCGTTCCATTGTTAAACAATGCAACGAAATTGAGATACTGCTCCCTAAAAACAATCACACTCACATAGCTCAAACAGGTTCATTTTGAGAGGAGATGTGTTTACCTTGTTTCGACTGTGCACTGCAGCCTTCGTCAGAAGTCGGCTAATTGCTGCCAGGTGACATTTATCAGCTGACTTTTGTAGGCAGGGCCAGCTCAGCAGATCTGTCAGATCCACCAAGCCGGCCCTGCCTCCCGCCGTCAGATGGCACAAGAACTCAAAAATATGAAAGTAGAATCAGATGAGATACTCATTTCACATGTTATTTCATTATTCACAAAGACACCTGTTGACGTCACACTACATATAGTGCAAGAACGCCTCAATAATGACAGTACCTTAAAAAGATGCACCACACAGTTCACGACATATCGGAATTATTAGTTTGTTGCAAAATTCAATTCAGAGGAAAAATTTACAGACAAAAAGGATTTGCAATGGGAGACCCCACTATCAGCCATTATGAGCAGCTTTTCCATGGAGGATCTGGAAAATATAGCCATCAACACAGCACCTACACAATGCAAACCCACCCTTTGGAAGAGATACGTGGATGACATTCTGGAAAAAATGACACAAGAACTTCCATCTGAACAGCACGGACAGCACTGGGAACATAACATTCACACACAAAGAGGAGGAAAATGGCGCCATAGCCTTTCTGGACATGAAAATCCACCACAACGATGACGGCAGCATAAAAATCACAGTCTACAGGAAACCAACCCACACAGATACCTACTATGGACATCGGAACACCCCACAGCACATAAGCTATCAGGACGTTATATGAACGAGCCACCATCATCACAGACCAAGAAGACAGACAGAAGGAGTAAAACCACATAAAACATGCACTTATACGCTGCCAATATCCAGTATGGGCTATAAACAAAGGGAAACAACAAACAGGAAATAAGACACAGAACAAAAGTTGAAATTAAACAAGGACACCATAACTATACCATACATACGAGGGATCACGGAACCAATTCAAAGGATCATGAAAAAATACAAAATAAACACAGCAGTCAAACCACACAAAAAATTAAGACAGTTATTAGTACACTCCAAGGACAATAGAACAAGACAAAAAATGCAATATATATGAAATATCATGCAGATCATGCAACAAAACCTACAATGGAGAAACTGGAAGACCATTCACCACAAGAAAACACCGGAAGGAATGTGAGAAGGAAACACAAGGACTCGCAAGATCACAAAAAGAAAAGGCAGAACAAGAAACATTAAAATCAGCAATATCAGATCACTGCAAAAGAAATAATCACATCATGGACTGGGACAATGCAAGGATTATTGGATCGGAGAGCAACAGACACAAACGCTGGATCAAGGAGGCCATAGAGATCAGGAAGCGGGGAAAAGACGCCATGAAATGAGATGAGGGGGCCTTTATGCTTTCCCACACCTGGGATCACATTCTCCAGAGACCATCTTGACGGCGGGAGGCGGGGCCGGCTCAGTGGATCTGACAGATCTGCTGAGCTGGCCCTGCCTACAAAACATACATGAATTGAATTGAGGGCGGCGTGGTGGCAGAGTGGTTAGCACTGTGGCAGCACAGCAAGTCACCCTTAGCCGGGAGATCCTGGGTTCGATCCCAGCCCCCGACCAACAGTGATCTGTGTGGAGTTTGCATGTTCTCCCTGTGTCTGCGTGGGTTTACTCCGGGATTTCTCTGGTTTCCTCCCACATGCCAAAAATATGCAAGTTAGGTTAATTAGCATCAAACTGGGGATTCTAAATTGTCCTTAGGTATGACTGTGAGAGTGAATGGTTGTCTGTCTCTCTTGTTGGCCCTGCGATGGACTGGAGATCTGTCCAGGGTGGACCCTGCCTCTCACCCAAAGATGCTGGGATAGGCTCCAGCCCCCCTGCGACCCGAAACAGATTAAGCGGAAGAAGGTGAATGAATGAATTTGCAAATAAATTCTTTAAAAATCAGACAATGTGATTTTCTGGATTTTTTTTTTCTCATTTTGTCTCATAGTTGAGAAAATTGGAGACATCTCTTGTGGCTGACTACTTTTTTGCCCCACTGTAGTTACATGATGGTGTAATAGCAGGTAAACACAGTATAGCGTCCAGGCTGTGACAAGGAGGCGGGGATTCTCCCGGCATGTTTGTGCCACGGAGGATTCAAACGTTATTATCCGTATCCGTGTGTTCTGTTGTTGCACCATTATAACTGTGTTAACTAGTTAGCGTTGCTTCCCTGTATGTGATCGATCATGTGTCGTCACCATGAGTGAGATGAGTGTAAATGACCTCCCCTCCATTCTGTGTTGTGTGTGTTGATTAAAGCCTGTTGCGCCACAGCCATTTCTCCTTATTGTCTGAACCCACATGATACGTCACACTGGTGTCAGGAGTGGGATCTTGGAGAGATGGAAGTGAGGATCAACGTAGAGATACGGCGACTCCAGTGGCTCATTGGCCAGATAGAGATGGAGATGGACGACTTGAGCAGCAGACCCAACAGGGCCAGCATACCCCACCTTTTGCCTTTCTCAAGGCAGGGCGGGCTGAACAGACCAAGCTTGCCCCGCTTCCTGCCCTTTTCAGGGAAGGATGGACCAGCGATCGACCAAGAGGCGACCATCCCACCGACCCGCCAATGGACCAACTCCCCCGCTTTGGTGGCAAAACCCCACTGGATGGCTACCTAGCCCAGGTTGAACTGGCTGCTGTGCTGAACGGCTGGATACCCGAAGAGACTGCCGTGCAGGTCTTGCTGGCCCTGGAGGGTGGGGCTCTCTGCACACTGACCTCCAGCCTGAGGAACATCGCAGCTGACCAGCGCTACAAGGAGCACTCTAGAGGCGGTTTGGGAGAGTGACCAACGCTGAGCATGCCTGGGAACAGCTGGCCAACCGCCGGCGAGGCAGTCTAGAGCCTGGGAGCCTACACAGCGGACATACGGCTACTGACACAGCGTGGCTACCCGGATTTCGAGCCAGGGTGGTGGAGAAGCTGGCCCTCCAGCACTTCATCCGTGGGCTCCGGCCAGCCCAGCTCCAGGAACACATCCGGATTCATGCAGCGAGCAGCTGGGAGATGGCCATGGCAGAAGCGGAGTGGGTGGAGCCAATGATGGATCATGCAGCTGATGTGGCCTCATCGAGGCAGAGAGCTTTCCAGGCCACAGCTGAGAGCGAGGAGGAGGAGGAATTACGCCGGACCACAGCTGCGCGGGTGGCGAGAGTACAACGAAGGCAGCGCGAGGAAGGATGCGTCCACTGCGGGGAGCCAGGACACATCGCGCGTTACGGCCCGACACCCACCCCGCGACAAGCGCCCTCTCACCGGCTTTAATCCAAGAGCAAGGTGGCACAGATGGGCCTGCCACCTCCCTCGAACACTTTCCCCAATTGACGGCTGGGCTGACTTGGACATCCATCACTAGTGGGCCCTGATCGACACCGGTTCCACCATTTTCCTGGTCCGACCCGGGGCACTGCTCGGCACAGATGGACTCGGAACTCGTGGGTGGGAACCTACCCGGCGCTGCGTCCTCACAGCCACCGGTGACCGTGCCAGGCTGGTGTGTGTGTGGGGGGGGGGGGGCAAGGGTCCTTGCGGTGGGAGTGGCCGGTCAGAACACGAACCACCCGTTCTGGCTGGCTGACATCCAGGACCCATGCATCATTGGACTAAATTTTCTCACAGCAGGGGGCGTGAAGATTGACACCACCAGCTCTTCTCTCCTGGGGGCTCAAACCACCACCATGGCAACAGCCAGACAAGGAACCAGGGGGCCCGCATGATCGGAGGGCCGGTGCTGTCAGCCGCAGGCTGAGGGTTGTGTGACCCACCAGTCTCACGGGCTCTTCAGACTGTTACAGCCTGGGATAGCGCAGCAGGTCACAACTCTTCTTCAGATCACAGGACAGCTCTCCCCAGTGATGATGTCATGGAGGCCCTTGGCATGCAGCAGCGTTGGAGCAAGCAGGATAGAGATCCTGTCACCTCCCAGGTCCAGCAGTGGCTGGACACGGACCAGCAGCCCACCCGGAGGCTGGCTGTGCTGGACCCAGAGACCAAGGCCCTGCATTCCCAGTGGTCCAACTTCTGCTGTCACAAGGGTGCTGTTTATCAGTGGTGCCAGTCTCCAGCTGGACAGCGTCATGTCTGGCAGCAGCTGATCCCCAGCTGATTTACCTTTTTATATAGCACCATTTCACAACAACAAGCCATCTCATAGCACTTTCAACTGTAGGGGAAACCCCCACAATTGCAGAAAGACCCCAGCAATCAGGCAATCCCCTGTGAGCAGCACTTGGCGATGGTGGAGAGGAAAAACTCTTTACAGGAAGAAACCTCCGGCAGAACCAGGCTCAGGGAGGGGCAGTCTTCTGCTGCAACTGGCTGGGGATGAGGGGATAGAGAAGAAAATGAAAAGAACAGACATGTAGAGAGCAAACAGCATAACGGGGAATCTATGTACGGGAGAGAAGAAACAGATGTTAATGACCAGCAAAAATATTTCATTGAAACCCAGTGCACTGATGAGAGGTCCCCCAGCTGTCTAAACCTATTAGCAGCATAACTCAGGAAGTGTTTAGGGTCACCTGATCCCACCCTAACTATAGGCTATATCAAAAAGGAAGGTTTTAACCCTATTCTTCAGAGATTGAGTCTGACTCCCAAATCCAGATTGGCAGCTGGTTCCAAAGGAGAGGAGCTTGATAACTGAATGCGCTGATAGCTGAATTAGATGGTGTGATGCAATGCATGCAAAACAGACAATGCGCTGACAGAAACTTAAAAGCACTGGCGCAAGGTGGGAAGCATGGTGTAAAAATTAGGGCTGTGAATTTTTAAAAGTCACGATTCAATACAGAATTGATTTTCGATTCACATTTGGCTCAATTCAGTATAAAAACCCATTAATCTCAGGAAAAAAAGGCCACTACACTGCAAAAAATGCTGAGGTAAGCTTGAAAGCAGAGTCCAGTGGGATATTTTTTTTGGGGGGGGGGGTTATATTTTAAAAAATTACATCTACTGATTTCCAATAAAATCAGTCATATAATTCAAGAAATCTTGTCACGATGTCTTGATCATAGGACTCACCAAAAGAGCATAGGACTAGCTTTTCCATCAAAGATCATAGGACTTGCTATGACATCAAAGAAAATGAGGAGTCGCTATGACATCAAAGATCAAAGGCAAGCATCACTGAAGGAGTGGTGACGTACTTGATTTCACCTGCTTTCTACAGGCATGCAGAAATACTTGATTTCTACAGGTACGCACTAGTACTGTTAAATGGAAAAAAGTAGGCTTAGGTTAGTAACTGCTTTATTTCTTGAAAACGAGTTTCAAAAATTGCACACAAATGAAGAAAAATTGAGAATTTGCATAGTCATGTAACACTATTTAAATGGATGTTATAGAATTTACTTTTGTTTTTTAATGAATAACCTATATTTCTAGAAAGCTGGAGCAAACCAAACCTACACACTGTAAAAGCTGTAAGGAATTAGGTTATTCATTAAAAAACAAAAGTAAATTCTATTACAAATACTTCAAACATCCATTTAGTTCAACCTGACTATGCAGTCAATGTACAGTTACCTATACAGTAACTTAATGGAATGAACAAATCAATAAGAACTAATGCAATTGATGCATAAGATAACCTGCAATAATTTTCTGGGAGACTTAAAAGTTACAACGATCATCAGTGACCCTTTTGTGTGGAGTTTGCATGTTTTCCCCGTGTCTGCGTGGGTTTACCCCGGGTACTCTGGTTTCCTCCCACAGGCCAAAGACATGCAAGTTAGGTTAATTGGAGACTCTAAAGTGGCACTAGGTTTGAATGTGTGTGTGATTGGTGAAGGGATTGGTGCTGCACCGTTGCTGCCTCATCCATCCAGGTGGATGCCCAGAATTTCCCTCTGGGATTAATAACGTATACTGTGGTGGACACACATATGTGAACCTGTTTTGTGACTCACATTTTAGATCAGAACAAAAGCAGAGCTTCCTTGGTGATTACAGGAAGCTGCAAGAATCTTAGCTTTGGTATGCAAGGCTTGAGACTTGGGGGGGGGGGGGGGTATAATTAAAGGATTAAAGAAAGGATGCAGGGGAGACAGTGGAAGTGATATGGAGTGAGGATGCATTGTTACTCCTTTTTAATGCAACGTGGTCTGTGATACATGTGACCTGTGAACTGTAAGAGTCCTGAGATTTAAGGACGAGAGTTTCCTGTGTGGCTCTCTTTTTTCTGCTTTGAGATGATGGTGATGTGAATAAAGCTGACTTGAGAGAGAACTCTGCCTCGTCATTCTCACATCTCCACACTGGTGACCCAAGATGTATCGTGCAAGAGGAGAATTCCCCCGGGCCAGCCTCGTCGGGAGCCCCCAGCCAAGCGAATGCCTCCACAGTCCAGCTACCGGACTTCTGGCAGAACAATCCGCGCTCCTGGTTCAACGCGGTTGAGGCGCAGTTCAACCTCCGGGGGATATTGGTAGATGGCACAAAATTCTACCACGTAGTCGCAAAGCTGGACAACAACATGACCCAGCATGTGGAGAGCCTGATCGACCAGCCGCCGGACAGCAACAAATACGACGCGTTGAAGGCTGCACTCATTCAGCAATTCACCCCCTCGGCGGAGGAGCGAGCAGAGAAGCTCCTGGCGCTGACGGAGTTGGAAAATGACATGCCCGTGAACCTGATGGAGAAGTTGTTGAGGTTGAAAGACTCTGACGACGATCACTTCATTTTCACCCACCTTTTCCTCAGGACTCTACCGTCAGCAGCGAGAGCGACCCTGGCCAGTTCGCCACTGTTGGCCCAACGGGACTACCGCGCGCTGGGCCGAGAGGCGCAGCGGATTGTCAACACCACCAAGCGGCGCGCAGCCACGGCCACTGCAGCGGAACTCGGCGCGACGACCGGAGACGACAGGGGGCCGGAGGCAGCGGTACCAGACTCACCGACGACGGCGGCGGCAGGGGCCAGGGAACGCGGATCGGACGTCCTTTGTTTCTACCATCGCCGTTTCGCAGAGAGGGCACGCAAATGTGTACCACTGTGCCAGTTCAGGCGTTCGGGAAATGCCAAGACCAGGGGTCGGTAGCAGCCGCGGCCCTCGGGGAGGAGAACAAGCTCCTCTACTTGTCGGACGCACGCTCGGGGAGGCAGTTCCTCGTCGACACAGGCTCCCAGTTGAGTTTCATCACACCTTCCTACGCTACACGAACAGACTAGCTGGTTCCGGAGGTCCCCGGGTGACAGCAGCGAACAGCTCGGAGATTAAGACCTTTGGTGAGAAGACTCTGCTTCTGTCTCTACACGGCCGTACATTTGAGTGGACTTTTGTTGTAGCAGCAGTAAATTTCAATATGTTGGGGGCTGATTTTTTGTGCTCACATGGTTTGTTGGTTGATCTCGCTAACAGGCGCCTGGTTAATGCATTTTCTTTTGATTCTATCCCCTGTACAGCGCGAGTGGCCCCACCAACAGCACAAGCCAACGTCACAGCTGCAAGCGGTAAGTTCCACACACTGCTCACTCAGTTCCCAGCACTCACGGTCCCCACATTTTCGGCAACAGTCGCTAAACACGGGGTGGAGCATTTTATTACCACTACCGGACCGCCCGTTTTTGCAAAAGCTCAGCGCTTGGACACAGCTAAGCTGGCCATAGCGCGCGAGGAGTTCGCCAACCTGGAGAGGTTGGGCATTATCAGACGTTCAAACAGTCCGTGGGCTTCCCCGCTACACATGGTCCCGAAAGCTGACGGATCATGGTGACCTTGCGGGGATTTCCGCAGGTTAAACAACGCTACAGCGCACGACCGCTACCCAATCCCGCATATCCAGGATTTTTCCATTCATTTGGCAGGGGCGCGCATTTTTTCTAAAATAGACTTGGTCCGCGGTTACCACCAAGTCCCAGTGCGCGCGGAGGACATACCCAAAACAGCAGTAATAACTCCGTTTGGCCTATTCGAGATTTTACGCATGCCATTCGGACTTAAAGGGTCTGCTCAGACGTTCCAACGTATGATGGACACGGTGCTTCGGGATTTCCCTTTCGTGTTTGTCTACTTGGACGATATTTTAGTAGCCAGCGCGTCCGAAGACGAACACGAAAAACACCTGGCCACAGTTTTCCGAAGGTTGGGAGATCACGGGTTAATAATCAACCCAGCGAAGTGTCAGTTCGGGGTGGCGCAGATCGATTTTTTTAGGACACCGCGTCTCCCCCGAAGGAGCAGTTCCGCTTCCTGACAAAATGCGCGCGGTGGCAGATTTTCCCCAGCCACAGACAGTCAGGGCGTTGCAGGAGTTTTTGGGAATGGTGAATTTTTATAACCGTTTTCTCCCCCGCGCGGCACAACTCATGCAGCCGCTGTATGCCGCGCTCAAAAAAAAGAAACCCGCGGATAAGGTCGAGTGGTCCTCGGAGCGGGACCAAGCGTTCTCAGAGGTGAAAGCAGCCCTGGCAAAGGCTGCGTTGTTGGCACACCCAGACCCAACGGCCCGCATAGCGCTCACCACTGACGCGTCAGATGTGGCCATAGGGGCGGTCGTGGAGCAACATGTAGCCGGGGCTTGGCAGCCCCTTGCATTTTTCAGCAGGACCTTGCGCGATAGCGAACGTAAATACAGCGCGTTCGACAGGGAGCTTCTGGCTCTCCATTTGGCCATCCACCACTTTCAGTTCTGGCTAGAAGGACGCTCTTTCACCGCGTTCGTTGACCACAAACCGCTAACATTTGCAGTGGCCAAGGTTTCTGAACCGTGGTCAGGCCGGCAGCAGAGACAGCTGGCCGTGATATCAGAGTTTACCACTGCTATTCAGCATGTGGTGGGCAAACTCAATGTAGTGGTAGATTGCCTCTCGCGCGCTGTGGCGGCCCCAGTCAGCGTAGGAGTAGATTACGCAGCCATGGCCGCGGAGCAGGTTGGTGACGCGGATGTGCGCACGCTTCAGTCTGGACCAACAGGGTTAAGGCTGGAGAGCAGGGTGCTGCAAGACGGTATGCCCCCCCCCAATCTGCGATGTCTCCACTGGACAGCCGCGTCCAGTAGTACCGACCGCGTGGCGCCGCCGCGTTTTTGACTCGGTTCATTCTTTGGAGCACCCTGGAGTGCGCGCGTTGGTCAAAATGGTAGGAGAGAAATTTGTGTGGCCGAGCCTCCGCAAACAAGTTAAAGAGTGGGCAGCAGCCTGCACGGCGTGTCAACGAGCCAAAATACACAGGCACACGAGGGCTCTTTTGGAGCCGTTTCACATTCCGGCCAAGAGGTTCGATCACGTTCATGTGGACCTCGTAGGCCCCCTCCCGCCGTCACAAGGGAGCACACACCTTCTGACAGTGGTGGACTGCACCACGCGCTGGCCTGAAGTGGTCCCGCTGGCATCAACCACGGCCGAGGAGGTGGCGCACGCGTTTTTAACAGCTTGTGGGTGGCGCGCTTCGGCGTTCCGTCGGACATTACGTCCGACAGAGGCCCTCAATTTGTGTCTGAGCTTTGGTTGACAATGGCCCGCAGCCTGGGTGTCACAATTCACCGCACAACCGCCTACAATCCGCAGGCTAACGGGTTATGCGAACATTTTCATAGGTCATTGAAAGCGGCTCTCAGAGCGTCACTTACGGATGCAAATTGGGTAGACAAGTTACCGTGGGTGTTATTGGGGTTGCGTTCTGCGCCCAAAGAGGACTTAGAAGCCTCCCCAGCGGAGCTCGTGTTTGCGCAACCACTCCGGCTGCCTGGGGAGTTTCTCCCAGATAACCCCGCGCCAGACGCCTCCCCGTCTCAGCTGTTGCGAAGTAACATAGAATCAAGCACGCTTCCCGGCCCCGCGCACCACAGTTTTCCGCGCGTTTTTGTGCCTAAAACCTTGAAGAACGCCGAGTTTGTTTTTGTCAGACACGATGCACATCAAACCCCGCTGCGACCGCCTTATGACGGACCGTTCAGAGTGCTAGAAACAGGGGACAAGCAGTTTTTGCTAGATTTGGGGGGTAGGAAAGAGAAAGTTGGCATAAACAGACTCAAACCCGCTTTTGTGGTGGCAGATGAGCAAGCGCTGTTGGCGAGGGCCCCTCGTCATTCTCACATCTCCACAATACTAAATAAATGAACTAGATAGATAAGGACCTGCACACACGTGGACAAAATTGTTGGTACCCCTCTGTTAAAGAAAAACTCACAATGGTCACAGAAATAACTTTAATCTGACAAAAATGGTAATAAATGAAAATCACGAGTGCTTTTAAATTGTGGTTCAACAGAATTACTTAACAGGCCTGGACAAAAATGATGGTACCCCTAGAAAAGATTGAAAATAATGTGACCATAGGGACATGTTCAACCAAGATGTGTCCTTAATTAACATCACAGGTGTCTACAAACTTCTAATCAGTCAGCCTATTAAAGGGTGACAAGTAGGCACTGTGCTGTTTGTTGACATTGTGTGTACTACACTAAACATGGACCAGAGGAAGCAAAGGAGAGTTTTCTCAGGAGTTTAGAAAGAAAATTAGACGAGCATATTAAAGGTATAGGCTATAAGATCATCTCCAAGCAGCTTGATGTTCCTGTGACTACAGTTGCACATATTATTCAGAAATTAAAGATCCACGGGACTGTAGCCAACCTCCATGGACGTGGCCGCAGGAGGAAACTTGATGAAAAATGGAGGAGACTGTAGGGAGCTTGAAATGAAGAAGCGATGTGATTTTATAAATCAAGTTTTATTATCAGCTTCCAGTCCCAAACATGTCTCATCTCGATGCAGAAGCAGAATGAAGAGGCTGAGCGCAGTCAGACCTTCATGCTTATACCCACACTCAACAAAAGACATTGCATATCAAAGCTGACATCCCGCATTAGCGTAATCCCTCTCCATTATGGGCTGCACGGTGGCGCAGTGGTTTAGCACTGTGGCAGCACAGTTTACCCTCGGCCGGGGGATCGCGGGGATCATGAGTCCGTGGGCTCAATCCCAGCCCCCGACCAACAGTGAGCTGTGTGGAGTTTGCATGTTCTCCCCGTGTTGCGTGGGTTTACTCCGGGATTTCTCCGGTTTCCTCCCGCATACCAAAAACATGTAGGTTTAGGGCGCTCGCGCACGCAGCGACCGGCAGCCGGTGGCTTGTCACCAGACTGCAAACCAAATCTACCTACGGGTACAAATAAGTAACAAAAAAAAAAAAAAAAAAAAAAAAAATTGTCCTCTCTCTCCTCCACCTGACCCTGGAGGGTCAGGAAGTTCGATCAGGTCTCCACCGCTGCGACACCGTCTGCTCCTTGATCTTCGCCGGTGGTCGAGACCTCTTGTCCTGCTCTGAGACGTGAGGTATTTCTACATATGCAATCTCTAAACATTCCACTTATGTCTATACATATGTAGGTATGGATATATGAATAATATAAGCCACAGCACCCCCCCCAACGTCTAAGAAAAGGACAATCAAATTAAGTTTACAGCTTAAGATAACATCCATGACATATTATACTGTTATACATCTCAACAGGAAAAAAAGGAAAAATATCTTCAGCAGTCATGTTAACCTTCAAATTATGCAGCATGATCCTGTTAAAAATTCAGTGGTAACAACAACAGTATAATTAATGTCACAAGTCAGCCTTAAAACTGGGCTGCACGGTGGCGCAGTGGTTTAGCACTGTGGCAGCACAGTTTTACCCTCGGCCGGGGGATCGCGGGGATCATGAGATCGTGGGTTCGATCCCAGCCCCCGACCCAACAGTGAGCTGTGTGGAGTTTTCATGTTCTCCCCGTGTTGCGTGGGTTTACTCCGGGATTTCTCCGGTTTCCTCCCGCATACCAAAAACATGTAGGTTTAGGGCGCTCGCGCACGCAGCGACCGGCAGCCGGTGGCTTGTCACCAGACTGCAAACCAAATCTACCTACGGGTACAAATAAGTAACAAAAAAAAAAAAAAAACTGCAACGGCACAATCCGACAACATAGTTAACAACTCTTTGTCAATTTTACATCAGTCTATGTGTCGTCTGGGTTTTAATCTTCTCCCGAATCTGCTGTAGACCCACTTTGGCGTCCTGGCGGGACCGTCCTGTAAGGGATCTGCAGCTTGGGGAGGAGAGTGGTTATTTGTTCCCTGCAGGGGGGACTGAGTCTTTTCTCTTGGGGGGTCTACCCCGCCGAGGCGCTCTCGCCACCCGTGCAGGCTCGTCACTCAACAAGAAAGCAGGTTTAAGTCTGTCAATGCTGACTGTTTCTTTTCTGTCCCCTAAATCAAGCACAAAATGCTTATCACCAGGTTCCAGCACTCTGTATGGTCCGTCGTATGGAGGGCGGAGGGTTGGTTTTAAAGCTTCGTGCCTAACAAAAACGAACTCGGCGTTTTTCAAAGCTTGGGGGACAAAAACCCACGGAAAAGAGTGATGTACGGGTCCGGGGAGCATGTCCGGTCCCGTGCTGCTTAGGGGCCACAGGGCTGGTAGGTGCCCGGGCTCTGGATGTTCTGGTAAGAACTCACCTGGGAGCCTGAGAGGTTGTGCAAAAACTAATTCTGCCGGGGAGGCGTCTAGAGCCTCCTTAGGCGCAGAACGCAACCCTAATAAAACCCAGGGAAGTTTATTCACCCAATCTGTCTCCGTTAGTGAGGCCCTGAGGGCGGCCTTTAAAGACCTATGAAAACGCTCGCATAACCCATTAGCCTGAGGGTGATACGCGGTGGTGCGATGAATTGTCGCCCCTAAGCTGCTGGCCATGGCTGACCACAGCTCTGAGACAAATTGAGGCCCCCTATCGGACGTGATGTCCAATGGGACGCCGAAACGCGCCACCCAGTTTTTTAAAAAAACGCGAGCGACTTCCGCGGCTGTGGTTGACGCCAGGGGGACCGCCTCCGGCCAGCGCGGGGTACGGTCTACCATTGTTAACAGGTGTGTGAACCCTTGCGACGACGGTAGTGGGCCCACGAGGTCGACGTGTATGTGGTCAAACCTCCTGGCTGGAATTCGGAAAGGTTCTAGAGGAGTTTTTGTGTGTTTGTGTATTTTGGCGCATTGGCAAGACATGCAAGTCCTTGCCCATTCCTTTAAATTTTTACGCAGGCCTGGCCAAACAAACTTCTCTGCGACCATTTTAACCGAGGCGCACACCCCTGGGTGCGCGAGGGAGTGAACCGAGTCAAAAATGCGGCGGCGCCGACTTCCGGGAAGATGGCGGAGAGACATAACGCTTAAACAGAGAGCTCTCCCTAGCCGGATTAAAAATCATCGGTAAATGGCCAACTCGACATAAGCGGATCAATAAACTAAGGGATGAAAACACGAAGGAGCCGGGCACAAGGACAAAAGCAGAGTAAAATTAAAGAATTCCTCTTCAACAACGCAGGAGAAACCGCTGAACACGGGGCCCAAAAAAACGAGGTGACCGCAGCAGAGAAAATGGAAGACACAAAACTCGATACCATGAACACTGGTATCGCCAGTTTGGGTAAAGAGTTGAGAGACTTCAAACGGCAGCTACAACAGGATTTAGCGGCTCTTAAGGAGGAGCTGAAAAAAGAGATTAAGGAAGAAATTATGGGCCTCCGAAGAGAAATGGAGCGCAAGCTAGCAGAAAACATGGAGGAGCTGCGCTCCCAGCGGGCGTGTATGACAGAAGCGCAGGCCCGAATATCAGAGCTGGAAGATTGGAATAGCGAGGCAAGCGAACAGCTGCAGACCCTGACGGCACAAATGCAGAGGATGCAGGAGAAAGTAACCGACTTGGAGAGCAGGTCCAGACGGGGCAATATACGCATCTTCGGGATCCCGGAGGGCATTGAAGGCAACTCGATGACGAAATTCATGGATCAGTTCTTAAAAAAAGAGCTGGAACTGCCCAGCGAAGCGGATCTGCAGATTCAACGAGCGCACAGAGCCTCGGCACAGAACCCGAACCCACGCTCTACACCCAGGTCAGTTGTGGTAAACTTTCTGAAATATGATGTAAAGGAAAGAATCCTGACACGAGCGTGGAAAAAAAAGATACGAATCGGCGACAAGCAGATATTCTTTGATCATGACTACCCGGCGGAAATTGTGCAGCAGCGGAAGAAATATGCCAACATTAAAAAAACGCTGAAAGAAAAAAAAATTAGATTCCAAACGCCGCTAACGAAGATGAGGATTCATTGGGAGAACGGCGTAAGAACCTACAACACAGCCAGAGAGGCAGCGCAGGACATGATGGAGCGGGGCCTTGAGGTGTACGTGCCGGAGGAAACGGTAGGAGCAGCGGAGGCCCTGAACGCATCACGACAGACGGAGTGGAGGCGAGTGAACGGCAAAAGACGGGGGGAGACGTGGCGCAGCGGGCCCAGGAAAGACTACAAGGCTTTCAACTGAAAGCCTAGATTATAACAAAGATTAAGAAAGACACAGAAGAAATGAAGGCCAAGAAGACAAGGTAAAAGAGAAACAGACGGCTAGGAGAGGTTTAAGTGATATTTGTTGGACATTTCTAGACTAATGACTATTTCTTGGATAGTAAATACAGGTCTAGGGAGGGCCCTACACTCGGTGAGAACAATCCCTCCACCCACCAACAGGGACCAGTGGGCAGAAGAAAGGCCCAAAGTACGGAGGTCGAGATTTTTTAATGTGTTTTTATATAAATATGTGTTATTTTTGTTGTTAAAGGGGCTAGGAGCACAAGTTAAAAAAATGGAAAAACATGATTATGGGTAAAAATCTTAAGATAATAACACTAAACGTGAATGGTCTGAACTCACCTGTTAAAAGGGAAAGAATAATAAGAAAATTCAAGAAAGAAAAAGCCGAAATTATATTTATGCAAGAGACACATTTGAGCAAGACAGAACATGTGAAACTAAAGAGATTTGGCTATAAGAACTCCTACTACAGTTCATTTAAGGGAGGAACTAAAAGGGGGGTTATGATACTAATCTCAAATAAAATACAATTTGAATGTGAACAGGAAATCCAGGATAAAGAAGGCAGGTATGTAATAATAAAGGGTAGCATAGATGGAATGCAGATCACATTAGTGAGCATCTATGCCCCACCAGAAAGTGACAAGGGTTTTTTTCAACATCTGTTTGATCTCATAGCAACACACAGTGAAGGAGTCCTAATTTGTGGAGGAGACTTAAATGCTGTCATGGATCATGAAGTTGATACAACAAGTGTTAAGAAGACAAAAAAACATGTAACAAAATTCATAAGAACCTCACTGGCAGAAATGGGTATGGTAGACATTTGGAGGGACCTGCACCCACTCGAAAAAGACTATACACATTATTCAGCAGTCCATAAAGTACACTCTAGAATAGATTACTTCCTTATGAATGAAGATGACAGACACAGGGTGAGAAATTGTTGGATTGGAGGGGCAGAAATATCAGATCATAATCCTATATACATGGAAATAAATTTAAACAATAGAAAACGACAAACAACATGGAAACTTAATGTAGGACTGTTAAATGATGATAAAATGAAAGAAAGAATAAAAGTAAACATAAATGAATATATCCAAGAGAATGACAATGAAGAAGTGGACCCAACAATACTATGGGATGCACTAAAAGCCGTGTTAAGAGGAAAATTAATTGTTGAAACAGGAAAAGCAAATAAGACTAAACTGGAAGCATATGAACAAAGATGTGAGAGACTGAGGGAATTAGAACATAAACATCAAAGCACAAATGACCCAAAAATATATCAAGAAATTAAAGAAGAAAAAATAAAGATAAAAGAAACACAAATGGATGAAATTGAAAGGAAAAATAGATATCTAAAGCAAAAATATTATGAAACGGGACCAAAAGCCACAAAACTGCTGGCAAAACGGTTAAGAAAACAACAAACAATGAATAATGTATATAAGATTAAAGACCCCACCACAAATAAAACCACAGTTAACCCAGAAAACATCGAAGAAATATTCCATAATTTCTACCAAGAACTATACTCGCAACCTGAAGAAACAAATACTAAAGATATTAAAAAATTTCTATGCACATTGGACTTGCCATCAATAGGAAATCAACAAAATGAAAAGCTAACAGCAGAAATAACAACACAAGAGATTAGAGATGTGATTAAGTCACTTAAAAATGGTAAATCACCAGGTAGTGATGGATACCCATCTGAGTTTTATAAACTGTTTATAGAAGAGCTCACGCCACAGCTTCTAAAGTCATTTAATTGGACGTTGAACAACAACAAAATACCTCCATCATGGAACGAAGCCATTATTTCAGTCATTTTAAAGCCAGGGAAAGATAGAGAACAATGCGGAAACTATAGGCCAATCTCTTTATTAAATGTGGATTATAAAATATATACAACAATTATATGTAAACGAATAAAGACATTCTTGACGGAATTGATAGAAGATGATCAAACTGGTTTCATAGAGGGACGCCAAACACATGACAATATCAGGAGAACAATACATATAATTAATCAAATACATAAAGAAAAGAAAAGCGCAGTAATAATGAGTTTAGACGCAGAAAAAGCATTTGACAGGGTTAACTGGAAATTCCTATATAGTGTGCTGGAACGCTTTGGATTTAACGAAAAATCAGTACAATGCATAAGGACGCTGTATCAAGAACCTGTGGCAAGAATCAAGATAAACGGTAGCTTAACAGACAAAGTAAATATACAAAGATCAACTAGGCAGGGATGCTGCTTATCGCCCACCTTGTTTGCTCTGTTCATAGAGCCACTGGCTCAAGCGATACGACAAAATAAGAAATTAAAAGGTGTAACAATAAAGGGGGCGGAACACAAGATTGGGCTATTTGCAGACGATATTATAGTTTACCTTGAACAACCAGATGAATCAATAATGGAAATGATGAACTTGATAGAAAATTTTGGAAAATTATCAGGATACAAGATAAACATAACAAAAACACAAATACTGACATTCCACTATAACCCTCTAAACCAGATAACTGATAAGATCAAACTAAACTGGAAACAAAAAGAAATAAAATACCTTGGAGTGAACATACCTAAAGATCTAAGCAAAATCTATAAAGCAAACTATGATAGGTTGGAACAAGAAATAAAAAAAGATATTGATAGATGGTCAATCTTAAATATGGATCTGAATTCAAAAATTGAGACAGTCAAAATCAGCATACAACCTAGATTACTTTACCTCTTCCAGGCTATACCAACAGAGATTCCAGATGCCCAATTCTCAAAGTGGGACAGGATGATATCGAGATTTGTTTGGGGAGGTAAAAAACCAAGAGTGAAATATAAAACTCTCCAGTTACCAAAAGAGAAAGGAGGCATGGGCCTACCGAGTCTAAAGGAATATTACTACTCAGCACAAATAAGATATATCATATGTTGGTGCGACGAGGGATATGAGGCAAAATGGAAAGAAATGGAAAAGGAAATTGAGGGACTCCCAGTACAAAGCATAATAGGAGATAAAGATGCATATAAGCAAATCAAACAAATAGACCCAATCACTAAATTTACTTTAGAACTGTGGTATAAAATAGTACAAAAGTATAATATAAAGGAAGACATAAAACTATTGAAATGGGTAGCATTTGACAGTCAGTTTGAACCGGCAAAACAAGATAGGGGATACAAAAATCTGGTGAACAAGGGAATCACAGCATGGGGCAATATCGGAAAAAAAGATCTCGGGAGCTTTGTAAACATCAGGAGAAAATTTAAACTAGAAAGATCGGAATTCTTCAGATATCTGCAGATGAGAGACTATTATATGAAGAAGATTAGGCATAACCTCCAAACAGATGTGAGCGAGATTATACAATTCATTTTAAGCTCATATACAGGAAATAAAACAAGAATTATTTCAAAGCTATATCAGAAACTTATGGCAAACAATCATTCAAGTAACTATATAAAGGAGAAATGGGAGAAAGAGCTCAATTTAAACATAACAGAAGAAAGCTGGCAGGAAATATGGAAAACACAACACACGTCAACAAATTCAAGAACATGGAGGGAATTTGGATGGAAAAACCTGATTCGCTTTTTCATTACACCACAGATTCAAGGAAAGTATACAAATACCCAATCTATATGCTGGAGGGGATGTGGGGCTCAAAATGCAGACCACTCGCATATGTTTTGGAAATGCTGCAAAATCTCATCATTCTGGAAATCTATACATGTGACAATACAGAGGATATTAGGATATAATATACCAATGAACTGTAACTTGATGTACCTATGTGATCTTAAAAGAGACAATGTTATACAGGCTGAGGACAGATATCTAGTTAAAATCTTGTTGATTGCATGTAAAAAAACAATCACAAAAAAATGGCGATCAGAAGTTCTTCCTGACCAAGAGCAATGGACTGACATTATTGAGGACATACGTATGATGGAAAAACTAACATATCGACAAAGAATGCAAGAAGGACTATGGGAAAAAAAATGGCGGAAATGGACACACTACAAAGTGCAACAACGAGACAGATATTGAAAGAATAACCAAAGACGCTGGAAAAACCAGAAGAATTAAGAGATGGAAACTAAAAACTTGATGCTCCAACATTTGTCCCCCCCCCCTTTTTTTTTTTTTTTCTCCTTTTTCTTTTTTACTCTAGCCCCTTTGTTTTTTTTAAATGTAGACTGTGATCTGAATGCAATATATATAATGAAAAATGAATAAAAATCTTAAGTTACAAAAAATGCGGCGGCGCCACGCGGCTGGAACCACCGGGCAAGGCCGGCCGGTTGACACGTCGCAGATTGGGGGGGGGACGCCGTCACGCAAACCCCTTTCCTCCAGTCTTAACCCTGTTGGACCAGACTGGAGCGCGCGCACGTCCGCGTCACTGCTTTGTTCCGCTGCCATGTCCGCGTAATCTATCCCTACGTGGATTGGGGCCGCGTATGCGTCCGCATTGGCCATGAGTTCTGCGGCTGCGGTAGTATAATCTGCTTCCTCGCGCTCTGACGATGTCACAGCGTGGGAGAGGCAGTCTGCTACCACATTAAGCTTGTCTGCCACATGTCGAATATCTGTGGGGAACTCTGAAATTGCAGCTAGTTGTCTTTGTTGCCTGCCTGACCATGGTTCTGAAATTTTAGCCATCGCAAAAGTGAGTGGTTTGTGGTCTACAAAAGCCGTGAAACACCGCCCTTCCAGCCAGAACTGGAAGTGGCGGATGGATAAATGAAGCGCTAGCAGCTCCCTGTCAAAAGTGCTGTATTTGCACTCGGTTTGGTTTAAAGATTTACTAAAAAATGCTAACGGTTGCCAGGTTCCGCCAACATGCTGTTCTACGACTGCCTCTATGGCCAGGTCTGAAGCGTCTGTGGTTAACGCTATGCGGGCCGAGGGATCGGGGTGAACCAACAATGTGGCATTCGCTAGTGCACTTTTTACTTCCACGAAGGCACATTCCCGCTCCGGGGTCCATTCGACCGCGTTGGAGGGCTTTTGTTTTCTGAGCGCGGCATATAGGGGCTGCATGAGTTGAGCTGCGCGGGGGAGGAAGCGGTTGTAAAAATTCACCATTCCTAAAAATTCTTGTAGTGATCTGACCGTTTGTGGTCATGGGAAACTTGCTACCGCGCGCACTTTGTCCGGCAATGGAACTGCCCCCTCTGGTGAAACTCTGTGTCCCAAAAAATCAATTTGTGACACGCCGAATCGGCATTTGGCTGGGTTGATTATTAACCCGTGCTCTTCTAGTCTCTGAAAAACTGTAGTGAGGTGTTGTTCGTGTTCTTCCTCTGACGAGCTGGCTACCAGAATATCGTTGAGGTAGACAAACACAAAGGGGAGGCCGCGTAATACCGCGTCCATCATACGCTGAAAAGTTTGAGCAGCGCCTTTGAGGCCAAACGGCATTCGCAAAAATTCAAAAAGACCAAAAGGGGTTATTACGGCCGCTTTGGGAACGTCCTCCGGTCGAACCGGAACTTGGTGGTAGCCGCGGACCAGGTCTATTTTAGAGAAAATGCGCGCACCCGCCAGATGTAGTGAAAAATCTTGGATGTGAGGGATTGGGTAGCGGTCATGCGCTGTCGCATTGTTTAATCTGCGGTAATCACCGCAAGGTCTCCAAGAACTGTCGGTTTTCGGGACCATATGTAGTGGTGATGCCCAAGGGCTTTTCAAGCGCCAAATAATGCCCAATTTTTCTAGGCTGGCAAACTCGTCGCGTGCTATGGCGAGCTTGGTCTCGTCTAAGCGCCGAGCTTTGGCAAAAACAGGTGGGCCTGTTGTGGGGATGAAGTGTTCAACCCCGTGTTTCGCTACTGTTGCTGAAAATTTGGGAACTGTGAGTGCTGGAAATTGGGTGAGGAGTTGGTCAAACTTACCTCCTGCTGTGGTGACGCTGGCCTGCACGGGTGGTGGAGAGACTCGAGCTGAGCAGGGGATAGAAGAAAATGATAGTGCATTAACCAAGCGTCTATTTGCAAGATCGACTTGTGCACACAAGAAATCATCCCCCAACAAGTTAAAACTCAGCGCCGCTATAATAAATGTCCACCTATAGTTGCGGCCGTGAATGGACAGTTTCTTTCACCGAAGGTGTCGATGATCGAGCCGTTAGCTGCCATCGCTTCGTTTCCACGGGGTCCCATTGCCCGGTCTGCGTTGGACGGGGTGATGAAGCTCACCTGAGCTCCAGTGTCGATGAGGAACTGTCTCCCGGAGCGTACGTCAGTCACATAGAGTAGCTTGTTTGTCTTGCCGAGAGCCGTAGCTGCTAACGGTTCCCGGCTTTGGCGTTTTCCCGAGCTCTTGAAATTGCAGGGGGGCACGCATTTGTACGCCCTCTCGGCGAAACGTTGATGATAATAGCAGAGGTCGTTCCGCTTGCTGCGCCTTGGTCGCGTCGCTGCCATGGTGGGCGGGCTCTGCTCTGTTGTCTGCGGTTCTCCGCTGCTCTGGGCTTCCGCGCCGAGATCTGCAGATGCTGCTGTGGCCATCTGTTTGCCGCAGGAGTTGATAAGCCGCTGCGCTTCTCGGGCCAGCGCGCGGAAGTCCTGCTGGGTGCTGCACCGCATGTTGGCCAGGGTCCCTCTCATGTGCGACGGCAGAGTGCTGAGGAAGATATGTTGAAAGAGGAAGTTGTCATTGTCTGCCTCCCTCAGCTGCAGCATGTCCTCCACGAGGGCCATCGGTCTGTGTCCTCTGTGGCCGTGAGTCGCCAGAATCCTCCCTGCTCTTTCCTCGGCCAAGGGGACGAAGCTCTCGATGAGGGTCGCCTTCAGTTCTTTGTACTTGTCGTGGGCGGGCGGTTGTTGTATCACGCTCCGCGCGCATCTTGATGTGGCGGCATCGAGTCTGGCGACGATGTGGTAAAATTTTGTTTCATCCGCCGTTATCCCCGCCAGTGCAAACTGAGCCTCAGCTTGCTGGAACCATGAGCTCGGGTCGTTTTGCCAGAACTCTGGGATTTGACGGTGACGGCGCTTGCCTGGGCCATCTCTGATGTGTCTGCAGGGCAAGAACGCCTTTCTTCCAATCTCGCGGCGGGGCTGGGGACGGTGCTCGGTTGAGCCCTCTCTGACGATTCTGCTGTGGGGGAACGTCTTCCATCCGTTCCCCTGTCTGTGTTGGCGACGGCGTTTGCCTGGGTCGCCTCTGATGAGCTTGTAGCGGGAGAACGTCTTTGGTCCATCCTCACGTCTGGTCACCAATGTAGGGAGCTTGAAATGAAGAAGCGATGTGATTTTATAAATCAAGTTTTATTATCAGCTTCCAGTCCCTAACATGTCTCATCTCGATGCAGAAGCAGAATGAAGAGGCTGAGCACAGTCAGACCTTCATACTTATACCCACACTCAACAAAAGACATTGCATATCAAAGCTGACATCCCGCATTAGCGTAATCCCTCTCCATTGTCCTCTCTCTCCTCCACCTGACCCTGGAGGGTCAGGAAGTTCGATCAGGTCTCCACCGCTGCGACTCCGTCTGCTCCTTGATCTTCGCCGGTGGTCGAGACCTCTTGTCCTGCTCTGAGACGTGAGATATTTCTACATATGCAATCTCTAAACATTCCACTTATGTCTATACATATGTAGGTATGGATATATGAATAATATAAGCCACAGAGACAGATAATACGAATGGATGACGTGTTTTGAATGGCTTGTCAAACCACACATTACAGCCTGCCTCCCTGCATCACACGACCCGCTCCAGTTTGCATATCGTTCAAACCGCTCCACAGAGGATGCTATAGTCACCACCCTGCACTCTGTCATCACCCACCTGGACCAGAAAGACACCTACGCCAGACTCCTGTACATTGATTTCAGTTCAGCATTCAACACCATTATTCCCCAGAGACTGATGGAGAAATTACTCTTTCTCGGTCTGAACACCGCCACATGTCTCTGGATCCTGGATTTCCTGACTGAGAGACCTCAGTCTGTCCGGGTTGGAAACAACATCTCCAACTCTGTCACGCTGAGCACCGGATCCCCTCAAGGCTGTGTACTCAGTCCACTGTTGTTTACACTTCTAACACATGACTGTGTATCCAGACACAAGGGGAACCAGATTATTAAGTTTGCCGACGACACCACGGTGGTGGGACTTATTCAGAGGGATGAGGATTCAATGTACAGGGAAGAAGTGAGAGACCTGGAAGGCTGGTGCAGGGAGAACAATCTGGTGCTCAACATGGACAAAATGAAGGAGATGATTATCGACTTCCGGCGGTCACAGCCTGAGCACGTCCTCTCAGCATCGGCGGCCGTTTAGTGGAGAGAGTGGAGAACATCAAGTTCCTCGGAGTGCAGATCTTGCAGGACCTGACCTGGAGCAAGAATTCCTTGGGGATCAGGAAGTGGGCTCAGCAGAGACTGCACTTCTTGAGGAAAATCAAACAGGCCTCTCTCCCCATCTGCATCCTCAGGACCTTCTACAGAGGTGTGGTGGAGAGTGTTCTGACGTACTGCATTGCTACATGGTACTCCAGCTGCAGTATGTCAGACAAAAAAGCCCTGCAGAGGATAGTCAAGGGAGCTGAGAGGGTAATTGGAGTCTCCCTCCCCTCTGTCCAAGAACTTTTTCAGAACCGTTGTAGGAGCAGGGCACTGAACATTGTCAAGGACCGTTCTCACCCTCTGCATAAACACTTTGAACTTCTTCCATCTGGTAAACGATTCCGGAGCATCAGAGGCAGAACCACCAGACTGATCAACAGCTTCCTTCCACAAGCTGTCAGGATGCTGAACAGTTGACCCGGAATCTCTCATACACACTACTGCACCTACAGACATTTTGTATATTATTTGTATATTATAGTTAGTTTCCCCCCCCCCAAGTATGTCTCAGGGATGTGTGAATGGATGGGGTGGGTGGGGGTGGGGGATTGAAGCTGTGTGTGAGTGTGTCTTAAATCATACTGCTTCTATTTATATGGATGCTGAGAGAAACGCAATTTCATCTTGCCTGCACTACAGTTGTATGTACAGCAATATGACAAAGTTTGATTTGATTTGATTTGATATAGTTAATATGAAATCTAAGCTAACTTCAGTGATTCATGACTAACATTCAGTGAGCATGCACTTTTATAAACTTGTCCTTCTATAATAAACATGCATTAGAATAAGGTTCATTTAAGCATTTTCAAACATGCAACACATTTAAAATCAATGATTAATGAAAGATTTCAAACCCATCATTGTCCAACACAGAGGTGGTCATCTTTAACAGTGTTCTGAGCAGTAATTCTTGGGAAAATATCAATCTTGAGGAGAAAGGATTATTTCAGGCAGATAAAACCAAAATCTCAATGTTGATTAGAGCCAACATGTTCCTGAGTTGAACAGAAGGGGGTAATGTTGAGCTGTGGATAATTCTTAAGAGACCTGTGGAATTTGGTCAAGGTATCTGGGATGTCTCAAACAGTAGTTGAAGCATAAAACTGCCTGGTTGGGGAGGAAGTTCTGGGATTTATGATTGCAGACTATTCTGTTCCTGGCACAAAATGGGGATCCTTATCGTCCCTTTTACTATGGAATGTGTTTTCAAACTGTGGTTCTTAGGTGAAGGAAACAATTCTTGACCAGACTTTTGGGTGAAACAATTTCTTTAAGGTGAAGAGTGATTTTATAGATTGGAGCCAAAGGGATTAATGCTACCCAACCATTGAGTTAGCCCAACTGCTGGAAGCTGCAGATAAACTGTCAAAGGAGCAGAGTCAGAGCTTGTCACACCAACATCTGGGATCACAGTTGATCACGCATGCAGTGGATCCACTCAGCGTGGAAAGCGTGGAGGTTGACGCTAACGCTGGGAATGTAAGGTCTGCCCCTGGAAAGCCCAAAGGTGAGGGTTGTGGGTCCACGAAGCACCGTTTCAAGGCCAGAGGTTGTTCGGTAAGAGCGGAGCGATGCAGCAAGTATGGCCACTTGCTTCATGTCACCAGGGTATGCCACAGATCTGAGCGAGGAAGTCCGTGGCACAAAGAGGACTCGCACACACCCATGGTTGTCCATGCTGTGTCCCCGAGTGTCAACGGACATGGAGTGGGACAGTAGAAGTGCTTTTATGGATCGACACAGGAGCAGTGGGCTCCGTGCTGGATTGGACGACAGTGAGACATTTTTCCCCGCATGTCAGGATTGAGAGTGACCCGGTGCTGCTTTGTGGTTGTGGAGGGGGATGGCTGACCATAGTGGGAACTGACGACTTGGTGCAAATTGGCTGAGGTGTCGGACCATCAGATCCTGGAAGTGGTAGACAGCGCAGTATGGGATGAGGAACTGCCTGGGACCCTGGAGAGTGAGCAAGACCAATATTACTCAGGATCATCACAGGAGGGTCCCTGTACCAGAGCTCAAGTCGCCCGGGACGAGGGTACTGGGTGGCACAGCGGGATGCCAGTGACGATGGGCGACATCGAGAGGCTAGTTTCAACAGTTCCCGAATTTCAGCTGAAGTGGGCCGGTGAACAGTGGGCCACAGCGGCGATGGCGGGAGAGGAGTTAAAAGAGGTCAGGGCTGGACCATCAGGCACGATAGAACAAGATGCCAAGCAGACACCCTGCAAGCCAAGTGGGACCCCTCTGGGGGTCAAGGACTGGATTCAGGAGAAGCGACCACGGCAGGTACGGGCCGGTCTGTGGTCAGAGGAGCACCAGGGACGGTCACGCGTCATGGCCAGATGGGAGGACGCTCATCTCCAGCTGCTAGACAGTTCGTGGGGGCACCCGAACAAGCTGTAGCGTGCCCGGGAGGGGACTGTGGGATCTGGGCCTGGATGAGCGGAGTGGCCGGTGGTGATGAAGAGGAGGTGCACTGGTGCTGAAGAGACCTGCTGCAGCCCGGGAGGCTGGCTGTCTCCAGGGGTGGACTGATGACTGAGCAGTCCAGGGGCCCACGGACTTGTATTCTCCAGCAGTTTGTTTATAGGTTAATTTTTGTTCATGTGTGTATTTCTGGTTCCGGCTCTGCCGGACCGGCGGCGCCACACGAGTCGGCTGCCTGTTGCAACAGCCTTTTTTTTTTTTTATCTTCCTTCTTCTTTCTACACCTTTCACTCTGTATATATATCATGGACGCACGGATCGCCCCGGGGGTCTCCCGGGTCGGCGGACGGAGCCACGGTTTGCAGCGGGAGACGTTACAGCGGGGAGGAGCTAGTGCTAGCTAGCACTTGGCCGCCGCCCAGTGCTAATGGGAAACTCGACATACCGGGAGCTGTAGCGAAAACGAAGCGGGTGCCGGGCTGGAGTTTATGCGGCGTGAAAGAAATATAAGACAGAATAATAAAGAGCGATGGCAAGAACCAAGCAGACCGCCCGTAAAATCTACTGGAGGAAGAAGCCCCCCAGGAGACAGCTAGCCACCAGGGCTGCTCGGAGAGGCGCTCTGGCCACCGGCAGAGTGAAGAGGCCTCGCCGTCACAGGTCCGTGGCTCTGAGAGAGATCCGTCGCTACCAGAAATCCACGGAGCTGCTCATCCGTAGGCTGCCCGTCCAGCGCCTGGTGAGGGAGATCGCTCAGGACTTCAAGACCGTCCTGCGTTTCCTGAGTTTCGCCGTCATGGATCTGCAGGAGACCAGCGAGACCCACCTGGTGGTCTCTTCTTCGCTAAGGGGGTCACCATCATGCCCAAAGACTTCCAGCTGGCCCGCTGCATCCGCGGAGAGAGAGCTTAGACTTTCTGCTGCACATCCACCAGCCATAATGCTCTGCACTGTGTGTCTATATATATACATTTATAGTAATATGGACATATGTTTGCTAGATGTTGTTTTTTCTTGCCTTCTGATTGTTGCTCTGAGTGTTGCTGTCCCTGTGCTGTTGCAATCCTGGAATTTCCCCATTGTGGGACTAATAAAGGCTTATCTTATCTTATCTTATTTTTGTATATGTTCATGGGGATTAATTTGATGTTATGTTTAGATTAGTACACAGCAGTATTTTGTGTTAAGTAGACCTGTTTGAAGTGCAAGAGGCAGAGTAACCCGCTTTGTCGTGTGGGGTGAGGTGGCAGTCTACCCATCTCCCTGTAGTTTTAGTTATTTTGGAATGACTGCTTTAGGCCATTTGTATTGTGTTATCTCATTACTTTAAATGGGTGATTTGGGTTCCAGTTTGGGGTGGGTCCGAATTGTGTGTGTTTGTGTGTGTGTGTGTGTGTTTGGCTTTTGTGAAGAGGAGGGGAGGTGTTAGACTTTGGGGCTTTTATTGGGGTGGTACGGGTGGCGGCTCCATCTTCCAGTTCCGCCACCACCCGCGGCTATAAGAGGGCAGTGGGCAGGAGGAGCAGTCTCTTGGCCACCTCTCTGCCTAGCAGATGCGCTTGTGTGCTGTATAGTGCCTCCTTAATAAACGTGTGTTCAGTTTGACATCTGGCCTCGTCCTTGGCTCCATATTCAGACATAACACGCACCAGCTGAGGTAGATGTACCTCCTGTCTCTCCTGGAAGTTACAGTGGAAAAACTCCCTGTCCGTCCATTCGTTCGTTCCTCTAAAAATAAACATATTAATGCCTATTAAGTCCATGATTAAAATGAAAATGTGGATAGAACAAAAAACTATTCAGTGTATCATCCTATTATTATTAAAATGATGGGTGGTTGTAACTGTTACAACTCATTCATTCATCTTCTTCCGCTTAATCCTTTTCAGGTCACAGGGGGGCTGGAGCCTATCCCAGCATCTTTGGGCGAGAGGCAGGGTACACCCTGGACAGATCGTCAGTCCATCGCAGGGCCAACACAGACAGACAACCATTCACTCTCACAGTCATACCTAAGGACAACCAGATTGTTTAACAAAATCTTGGAAAGTGAGAGGGTGCCTGAGGAGTGGTGTCATGATTTGGTGTTTTGAGGAGGCTTAAGTGCAGGGCAAACCACTTCAGAAGAACACACAGACTCAGATGAAAAGTAAAACACAACTTTAATGAAAACCCAAATGTAACCCACATGATAAAATGGGCTACATATAAGACACTAAACATGCAGAACATCAAAGATAAAATAGTTAATTAAAATTAGTTACTCTCTTAACCCCTTGCACTCTGGTCAATTTCCCTAAAAACGCCTAAAAATAACGTACCCAAAGTAAATCGAAAGCTGTTCTTCAACCCTTTGCAGCATCTTCATGGGGTTGGTCTCATTTAAAAGAAAACACTTTGAATTTTTTTGGCAAAATCAGTCATAATCTCTCTAAGTGCTCCTGCCACTGAGTAACAGTCATCTAAACATACTGAACTTCAAGAAAATAAATTTCGCCTGGGTGTTTTTTTGGATACAAATACTTGCAAATAACACACAGCTGTCAGATCCGGCTGGAAAATGCAACAGAAATGTAGAACCAAGTGTTATCCAGCTGAGTCAAAATTTTGTAACAATACCACAAAAAATGAAAATATTACACAGCTTTTTCCACAGGTTGTTTCCAGGCGTTTTTGAACTGTGCCAAATTGTGCCAAATGGCACAGTTTGGAAAAACGTCTAACTTCTGAATGATTCAATATAGAAGCTTGATCTTGGGCTCTAATGAAAGGTGACACTCAGGGCTGTGTGTGTGTGTGTGGGGGTTGTTTATTCATTCATGAATGAATGAATGAACAAACAAGCCCCCACCCACAAAGAAGCATGCCACGTAAAAAATGTGTGGCTTTTTTTTACAAGAAAAAATAACCTACAGTGCACTAAAAATTATACGAGAATATCTGTAGATAACAACTCCTCCCCAACCCCACCCCACCCCCGCTACAGAGGACGGACATCGCCCGGTGCGCCGCGGTCACGGTGCACAGTTGTAAAATACAATAATATCTGCAATCCGCTACAGAAGAGTAGCGGTGGGGGGGGCGTTTACGGTCCGGACGCGGCGCATGAACCGTGTACCGCGGCGCACGGAGTCCGGTTCGTGCGCCGCGGTCTACTACGCACAGTTGTACTAAAATATCTACAATAATATCTGCAATCCGCTACAGAAGAGTGGGGGGGGGGGGTGGCGTTCACGGTCCAGACGCGGCGCACGAACCGTGTACCGATCGGTAAATTACAACTGTGTGTAGTAGACCGCGGTGCACTGTGACCGCGGTCACAGTGCACCGCGCAGTGCACAGTTGCACAGTGCACCGCGCAGTGCACAGTTGCACAGTTGCACAGTGCGCAGTGCACAGTGCACAGTTGTTCATCACAGTTGTAATTTACCGATCGGTCAAAAGTCATTTTTGATTACAATTTTCAGGGATAAAGAATAATTTAGCTTATAACACTTACCTGTCCACAACAGCAGTGTCGCTGGTGAACTTCTCTTCCTAATTGTCAGACGAACATGACGTTGGTCCGCTTGTTACGGACTCGTGGTTCTGGTCACGCGACCCGGTCAAACCATAATTCCATTATTGCGGTTTTGCGCTTCCATGATTGCGGTTTTGGCGAACGATTTTTCAAAACAAATAAGAACATTAGTAAGAAAAAAAGACTGGCGAACGCCTGTGTGTCAGGCCTTACACAAAACAGCTTTTGAACTTCTGTGCTTCAATTGGCTGGCTGTATTCACAGCCGTTGGTAGGCGGGTCCTTCTTGCTAGGTTTTCAGTCATTGGTTCTTCAAGGTTTCAGAAACCCAATTCAAGGCTCTTATTAGTCGAATGAGAGGTCAATCACATCTAAACCAATCAAAGCACTCCTTTGGCTTTCTGTTCGCAGCTATGTCTGTAGTGGAAGAACGGAAATGCAGCTTTTTTTTTTTTTTCAGTGCCTCCTAGGACGCACACGTCCTAGGACGCCCTCGTGCGCCCTAGGACGCAGAGACGTGCCCACCCACGGTACACCGGAGTGCAAGAGGTTAAATCTTTGCTAAGTAAAAATATCAATTATTGCTCTAAAAGAGAATATATTTTTTATTTATTTATTTTATTTATTTCAGTTTTGTTTGCCTTTATTTGTCAAATGTGAATGCATAATGTGTATACCTAGGAAATCCTGCTACCATATTTGGAGTTGTTGAGTAGTGGAAAAAACAGATTGTAGGATGCTGATGTGACTGTGAATGTTCAGTTCTATCACTGACTGTACAGCTTATTACTAGTGTTTTCTGCATGGATTCAGCCAGCAGATACAATCTTAGTCATGAATGAAATAAGAAGCTCAGCACACCTATCACACTGAGTCATGAATGAACTTATCAAGAAGAGACCCCACCCCGACAGTCCCTTGGACATACACTACCGTTCAAAAGTTTGGGGTCACTTAGAAATTTCCTTATTTTTGAAAGAAAGGCACTTTTTTCAATGAAGATAACTTTAAATTAATCAGAAATACACTCTATACATTGCTAATGTGGTAAATGACTATTCTAGCTGCAAATGTGTGGTTTTTGGTGCAATATCTACATAGGTGTATAGAGGCCCATTTCCAGCAACTATCACTCCAGTGTTCTAATGGTACAATGTGTTTGCTCATTGCGTCAGAAGGCTGATGGATGATTAGAAAACCCTTGTGCAATCATGTTAGGTCTGCAATGCTGTAATTGCTGCAGATGGAGGATTCTTTGACGAAAGCAAAGTTTGACGGAAAAAATTATTATTTCAAATACAAATCATTATTTCTAACCTTGTCAATGTCTTGACTATATTTTGTATTCATTTTACAACTCATGGTGGTACATAAGTGTGACTTTTCATGGAAAACACAAAATAATTGTCTGGGTGACCCCAAACTTTTGAACACTAGTGTATATTAGCCAGAAACACTGTTAGTTAAGCCAATGCACTACAGCAGTCTGTGAGAACTGTACTAGACGTCAAATATCAGTCATACGCCCAGTCGTCATACGCGAATCAGTCACCCTAGAAAACCAGGTGCTTCAGTTCCTGGATAGTAGAGATATTAAGGTAGAAGCTAATGCAATTTCAGCCTGTTATGCTTTACCGAAGAAAGATAACAAAACAAAGAAATCAATTGTGATGCGCTTTGTGAACAGAAGGGTAAAGAATGACATACTGAGGCAGGCCAGAAAGCTACGGGGAACACAAGTCTACCTAAATGAACACCTGACAAAAACAAACGCTGAAATAGCACGGCAAGCACGGATGCTGAAAAGACAAAATAAGATACAGGCAACCTGGACAAGAAATTGTAGAATTTGGATTAAACTAAATGGAACACCTGAGCAAGCAAAGAGTATAATGATCAGAGATGCTACTGACTTAGAAAAATACAGATGAACACTGATTAAGAAAATTATGAGTCAATGATAATCCATATTCACACACACGGTAAGAATAGTTCTTTTGATACACCATGCCAAAAAAAATAAGCAAAACAAACAAAAACTTATGACTGACTTGAGTAGACATCAATTATCCCCAGTTGGAGGAAGTCATTTGACACAGAGTGATATGACACCGGCTGCACGGTGGCGCAGTGGTTAGCACTGCGGCAGCACAGTTTACCCTTGGCCGGGGGATTGTGGGGATCGTGGGATCGTGGGTTCGATCCCAGCCCCCGACCAACAGTGATCTGTGTGGAGTTTGCATGTTCTCCCCGTGTTGCGTGGGTTTACTCCGGGATTTCTCCGGTTTCCTCCCACATGCCAAAAACATGCATGTTAGGTTAATTGGCTGTTCTAAATTGTCCCTAGATATCTGTTTCCTATAGGCCCTTAGAATAGAGGGTTAGTATTAATGAAAGCGCTTTGAGTGGTCTTTGTGACTAGAAAAGCGCTATATAAGTGCAGGTTAGTTAGTAGGTGCAGGTTAGAAACTCAAACTCTGAAAATATGCCATTATGCTGAACATAAACTACAAGAGATGGAGAATGATATTGATCCTGATAACCACTTTTTCAATAATATTCATAACCATTGTGAATATTACACTGAAAAGCAATTCAAAAGTCATGTGCAACTAGATGGTAAACTATCAATAATACACTTCAAAAGCAGAAGTCTTAACAAAAACTTTCCACAGATTCAGGACTATTTAAAACAGCTAGACAGAAAATTTACAGCTATTGCAGTCTCTGAAACCTGGCTTAATGAAGAGCAGGCTCCCCTGATGGCAATAGAGGGATATCAGATGTTTCATATTAACAGATCTCAAAAAAAGGGTGGTGGTGTTGCACTGTATATTGATGACCTGTATAGGTGTAAGCTTGTAAATGGAATGTCCTTTGCACTACCAGGGATCTTGGAATGTGTTACTGTTGAGCTTGACCAAGATAAAACAAAAAATCTAATTATAAGTTGTATATATAGAAATCCGGGAACTTGCATTGAGACATTCAGAGATAAATTTGTCGAGCTGTACAATAATATTACTAGCAAGAAAATGGTAGCAATTTGTGGAGATTTCAATATTGATTTACTGAATCCACATCAACAAAATGTAATTACAGAGTTCATGAACTCTATGTACAGCATGAGTCTATATCCCACAATAACACATCCCAGTAGAATCACAGTTCACACTGCTACACTTATTGACAACCTGTTTGTCAATGTTATTGATAAGAAAATAGAAAGTGGATTATTGATAAATTATATAAGTGACCACTTGCCAACCTTTGCACTTATCCATGGCCACACGGGGGCCAATACAGAAAAAATCTCAAAATCGTTCAGATACAAATCTCCAGATGCAATCAGTTCTTTTAAAGAGGACTTGCTGAAGCAAGACTGGACAGAAGTCTATGTATCAGATGTAAATGAAGCCTATGACACATTTATAAACATTGTAACCACTCTTTATGAAAAAAAACTGTCCATTAGTAAAAAAAAAAAAGCTTAAACATAAATTTGCCGATAAGCCATGGTTAACCAAAGGACTACAAAAGGCGTGTAAAAAGAAAAATTTATTATATAAAGCTTTCCTAAAGAAAAGGACAAAAGAAGCAGAGCAGCGGTATAAAACATACAAAAATAAGTTAACATATATAATAAGATGTAGTAAAAGAGACTATTAATATTAAAAATACATGGGCAATGCTTAACAGTATCCTTGGAAACAAAAGCAGAAATACAAGCAACCCAACCAATATTCCAAAAAATAATAAAACGACTCAGAGTGTGAATGTAGCCTCACCTGCAGATGAATTTAATAACTTTTTTGTTAACATTGGTCCTAATTTGGCTCGAGAAATACCCACTATGGTGCCTACAGGTGATACAATATGCAATAACACTGCTATAAAAGACTCCATTTTCATGAAGAACACAGACGAAAGAGAGGTCATTGAAATTGTTAAATCGTTTAAAAGTAAAACATCTACGGACTGTGATGTATTGACATGCTCTTAGTCAAAACTATTATTGAATGCTTAGTAAAACCACTGACGTATATCTGTAACCTGTCTCTCCAAACAGGTATATTTCCCAATGCAATGAAAATAGCTAAAGTAATTCCGATATACAAGACGGGTGACAGAGGGGAATTCTCAAACTATAGACCAATTTCACTATTACCGCAATTTTCCAAGATACTTGAAAAAATATTCTATGAGAGAATTGACAACTTCATACTGAAGAATAATTTATTGTGTGAGCAGCAATATGGGTTCAGACACAAGAGGACAACTGCATATGCTCTAATGGAATTTATAGAAAAAATATCAACAGCCATTGAAAATAAAGAGTATTCAGTTGGAGTATTCCTGGATCTTAAAAAAGCATTTGATACAGTGGATCATAATTTATTATTAAAGAAACTACAAAATTGTGGTATTAGAGGGGTAGCACTGTCCTGGTTAAGTAGTTACTTAAAGAATAGATATCAGTATGTATGTGTTAATAACAAAAACTCACAGTTACTGAAGGTTACTTGTGGAGTCCCACAGGGTTCAGTTTTGGGGCCATTATTATTCAATATGTATATAAATGACATATGTAAAGTTTCAGAAAAAATGGACTTAATATTGTTTGCTGATGACACTAATCTATTATGCAGTGGAAACAATTTGGAACAACTTCTGGATACACTCGGAAAGGAATTAGGAAAGCTTAAACTGTGGTTTGATTCAAACAAATTAACGCTCAATTTAAGTAAGACAAAATTTATAGTCTTTAACAACCATCACAACAACTCAGTACCTAAACTCAGTGTAAATGGTGTAGAGATTGAAAGGGTATCTGAAACTAAATTTCTTGGAGTAATAATTGATAATAAACTGTGTTGGAAGTCACATATTAATTATATTAAAGGTAAAGTATCCAAATCAATTGCAATATTACACAGAGTGAAATATTTGCTGAATCGGCCCACACTATACACCTTGTATCATTCATTAATACTCCCATACATGACATATTGTAATGAAGTATGGGGAAATACATATAAAACAAACATATATGTTTATGCTTCAAAAGAGAGCTATTAGAATAATAAACAACGCAGCTTACAGGGAACCAACAAACCCACTTTTTCTTAAACTAAAAGCTCTCAAGTTGAAAGATCTGGTTGACTTTAAAACTGCAATAATAATGTCTAAAGTGAAGAATTTATCACTGCCCGCAAATATCCAAAAGTTGTTCCAAATAAGGGAGAAACGATATCACTTCAGAAGAACATGTATATTTCAAAAGCCTACAGTGAGAACAACCACCAAGCAACACTGTGTTTCAGTGCAAGGAGTCAGATTATGGAACGATTTTGGACCTGAATTAAAATCATGTACAACGCTTGGGCAATTTAAACAAAAACTAAAGGAAGAAATACTCCAAACATATATACAAGATGACATGTAAAATCACATAAGGATTGTCATATCCAGCCTGTGCTGTGTTGTTGCCTAGTTTTTTTGGGGTTTTTTTGTTTTTTCTTATTTTTTTTTTCTTTTGTCACATTTGGTCTTAGCTTTGTTCTGAATTGTAATCGCTCTTGTTTTGTTTTTCTTTTGGAATTCTTGGATGGAATATGGGTGGGCAATATAAGCTGCGGCTTCAGCCATCACCCATTTCGGATAACTTTTGTTGAACTGTATAATCAGAGGAGTTACTGTCTAATTTGACCTTGTTGGATTTTATTTCCCCCTTTTGCTATACTATTCAGTTCCTTTTAACCTGTACTATCCGAAATAAAGATTCATTCATTCATTCATTCATTCATTCATTCATACTCTGTATTGTCTTCCGCTGGCCAGTGCAATTACAGTATCTCACAAATGTGAGTACACCCCTCAGTTTACTCAGTGAGTTTACTCCAATCGACCTTTGTGAATTCGACAAAATAGTTTCCTCATCCAAACCTTCAACTTGTCTTTTAGACCCTATTCCTACCAGGTAATTTAAAGAAGTCTTCCCACTTATTGGTAGCTTTATTCTTCATATAATCAATTCTTCATTAACTTTAGGCCATGTACCGCAGGCTTTTAAAACGGCTGTAATTAAACCCTTACTCAAAAAGCCAACGCTAGATCCAGGAGCTTTAGCTAACTATAGACCAATCTCTAATCTCCCTTTCATTTCAAAAATCTTAGAAAGAGTTGTTGCTACGCAATTATTTGACCACCTGCAGGGAAATGGTTTACTTGAAGAGTTTCAATCTGGGTTTAGAATCCATCATAGTACTGAAACAGCCTTAGCGAAGGTCACTAACGACCTCCTCATTGCATCTGATAATGGACTAGTTTCTGTACTTGTCCTTTTAGACCTTAGTGCAGCTTTTGATACTATCGATCATAATATTCTACTTGATAGATTAGAACACTATGTTGGACTTAATGGAACTTCGTTGCAGTGGTTTAGATCTTATTTATCTGATAGGTTCCAGTTTGTTCATGTAAATAATGAGTTTTCTTTCAACTCAAAGCTTAGTCATGGAGTTCCACAGGGATCTGTGCTAGGCCCTACTCTTTTTAGTTTATATATGCTTCCGTTAGGCAACAAGCACTGTATACATTTTCATTGTTATGCAGATGACACACAATTATACCTGTCAATGAAGCCAGATGATAGTAATCAATTAGCCAAGTTAGAAGCCTGTCTTAAGGAAATCAAAGCTTGGATGACTTGTAATTTCCTGCTATTAAATTCAGATAAGACTGAAGTCATTCTTGTTGGTCCAAAAAACCTTAGAAATTCCTTTCCAAATCAAACTTTCAGTTTGGACGCAGTTACTCTTTCTCTTAATAGCTCTGTGAGGAACCTTGGAGTTATTTTTGATCAGGATTTGTCCTTCAATTCACATATTAAATTTGTTTCTAAGACTGCCTTCTATCATTTGCGTAATATTGCCAAGATTAGGAGCATCTTGTCTCAGAGTGATGCTGAGAAGCTGATCCACGCTTTTGTTAGCTCGAGATTAGATTATTGTAATTCTTTATTATCAGGCTGTCCTAAAACATCTTTAAAAAGTCTTCAGCTGATCCAAAATGCTGCAGCAAGAGTTTTAACAGGTACTAGAAAGAGAGATCATATCTCTCCGGTTCTGGCCTCCCTTCATTGGCTTCCCATAGAGTTTAGAATTAAGTTTAAAATCCTTCTTCTTACTTACAAAGCTCTAAACAATCAGGCTCCTTTTTATTTAAAAGATCTGATACTACCGTATTATCCTAACAGAGCACTACGCTCCCAAAATGCAGGATTACTTGTAATACCTAGAATCTCCAAAAGTACAATGGGAGGCAGAGCCTTCAGTTATCAAGCTCCTCTCCTGTGGAATCAGCTGCCAATCTGGATTCGGGAGTCAGACTCGATCTCTGTTTTTAAGAATAGGGCTAAAACCTACCTTTTTGATATAGCCTACAATTAGGGAGGGATCATGTGTTTCTGAACCCTCCCTTAGTTATGCTGCTAATAGGTTTAGTCAGCCGGGGAACCTCCAGTAATGCACTGGGCCTCACTCCTTTCCTCACTCTCTATGAAATATTTTTTTTTGCTGGTCATTAACATTTGTTTGTTCTCTCCCATAGATTGAGTCCCCATCGTGCTGTTTGCTCTCTACATGTCTGTTCTTTTCTTCTTCTCTATCCCCTCACCCCCCAGCCAGTCGCAGCAGATGACTGCCCCTCCCTGAGCCTGGTTCTGCTGGAGGTTTCTTCCTGTTAAAAGGGAGTTTTTCCTCTCCACCGTCGCCAAGTGCTTGCTCACAGGGGATCGCCTGATTGCTGGGATCTTTCTGCAACTGTGTGGGTCCCCCCCTACAGTTGATAGTGCTATGAGATGACTGTTGTTGTGAAATGGCGCTATATAAATAAAGTTGAATTGAATTGAATTGAATTGAATTTTTGTAAATATTTTGTATCTTTTCATGGGACAACACTGAAGATATGACACTGATAGAATGTAAAGTAGTCAGTGTACAGCTTGTATAACACTGTAAATTTGCTGTCCCCTCAAAATAACTCAACACACAGCCATTAATGTCTAAACCGCTGGCAACAAAATTGAGTACACCCCTAAGTCAAAATGTCCAAATTGTGCCCAAGTGTCAATACTTTGTGTGTCCACCATTATTTTCCAGCACTGCCTTAACTCTCTTGAGCATGGAGTTCACTAGAACTTCACAGGTTGCCACTGGAATCCTTTTCCACTCCTCCATGATCACATCACGGAGCTGGTGGATGTTAGAAACCTTGCGCTCCTCCACCACCCACTTGAGTATGCACCACAGATGCTCAGTAAGGTTTAGGTCTTGAGACATGCTTGCATACCTGCCAACTACTCTGGTTTTGCTGTAATGGCTATGGTTTTCAAGACTCCATTCCGGGTTACAGCTTGATTAATAAAATTTACGGTTTTTCACTAAAAATTCAGTCAAAAATTTTAAATCATAAAAAAAACACAAAAGCAATTCCAAACACGAGATCGCTAGGAATCGTATCTAAATTTACCTGAAGCGTTTGCTAAGCTAACGCTATCGCTATAGCTAATGCCATAGCTAGTCGTAGCACCTAACACTGATACAAAGAAACGACCCCGTCCCCGGTGATTGGGGCTTGCCAGAGGAACCAACCGAGGCAACAGTTGGACGGGAGCCGGATTGGAGTTCAAGTACAGCGGTGGTAGGAAACGGGGACCAGTGGAGAAGCAGCCGGGGCCCCAGCTGGATAAGAGCGGGAATCGGAGCCCAGCTACAGCGGCGGGGCTCGGCGGAGGAACTACTGAGGAAGACGGCGGTAGGTGGCGGGGCTCAGCGGAGGATCTACCGGGACCCCAGCTGGACAGGAGCAGGATCGGAGCTCAACTACAGCGGCGGGACTCGGTGGAGGAGCTGCCGGTACCCCGGCTGGACAAAAGCTCAATTGCAGCGGCGGTAAGCAGCGGGACTAGCAGCGGAGGGGGCTAGCTGAGGCCCAGCTGGATTCGAGGTCAGTCGGATCGGATATTGGCGTCACCAGCAGAGATTGTTTTACTATCAACAGGTCAGTAAAAATACCACCAAAGAAGGAGGAAATGGAATGGATCAAAAAATCTCTGAACTTCTTGTCAGAAGAACTGACCAAAGTGGCTAGTCAGCAGGCTAAACTATTAGGGCTAATGGAAGAAGCCCAAGAATTAAAATTAACAATTAAGGAAAAAGACAAAAAAATTGCAGACTAACTATATGATACAAAAAATTCAATTCAATTCAATTCAATTCAACTTTATTTATATAGCGCCATTTCACAACAACAGTCATCTCATAGCACTATCAACTGTAGGGGGGGCCCCCACAGTTGCAGAAAGACCCCAGCAATCAGGCGATCCCCTGTGAGCAAGCACTTGGCGACGGTGGAGAGGAAAAACTCCCTTTTAACAGGAAGAAACCTCCAGCAGAACCAGGCTCAGGGAGGGGCAGTCATCTGCTGCGACTGGCTGGGGGGTGAGGGGATAGAGAAGAAGAAAAGAACAGACATGTAGAGAGCAAACAGCACGATGGGGACTCAATCTATGGGAGAGAACAAACAAATGTTAATGACCAGCAAAAAAAAAAAATATTTCACAGAGAGTGAGGAAAGGAGTGAGGCCCAGTGCATTACTGGAGGTCCCCCGGCTGACTAAACCTATTAGCAGCATAACTAAGGGAGGGTTCAGAAACACATGATCCCTCCCTAATTGTAGGCTAGATCAAAAAGGTAGGTTTTAGCCCTATTCTTAAAAACAGAGATCGAGTCTGACTCCTGAATCCAGATTGGCAGCTGATTCCACAGGAGAGGAGCTTGATAACTGAAGGCTCTGCCTCCCATTGTACTTTTGGAGATTCTAGGTATTACAAGTAATCCTGCATTTTGAGAGCGTAGTGCTCTGTTAGGATAATATGGTAGTATCAGATCTTTTAAATAAAAAGGAGCCTGATTGTTTAGAGCTTTGTAAGTGAGAAGAAGGATTTTAAACTTAATTCTAAACTCTATGGGAAGCCAATGAAGGGAGGCCAGAACCGGAGAGATATGATCTCTCTTTCTAGTACCTGTTAAAACTCTTGCTGCAGCATTTTGGATCAGCTGAAGACTTTTTAAAGATGTTTTAGGACAGCCTGATAATAAAGAATTACAATAATCTAATCTCGAGCTAACAAAAGCGTGGATCAGCTTCTCAGCATCACTCTGAGACAAGATGCTCCTAATCTTGGCAATATTACGCAAATGATAGAAGGCAGTCTTAGAAACAAATTTAATATGTGAATTGAAGGACAAATCCTGATCAAAAATAACTCCAAGGTTCCTCACAGAGCTATTAAGAGAAAGAGTAACTGCGTCCAAACTGAAAGTTTGATTTGGAAAGGAATTTCTAAGGTTTTTTGGACCAACAAGAATGACTTCAGTCTTATCTGAATTTAATAGCAGGAAATTACAAGTCATCCAAGCTTTGATTTCCTTAAGACAGGCTTCTAACTTGGCTAATTGATTAGTATCATCTGGCTTCATTGACAGGTATAATTGTGTGTCATCTGCATAACAATGAAAATGTATACAGTGCTTTCTAATAATGTTGCCTAACGGAAGCATATATAAACTAAAAAGAGTAGGGCCTAGCACAGATCCCTGTGGAACTCCATGACTAAGCTTTGAGCTGAAAGAAAACTCATCATTTACATGAACAAACTGGAACCTATCAGATATAACCTATCAGATCTAAACCACTGCAACGAAGTTCCATTAAGTCCAACATAGTGTTCTAATCTATCAAGTAGAATATTATGATCAATAGTATCAAAAGCTGCACTAAGATCTAAAAGGACAAGTACAGAAACTAGTCCATTATCAGATGCAATGAGGAGGTCGTTAGTGACCTTCGCTAAGGCTGTTTCAGTACTATGATGGATTCTAAACCCAGATTGAAACTCTTCAAGTAAACCATTTCCTTGCAGGTGGTCAAATAATTGCGTAGCAACAACTCTTTCTAAGATTTTTGAAATGAAAGGGAGATTAGAGATTGGTCTATAGTTAGCTAAAGCTCCTGGATCTAGCGTTGGCTTTTTGAGTAAGGGTTTAATTACAGCCGTTTTAAAAGCCTGCGGTACATGGCCTAAAGTTAATGAAGAATTGATTATATGAAGAATAAAGCTACCAATAAGTGGGAAGACTTCTTTAAATAACCTGGTAGGAATAGGATCTAAAAGACAAGTTGAAGGTTTGGATGAGGAAACTACTTTGTCTAACTCACAAAGGTCGATTGGAGTAAACTCATCAAGACAGACATCAATAGAAGGAGTTGTAGTAGTTACAGTATTTAAGTTAACTGTGCGAAGAATCTGATTGATTTTATCTCTGATGGATGAAATTTTATTATTGAAAAAGTTCATAAAGTCCTGACTAGTAAGCTCTAAGGGGATGCTAGGATTGACAGAGTCCTGACTCTTTGTCAACCTGGCTACAGTACTGAAAAGAAACCTGGGATTATTCTTGTTCTCTTCTATTAATGCAGAGTAATAACTCGTTCTAGCTTTTCTAAGAGATTTTTTATAAATTAAAAGATGATTTCTCCAAGCTAAATAGATTTCATCTAAATTAGTAGAGCGCCATTTTCTTTCTAATTGACGAGTCTTCTGTTTTAAGCTACGAGTTTCTGTGTTGAACCAAGGAGTTAAAAATCTCTGATTAGACTTTTTCTTTTTTAAGGGGGCCACCAAGTCTAGAGCCTGATGCAGAGAAGCTGAAACACTATCCACCATGTTATCAATTACAGAAGGAGCAAGCTGTCTATAGCTTATTTCCGTTGTGTTGACACATGGCATAGAGGAAACAATCTGCATAAATTTGGAAACAGCATCATCTGAGAGGCATCTACTGTGATAATATTTTTCTTTAGGAGCCAAATAGTCAGAAATAGTAAAATCAAAGGTTAACAGACAATGGTCTGACAGTACAGGGTTATGAGGAAAATTAAACTGACTGAACAAAATTAAATGGGTTTTTGGGTGGATTATCTATACCATGTATTCCTAATGAAAACAGGGAGATACTGGAGTCTAAAATTAGTCAAGAAGTTGGGCAAGCCATTGATAATATGAAATCAGGAAAAAGCAGGACCAGATGGTCTTCCAGTTGACCTCTATAAAAAATTTAAGACTAAATTAATAAAACCACTGTTGGAAATGGTTTTAGAAGCATTTCAAAATGGTAATTTACCACCATACATGAATAATGCCTTAATTATACTGTTACCAAAACCAGGTAAACCCCCTAATAAATGTGAAAACATGAGACCAATAAGCCTATTAAAATGCAGATCTTAAAATAATCTGTAAAATTTTAGCAAAACGACTACAAGAAATATTACCAAATATTATTAACCGAGATCAGAATGGCTTTATAATGGGAAGACAAGGCTTCCATAATGTAAGAAGATTATTTAATATTATTTATTCCAATAAAGAAGCACCGGATACAGCTCTCCTATCATTGGACACCGAAAAGGCCTTTGATAGGGTCGAATGGCCCTATCTTTTTGAAGTCCTACAAAGGTTTGGACTTTGAAATAATTTCATAAAATGGGTCCAGATAATATACAATAATGCTACAGCAGAAATCCTAACAAACAGCAATATCTCAAAATCAATAAAAATCAATAGAGGATGTCGACAAGGCTGTCCACTTTCACCCTTATTGTTTACTATGGCAATTGAACCTTTAGTGATGGCAGTACGTTTACATCCACAAATATATGGAATTAAAGTAGGACCAACAGTATGCCCATGACATAATTTTGTTTATGTCGAATTTTAAAAAAATCAATCCCATCCATCCATCCATCTTCTACTGCTTTTCCGGAGGTCCGGGTCGCGGAGGCAGCAGTTCAAGCAGAGAAGCCCAGACTTCCCTCTCCCCAGCCACCTGCTCCAGCTCTTCAGAGGGGATACCAAGGCATTCCCAGACCAGCTGGGAGACATAGTCTCTCCACCGAGTCCTGGGTCTGCCCCGGGGTCTCCTCCCAGTGGGACATGCCCGAAACACCTCAAGTGGGAGGCGTCCAGGAGGCATCCTAATCAGATGCCAATACCACCTCAACTGAGTCCTTTCAATGTGGAGGAGCAGCGGTTCTACTCTGAGCCTCTCCCGGATGACTGAGCTCCTCACCCTATCTCTGAGGGTGAGTCCAGCAATCCTACGGAGAAAGCTCATTTCAGCCGCTTGTATCCGTGATCTCGTTCTTTCGGTCATTACCCAAAGCTCGTGACCATAGGTGAGAGTAGGAACGTAGATTGACTGGTATATCGACAGCTTTGCCTTAGAACTAAGCTCCCTCTTCACCACAACAGACCGGTACAACGTCCGCATCACTGCAGATGGTGCTCCAATCCGTCTGTCGATCTCTTGCTTCATTTTCCCCTCACTCGTGAACAAGACCCCAAGATACTTAAACTCCTCCACTTGGGGCAGGAGCCTGTCCCCAACCCAAAGAGGACAATCCACCTTTTTCCGGCTGAGGACCATGGACTCGGACTTGGAGGTGCTGATTCTCATCCCAGCTGCTTCACACTCAGCGGTAAACCGTCCCAGCAAGAGCTGTAGGTCATTGCTGGATGAAGCCAACCGGACAACATCATCTGCAAACAACAGAGATGAGATCCTGTGGTCACCTGTGGTCCCCCCTCATGGATCATCACCTTATCGTGGTGGGGGGGTTTGCGTGCCCCAGTGATCCCAGGAGCTATGTTGTCCAGGGCAATTTGCCTCTGATAGGGTCCCCCAAGACAAACTGGTCCTGAGTGAAGGGCCAGACTAAGAACGATCCAACAGACTCTCATGATAAATTGTATATCAAGGATTCAGTGTACCCCGCCCGGTATGGGGTTACCGGGGCCCCACCCTGGAGCCAGGCCTGGGGGAGGGGCTCGAAGGCTAGCATCTGGTGGCCGGGTTTCCACCCATGGGACCCGGCCGGGCTCAGCACGAAGGAGTTACATGGGTCCGCCCTCCAGTGGGCTCACCACCTGCAGGAGGGATCATGGGGGTCGGGTGCTATGTGGATTAGGTGGCGGTCAAAGGCGGAGACCTTGGCGGACTGATCCCAAGCTTTCTAAAAATCAATTCCGACCTTGTTAAATTTAATAAAGAACTTTGGGGAAATATCAGGATATAAAATAAACAAAACAAAATCTTCAATATTAATGCTAAATGAGACCCAGAGAAATTGCCCAGCTCCTGAGGTAAACCAATTCAATGTTGTAAATCAGTTTAAATATTTAGGAATTCAAATTTTGCCTAAGCTAGAATCAGTCGCCAATGCCAACTATGAAGCCTTAATGACAGATATTAATGAGTTACTTCAGAGATGGATGCCACTACCAATGTCGATGATCGGGAGAATTAATATACTTAAAAGTAATATCTTACCAAAAATACTTTGTTTATTTGAAAACATTCCTTTACCACCACCTTCAGATCTATTTTCAAGAATTAAAAAAAGTTAGTGGAATTTATATGGAACAATAGGAAGGCTAGATTACGTTTGTCCTTACTATATTTACCATTTGATTGTGAAGGTCTGAAATGTCCAAACTTTATGTTGTATTACTGGTCAGCACAACTGAGGTCTATGACATATTTTTCATCAAATGATCTTCCTCACTGGACTGAAATGGAATCATACAATTTACCTTTACCTCTTCCCTTATTCATATACTCAGACTCCGCTAAAAAATTACAGAAAAAAGTTAAAAATCCAATTGTAAAGCACATGATCAAAATATGGTGTGAAACCAAAAAATATTTAAAAGAACCACACTCACCGTCGCAATTTAGTCCAATATGGGGTAATCAATATTTTACACCAGGGAGAGCGGATACTGTATTTAAAGTATGGAATATAAAAGGGATTCAAAAGATTCAAGACTTATATTTGTCATGCTCAGATAACATAATGTCTTTTGAAGAACTGAGGATTAAATTCAATCTTAATAGAACACACTTTTTTAAATGTCTTCAGCTTAGAAATTTTATTCGATCAAATCAAAATAATGCTCTCACCCGACCTACTTATTCATTTTTGGAAAAATTTTTGATGAAAGATAGTAAGAGAAAGGGTATTATTTCTGAGTTTTACAACTCTTTGACACTATACTCAAGTGAAAACTCACAGAAAAGACTGAATTACTGGAAAGAGGACCTGCAAGTTGAAATTTCAGAGGAACAATGGGAAATGAAATGACTTGTGCAGGAGCTCAAACCAAATCAATAAATGTACATCTTAACTGATACATTTTAAATGGTTAATGCGGATGTATGTTACACCAGTGGAATTAAATAGATATAACAAAAACATACCAGATACAGTAAGTATAGGAAAGTAAAGGAAAGTAGAAACTAGAAAGTAAAGGAAACCTATTTCACTGTTTATGGGAGTGTAGAAAAATCAGAATGTTTTGGGAAGAGGTGAGGGTAACAGTTAAAAAAATAATTTCAAAACAAATCATATTGAACCCTAAACTGTTTTTGTTGGGTCTGTATCCACAAAAACATAACTTTAATAAGAGTGAAAAAGCATTAATAGACCTCAGTTTGCTTAATGCCAAAAAATGTATTGCACTACTGTGGAAAAAAGATTCATAGACCAGATGTGACTCCGTGGTTAAGACAAATGTTAACAAACCTTCCACTAGAAAGAATAACATATATACTGAAATCAAAGGAAAATGTGTTTGAGAATATATGGAGACCTTTCTCTCTCTTCGCCCCCTTCACATTTACAGTGGATAAAAGATATAATGTCCTGTTTGGATTTAGAAAAAATCAGATATACAGTCTGTGGCTCTGAAAACAAATTCTATAAATTATGGCGCCCGTTTCTTGATTTCTTTGAAAGACCCACGATTATAGTTTCTGAGTAGCTCATATCCCCTTTACCCCACCCCCACTTCACACACACAATTTTTCTTTGTATTTTTTTTTTTAATTATTGTTTATTTAAAGGTTTTTGTGCTTTGAAGCATTTACATTTGTTGGCTTTAAGTTCTAGTTTTTCACTGTTTGGTTGAAACAAAAATGAAAATTTCTAGTACTTTGTATTGTATTGATACTTCAATTAATAATAATAAAAAGACCTTTGAAAGAAAAGAGAATATATGGAGACCTTTCATTGATTATGTAAAGAATTTAAATATAACGTCTGAAGAAGAAGGTGAATGATATGTGTGGACCTTGCAAATTCCAAGCTGTTGAATGTATATTATGTATTCTTATGCAATAGATTACAAGGCACGAATTGACACCAGCAAGATGGCCCAACCAGAACTTGTTGAGCAGTTTGCCTCCACCTTTGAGAAGGAACTTGGTGTACCACAAGAAGGAGAATCTGCAAAGCAGAAGTGGGAAGAGCTGCGAAACACCATCCACCGCACAGCCTTGGCTAACTTTGGGAGGAAGACCTCAAAGTCACAGGACTGGTTTGATGCCAAGTTGACCGAGATGACCCCCATCATTGAAGCCAAGCGCTCAGCACTTGCTGAGCACAAGAAGTACCCAAACGAGAAGAATCTCCAGATTCTCAGGGCTGCGAGAAGCAAAGTTCAGCAGACTGCTCGGCACTGTGCCAACGAGTACTGGACTTAGCTCAGCCAAGACATTCAAACCGCTGCCATAATAGGGAACATCCATGGTATGTACGATGGCATCAAGAAAGCACTTGGTCCGGCTCAGAGCAAGACGGCCCCCCCTCAAATCCTCCACTGGGGAGATGATCACAGAAAAGAACAAGCAGATGGAGAGATGGGTGGAACACTACTCCGACCTTTACTCCAGACAGAACACCGTGACACTGTCAGCCCTTGATGCCATCGACTGCCTGCCATCCATGGACGAACGTGACGCCGAGCCAACCATCGACGAACTCAGCAAGGCCATTGATAGCTTGGCCGCTGGCAAGGCACCCGGCAACGACGGCATACCCCCCGACCTGATCAAGCATTGCAAGACCGCCCTACTGCTGCCATTGCATGACGTCCTCTGACAGTGCTGGAAGGAAGGTGCCGTACCACAGGACATGAGGGACGCCAAGATCATCACCATCTACAAAAACAAAGGTGAGAGAAACGACTGCAACAACTACAGGGGCATCTCCCTCCTCAGCGTTGTTGGCAAAGTCTACGCATGAGTTGTTCTCGTTCGTCTACAGAAGCTTGCCGAACGTGTCTACCCCGAGTCTTAGTGTGGCTTCCGCGCTGTGCGATTGACAGTAGACATGATATTCTCCATCCACCAACTCCAGGAGAAATGCAGAGAACAGAACATGCCCCTGTACGTCGCCTTCATCGACCTCACCAAAGCGTTCGATCTGGTCAGCAGAGAGGGCCTTTTCAAGATCCTGCCAAAGATAGGATGCCCACCAAAGTTGCAAAGCCTCATCAAATCGTTTCACACCAACATGCAAGGGATAGTGCAGCACGACGGCAACGTCTCAGAGCCATTCAACATACGCAGTGGGGTGAAACAGGGCTGTGTACTTGCGCCAACCCTCTTTGGGATTTTCTTTGCTATGCTCCTGAGGCATGCCTTCAGCACAGCAACAGAGGGAATCTACCTGCACACAAGATCTGACGGCAGGCTTTTCAACCTCGCCCGCCTGAAAGCCAGAACCAAAGTACGCGAGGCTCTAATCAGAGACATGCTGTTCGCAGACGACGCTGCAGTCGCAACCCACACACAGCAGGAGCTTCAGACCCTGATGGACCGCTTCTCCCAGGCATGCAAGGACTTCTGGCTTACCATCAGCCTGAAGAAGACTAACGTCTTGGCGCAAGGCACGGAAGCACCACCAACGATCACCATCGACGACTACGAGCTGGAGGTTGTGAATCAGTTCACGTACCTGGGGTCCACGATCAGCAACAACCTCTCCCTTGATACAGAGATCGACAAGAGGATTGGAAAATCAGCCTTCACACTCGCTCGCCTCACCACACGAGTGTGGGAGAATCCCAAACTCTCTGTCAAGACAAAGATGGCAGTGTACAATGCCTGTGTCATCAGCACACTGATCTATGGGAGTGAGACGTGGACAACATACGCCCGGCAGGAAAAGAGACTGAACTCCTTCCACTTGCGCTGCATTCGCCGCATCCTGGACATATCCTGGCAGGACAAAGTGCCCAACACAGAAGTTCTGTCCCACGCCGGCCTTCCCTCCATGTTCACTCTACTCAGGCAGCGCAGGCTCCGCTGGCTAGGCCACGTTCACCGTATGGAGGATGGCAGAATCCCCAAAGACGTCCTCTACGGAGAACTGGCAACTGGCAGGAGAGATGTTGGCCGCCCACAGCTGTGCTTTAGAGACGTCTGCAAGAGATACATGAAGGCCCTGGAGATCAACACAGAGCGCTGGGAGGACCTTGCAACGGACCGCTCCAAATGGAGAGGCACCCTGAGCAGACAGCTCAAGGCGGGTGAAGAGAAACTGACTGCTGCTGCTCATTCTCTCTAACGTCCGCTCCCTTGAAAACAAGCTGGATGAGCTGCGTTTGCTGAGAGAAACCCGGAGAGTGTGGAGAGACTGCTGTGTGTTTGTTTTCACCGAGACATGGCTCCACGGCAACATTCCTGACAAGGCCATTCAACTGGAAGATATGGCGATGTTCCGTGCCGACAGGGAAACGGCGAGCTCCGGTAAGAGCCGGGGGGGTGGGCTATGCATCTATGTTAACAAGAACTGGTGCGTCAATGCCAGGTTAGTGTCTAAACACTGCTTTCCGTTGGCGGAGTTCCTTATTGTAAATTGTCAGCCATATTGTTTGCCGAGGGAATTCAGCAACATGTTTGTAGCTGGTGTTTACATAGCGCCGGGAGCTAATGCTAAAGCTAATGCTAAGAAGGCACTTGGGGAACTGCACAATGCGATTAGTGAAATCCAAACTTCACACCCGGACAGTTTTGTGGTGGTTGCGGGGGATTTTAACCACACCAGCTTAAAGACTGTGCTCCCCAAGTTCAAACAATGTGTGGACTTTAAGACCAGAGGAGAGAATATGTTGGACTTAGTGTACTCAAACACAGCTGCATATAAGGCGATACCCCGCCCCCATCTCGGCCTTTCTGATCACATATCTGTGATGCTGCTGCCTGCCTACAAACCTTTAGTGAAGCGCAGCAGGCCAGCAGTGAAACAAATTAGAATTTGGCCAGAGAGTGCAACCTCTGCACTGAAAGACTGTTTTCTGCACACAGACTGGGAGGTCTTCAAAATAGCAGCCTCCCAGGAAGACAAGACAGGTGTGGAGGAGTATGCTGATACAGTCACCAGCTACATCGCGAAGTGCACAGAGGATGTCACTACAGTGAAGACAATCACTATGCGGGGTAACCATAAGCCCTGGATGACCGCAGAGGTGCGCTCGCTGCTTACAGCCAGAGATGCAGCCTTCAGAGCGAAGGACAGGATCGCCCTCCGCTCAGCCAGGTCTGCGCTCTCAAAGGGAATTAAGGCGGCAAAACGTGCCTATGCGGAGAAAATCCAGGGACACTTCTGTGACACTAGGAACACCAAGCAGATGTGGCAGGGAGTTCGGACACTGACGGGCTATAAGTCTAAGCAGGGGGTCGATGATGACGACGCTTCGCTTCCAGACAGGCTTAACGACTTCTTTGCACGTTTTGAAGCATCAAACTTGACAATCAGAGGGAGGGCTGGCCCACCCCCACCATCCGTCGGACCAACTTTTACCATCAACACAGAGGACACACGGAGGACCCTAACCAGAGTCAACCCATGCAAAGCTGCAGGTCCGGACAACATTCCAGGACGTGTGCTCTGAGACTGCGCAAGCGAGTTGGCGGATGTCCTGATTGACATTTATAACATCTCCCTGAGTCAGGCCATCGTTCCCAGATGCTTCAAGACCTCTATCATTGTACCGGTGGCAAAGAAACCAGTTGTGTCCTGTTTGAATGACTATCGTCCTGTTGCACTGACACCAATTATGATGAAGTGTTTTGAACGGCTTGTCAAACCACACATTAGAGCCTTCCTTCCTGCATCACACGACCCGCTCCAGTTTGCATATCGTTCAAACTGCTCCACGGAGGATGCTATAGTCACCACCCTACACTCTGTCATCACCCACCTGGACCAGAAAGACACCTACGCCAGACTCCTGTACATTGATTTCAGTTCAGCATTCAACACCATTATTCCCCAGAGACTGATGGAGAAATTACTCCTTCTCGGTCTGAACACCGCCACATGTCTCTGGATCCTGGATATCCTGACTGAGAGACCTCAGTCTGTCCGGGTTGGAAACAACATCTCCAACTCTGTCACGCTGAGCACCGGATCCCCTCAAGGCTGTGTACTCAGTCCACTGTTGTTTACACTTCTAACTCATGACTGTGTATCCAGACACGAGGGGAACCAGATTATTAAGTTTGCAGACGACACCATGGTGGTGGGACTTATTCAGAGGGATGAGGAATCAATGTACAGGGAAGAAGTGAGAGACCTGGAGGGCTGGTGCAGGGAGAACAATCTGGTGCTCAACGTGGACAAAACGAAGGCGATGATTATCGACTTCCGGCGGTCACAGCCTGAGCACGTCCCCCTCAGCATCGGCGGCCGTTTAGTGGAGAGAGTGGAGAACATCAAGTTCCTCGGAGTGCAGATCTTGCAGGACCTGACCTGGAGCAAGAATTCCTTGGGGATCAGGAAGCGGGCTCAGCAGAGACTGCACTTCTTGAGGAAACTCAAACAGGCCTCTCTCCCCATCTGTATCCTCAGGACCTTCTACAGAGGTGTGGTGGAGAGTGCTCTGAAGTACTGCATTGCTACATGGTACTCCAGCTGCAGTATGTCAGACAAAAAAGCCCTGCAGAGGATAGTCAAGGGGGCTGAGAGGGTAATTGGAGTCTCCCTCCCCTCTGTCCAAGAACTTTTTCAGAACCGTTGTAGGAGCAGGGCACTGAACATTGTCAAGGACCGTTCTCACCCTCTGCATAAACACTTTGAACTTCTTCCATCTGGTAAACGATTCCGGAGCATCAGAGGCAGAACCACCAGACTGATCAACAGCTTCCTTCCACAAGCTGTCAGGATGCTGAACAGTTGACCCGGAATCTCTCATACACACTACTGCACCTACGGACATTTTGTATATTATTTGTATATTATAGTTAGTTAGTTTTTTCCCACGTATGTCTCAGGGATGTGTGAATGGATGGGGGGGTGGGGGTGGGGGGGTGAAGCTATGTGGGAGTGTGTCTTAAATCATGCTACTTCTATTTATATGGATGCCGAGAGAAACACAATTTCATCTTGCCTGCACTACAGTTACAATACAGCAATGTGACAATAAAGTTTGATTTGATTTGATTTGATTTGATTTGAAAGCATTTCCAGGAATTATTATTGCGGACTGTAAGCGCATATTCAGCCATGTGAACAAGAACAAAACTGAGTTCAGGTCCAGTCTGTCAACTAAAGTTCTGGGCAACCTCATGACCAGGAAAATGATGATGACAGCTTCGGGTAACAAGTGCCACAGTGTGTCCCATTCAAAAGACCAACTGAAGAAAGCTAAGAGGTGCACTATGGAAAACAACAATGCTTGAGAATTACCATAGAGTTTGTCCTTGATCTTTTCCATCAGCATATCTGCATTGACAATTTAAGGAAAATAGAAATATGATTGTTGAAGAAATATGAGGTTGTCAGCCACATTTTAACTTGATTTAATTCTAATATTTGTTTGGCATCAGGGGGCTTCGCCCCCCTGAACTCCCCGCCAGGACTTTGTCCTGGACCTATCGGGGCCTGCGGCCCCTGGACCCCGGCTAACTACTAGGCTTTTCAGGTTTTAAAAGTTGGCAGGTATGTGCTCAGAAAAGATTTTTTTCAGAACTCAGAAAAGATTTATTGCCAAGTACATTAACAGAAAACAACTGATAACATACGAGGGATTTGACTTGACACAGAAAATGACCTGCATTTCCGGTGACGCGGCAGCGTCTGAAAAACGCGCCTGTCATCAGATGGGTACAGGATGCATAGGGAGGAAAAGGATAACACAATAGGAAAGAGCAAAAAACCATTGATTGTCAGAATACCGGTCATATATGATCAGTATTATGATTACAAGAAAAAAAGCCCTCAATGCACAGTTAGCAGACAAGAATGTACACAAGGACACAAAGAGAGCAGTGAGTGAGTGATCTTTTTCATCAGTTTTTGAGTCAGTGTGGGTGTAGTGTTGAGTGTAGGTGTTGTATCAGTTAAGAACAACAAAGTCTCTTTGGCAGGAGATGTTTTGTCTTAGCTGCTGGCATTTGTCCTTGAGCCATGCAGCTGACTGTCTGTAGAGTCAATGCAGCTCAAATGTTTTGGAAACAAAAAACTGCAGATAATCTGGAGGACTTGTGTGAGGGGGTCAGATTAGTCGAATAGTACTGATCCCAGAGAAAGAAACTTTATATTCTCTTAAAGATCCAGTACTTTAATCCTTCAGTGCTGGGCGTTGAATCCTTCATGGACGGCTCTCAGCGTGATCATGATGTAATCCATTTTCCTAGACAGTTCTCCATTTGCCGCTGTCAGAGTCCTCTCCATTTTTTCAATTTGATGGTTAAGCCTCGCCTGGCCAGCATTTTGATAGACTATGTCCATCTTCATCAATTTACAGTACACCAGGACAATCCCAGATCCAATCAAAATGATCCCGATGACCATTACTACGAAGACGTACAAATCTTCGACATCAGTGGTGTCATGTTTGAATGACTATCATCCTGTTGCACTGACACCAATTGTGATGAAGTGTTTTGAACGGCTTGTCAAACCACACATCACAGCCTGCCTCCCTGCATCACACGACCCGCTCCAGTTTGCATATTGTTCAAACCGCTCCACGGAGGATGCTATAGTCACCACCCTACACTATGTCATCACCCACCTGGACCAGAAAGACACCTACGCCAGACTCCTGTACATTGATTTCAGTTCAGCATTCAACACCATTATTCCCCAGAGACTGATAGAGAAATTACTCCTTCTCGGTCTGAACACCGCCACATGTCTCTGGATCCTGGATTTCCTGACTGAGAGACCTCAGTCTGTCCGGGTTGGAAACAACATCTCCAACTCTGTCACGCTGAGTACCGGAACCCCTCAAGGCTGTGTACTCAGTCCACTGTTGTTTACACTTCTAACACATGACTGTGTATCCAAACACGAGGGGAACCAGATTATTAAGTTTGCAGATGACACCACGGTGGTGGGACTTATTCAGAGGGATGAGGAATCAATGTACAGGGAAGAAGTGAGAGACCTGGAGGGCTGGTGCAGGGAGAACAATCTGGTGCTCAACGTGGACAAAACAAAGGAGATGATTATCGACTTCCGGCGGTCACAGCCTGAGCACGTCCCCCTCAGCATCGGCGGCCGTTTAGTGGAGAGAGTAGAGAACATCAAGTTCCTCGGAGTGCAGATCTCGCAGGACCTGACCTGGAGCAAGAATTCCTTGGAGATCAGGAAGCGAGCTCAGCAGAGACTACACTTCTTGAGGAAACTCAAACAGGCCTCTCTCCCCATCTGCATCCTCAGGACCTTCTACAGAGGTGTGGTGGAGAGTGTTCTGACGTACTGCATTGCTACATGGTACTCCAGCTGCAGTATGTCAGACAAAAAAGCCCTGCAGAGGATAGTCAAGGGGGCGGAGAGGGTAATTGGAGTCTCCCTCCCCTCTGTCCAAGAACTTTTTCAGAACCGTTGTAGGAGCAGGGCACTGAACATTGTCAAGGACCGTTCTCACCCTCTGCATAAACACTTTGAACTTCTTCCATCTGGTAAACGATTCCGGAGCATCAGAGGCAGAACCACCAGACTGATCAACAGCTTCCTCCCACAAGCTGTCAGGATGCTGAACAGCTGACCCGGAATCTCACATACACACTACTGCACCTATGGACATTTTGTATATTATAGTTAGTTATTCTTTTTCCCCAAGTATGTCTCAGGGATGTGTGAATGGATGGGGGGGGAGCTATGTGGGAGTGTGTCTTAATCATGCTGCTTTTTATATGGATGCCGAGAGAAACGCAATTTCATCTTGCCTGCACTACAGTTGTATGTACAGCAATATGACAATAAAGTTTGATTTGATTTGATTTGATTTGATACTGCAATGTTAAAATGAACCAAATCAGTAAACTTCATCATTTGAAACTTCATCATTTGATCTTCGATGGAAAGATCAGACAGGCACAAGAGTTTCCAATTACTTGTGTCCCTCAAATAGCCCGCAGCAGCTGTTCCTGCGGGGCAAACAACCTCCCCCGGGGCACTTTTCCTCGTTGAAAAAATAGTGTCAATTGCGTTCAAAGCCCAGCTTATTAAATCCATAATTTCGTTCGATAATCAGCAGTAGAGACACGCAGACAGACGATAGCAAGCTGGGATCCAGTTAGTTAGAGGAGGAAGGAGATGAAAAGTCAGAGCTGGAGAGAAGAAAAAAGTGTCTGCTCTCTTGGGAGGCGGAAGTGAGAATGCTTGGCCTGGCCATTGCCTTTACCCTCAGTTTCTTTAGCAAGGAAGTGGTCATCTTGGAGGTGTGTTTGGGGTCATTATCAAAGTCATAGTCAAAGTGCCTTTATTATCATTCCATTGCTAAGAAACAATGCAACTAAACTGAGATACTGCTCCCTAAAAACAAACTATCACACTCACAGTTCACTCATGCATTTAACATTCTCATAATTACAACAATAAATAATGCTTGAAACAATATTACCTAAAAGTTGAATACAATATGTACATAGCAATAATAAAAACATACTGAGCGATAAATATATAAGACCGGCTTATACAATAGGGTTATTGCCACAAAATAACTTAAAATAACAAATAATATCAGCAGTTTGTACGTGTTACATAAATCCGTTCAAAATACATACTGCTGCTGGGAAAAAACTATGATGCCCTCAATTTCCCCCCTGGGGATCAATAAAGTATACAAAATAAATAAATAAAATTAAACCTGGTAGTCCGGGTTTTATGGGATCTGTACCGCTTTATCGAGGGGAGCAAGTGAAAGACATCATGGCCTTGATGAGTGCAGTCTTTAATGATGGCAGTGTCATGACTTGCCGCTCATCAGCGGCGCCAGCCGCGCGCACACCTGCTCCTCGTCAGCGGCGAGGTATTTAATCCACTCTGCCCTGGGCTTCGGCCTGAAGCCGTCTCTCAACTTCGGCCCCTTTGCTACTACGGATCTCAAACCGACTAGTGAAGATAACTTGGGTAAGCTCCCCTTACCTCTCTCGTCTAGCCTTCCCCTGTGCACAGGTGGACATTCCCGGCGGCGGACTTCCTCATCTCGCCGTTGGCTCTACGCTGCTGCCACAGGTACTGCAGGTCGCTGTCTCCCGGGCCTCGCCCTTGTCGACGCCAGCCACCTGTCATAACCAAGTAAGCCAGCTATCATTATCATTCCCTGTATTGGTGTGGTGCCCGTTACCCTTCTCCCTCTGCTCTCTCCCACAGGGTTGTCCGGCTGTACGGCCTCCTGCCACCGTGCCTGACGCAGACGCCACCACCAATACATTCTTATTCCACAGACACGCAGCCATACACTTCCTTGTTGCTAATAAAGCTGTTAAATCTATCGTGAGCCTGCATGTGTGTCTCCTGAGCCGTGCATTATGTCAGTACGGCTTCAGCAGAGCGGCTCGGCAGACAGCGGGCTCGCACGCCGTCTTTCCACCCTCGAGGCTCGGGTGGATTTAATAGCCCATCAGCAACAGGTGATATTAAATCAATTAATTGTCATTACTATCCGATTAGACCGCTTGGACCCCCAGCAGCCGTTCCCCTCGGCTCGTCCGGGTGGCGTGGCTCCTGCGGCTCCGGTGGCCGTCCAGCCCGCTCCGGGTGCACCAACACGGCTCACACCAATCCCCACTCCTGCTCGCTTTAGCGGTAAGCTGGGTGGAGCTCGGGGTTTTATTATGCAGTGTGGGTCCGTGTTTCTTCGCGTTCCCGGAGATTTTCCCTCAGACCATAGCAGAATTGGCTATATAGGTAATCTCCTTGAGGGTCGTGCGCTTACCTGGGCTTACGCCATTATGGTGAAGCCCAGCTACGCCACCCTCACCTATGGCCAGTTCGTGCGACAGTTTCTGGAAGTGTTCGATCATTCGCGTTTGGACAGTGTCCAGGTCGACCGCCTTCTCGGACTCCAACAGGGGAGCCGATCGGCGGCCGACTACGCGATCGACTTCCGGGTTACCGCAGAGGAAGTTGGCTGGGAAGAGCGTGTGCTCTGCGGCATCTTCCTCCGTAGCCTAAATTCTGGTCTGAGGGATGAGCTGGCCGGCCGGGATACCCCGGAGACGCTGGCGGAGCTGATTTCTCTCACCATCAGTTTGGTAACAGGCTGCGGAAGCAGTCATCTCACTTGCGGGGCGCCTCTGCATGCCTGCCCCAAGCTCGCCACCTGGCGTTGCCACCGCCAGAGGTCTCCAAGGAGTCGGAACCAATGGTGACGGGCCGGACAAAGCTCCCCCTGGTGGAGAAACAGCGCCGTCGTGACCTGGGCCTCTGCATGTATTGCGGAGGTAGCCAGCACACGGTGGAGCATTGTCCGGAGAAGCCAAACGAGGTGGTCCGCGAGTCACTGTAGGGGGCCTCGCGGATGCTAATCGGTTAAATCCCCTCACACATTTGACGCTGCCCATCCGCTTCTGTCACAACCTCACTGGGCACCTCACACATGCACTGGTGGATTCAGGCGCGGAGGGTAGCTTTATTTCACAAAGCCTGGCAACCCGACTGGGCATCCATTGTCACCCCCTCGACACTCCTCTCGCCCTGGTTAATCTCTCCCGAGTTTCCCTGGGAAAAGTAACTCACCAAACATCCCCCGTCCCGGTGATCATCTCTGGAAACCATCGGGAGGATATCTCCTTCTAAGTCCTGCCCACCTCAGTAACTCCTGTCATCCTCGGATATCCCTGGCTCCACCTCCACAACCCCGCCTTGGACTGGAAGACTGGGAAGGTGTCAGCGTGGAGCACTTTCTGCATGGGCACCTGCCTCCAATCCGCTGCCTGCGCCCCGTCCTCGCCTCCCACAGCTCAGGACACCGCGCCCCCAGATCTCACCCTTGTGCCCTCAGAGTTCCACGACCTGGGTGCTGTTTTCAGTAAGTCCAAGGCGATGTCTCTGCCTCCTCACCGGCCCTACGACTGCGCCATTAACATCCGCCAGGGGGCGCCCTTACCTTCAGGACGCCTTTATAGCCTGTCAGCGCCAGAGAAGGAGGCTATGAACAGCTATTTGAAGGAGTTGCTCAGTGCCGGGATCATTGGACCATCTTCCTCTCCAGTAGGCGCAGGGTTCTTCTTCGTGGGAAAGAAGGACGGTTCCCTTCATCCTTGCATCGATTATCGAGCACTCAACGACATCACGGAGAAGGACCGGTATACCCTGCCCTTTATGGATACCGCCTTCCACTCCCTCCAGGGGGCGACCTGGTTTACTAAGCTGGATCTCCGCAGCGCATACCACCTCGTCCAGATCCGGGAAGGAGATGAGTGGAAGACAGCCTTCCGCACCCCAAACGGTCATTTTGAATACCTCGTGATGCCGTTTGGGTTGACCAACGCTCCAGCCGTCTTTCAGCGCCTCATCAATGACGTCCTCCGGGATTTCATCGGCCTGTTTGTATTCGTCTACCTGGACAACATCCTCATCTTCTCCAGGTCCAGGGATGAACACCGGGTCCACGTGAGGCGGGTCCTGCAGAGGCTGCTGGAGAACCGTCTGTATGTCAAGGCGGAAAAATGTGAATTCTACGCCAAAACAACTTCCTTCCTGGGGTTTGTCATCTCCCATGACCAGGTGCTTCCGGACCCAGCGAAGATCAAAGCAGTGGTGGATTGGCCCACACCTACCTCTCGGAAACAGGTTCAGCAATTCATCGGGTTCGCAAATTTCTACCGCCGCTTTGTCCCGAATTTTGGAGCCATCGTCGGGCCCCTGACCCGCCTCACCTCTCCTAAGACCCCGTTCCGGTGGACTGAAGAGGCCGCTACGGCCTTCCAGGTGCTGAAGACGGAGTTTTCCTCCTCCCGGGTCCTCAGCCAGGTCGATCCCGCGCTGCAGTGCATTGTGGAGGTGGACGCTTCGGACACGGGGGTGGGAGCGGTGTTGTCCCAGCGGTCCCCAGCCAACGGAGTCAAGCGACCCTGCGCCTTCTTCTCTCGGCGTCTGTCCCCGGCGGAGCGTAACTATGACGTGAGGGACAGAGAGCTTCTTGCCATCAAGCTCGCCCTTCAAGAATGGCATCACTGGCTGGAGGGGGCAGCCTTGCCTTTTGTGGTCCTAACTGACCACAAGAACCTGGAGTATCAAAGATCTGCCAAGCGTCTGAACGCCCGCCAGGCACGCTGGTCCCTGTTCTTTGCAAGGTTTAAATTCAGCATCACATATAGGCCTGGCTCCAAGAACGGCCTGCCCGACGCCCTCTCCAGGCAATTTGCCCTGGAGGCCACAGAAGACGCGGTTCACACCATCCTGCCCAGGTCGTGCGTCGTGGGGCTGTTTCGTGGGACATAGAAGACAAGATCTGGAGGGCGCAGGAGTCAGAACCGGACCCTGGCGGCGGACCGGAGGGGAGGCTCTTCGTGCCATCTGCCGTCTGGGGGGACGTTATACACTGGCTCCACACCTCTAAGCTCACCTGCCATCCCGGAGCTTCACGGTTGATTGACCTCCTCCAGCGATCCTTTTGGTGGCCAGGCCTGCGGAAGGATGCCGCCCGTTACGCCCGGGCCTGCCCCGCCTGTGCTACCAGTAAGTCAGGTAACGCTCCCCCTGCGGGTCTGCTCCAGCCCCTGCCCGTCCCTGGCAGGCCCTGGTCGCACATCGCCCTAGACTTCGTCACCGGGCTCCCTGTCTCCAACAACTTTGACACAGTTCTGACCATTGTTGACCATTTTTCCAAGGCCGCCCACTTTGTACCCCTACGTGGACTTCCCTCAGCCTTGGAGACGGCGGACCTCCTCATCCAACACGTGGTCAGACTGCATGGAATCCCGGTCGACGTGGTCTCCGACCGTGGCCCCCAGTTCTCTTCGGACGTCTGGAGGTCTTTTTGCAATGCCCTGGGAGCCAAGGTAAGCCTCTCCTCCGGCCATCACCCCCAGTCTAACGGGCAGTGTGAACGAACTAACCAGGAGCTGGAGGCTACGCTCCGCTGCGTCACTTCTTCCAAACCCACGTCCTGGAGTTCTCACCTCGCCTGGGTGGAGTACGCCCACAACACCTCTCGCTCCTCTGCCATCGGGATGTCGCCCTTTAAAGCATCCTTGGGCTATGATCCACCTTTATTCCCCACGCAGGAGGGCGAGTTGGCTGTTCCCTCTGTCCAGGCACACCTTAGGCGGTGTCGCTCCCTTTGGTCCACGGCGCGCAACGCGCTTTTACGCATGGCGGAGCACAATAAGTCCACGGCGGACCGACATAGGAGACCTGCACCTGCCTACCAGGTGGGACAGCAAGTTTGGGTATCCACACAGGACGTTAACCTAAAGGGTGAGAGGAGAAAGCTGGCCCAACGGTTCATCGGCCCTTATCCCATAACCAGGATCATCAACCCGGTGGCTGCATGTGTGGCTATTCCCTCCTCCCTCCGCATTCATCCCACCTTCCACGTCTCCAAAATTAAACCGGTGGTCTCTGACCCCCTCTGCCCTCCACCTGCGGCGCACCCCGCTCCCCGGATGATTGGTGGCCATCCGGCCTGGACCGTCGCTGAGATCTTGGACGCCCGACGCCGGGGTCGCGGATTGCAGTACCTGGTGGATTGGGAGGGCTATGGACCCGAGTGGAGACAGTGGGTGCCTTCCTCGCTGGTGTTGGACCGGTCACTCATCTCTGAGTTTCATCGAGCGCACCCGGAAAGACCATCGCCAGGAGGCGCTGCTAGAGGGGGGAGTACTGTCATGACTCGCCGCTCATCAGTGGCGCCAGCCATGCGCACACCTGCTCCTCGTCAGCGGCGAGGTATTTAATCCACTCTGCCCTGGGCTTCGGCCTGAAGCCGTCTCTCAACTTCGGCCCCTTTGCTACTACAGATCTCAAACCGACTAGTGAAGATATCTTGGGTAAGCTCCCCTTACCTCTCTCCTCTAGCCTTCCCCTGTGCACAGGTGGACATTCCCGGCGGCGGACTTCCTCATCTCGCCGTTGGCTCTACGCTGCTGCCACAGGTACTGCAGGTCGCTGTCTCCCGGGCCTCGCCCTTGTCGACGCCAGCCACCTGTCATAACCAAGTAAGCCAGCTATCATTATCATTCCCTGTATTGGCGTGGTGCCCGTTACCCTTCTCCCTCTGCTCTCTCCCACAGGGTTGTCCGACTGTACAGCCTCCTGCCCCCGTGCCTGACGCAGACGCCACCACCAATACATTCTTATTCCACAGACACGCAGCCATACACTTCCTTGTTGCTAATAAAGCTGTTAAATCTATCCTGAGCCTGCGTGTGTGTCTCCTGAGCCGTGCATTATGTCAGGCAGTAGCTTTGTTGAGGTACCGAGACCCGGAAATCTCTTCCAGAGAAGGGACAGAACAGCCAGTGATTTTTTGCGCAGTCTCGATCGCTCTCTGGAAGGCTTTGCAGTCTGCGGCTCACTGTCTCCCATTCTGCCCACTTTCATCCAGTATGTCACATGCCACACTAGAGACAATAAAACACTGGATTTGTTCTACGCAAACACTAAGGAGGCGTACACCTCATCACAACTCCCCCCACTTGGGAGATCGGATCACAACTTGGTTCATCTCCGACCGGTGTACAAACCCCTAGTGCACAGACAACCTCCGGCCATGCACACTGTGGAGTTATGGTCTGAGGAGACAATGGACACTCTAAAGGACTGTTTTGAAGCCACCGCCTGGAAGCAGCTCTGCGATCCACATGGTGAGGACATCGATGGCCTCATTCACACCTTCACGGGCTACCTCAGCTTCTGTGTGGACAAATCCGTTCCCACCAAGACCATACAGTGTCACTCAAACAACAAACCCTGGATCAACCCTGAGATAAAAACACTTCTGAGAGAGAAGAAGAGGATCTTCAGGTCGGGGAACAGGGAGATGCTGAAGTCCGTACAGAGGGAGCTGAGGAGAAAGATCAGAGAAGGCAAGGACAGCTTCAGGAAGAAGATGGAGGACAAGCTGCAACAGAGCGACATCAGCGGGGTCTGGAGAAACCTCAAAACCATCTCGGGGCTCCAGAATACCTCCCCCCAGGCCACGGGGGGCAGGGAGTGGGCGAACAACCTGAATCTGTTTTTCAATAGATTTGACCAACCGCCCTCCCCCCTGTCTGCACAACAACCACTGCTGCCTCTAAGAAATCAAGTCCTGCTACCCACTCCCCACTCCACCGACACCCCCCCCACTCCCAACACACAGCCCCCCATCCTGACCCTGACCAAGACCCAGGTGAGGACGGAGCTGAGGAAGATCAAGGCGAGGAAGGCGTCGGGACCGGACGGCATCAGCGCAAAGCTCTTCAAGTCCTGTGCAGACCAGCTGTGTGGGATTGTGACATATATCTTCAACATGAGCCTGAAACTGGGGAGGGTACCACAGCTGTGGAAAACATCTTGTGTGGTACCTGTACCAAAAACTTCCCACCCCAAAGACCTGAACAGCTTCAGACCGGTGGCCTTGACGTCCCACTTGATGAAGACCCTGGAGAGACTGCTCCTTGCTCATCTCCGCCCCCTGGTGGAACCAGCGATGGATCCACTCCAGTTCGCCTACCAGCATGGCATTGGGGTGGAGGATGCGGTGATCTTCCTCCTTCACCGTTCTCTGTCCCACCTGGAGAAGCCCGGGAATATGGTGAGGATCATGTTCTTTGACTTCTCCAGTGCTTTCAACACCATCCAACCGATGATCCTGAAGGACAAGCTGCTGCGCGCAGGGGTGGACCAGCAGCTGTCATCATGGATCCTGGACTACCTCACGAACCGGCCTCAGTTTGTGAGAACCCGGGACTGTGTTTCCGACACGATCATCAGTAGCACGGGGGCCCCCCAGGGAACAGTGCTGGCTCCCTTCCTGTTCACTCTTTATACTGCGGACTTCTCACACAACACAACACATTGCCATCTACAGAAGTTCTCTGATGACTCTGCGATCGTTGGTCTCATCTCCAGCGGAGATGAAGCTGAGTACAGAGGGCTTATCCAGGACTTTGTGGACTGGTGCCATCGGAACTGCCTCCAGATCAACGCGAGGAAAACTAAGGAGCTGGTGGTGGACTGCCGCAGGCATGGGCAGCCCCTCACAGCACCAGTAAATATACAGGGAACAGACATCGAGATGGTGACATCCTACAAGTACCTGGGTATTCATCTGAACAATAAACTAGACTGGTCACACAATACTGACGCACTCTACAAGAAGGGACAGCGCAGGCTGTTCCTGCTGAGGAGACTCAGGTCTTTTGGTGTACAAGGGGCGCTGCTGAAGTCATTCTATGACACGGTGGTGGCATCAGCCATCACTTTTGGAGTGGTCTGCTGGGGCAGTGGCATTACTGCAGCCGATAGGAAGAGACTGAACAAACTGATTAAGAAAGCTAGCTCTGTCCTGGGGCAACGCCTTGATCCGATGGAGGAGATAGGAGAGAGAAGGACGGTGGCTAAACTGTCATCTCTGCTGGAGTCCGAGTTCCACCCTATGCAGGACATACTGGATGCACTGAGGAGCTCATTTAGCAGCAGACTACATCATCCCAGGTGCACAACCGAGAGGTTTCGTAGGTCCTTCCTACCAACGGCTGTCAGACTGTACAACCTAAGCAGGGCTGCTCGCAGAGATAGCAAAAAGACGTAACAAACTAATAGTTTTTTGAATGCAAAAGATGCAATAGACTTACACAATGGTCCTCTCCGGCATACAACTAGGAACATACCGGTCGCTATGGAGGGTGAGAATATGTATGGGCACATAATCATACCATGTAGGATAACTAAATAGACGGTTATGCTGTTTCATCCCACCTAGCAACAATGCTCTGCACTGTGTGTGTTTATACTGTATATTTACATATTTATTCCATCTAGCTACAATGCTCTGCACTGGGTGTGTTTATATTTATATATCTATATATTTATTCCATCTAGCTACAATGCTCAGCACTGGGTGTGTTTATATTTATATATCTATATATTTATTCCATCTAGCTACAATGCTCCGCACTGTGTTTTTATATATCTACATATTATTCCATCTAGCTACATTGCTCCGCATTGTGTGTGTTTATACTTGCATATTTATTCCACCTAGCTACAATGCTCCGTACTGTGGGTGTTTATATATTTACATATTTATTCCATCTAGCTACAATGCTCTGCACTGTGTGTTCATATATTCATATATTTATTCCATCCAGCTACAATGCTCTGCACTGTGTGTCTGTGTGTGTGTGTGTGTGTGTATATATATATATTTTATAGTAATATGTACATATGTATATTAGCTGCTCTTGCTTGCTTGTTTTTTTTCTTGCCTTCTGATTGTTGCTCTGAGTGTTGCTATCCCTGTGCTGTTGCAATCCTGGAATTTCCCCGTTGTGGGACTAATAAAGGCTTATCTTATACCAAACCGTGATGCCATATGACAAAATGCTCTCAATAGCAGAGCTATAAAATAAAACCAGCAACTGTGCATTCAGGCCATTCCTCTTGAGGAGCCTCAGAAAGTGTAGATGTTGTTGAGCCTTTTTTATTGTAGCTATAATGTTAACTGCCCAGATAAGGTTGTGAGAAATATGCACACCCCATCGTGCTGTTTGCTCTCTACATGTCTGTTCTTTTCTTCTTCTCTATCCCCTCACCCCCCAGCCAGTCGCAGCAGATGACTGCCCCTCCCTGAGCCTGGTTCTGCTGGAGGTTTCTTCCTGTTAAAAGGGAGTTTTTCCTCTCCACCGTCGCCAAGTGCTTGCTCACAGGGGATCGCCTTATTGCTGGGGTCTTTCTGCAACTGTGGGGGTTCCCCCTACAGTTGATAGTGCTATGAGATGACTGTTGTTGTGAAATGGCGCTATATAAATAAAGTTGAATTGAATTGAATTGAATTGAAACTTAAAAGCCTCCACCCTCTCCACACACTCCTTGCTTATATATAGTGGCGGCTCACTGCTATGCTTCCTAAAATCAATAATGAGTTCTTTTGTTTTTTTGTATTCAATAGCAGATTATTATCTGAGCACCATCTCACCAGTTTCTGGACCTCATCTCTGTATGCGGACTCATCTTTTCCTGATATGAGCCCCACTACTGTTGTGTCATCTGCAATCTTCACTATAATTGTGGGATGAACAGGTATGCAGTCATATGTGTACATTGAATACAAAGTGGGGCTCAACACACAGCCCTGTGGCGAGCCTGTGTTAAGCATGACTGTAGAGGAGGAATGGGGTTCGAGTCTAACAGTCTGTGTTCGGTTTGTTAGGAAGTCCTTAATCCAGCTGCAAGTGTGAATAGGCAGACCAAGCTGAAGCAATTTGGTGATGAGAATGTTCGGAATAATTGTATTAAATGCCGAACAATAGTCTACAAACAACATTCTTACATAGGTCCCCTTGTCTTCTAAATGACTGAATGCCGAGTGGAGAGCTATAGCAATAGCATCTTCAGTGGATCTGCTCCGCCTGTAGGCAAACTGGTACCGATCAAAGGCTGGGGGGAGACTAGGCAAAAGATGTTTCAATACCATTTTCTCAAAGCACTTCATAATAATGGGTGTTAATGCTACTGGTCGATGTCATGGATGGCCCTCACAAGCCATCATATGACGCCATATATCATCGGTGAGTTTGCACAGTTTATTAAAGGAAAGAGAAAGATGACAAAATAACGAGCCATGGGGGGCTAAAACACTACACAACGAATAACTCAATCTATGATGAAGAAGAACAGATTACAATGGAATACACTTACAATAGAAGAAGGGTTGTAACGTCGAGGATGTCAGACGAGGGGTTGTGCAATGGAGAATATCCGACGAGACCGCCGCAACTTTCGCCTCTCAGCTGCCCTCTTAAGTAGGGTTCCAGGTGGAGCAGCTGATGAGGTGATTAATGCAGTTCAGCTGTCAGCTCTGACAGCTGGAAGCCCCTCCGAGCACTGTCATAATAAAAGCTCGGAGAGCCAAAGGGACACACACACGCCAGATGGGAGAAAAATACTGCACGGCCCGAGTGCGGACAAGATCGGCACTCGAACCATGACAGTCAATAGTCATTCAGACTGCTAATAATATGTTTTTTAGGCACAGGAATAATGACTGTAGATTTTAAACACTGTGGAACAACGGCTGCCTTCAGAGACAAATTAAAAGTGTCAGTCAAAACAGAGCATAGCTGATCTGCACATGCTCTGAGCACCTTTCCTGGCACTCCATCGGGACCAGCTCACATCATGATCTCACATGTCTCACATGTCTCACATCATGATTCTGCAGGGTAAGCACATCAGAACTGGCATTCAATAACGTCAGTGGGTCCGGGCGAGGTGTATTTGCTTCAAACTGTGCGAAAAAGCAGTTCAATTCTTCTGCCAGTGAGGTGCTGATGTCACTGGAATTGATGCTGCTGCCCTTATAGTTTGTGATATGGTGAAAGCCTTGCCATACTCGTCTCGAATCATTATCAGAAAAATGATCCTCAACTTTCTTCTTATAGGCCTGTTTAGCCTCCTCAATGCCTTTCTTCAGATTAACCCGGGCGGTGCTATACAGATCTGTATCCCCTGACCTGAAGGCTGTATCATGAGCTCTGAGGAGTGCCTGGACTTCTTCTGTCATACAAGGCTTCTGGTTAGGAAAAACCCTGATGCGTTTTTCCACAGTCACCTGGTTGATATAGTAGGTGATGTAGCATAATACAGTCTGTGTGTACATTTTCAGATCGTCATTCTTGAATAAATCCCATAGCATGTTTAAAAAACAGTCCTGCAGCTGAGAAAGAGATCCCTCAGGCCATGTTGTGATGTTCTTTATTGTAGGTCTAGCAGTTCTCCCGAGGGGGGTGTATGCTGGGATGAGGAGCAATGATAGACGGTCTGACAGGCCAAGGTGTGGACATGGCACAGCTCTGTAAGCATGCTTCACGTTCGAATACACCCGATCAAGACAATTCTTTCCCCTGGTGGCACAATTCACATACTGTGTGAAATTAGGCAGCACAGTTTTTAAGCATGCTTGATTAAAATCACCAGCTATAATGTGAACACCCTCGGGACAGGCCTGCTGCTGTTTATTTATTACACTGTACAAATGACTAAGGGCCGCTTTAGTATTTGCATCAGGAGAAATATAGACTGCTGTTATAATAACCACTGTCAGCTCTCTTGGAAGATAAAAAGGCCGACATAAAACAGACATTGTCTCTAGATCAGGAGAACAGTAAGTGTTAATAATACGACTGTGGTTAGTCCAAGTGTTGTGAAGAAAGATGTAGAGACTGCCCCCTCTCTGTTTCCCGGATTCCGCTGTTTGGTCCATACGATGAAGTATGCGCCCTGGTAGCTGCACTGCAGCATCGGTGATCAGCGGGTGGAGCTAGCTTTCCGCTAACAACAGCACACAGCAGTCTCTCACAGTTTTACTAGTTGCCAGCTGTAACTCTAGATCATCCATCTTGTGGACGATGCTTCTGGTGTTGGAGAGAAAAATGCTGGGTAGCGGAGGTCTATGCGGCTGTCTCTTTAGCCTCGCTAGCATGCCCGACCGACATCCCTGCTTTTTCTTTCGCTCTCTGCTCCGTCTGCGTCGCTTCCCAGGACCAACAACAATTCATGGTGACCCTGCTGGTCTACAGATAGCCTCCGGTATGTTTTGTGTGTTCTCAAAAACTGCTGTAACAGCAGACATTTGTTGAAGTCCAATGTTTATCAGCTCAGTAAGACTGTACACAAATCCAGCTTCACACGGTCCAATATCCAAAAACAGCATACATACAAACAAAAATAGGAAGCAAAGCGCCGCTGCACAGACGCGCGCCACCATCTTTCTTTTGCATCATGTTGGAATACTGACCTGCGGCCCAATTTCCTAAGGGAGGGGATCAGGCTCTGCTTCAGTATGTCACAGTACATGCTGGCATTCATGGTTCCCTCAATGAACTGTAGCTCCCCAGTCCCAGCAGCACTCATGCAGCCCCAAGCCATGACACTCCTACCACCATGCTTGACTGTAGGCAAGACACATTTGTCTTTGTACTCCTCATCTGGTTGGCGCCACACACACACTTGACACCATCTGAACCAAATAAGTTTATGTTGGTCTCATCAGACCACAGAACATGGTTCCAGTAATCCATGTCCTTAGTCTGCTTGTCTTCACCAAAGTGTTTACGGGCTTTCTTGTGCATCATCTTTAAAAGGGACTTCTTTCTGGGAAAACAGCCATGCAGACCAGTTTGATGCAGTGGGCAGCATATGGTCTGAGCACTGACAGGCTGACCCCCCCATCCCTTCAACCTCTGCAGCAATGCTGGCAGCACTCATACATCTATTTTCAAAGGACAACCTCTGGATTTGATGCTGAGCATGTGCACCCAACTTCTTTGGTCGACCATGGTAAGGCCTGTTCTGAGTGGAACCTGTCCTGTTAAACCGCTGTATGGTCTTGGCCACCGTACTGCAGCTCAGTTTCAGGGTGTTGGCAATCTTCTTATAGCCTAGGCCATCTTTATGTAGAGCAACAATTCTTTTTTTCAGATCCTCAGAGAGTTCATTGCCATGAAGTGCCATGTTGAACTTCCAGTGACCAGTATGAGAGTGTGAGAGCGATAACACCAAATTTAACTCACCTGCTCCCCATTCACACCTGAGACCTTGTAACACTAATGAGTCACATGACAGCAGGGAGGGAAAATGGCTAATTAGGCACAATTTGGACATTTTCACTTAGGGGTACACTCACTTTTGTTGCCAGCGGTTTAGACATTAATGGCTGTATGTTGAGTTATTTTGAGGGGACAGCAAATTTACACTTATACAAGCTGTACACTGACTATTTTACATTGTATCAAAGTGTCATATCTTCAGTGTTGTCCTGTGAAAAGATATAATAAAATATTTACAAAAATGTAAGGGGTGTACTCACTTTTGTGAGATACTGCAAATTTGTTGAAACTCTGATCCAGCCTGGTTTTTGACTTAAGGTCTTAAGGATTTTTCTAACATACTTGGTGCCCGAATCACAAGAACTCCATATTATCTCTCCTCTGCTTTCGGTGTTTTTGGACCACGGACAGCTGTGCATGGCTGTGGGGAAAGCCCTCCCCCCGACTGGGACCAACAACCCGGTTTTTGTGGAAGTGGAGGCACAGTCCTGAGATGCTGGGAGCTGATAAGTGACAGCGTTAACCCACAGGCGGATCATAGTGAGTAAATTTAATTGGTAAACAGACACCCGGTTCGAGTCCTGGTGGGTTTGAGAATATGCATACAAAGTTGTAAGCCAAGCGTTTGATATTGCAAAGTCCAAATCGGGTTTTGGGTGAGGTAGAGGCTTGGCGGTCCCGGTTCGAGTCCGCAACGGGAATGCACATTTCCACTGCATAAGGGTTGAAGGATACATGCGCGGAAAATCAATGTAAGATCTTCTTAACATCACGAGTGAGCATTGATTAAGAAATGTCAATGTGAGATCTTCTTAAAATCATGAGTGAGCATTGACTAAGAAAACTATCAATGTGAGATCTTCTTAACATCACGAGTGAGCATTGATTAAAGGGTTAACCTTAAACAATACAGGTAAATCGCGCTAATATCACAAGGATAAACTCTAATGTGATAGTAAGAACCAAAATACCTTAAGGCATAATTTAAAACAGGTCTAACACAAAGTAAAATAATCCTTGAAAAATATATACACGATAAAATGACCTCAAATTCTAATAAAATAAATACATCAAAAAAATAACTGCAGTTTGTTTGTCCGGTTGTTCACGTGCTTGTTCGTGTGTGTTTCTAATGTTTTACGGGTTAGCTTGTGGAAAAAAAAGAGAAAAACGAATGTATTTTCAGAGCAGCAGAAGACGATTGACGATAAGAACCGTGGGTTGCCAGATCTGCTTATTATAAGTGGCTTTGGGATTGCTTACTAACTTGCGTATGCTCATTTGAGCTCGATATTCAACCTTGCTATTGTATGTGTGCGCGTGTGTATATGGACTAATTTGTTTTGTGCTGAAACTGTAATAAGATCACACTGAAATGGGGATTTTGACATGATGAAATGTATTAGATACCTCAAGATAATTTTAACAGTAATTTCCTTTTGTTGTGCAGTTTCTGTGGGATTTTTCTTGCTTTATGATAGTTTTTACTTGTGTTAAGCAATTCGATCTTGCATTATTTGCAGATATTTTTTTATTTTTAACTAACATTATCAATTGCCAAAATTTTTTGCTTATTTTAAGTAAAATTACCTGTCAGCAGAGCAAGAAAATTTGATTTTTTCTTTTGTTTGGGATGCCTGAAGGCAAGGGGAACAGTGGCTTCAGATGGAATATGGGGGAAAAGAATCTCAAAGTAAGCGTGAGCCCTTCCAGCAGTTCCCATATGTAAAAAGATGAGGCAAAAATATGGCGATGAAAGTTTCTGGCTTTCACTTATCTGGTCTGAAATGGGTTTTCCAGATGGAGGATCCTTTAGTCTCCATCAATTACATTATCTGACAAGAAAAGTTTGATAAGAAAAAGAAAGAAATAAGAGTGTATGATAAAAAAAAGAGTTCCTTCCATGTAAATTATGACATTAAGTACATGAAAAGTAAATTAGTTTCATAGGACATTGTGTGAGAATGTGTTTGTATGAAAATGTGTGAGAACTTGTACACAAGAGGGGATAAAAGTGTAAACAAAAGCCTATTTGCTAACTATATAGTTGAAATTTATTTTGCCAACAGTATCTGGTTTGAATCAATTAGAATCAGAAATCAGAATCAGAAAAAGATTTATTGCCAAGTACATTAACAGATCACTGATAACATACGAGAGAATTTGACTTGACACAGAAAATGAACCTGCATTTCCAGTGACACGGCTGCATCGGGGACGCGCCTGCCAACAGGATAGAGGGTACAGGTAGCATAAGAATAATACAAGAGGAACAATAGGAAGGAGCAAAAAAATAAAAAAATTAAAAAAAATTTTTTAAAAAATCATTGATTCAGAATACTGGTTGCATAATCAATCAATATTATGATTACAAGGGAAAAAAAAGCTCTCAATGCACATTCGCGGACAAGATTCACAGGACACAAGAGAGCAGTGTGTGTATCTTTATTTCAGTTCATGGATCAATATGTGTGCACTGTTGAAGCAAGTGTTGTGATAATAGAAGAACAACAAGGGCACTTGGCAGGAGATGTTTTGTCTGGCTGCTCGCCAATCGTCCTTGCGATTATCTGAGCAGGTGCTGTCCAAGGCCTTGTGCTCGATGTTTTGAAGACACAGACTGCAGACAGCCAGGAGGAATTTTCATGGGGAAATTGGGCCAAATAGGACTGATCACAGAGAAGGAGCTTTTTATTTCTTCTGTAGATTCAGTACTTAATCCTTCATTGCGGGGCTTTGAGTCCGTCGTGGATAGACGTAAACATGATGTAATCCACCTTCCGAGACAGTTCTCCATTTGTCGCTATCAGGGTCTTCTCCAATTTTTCAATTTGATAGATGCACCTCGCCTGGCCAGCATTTTGGTAGGTTGTATCCATCTTCAGCAATTTGTGGTACACCAGGACAATCCCAGTTCCAATCAGAAAGATCCCGATCACCATTATTACGAAGGCATACAAATCTTCAATATCTTCGATAGAGAGATTAGTGAGACACAAGATCCTCCAATTACTTGTGTCACGTAAATAGCCAGCTGGAGCCGTTCCTGCGGAGCAGACAGCTTCCCCCGAAGCACTTTTCCTTGTTGAAAAAATAGTGTCAATTGTGTTCAAAGCCCAGCTTATTAACTCCATAATTTCTTTCGACGGTCGCAGTTAGACGCAGACAGACAACAGCAAGCTAGGATCCAGTAGTTGGGGGGGAAGGAAAAAAAAGTCAGAGCAAGAGAGAAGGAAAAAGCGTCTGCTCTCTTGGGAGGGCGGAAGTGAAAAGAAGTGTGGTGTAAAGAAGTGTAGCCCCATAGAAGTGTGGGCTATTAAAATGCTGATATGACTCCAAGCATTAGAGCAAAGTCAGAAGAATTTGATATAAGATAAGATAAGATAAGCCTTTATTAGTCCCACAATGGGGAAATTCCAGGATTGCAACAGCACAGGGATAGCAACACTCAGAGCAATAATTAAGAAGATACGAAAAATATAAATAACAGCAGTGGATATACATACGTACACATACATATATAAATACAAAGTGCGGAGCATTGTAGCTAGATGGAATAAACAGCATAACCGTTTACTTAGTTATCCTACACAGTATGAATATGTACCCATACATATTGTCACCCTCCGTAGCGACTGATGTTGTCCTAGTTGTATACTGGAGGGGACCATTTGTGTAAGTCTGTTGCGTCTTATGCATTCAATACTATTAGGTCGTCACGTTTTTTTGCTATCTCTGAGAGCAGCCCTGCGTAGGTTATACAGTCTGACAGCCGTAGGTAGGAAGGACCTGCGAAACCTCTCGGTTGCACACCTAGAATAATGTAGTCTACTGCTAAATGAGCTCCTCAGTGCTCACACTTGGACTCCAAGTGCTTGCACTCCTCAGTGCTCACACTTGGACTCCAGCAGAGATGACAGTTTAGTCACCATCCTTCTCTTTCCTATTTCCTCCACTGGGTCAAGGCGTTGCCCCAGGACAGATCTAGCTTTCTTGATCAGTTTGTTCAGTCTCTTCCTATCGGCTGCTGTAATGCTGTTGCCCCAGCAGACCACTCCAAAAGTGATGGCTGATGACACCACCGTGTCGTAGAATGTCTTCAACAGCGTCCCTTGTACACCAAAAGACCTGAGGCTCCTCAGTAGGAACAGCCTGCGCTGTCCCTTCTTGTAGAGTGCATCGGTGTTGTGTGACCAGTCTACGTAGTTTATTGTTCAGATGAACACCAAGGTACTTGTAGGATGTCACCATCTCAATGTCCGTTCTCTGTATGTTTACTGGTGCTGTGAGGGGTTGTCCTTGCCTGCGGCAGTCCACCACCAGCTCCTTAGTTTTCCTCGCATTGATCTGGAGGCAGATCAACTGGCTGATCTTGACTTCAACTGGGGATACCGTCGGGCGGTGGAAGGAATACTTTGAGGATCTCCTCAATTTTACTGATACGCCTTCCACAGAGGAAGCAGGGTCTGTGGACGAGGGGGATGACTCGCCTATCACAGGGGCTGAGGTCACCAAGGTGGTTAAAAATCTCCTTGGTGGCCGGGCCCCGGGGGTGGACGAGATTCGCCCTGAGTACCTCAAGGCCCTGGATGTTGTTGGGCTGTCATGGTTGACACGCCTCTGCAACATTGCGTGGAGGTTGGGGGCAGTGCCTTTGGCATGGCAAACCGGGGTGGTGGTTCCTCTCTTCAAAAAAGGGGACCGGAGGGTGTGCTCCAACTTTAGATGGATCACACTCCTCAGCCTCCCTGGAAAGGTCTATGCCAAGGTACTGGAGAGGAGAGTCCGGCCGTTGGTCGAACCTCGTATTCAGGAGGAGCACTGTGGTTTTCGTCCTGGCCATGGCACATCGGACCAGCTCTTTACCCTCTTGAGAATTCTCGAGGGTTCATGGGAGTGCCTAGAGGAGATGGCAGCACACCTAGACGCAGCGGCCCCTCTTGGCATCAGCGAGTGTGAGAGTTTTAATCATCCCAGATGTACATTCTGTAAAATTTACAACCGTGAGACCTTATTAAACATCAAGGTACTGCATGCTGCAAGAATCACGGCGCTCGGTTGTGATTTGGACATTCTACGCCAGCATGGAATTCTGGCGGAGTCCCTGCTAGAGGCTACCCTGGGGAGGAGGAGGCGTAAATGGAGGGAACACAAGCAAAAGCATGGAAAAAGGGCCGGGATCCATGCTAGGATAAAGGCTAACCCCTGCAGACCAGCAGTACCGTCGCTCCTTCTCTCTAACGTCCGCTCCCTTGACAACAAGCTGGACGAGCTGTGTCTGCTCAGAGAAACCCGGAGAGAGTGGAGGGACTGCTGTGTGCTGGCATTCATGGAGACATGGCTCCACAACAACATCCCTGACGAGGCCATTCAACTGGAAGGTAGGTCGGTGTTCCGAGCAGACAGAGAAACGGCAAGCTCCGGTAAGAGCCGTTGGGATGGGCTATGCATCTATGTTAACAAGAACTGGTGTGTTAAGGCCACATTAGTATCTAAATGGTTCCAAGGTTGTCATAGCCAGGAGCGGCACTGGGGTTAAGCTTCCAGTGCTCATAAAATGCTCCTTATGGCGTACGTCTCGAAAAGCCTCTGACAACTAAGTCCAACTCCTAGCCTGCCCGTGTGGTTTAGTCTCTAAGCCCGGCAGAACTGCTTTTACTAATAGGAGAAGGGGCGAGGGCGGATCTCTGGTGCCTTAAAACCAGATGCTTTGGGTAGATGGTGGCTCGTCAACCTGGGAAGGTAGCCCATCTAGGGGAAGGTAAACCCTGATTTCAAACCTCCGCTGCCTTGCGGCATACCCGGTCACGGGAAAGGCTTCGGGAGTCAACCCTGAGGAAAAATCCGGAGTCGGAGCCCCTAAGGCAGTTTTATGTTGTGCTCAACATCGTTCTGGCAGCTCCTGCAATGGCGCTGGTGCCAAACTGTAGCAGCCCTGCTGTTCCTTTGGATTCATCAGTGATGTGGAGAGGGGGGACATGCTGCATGGGCAGCATCTTGTCCTCCATATCTTCCTGCCCAGGCTTGAATCCTACCAACGCCCAACGCTGGAAGGTAGAACACCGGATCACTGGAGAGGACACTCCAGCTTCGCCTTTGGCGTAGAAAAAACACGGGGAATGACAGTTACCGGTTATAAGCCACCGCTCAATTGGCGCAGAGTGCGGCGCCAGAGGTTGTTCCTGACGGTGGGAGGGATTATCGGATCTCACTGGACAGCTACCGCCCGCCTCAAGCTGGGCAGCTCCCAGCCAATAAGGTGTTGTCCCGCCACAGCTTGCTTTCCTCATTGGGTGCATGGGGATGAGGAGAAGTCCGAACAGCAGGCTGAGAACCTTCGCACCAGGCAAGACAATAAAACAAAAGAGACCAACTCTAAAACTGGGAACTTGGAACGTCCGCACTATGATGACAGGACTCGCTGCTAACCTCAAGGACATCAGCGACACCAGGAAGACTGCCATCATCAATAATGAGCTGAAGAGACTGGGAGTGGATATAGTCACTCTCCAGGAAACACGGTTGGCTGATGCAGGCACACTGAGAGAGAAGGACTACACGTTCTGCTGGCAGGGAAAGGGCAGCGACGAACACAGGGAACACGGAGTGGGCTTCGCAGTGAAGAGCACCTTGCTGAAGATGGTGGAACTGGGCAGCACTGGCTCTGCATGACTCCTCACCCTCCACCTGAACACCACTCAAGGCCCAGTCACCCTCGTCAGTGTGTATGCCCCAACACTGACAGCCACACCAGAGGCAAAAGATGAGTTCTACGAGAATCTCGCAACAACTGTCAGGACCATCCCCAACTCTGAACAACTCATTCTCCTTGGAGACTTCAATGCCAGAGTGGGTGCTGACCACGACTCCTGGCCCTCCTGTCTTGGACCTTTTGGCGTGGGCAGAATGAACGACAACGGACAGCGGCTGCTCGAGTTCTTCACATATCACGATCTGTGCATCACAAACTCGTTCTTCAAGACCAAGCCCCAACACAAGGTTTCCTGGCAACATCCACGCTCAAAGCACTGGCACCAGCTGGACTTGATCCTGACCAGGCGCACCTCACTGAAGAACGTGCTAATCACCCGTTCGTTCCAGAGTGCAGATTGCGACACAGACCATTCATTGGTGTGTTGCAAGGTCAAGCTGCAGCTGAAGAAATTCCATCGTGCTAGACAGCCTGGAAAGGCACGGATTGACACCAGCAAGATGGCTCAACCAGAACTTGTTGAGCAGTTTGCCTCCATCTTTGAGAAGGAACTTGGTGTACCGCAAGAAGGAGAATCTGCAAAGCAGAAGTGGGAAGTGCTGCTAAACATCATCCACCACACAGCCTTGGCTACCTTTGGGAGGAAGACCTCGAAGTCACAGGACTGGTTTGATGCCAAGTTGACCGAGATGACCCCCGTCATTGAAGCCAAGCGCTCAGCACTTGCTGAGTACAAGAAGTACCCAAACGAGAAGAATCTCCAGATTCTCAGGGCTGCGAGAAGCAAAGTTCAGCAGACTGCTCGGCGCTGTGCCAACGAGTACTGGACTCAGCTCAGCCAAGACATTCAAACCGCTGCCATAACAGGGAACATCTGTGGTATGTACAATGGCATCAAGAAAGCACTTGGTCGGGCTCAGAGCAAGACGGCCCTCCTTAAATCCTCCACTGGGGTGATGATCACAGAAAAGAACAAGCAGATGGAGAGATGGGTGGAACACTACTCCGACCTCTACTCCAGAGAGAACACCGTGACACCGTCAGCCCTTGATGCCATCGACTGCCTGCCATCCATGGACGAACTTGACGCCGAGCCAACCATCGACGAACTCAGCAAGGCTAACTTGATAGCTTGGCCGCTGGCAAGGCACCCGGCAACGACGGCATACCCCCTGACCTGATCAAGCACTGCAAGACTGCCCTACTGCTGCCATTGCATGACGTCCTCTGCCAGTGTTGGAAGGAAGGTGCCGTACCACAGGACATGAGGGACGCCAAGATCATCACCCTTTACAAAAACAAAGGGGAGAGAAGCGACTGCAACAACTACAGGGGCATCTCCCTCCTCAGCGTTGTTGGCAAAGTCTACACACGAGTTGTTCTCGTTCATCTACAGAAGCTTGCCGAACATGTCTACCCCGAGTCTCAATGTGGCTTCCGCGCTGCGCGATCGACGGTAGACATGATATTCTCCATCCGCCAACTCCAGGAGAAATGCAGAGAACAGAACATGCCCCTGTACGTCGCCTTCATCGACCTCACCAAAGCGTTCGATTTGGTCAGCAGAGAGGGCCTTTTCAAGATCCTGCCAAAGATAGGATGCCCACCAAAGTTGCAAAGCCTCATCGAATCGTTTCACACCAACATGCAGGGGATAGTGCAGCACGATGGCAACATCTCAGAGCCATTCAACATAGGCAGCGGAGTGAAACAGGGCTGTGTACTTGCACCAACCCTCTTTGGGATTTTCTTTGCTATGCTCCTGAGGCATGCCTTCAGCACAGCAACAGAGGGAATCTACCTGCACACAAGATCTGACGGCAGGCTTTTCAACTTCGCCCGCCTTAAAACCAGAACCAAAGTACGCGAGGCTCTAATCAGAGACATGCTGTTCGCAGACGACGCTGCAGTCACAACCCACACACAGCAGGAGCTTCAGACCCTGATGGACTGCTTCTCCCAGGCATGCAAGGACTTTGGGCTTACCATCAGCCTGAAGAAGACTAACGTCTTGGCGCAAGGCACGGAAGCACCACCAACGATCACCATCGACGACTATGAGCTGGACGTCGTGAATCAGTTCACGTACCTGGGGTCCACGATCAGCAACAACCTCTCCCTTGATACAGAGATCAACAAGAGGATTGGAAAATCAGCCTTCACACTCGCTCGCCTCACCACACGAGTGTGGGAGAATCCCAAACTCTCTGTCAAGACGAAGATGGCAGTGTACAACGCCTGCATCATCAGCATACTGCTCTATGGGAGTGAGACGTGGACAACATACGCCCGTCAGGAAAAGAGACTGAACTCCTTCCACTTGCACTGCATTCGCCACATCCTGGACATATCCTGGCAGGACAAAGTGCCCAACACAGAAGTTCTGTCCCCCGCCGGCCTTCCCTCCATGTTCACTCTACTCAGGCAGCGCAGGCTCCACTGGCTAGGCCACGTTCACCGTATGGAGGATGGCAGAATCCCCAAAGACGTCCTCTACGGAGAACTGGCAACTGGCAGGAGAGACGTTGGCCGCCCACAGCTGCGCTTTAGAGACGTCTGCAAGAGAGACATGAAGGCCCTGGAGATCAACACAGAGCGCTGGGAGGACCTTGCAACGGACCGCTCCAAATGGAGAGGCACCCTGAGCAGACAGCTCAAGGCGGGTGAAGAGAAACTGACTGCTGCAGCAGATGAAAAAAGGACCCGCAGGAAGAACCGCCACAGACCCAGCAGCACGGAGACCACCCACAAGTGCGACCTGTGTGACAGGGACTGCCATTCGCGCATCGGCCTGTTCAGCCACAGGCAGTGCTGTTCCAGCAGAGTAGACGTTTAGGATTCTCTTCCATGGTCATCATAGACCGACGGAGGCCGACGACGAGTATCTAAACACTGCTCTCCGTTGGCGGAGTTCCTTTTTGTAAATTGTCGGCCATATTATCTGCCAAGGGAATTCAGCAACGTGTTTGTAGCGGCTGTTTACATAGCGCCGAGCGCTAACGCTAATGCTAAGAAGGCACTCGGGGAACTGCACAATGCTATTAGCGAAATCCAAACTTCACACCTGGACAGTTTTGTGGTGGTTGCGAGCGATTTTAACCACACCAGCTTAAAGACTGTGCTCCCCAAGTTTAAACAATGTGTAGACCAGAGGAGAGAATATGTTGGACTTAGTGTACACAAACACAGATGCATATAAGGCGATACCCCGCCCCCACCTTGGCCTTTCTGACCACATATCCGTGATGCTGGTGCCTGCCTACAAAACTCTACTGAAGCGCAGCAGGCCAGTAGTGAAACAAATCAGGACTTGGTCAGAGAGTGCAACCTCTGCACTGAAAGACTGTTTTCTCCACATAGACTGGGAGGTCTTCAAAATAGCAGCCTCCCAGGAAGACAAGACAGATGTGGAGGAGTATGCTGAAACGGTCACCAGCTACATCGCGAAGTGCACAGAGAATGTCGCTACAGTGAAGACCATCACTGTGCGGGGAAACCATAAGCCCTGGATGACCGCAGAGGTGCGCTCGCTGCTTATAGCCAGAGATGCAGCCTTCAGAGCGAAGGATAGGATCGCCCTCTGCTCAGCCAGGTCTGCGCTCTCAAAGGGAATTAAGACGGCGAAGTGCGCCTATGCAGAGAAAATCCAGGGACACCTCTGTGACATTAGGAAAACCAAGCAGATATGGCAGGGAGTTCAGACACTGACGGGCTATAAGTCTAGGCAGAGGGTCGATGATGACGACGCTTCGCTTCCAGACAGGCTCAACAACTTCTTTTCATGTTTTAAAGCATCAAACTCGACAATCAGAGGGAGGGCTGGCCCATCCCCACCATCGGTCAGACCAGCTTTTACCATCAACGCAGTGGACACAGGGAGGACCCTAGCCAGGGTCAACCCACATAAAGCTGCAGGGCAGACAACATCCCGGGACGTGTGCTCCAAGACTGCGCGAGCGAGTTGGCGGATGTCCTGACTGACATTTATAACATCTCCCTGAGTCAGGCCATCGTTCCCAGATGCTTCAAGACCTCTATCATAGTACCGGTGGCAAAGAAACCAGTTGTGTCCTGTCTGAATGACTATCGTCCTGTTGCACTGACACCAACTGTGATGAAGTGTTTTGAACGGCTTGTCAAACCACACGTTAGAGCCTTCCTCCCTGCATCACATGACCCGCTCCAGTTTGCATATTGTTCAAACCGCTCCACGGAGGATGCTATAGTCACCACCCTGCACTCTGTCATCACCCACCTGGATTAGAAAGACACCTATGCCAGACTCCTGTACATTGATTTCAGTTCAGCATTCAACACCATTATTCCCCAGAGACTGATGGAGAAATTACTCCTTCTTGGTCTGAACACCGCCACATGTCTCTGGATCCTGGATTTCCTGACTGAGAGACCTCAGTCTGTCCGTGTTGGAAACAACATCTCCAACTCTGTCACGCTGAATACTGGATCCCCTCGAGGCTGCATAATCAATCCACTGTTGTTTACACTTCTAACATATGACTGTGTATCCAGACACGAGGGGAACCAGATTATTAAGTTTGCAGACAACACCACGGTGGTGGGACTTATTCAGAGGGATGAGGAATCAATGTACAGGGAAGAAGTGAGAGACCTGGGGGGCTGGTGCAGGGAGAACAATCTGGTGCTCAACGTGGACAAAATAAAGGAGATGATTATCAACTTCCAGCGGTCACAGCCTGAACACGTCCCCCTCAGCATCAGCGGCCGTTTAGTGGAGAGAGTGGAGAACATCAAGTTCCTCGGAGTGCAGATCTCGCAGGACCTGACCTGGAGCAAGAATTCCTTAGGGATCAGGGAGCGGGCCCAGCAGGCCTCTCTCCCCATCTGCATCCTCAGGACCTTCTACAGAGGTGTGGTGGAGAGTGTTCTGACGTACTGCATTGCTACATGGTACTCCAGCTGCAGTATGTCAGACAAAAAAGCCCTGCAGAGGATAGTTAAGGGAGCTGAGAGGGTAATTGGAGTTTCCCTCCCCTCTGTCCAGGAACTTTTTCAGAACCGTTGTAGGAGCAGGGCACTGAACATTGTCAAGGACCGTTCTCACCCTCTGCATAAACAATTTGAACTTCTGCCATCTTGCAAACGATTCCGGAGTATCAGAGGCAGAACAGTTGATCAGGAATCTCTCATACACACTACTGCACCTACGGACATTATGTGTATTATAGTTCTGGTTAGTTTTTCAAGTATGTCTCAGGGATGTGTGAATGGATTTGGTGGGGTGAAGATATGTGTGAGTGTGTCTTAAATCACGTTCTTTTACTTATATGGATGTCGAGAGAAACGCAATTTCATCTTGCCTGCACTACACTTGTATGTATAGCAATATGACAATAAAGGTTGATTTGATTTGATTTGATTTGAGTTTGCCCAACCAGTTTACATGTGTTTTGTGGACTTGGAGAAGGCATTTGACCGCGTCCCTCGTGGTTTTTTGTGGGGGGTGCTTCGGGAGTTTGGAGTATCGGGCGTGTTGTTACGAGCTATTCAGTCTCTGTACGACCGTTGTGAGAGTTTGGTTCGTATTGCCAACACTTGGTCGGACTCATTCCCAGTGAGAGTTGGACTTCGCCAGGGCTGCCCTTTGTCACCGATCCTGTTCATAATTTTTATGGACAGGATTTCTGGGCACATCCAGGAAATGGAGGGTGTCATGCTTGGTGACCACAGGATGGGAGGAGACCCCGGGGCAGACCCAGGACTCGGTGGAGAGACTATGTCTCCCAGGTGGTCTGGGAACGCCTTGGTATCCTCTCTGAAGAGCTGGGGCAGGTGGCTGGGGAGAGGGAAGTCTGGGCTTCTCTGCTTGAACTGCTGCCTCCGCGACCCGGACCTCCGGAAAAGTGGTAGAAGATGGATGGATGGATGGATGGATGGATGGATCTGGAGGCAGTTCCGATGGCACCAGTCCATGAAGTCCTGGATAAGCCCTCTGTACTCAGCTCGTCCACACGAGTGAGTTTATAAACAATATTTATTCATTTGATTTAATTTCCCAGATGAATTATGAAGAAACCATTCAATACATTCAATAATCAATGCAAACGGAATAATCAATGCCAACCCCATATTTTTCAGGCGATACAGATTCATAGTGTTGGGGATTTTTTTGGAGAAGAAGTGAGGGTGATGTTGCCTGCCTGTGCGGTGAGCCAACGATCTCAGAGTCGTCAGAGAACTTCTGTAGATGGCAGTGTGTTGTGTTGTGTGAGAAGTCTGCAGTATAAAGGGTGAAAAGGAAGGGAGCCAAAACCATTCCCTGGGGGGCCCCCGTGCTACCGATGATTGTGTCAGACACACAATCTTGGGTTCTCACAAACTGTGGCCGGTTAGTGAGGTAGTCCAGGATCCATGATGAAAGGTGCTGGTCCACCCCTGCGCACAGCAGCTTGTCCTTCAGGATCATCGGTTGGATGGTGTTGAAAGCACTGGAGAAGTCAACGAACATGATCCTCACTGCATTCCCGGGCTTCTCCAGGTTGGACAGAGAACGGTGAAGGAGGAAGATCATTGCATCCTCCACCCCAATCCCATGCTGGTAGGCGAACTGGAGTGGATCCATCGCTGGTCCCACCAGGGGGCGGAGGTGAGCAAGGAATAAATATTAGATATTATATAGATATAGATATAAATAAATATTAGAGAGTGAAAAAAAACAAACTAGGGCCCTATGGATGCATTTTTCTTTAAATGAATGTTTTCTTCTTTTGATTTTATTTTTCTCTTCTCGACATACCTTTTGCAGGGTTTTTGAATTTTTTGTAATAATTCTGTGGCTCACATTTTACATTTTATTTCCACTTTAATTAAGATAAGATAAGATAAGCCTTTATTAGTCCCACAATGGGAAAATTCCAGGATTGCAACAGCACAGGGGTAGCAACACTCAGAGCAACAATCAGAAGGCAAGAAAAAAAAACAAGCAAGCAAGAGCAGCTAATATACATATGTACATATTACTATAAAATATATATATATACACACACACAGACACACAGTGCGGAGCATTGTAGCTAGATGGAATAAATATGTAAATATATAAACACCCACAGTACGGAGCATTGCAGCTAGGTGGAATAAATATGTAAATATATAAACACACACAGTGTGGCGCAATGTAGCTAGATGGAATAATACGTAGATATATAAACACACAGTGCGGAGCATTGTAGCTAGATGGAATAAATATATAGATATATAAATATAAACACACCCAGTGCGGAGCATTGTAGCTAGATGGAATAAATATGTAAATATATAAACACACACAGTGCAGAGCATTGTTGCTAGATGGGATGAAACAGCACAACCGTCTACTTAGTTATCCTACATGGTATGATTATGTGCCCATACATATTCTCACTCTCCATAGCGACCGGTATTTTCCTAGTTGTATGCTGGAGGGGACCATTGTGTAAGTCTATTGCATCTTTTGCATTCAAAAAACTATTAGTTTGTTACGTCTTTTTGCTATCTCTGCGAGCAGCCCTGCTTAGGTTGTACAGTCTGACAGCCGTTGGTAGGAAGGATCTGCGAAACCTCTCGGTTGTGCACCTGGGATGATGTAGTCTGCTGCTAAATGAGCTCCTCAGTGCATTCAGTATGTCCTGCATAGGGTGGAACTCGGACTCCAGCAGAGATGACAGTTTAGCCACCGTCCTTCTCTCTCCTATCTCCTCCACCGGATCAAGGCGCTGCCCCAGGACAGAGCTAGCTTTCTTGATCAGTTTGTTCAGTCTCTTCCTATCGGCTGCAGTAATGCCACTGCCCCAGCAGACCACTCCAAAAGTGATGGCTGATGCCACCACCGTGTCATAGAATGTCTTCAGCAGCGCCCCTTGTACACCAAAAGACCTGAGTCTTGTTGCACTTGTGACTTTATTTAAAGAGTCTGTGACATAATTTAACCAAGACATCATTAGAAAGAAGAACTCTAGTGTTTTTATTCTGTGTAGACAAAAAACTTCAATAATTTTTTTCCCATATACTGCCATATATTACATGGTGATGCAGCAGATTGCGATGTTCGGTTGTCGAAACTGGGTCAAATGGCGCCACAATATTGTGACATCATGAGAGGAACCCAATATGTAAACAAGCACTGCTGAGTACACTGAAGCGGAGGAAGCTGTGAGTGATTTCAGTGAAGATTTGAGCGATTTGTCAATAGTTTTTGAGGAAGAAGTAGGACCGAGTGATGAAGAAGAGCAAGTTGGTTCTAACGAAAGACTGCACCCCTATTTATTTGAACCATATCGTTCAGGAAGCGAGATGACTCGCATGTTTCAGAGGATGAAGGGTCCGACGGTGAAGGGTTAGAGATGGACATCAGTCGCCTCCAAAACACTGAATGGTAATATACAGATGGATCTAAAAGAACTGGATGTGCAACTTCGATCATGTACCTTTGCTATGTTGTAAATCGAAGTGGCTAGACAGCCGAGAGCCGGTCTCCTTCATTTCAGTGGATATTCACTTTTACCCCTAATCTAAAAATTAAAAATAAAAAAAATTATACGTAACAATCACGCATTTAGGTTTGTTTTTTTTTTCCACGTAAGGCGATTGTTATTTAATCGTTTGGTTTAAGAAATTTTAGCTTCAGTTTTTTTTATTTCCTCCATGGGGTGGTCAGGGAAATAATGAAAAAAAAAAGCTCAGATATTCAGTTTCAGTAGGCAATGAGATTTATAAAAATGAAAACTGTAAAAAGTAATATAACGTTTTTTGTTTGTTTTTTTTAAACACACAGTCGTTCCATTTGGAGTAAAGCCAACACTCGACTTCAAAAATTCATAGGGGAGGATTTTACTTTCGGCGGAAAAATATAGAATAAAATCAGGATCGTCTTATGTGGAAAAAAAAAAATCAGTTACACAAACTCTTTTCCGGGTGAGTTTTGACACTGTTGCTTCCCTGTGCTGTTTTGATATGGGTGATCACCCATATATTTTTTTTTCTTTGTTACTTATTTGTACCCGTAGGTAGACTTGGTTTGCAGTCTGGTGACAAGCCACCGGCTGCTGGTCGCTGCGTGCGCGAGCGCCCTAAACCTACATGTTTTTGGTATGCGGGAGGAAACCGGAGAAATCCCGCGCAACACGGGGAGAACATGCAAACTCCACACAGCTCACTGTTGGTCGGGGGCTGGGATCGAACCCACGATCTCATGATCCCCGCGATCCCCTGGCCGAGGGTAAAACCATATATATATATATATATATACTGTATATATATATATATATATATATATATATATATATATATATATATATATATATATATATGTATGGGTGATCACCCATATCAAAACAGCAGAGAAGCAACAGTGTCAAAACTCACCCGGAAAAGAGTTTGTGTAATTGATTTTTTTTTCCACATATGACGATCCTGATTTTACCATATTTTTTAAAAATAAAAAAAAATTATACGTAAAAATCATGCATTTAGGTTTTTTTTTTTTTTCCCACATAAGGTGATCATTATTTAATCGTTTGGTTTACAGAAATTTTGGCTTCATTTTTTTTTTTTTTTTAATTAAAAAAAAAAAAAGCTCAGATATTCAGTTTCGGTAGGCAATGAGATTTATAAAAATGAAAACTGAAAAAAGTAATATTGTGGAGATGTTTTGAAGGATGAGACTGAGTTTATTCCTCAGGTTCAGCTTTATTCACAATCACATACTCCAACATTTCAAAGCAGAAAAAGTGACTTATTGACTCTCGTGCACTATGTACAGCACCTCAACCAGACTCATGTCAATCATCACTGTTTTCTTCTTGCATTACCAACTGCACTATATGGTTCACCACATTATCTGCTGCTCGCTAATATATTTAAACTGCTGACTAGTATTACTCATTCTTATTCTACACTTTATTGCATGTATAGTTTATTTCTTTTATTTTATCATGGTTAATGTTGCAGCATTGCACCGAGACAAATTCCTAGTTTGTGTACGACATGAACAATGGCAATAAATCTGATTCTGATTCTGATTCTGATTGTGCCCGTCCATTTGTGCGGTGCTCTGAGATAAAGACAATCCTGTGATGTGCAGTGGGTGTAGGATGAGGTTGCGTGGGTGTGGCTGATGGAGTGCACACCTGTGCTAGCTGCGTAGCAATGGTCTCCCGAAATGCCTTCTGTCTCAGTGGTTTCTCTCCTCTTCCAGAGGTGAGTGCCTTGTGGAGGATTTAGGCATTGATGATTGCAATGTCCATGAAGTTGTAACAAAAGCTCTTATACCACTTCATGGTCTTATGGAGCACACTGTAGTAGCCTATCAGGGCATCTGATAGGGTCGACTCCACCCATGCTCCTGAATGGACAAAAAAACATAATTTTTAGAACACTTCAATATATTACTCAAGCCAATTGTTAGATTTTCAAATCATTACATACCTGTTGTAGTCCTTTATGCAAGGCGGCACGGAGATGTCCTTTCTTGACCACTGCCCCTGTGCATCTTTCACCCTCCGGGACACAGTCTCTCCTGAGTGGGCAGTGTGCACTGTGGAACACATGAACACATCCCTTGTGTCTCGCCACTGGAGGAAAAGAAGGGAGTCCTTCCTTATCCAGCAGATGCTTCCCCATGGAGAGCTGGAAACCAGGCTGTTGTCCTTGGTCTGGGGAAGGCCGACCCTGTTGGTGCGGATGGTTCCACAGGTATAGATCCTCTTTTTCAGGAGATCCTGAAAAAGAGCAGGGCTTGTGTAGAAATTGTCCACAAAGAGTTTGTACCCAGTGCCCAGCAACCGTGTGTCAAGTAGCTGCATCACTGACTCATAACTGAGTCCCATGCCACTACTGGGCTGCACGGTGGCGCAGTGGTTAGCACTGCGGCAGCACAGTTTACCCTTGGCCGGGGGATTGTGGGGATCGTGGGATCGTGGGTTCGATTCCAGCCCCCGACCAACAGTGATCTGTGTGGAGTTTGCATGTTCTCCCCGTGTTGCGTGGGTTTACTCCGGGATTTCTCCGGTTTCCTCCCACATGCCAAAAACATGCATGTTAGGTTAATTGGCTGTTCTAAATTGTCCCTAGATATCTGTTTCCTATAGGCCCTTAGAATAGAGGGTTAGTATTAATGAAAGCGCTTTGAGTGGTCTTTGTGACTAGAAAAGCGCTATATAAGTGCAGGTTAGTTAGTTAGTTAGTTAGTTAGTACTTAACTTTGCTTTGCCCTTATACACAAAAAAGTCCCAGGTGTAGCCAGTACTGGAGTCGGCCAACACAAACAGCTTGTAGCCCCACTTCACTGGCTTGTTTCTCATATACTGTTTGAAGCCAATGCGGGCTTTTGATGCAACCATCCTCTCATCAATGGAGATGTCCTGACCAGGGTGAAAGTTTCTCCTGCATGCTTCTCTCATCTCTTCATAGAGAGGCTTGATTTTGCTGAGGCGGTCATGCATATCCGTGCCTCTCTTCTGCTCATTGGCCTCTTCTGCTGCTGGGCTGCTGAGGTGAAGGGCCCAGCTGATCAGGAGAAACTTTTTCCTGGTCATTACACTCTTGGGGAAAGGAAGGCTGTACAGGTGTCCCCCTCGCCAGTAATCACTGAAGGATTTGCACTTGACTATACCCATGTAAATAATCAGGCCAAAAAATGAGAGCAGGTCGGAGCGTGTGAGGTCAATCCAGGGGCTGGTGGGTGTGTTGTAGTGTGCAGAGCCATGTAGGTTGGTGTTCTCAACAATGTGGTCTAGCACAGATGAAGTGAAAAATAACTGAAACAACTGAACGGGGGTGTATGAAGCTGTTGTAATTAGCTGAGGTCCAGGTGGATTTTTGGGATGAAAAATGGGCTGTGGTGGAATGATGTCAGGGGTGTTGGAATCATGCCACCTCTCCTCAGCTGATAAAGGGCCGGACAATGTCCCAGGCTGAGGGCTGCCATCACCACTCTCGCCTCCTCTTCCTCTCCTGCTACCTCCTCTTCCTCTTCCTCTTCCTCTCCCTCTCCCTCTCCTTCCTCTTCCTCTCCCCAGTGGTGTCCCTCTTTTTGGGGTAGGGGTTTCCTCTTCTGACAAGCTCGCCTGCAGCTCCCTTCTTCTGCACTTGTTGGCAGAGTGCTCGTCTGGCACCCACTCCTCACCAAAGTCTTCATCTGAAGTTTGTCTATTATGTGAAAATAAAGTCATTTACAAAGTTCAATTTTTATTTTTCACTATTCTCCTATTTTCCCAGAGTTCACATACACAGCACAGTTCCTGTTTTGTTTTGTTTTTTTTTACAAGAAAAAATAGCCTAAAGTGCAATAAAAAATATACTAAAACATTATTACATTTCTAGAGGGTAACAAACAACCCACTGGGAGGAGACCCCGGGGCAGACCCAGGACTCAGTGGACAGACTATGTCTCCCAGCTGGTCTGGGAACGCCTTGGTATCCTCTCTGGAGAGCTGGAGCAGGTGGCTGGGGAGAGGGAAGTCTGGGCTTCTCTGCTTGAACTGCTGCCTCCGCGACCCGGACCTCCGGAAAAGCGGTAGAGGATGGATGGATGGATGGATAACAAACAACCCCCCCCCCCAACACACACACAAAAACATGCCACGAAAAAAATGTGTGGCCTTTTTTACAAGAAAAAATAGCCTACAGTGCAATAAAAATTATACTAAAACATTATTACATTTCTAGAGGGTAACAAACACTGGGTGGAGACCCCAGGGCAGACCCAGGACTCGGTGGACAGACTATGTCTCCCAGCTGGTCTGGGAACGCCTTGGTATCCTCTCTGGAGAGCTGGAGCAGGTGGCTGGGGAGAGGGAAGTCTGGGCTTCTCTGCTTGAACTGCTGCCTCCGCGACCCGGACCTCCGGAAAAGCGGTAGAAGATGGATGGATGGATGGATGGATAACAAACACCCCCCCCCCACACACACACACACAAACATGCCACGTAAAAAATGTGTGGCCTTTTTTACAAGAAAAAATAGCCTACAGTGCAATAAAAATTATGCTAAAATATCTATGTGCAATGCAGAGGATAACACCCCCCCCCCCCCCGCCCTGCTACAGAGGAACTCTGCACACCAAAAAACTTGTGGCCATGACGCACCGTTGGAATTACCGATCGGTCAAAAGTGATTTTTATTACTATTTTCATTGATAAAGAATAATTTAGCTTAGAACGCTTACCTGTCCACAACAGCAGTAAGTTCCTCATTGTCAGACGAACATGAAGCTGGTCCTGTTGTAACGGACTCGTGCTTCTGGTCACCCGACCCGGTCCAAACATCTCCGCTTCCACACTTGCGGTTTTGGCGAACCATTTTTCCAAACAAGACTGACTGATGCTACCGTTCCGCACAGGTCTCAATGTCAGTCACCCAGCGGCTTAGGCAAAAGAGATTTTACGCAGGGAGACGCATGTCAGCTGTCAAACTTCTCTGCTTCAATTGGCTCGTATTCGCAGCCATTGGTAGGCAGGTCCTTCTTGCTAGGTTTACAATCATTGGTTCTTCAAGGTTTCAGAAACCCAATTCAAGGCTCTTATTAGAGGTCAATCAAATCTAAACCAATCATACACTCCTTTGGCTTTCTGTTCAGGCTGTGTGAAAAGAAAGCTGATCAATGCAGCTTTTTTTTCCCGTGCGCACTCAGACGCACAGGGCGTGCTGTGGCTTCACTGAGACGCATAGTGCGTTCTGGGACACATGAGGGCGCCCTGGGATGCAGAGACTTGCCCGCCCGCGGTACAACGGAGTGCAAGAGGTTAACATCGTATTGAATGATGTAATTAAAGTTATTAACCACATCAAAGCACACGCCCTTAACTCGCGCCTGTTCGAGCAGCTTTGTGAGGAGATGGAGGTGGAGCACAGACGCCTTCTCTTATACACAGAAGTAAGATGTTTATCCCGAGGGAGATCGCTGGCCAGAGTGTTTGAATTACGAGAGCCGCTGCAGAGATTTCTCTCAGAAAAAAAGTCACCGCTGGCAGCATATTTCAGTGACGAGGATTGGGTCGCAAAACTAGCTTACTTGTACGACATATTCAGCCTGCTCAATGAACTCAATCACTTCAGGGGAAAATGACAACTGTCTTCAAGTTGGCAGATAAAGTAGCTGCATTTAAAGCCAAATTGGATTTGTGGGGACGACTCGTGAATCGAGGTATATTTGACATGTTTCAAACATTAGCGGGGATTTTGGAAGAGACTGTGCCCAAGCCTTCATTCTCCCAGCTGGTGCACGATCACCTGTCTTTGCTTTTAAAAGAGTTTGAGTGCTACTTTCCAACCACAAAAGATCCACGAACTACCAAAGAATGGATCCACAACCCATTTTTGAACAAACCAGGTGAATCCAACATGTCTGTGCAAGAAGGTGAACTGCTGGAGGTCGCAAATGACAGCGGCCTTAAAACTACAGTATGTTCGAGACAACAGCTCTGCCAGTGTTCTGGATTAAAGTCATGGCTGAATACCCTGAGATCGCCACAACAGCACTGAAAACGCTGTTGCCATTTCTGACATCCTATCTGTGTGAAGCGGGGTTTTCTGCAGTGACCGCAACCAAAACAAAACTACGAAGTAGACTGAACATAAGCAGCACACTTCGGGTGTCATTGTCTCCCATTACCCCTAGATGGGACCGTATCGTTGCAGAGAAACAAGCTCAGGGCTCCCACTGACTCAGCATTGCGGTGAGTTGTATTTTTTTTATGCACTTTATATTTGTGTTTGTGACGTACTGTATCTTATTTTGAAGGCATGTATAACGTTACCATAGTGATCAGAGAGTGTTATGGGCAGAGAGGATGTTACTCATGTTGTTGTTGTCACGATGTTAAGAGAACGTTCACGTTTATTATTATATTTAGAAAATACCACCGTTTTTATGGCGGTCATATCATGCTCTTTTGTTGTATTTATAAGATAAGATAAGATAAGATAAGCCTTTATTAGTCCCACAATGGGGAAATTCCAGGATTGCAACAGCACAGGGATAGCAACACTCAGAGCAACAATCAGAAGGCAAGAAAAAACACATCTAGTAAACATATGTCCATATTACTATAAATGTATATATATATAGGCACACAGTGCAGAGCATTATGGTTGGTTGGTGAATGTGCAGCAGAAAGTCTAAGCTCTCTCTCCGCGGATGCGGCGGGCCAGCTGGAAGTCTTTGAGCATGATGGTGACCCCCTTAGCGAAGAAGAGACCACCAGGTGGGCCTCGCTGGTCTCCTGCAGAGCCATGACGGCGAAGCTCAGGAAACGCAGGACGGTCTTGAAGTCCTGAGTCCTGAGTCCTTATCCGCCACACCTTAAAAGCCGGTCCCTGAAAATATTGTCTGACATTAAACCGATCCATCCATCCATCTTCCATCCATCTTCTACCACTTTTCCGGAGGTCCGGGTCGCGGAGGCAGCAGTTCAAGCAGAGAAGCCCAGACTTCCCTCTCCCCAGCCACCTGCCCCAGCTCTTCAGAGAGGATACCAAGGTGTTCCCAGACCAGCTGGGAAACATAGTCTCTCCACTGAGTCCTGGGTCTGCCCCAGGGTCTCCTCCCCGTGGGACGTGCCCAAAACACCTCAAGTGGGAGGCGTCCAGGAGGTATTCTAATCAGATGCCCATACCACCTCAACTGACTCCTTTCAATGTGGAGGAGCAGCGGTTCTACTCTGAGCCTCTCCCGGATGACTGAGCTCCTCACCCTATCTCTGAGGGTGAGTCCAGCAATCCTACGGAGAAAGCTCATTTCAACCGCTTGTATCCGCGATCTTGTTCTTTCGGTCATTACCTAAAGCTCGTGACCATAGGTGAGAGTAGGAACGTAGATTGACTGGTAAATCAACAGCTTTGCCTTAGAAATAAGCTCCCTCTTCACCACGACAGACCGGTACAACATCCGTATCACTGCAGATGCTGCTCCAATCCGTCTGTCAATCTCTTGCTCCATTTTCCCCTCACTCGTGAATAAGACCCCAAGATATTTAAACTCCTCCACTTGGGGCAGGAGCCTGCCCCCAACCCAGAGAGGACAATCCACCTTTTTTCCGGCTGAGGACCATGGACTTGGACTTGGAGGTGCTGATTCTCATCCCAGCCGCTTCACACTCAGCGGCAAGCCATCCCAGCAAGAGCTGTAGGTCATTGCTGGATGAAGCCAACAGGACAACATCATCTGCAAACAACAGAGATGAGATCCTGTGGTCACCAAGCCTGACACCCTCCATTCCCTAGCTGCGCCTAGAAATCCTGTCCGTAAAAATTATGAACAGGGTCGGTGACAAAGGGCAGCCCTGGCGGAGTCCAACTCTCACTGGGAATGACTCCGACCGAGTGTTGGCAATACGAACCAAACTCTTACAATGGTCGTACAGAGACCGAATAGCTCATAACAACAAGCCCGATACCCCATACTCCCAAAGCACCCCCACAAAAAACCACGATGGACGCAGTCAAATGCCTTCTCCAAGTCCACAAAACACATGTAAACTGGTTGGGCAAACTCCCACGAACCCTCGAGAATTCTCGAGAGGGTAAAGAGCTGGTCTGATACGCCACGGCCAGGACGAAAACCTCATTGCTCCTCCTGAATCCGAGGTTCGACCAAGGGCCGGACTCTCCTCTCCAGTACCTTGGCATAGACCTTCCCAGGGAGGCTGAGGAGTGTGATCCCTCTAAAGTTGGAGCACACCCTCTGGTCCCCTTTTTTCAAGAGAGGAACCACCACCCCGGTTTGCCATGCCAAAGGCACTGCCCCCGACCTCCACGCAGTGTTGCAGAGGTGTGTCAACCATGACAGCCCAACAACATCCAGGGCCTTGAGGTACTCAGGGCGAATCTCATCCACCCCCGGGGCCCGGCCATCAAGGAGATTTTTAATCACCTTGCCGACCTCAGCCCCTGTGATAGGCGAGTCATCCCCAAACCCTGCTTCCTCTGTGGAAGGCATATCAGTGGGATTGAGGAGATCCTTGAAGTATTCCTTCCACCGCCTTACGATATCCCCAGTCAAAGTCAACAGTGCCCCATCCGCGCCATATACAGTGTGGACGGGGAGCTACTTTCCCCTCCTGAGCCGCTGGACAGTTTGCCAGAATCTCTTCGAGGCCGACCGAGAGTCTTGTTCCATGGCCTCACCAAACTCCTCCCATACCCAGGGTTTTGCTTCAGCAACCACCCGAACTGCACTCCGCTTGGCCTGCCGATATACCTCAGCTGCTTCGGGAGTCCCACAAGCCAACCACGCTTGATAGGACTCCTTCTTCAGCTTAATGGCCTCCCTTACCATTGGTGTCCACGACTTGGTTCGGGGGTTGCCACCACGAGATGCACCGACCACCTTGCGGCCGCAGCTCTGGACCACCGCTTCAACAACAGAGGTGGAGAACATGGCCCATTCAGACTCCATGTCTCCAGACTCCCTCGGAATGTGGTTGAAGTTCTTCCGGAGGTGGGAGTTGAAGACCTCCCAGACAGGGGCCTCAGCCAGATGTTCCCAGCACACCCTCACTATACGTTTGGGTTTACCAGGTCTGAATGGCTTCCTCCCCTGCCATCGGATCCAACTCACCACTAGGTGGTGATCAGTTGACAGCTCTGCACCTCTCTTTACCCGGGTGTCCAAGACATACGGTCGCAGGTCTGATGACACGATAACAAAATTGATCATCGACTTGCGACCTAGGGTGTCCCGGTGCCAGGTGCACATATGGACACCCTTATGCTTGAACATGGTGTTTGTTATTGACAAACTGTGGTTAGCACAGAAGTCCAATAACTGAACACTACTCGGGTTCAGATCGGGCAGGCCATTCCTCTCAATCACCCCCCTCCAGGTTTCACTGTCATTGCCCACGTGGGCATTGAAGTCCCCCAGTAGGACAATGGAGTCTCCAAGAGGAGCACCCTCCAGCACCCCAGTCACAGACTCCAAAAAGGGTGGGTACTCTGAAACATCATTTGGTGCATAGGCACAAATGATGGTCAGGACCCAATTCCCAACCCAAAGGTACAGGGAAGCAACCCTTTCATCCACCGGGGAAAACTCCAATATAGAGGCAGCAAGGTGGGGGGATATAAGAATACCCACCCCTGCTCGTCGCCTCTCACCCGGGGAAACTCCAGAAAAGGCCAAGCTCCAGCCCCTCTCCAGGAGACTGGTTCCAGAACCGGAACTGTGTGTTGAGGTGAGGCCGACTATATCTAGCCAGTATCTCTCAACCTTGTACACCAGCTCAGGCTTCTTCCCCACCAGAGAGGTGACATTCCACGTACCAAAAGCCAGTTTAGAAAGCTTGGGATCAGTTCGCTAAGGTCTCCGCCTTTGACCGCAACCTAATCCACATAGCACCGGACCCCCATGATCCCTCCTGCAGGTGGTGAGCCCACTGGAGGGTGGACCCATGTAACTCCTTTGGGCTGAGCCCGGCCGGGTCCCATTGGTGGAAACCCGGCCACTAGACGCTAGCCACCGAGCCCCTCAACCCAGGCCTGGTTCCAGGGTGGGGCCCCAGTAAACCCATACCAGGCGGGGTACACTGAATCCTTGATATAGAATTTATCATGAGAGTCGGTGGCATCGTTCTTAGTCTGGCCCTTCACCCAGGACCAGTTTCTCTTGGGTGACCCTATCAGAGGCAAATTGCCCCGGACAACATTAACCTGGTCTGTGGCGCAAAAAAGGTTGGGGACCACTGATTTAGAAGATAAGAAAATAAGAGCAGTGAATATACATATGTACACATAAATATATAAATATATATACACAGTGCGGAGCATTGTAGCTAGATGGAATAAACAGCATAACCGTCTATTTAGTTACCCTACATAGTATGAATATATACCCATACATATTGTCACCCTCTATACGACTGATATTGTCCTCGTTGTATAATGGAGGGGACCATTTTGTGTAAGTCTGTTGCATCTTTTGTATTCAATACTAGAAGGTCGTCACGTTTTTTTGCTATCTCTGCACGCAGCCCTGCTTAGGTTAAAAAGTCTGACAACTGTAGGTAGGAAGGACCTGCGAAACCTCTCGGTCACGCACCTAGGATGATGTAGCTTACTGCTAAATGAGCTCCTCAGTGCATTCAGTATGTCTTGCTTAGGGTTGGACTCAGACTCCAGCAGAGATGACAGCTTAGCCACCATCCTTCTCTCTCCTATCTCCTCCACTGGGTCAAGGTGCTGCCCCAGGACAGAGCTAGCTTTCTTGATCAGTTTGTTCAGTCTCTTCATATCGGCTGCTGTGATGCCAATGCCACAGCAGACCACTCCAAAAGTGATGGCTGATGCCACCACCGAATCGTAGAATGTCTTCAGGAACACCCCTTGTACATCAAAAGACCTGAGCCTCCTCAGTAGGAACAGCCTGCACTGTCCCTTCTTGTAGAGTGCGTTGGTATTGTGTGACCAGTGTAGTTTATTATTCAAATGAACACCCAGGTACTTGTAGGATGTCACCATCTCAATGTCTGTTCCTTGGATGTTTACTGGTGCTGTGAGGGGTTGTCCTTGCCTGCAGCACTCCACCACCAGCTCATTAGTTTTTCTCACATTGATCTGGAGGCAGTTCCGATGACACCTGTCCACAAAGTCCTGGATAAGTCCTCTGTACTCAGCTTCATCTCCATTGGAGATGAGGCCGATGATCGCAGAGCCGTCAGAGAACTTCTGCAGAAGGCAGTGTGTGGTGTTGTGTGAGAAGTCTGCAGTATAAAGGGTGAACAGGAAGGGAGCCAAAACCGTTCCCTGGGCGGCCCCCGTGCTGCCAATGATCATGTCGGACACACAATCCCGGGTTCTCACAAACTGTGGCCGGTTTGTGAGGTAGTCCAGGATCCATGATGACAGGTGCTGGTCCACCCCTGCACACAGCAGCTTGTCCCTCAGGATCATTTGAAGCATATGAAGTGCTGCAACAAGCCAATATTCCCAGCAGCATCACTTTCATATGTAAGGCCCAACTCAGTTGGGTAGGTCATGTTATTTGCATGCCTGAAAATCACATCCCCAAGCAGCTGTTCTACGGGGAACTCCACCAAGGCAAACACTCTGTTGGAGGGCAGCGCAAACGATATAAGGACAGCCTGAAGGTTTCCCTGAGAGACTTCTCTATAGACAGACTAGTCTGGGAGAGCATCGCTGCAGACCGACCCACATGGTAAAACTTTATTCACAGTGGATCTCGTTCAGATGAAGACAATAGAACCAATGCTGCAGAGAAGAAATGTGAAACACGCAAGGCTAGAGCTGTAAGCACCCAGCACTCCACTCCCACTTACATGTGTCCCAGTTGTGGGAGAGGATTCCATGCCCGAATTGGGCTCATCAGTCACTTCCGGACACATCAAACCAGATCTTTCAATATCTGATGACGTCATGGTCATCTTTGACTACGAAGGGCGAACAACACCATTTGCATGGCGGTGGTGGTGGTGGTGGTGGGGTCATCTTCGTTTTTAAAAAGTTCAAATGACAAACTACTGAATATGTTTTAGATGTTATTTCAGCTTGTCAAAGATGAACTAAAATTTTATAATCACAACTTTTCTCACTCCAATTTTTAAGGGGTGCTGAGTTTAAATTTAAAGGTGCTACAGCACCCCTAGAAAAGACCTAACACTGCTCATGGCAACAAACTAATTAATTAAAGAAAACTCTGGGTGATACCACTGTTTCCACAAATATTTACCTGATGTGATGCCTTCACAAAATCAACAAGTGTCCCAAATCATCCTTTGCTCATGTTTGTTATTTGACTGTAGGCCTGATCTGCTCTGGACTCCCATATTTGACTGTGTCCTACAGAAGCATGCCGATCAAAATTGGTATTTATTGGCAGTTGGCAAGCCAGCTTATGGGTGCATTACCACCACCAACTGAGCTGGATTGTAGACAGAAGATTATCCTGTATGCATTTACCAGTTGTATGCTCCCCTATTTTATGCAGTATACTGTTGATTTAGAGGGTCCAGCCCAGGCTTGAGAGGATTGTGTTCACTGAGGATGCCTTTAACTGTTTCCAAGGGCACCCCTTTTACACCAAGGTACTTCTCAGCCGATTTAATGATAATTCTGATTCTCAGTAGTTTTGAGCTTTTGCTGAACAATTAATCATGTTCTTCAATTAATTTGCTGCACGCTCTGCACTCTCTCACATCTTTATCTTTTCAGTTAACTTGTTGCACATTTCCAGAAACTTTTTTTAACTGCCTCTGCATATCTGAGTCCCTGTTGTATCTCTGCCGCTTTCTTGCTTTTATGCTGTCCTCCACAGTTACAGCATTTTAGCTCTGTTCCCTCTGCACATTCACCATATTCGTGGTCACCCCCACACCTACAACATCTTTGTTTTCCCTTGCAAATGGTGGGTACATGACCAAATCTTTGATGTTTAAAACATCTGACAGGTGGCAGAATATATGGCCTTACTTAATAACACATACAGGCTCAATAAATTAGAATATCATCAAAAAGTTAATTTATTTAAACCTGTGATGACATAGCCTTGCCAGTAGTGGCTCCTAAACTGTGGAACAGCCTAACTTATCAGGTCAGAGCTACGCACACACCTGAGCACTTTAAAACACTGCTGAAGACTCATTTTTTCTCCTTGGCGTTTTAGCTCCAGTCTAGGTATGTTATCTTAGCCTTCTTAGTCTTTTTAATTTATTCTTATTTATTTATTAATCTATTCTATTTTATGCATTAACAATCTATTTTAGTTTGTTTTTAAATTTTTATGGTTGATTTTCCTATTTTATATATATACAGATGTGGACAAAATTGTTGGTACCCCTCTGTTAATGAAAGAAAAACCCACAATGGTCACAGAAATAACTTGAATCTGACAAAAGTGGTACAGTAATAAATAAAAATTCTATGAAAATTAATCAATGAAAATCAGACAATGCTTTTGAATTGTGGTTCAACAGAATTATTTTAAAAAGCAAACTCATGAAACAGGCCTGGACAAAAATGATGGTACCCTTAACTTAATATTTTGTTGCACAACCTTTTGAGGCAATCACTGCAATCAAACGATTTCTGTAACTGTCAATTAGACTTCTGCACCTCTCAGCAGGTATTTTGGCCCACTCCTCATGAGCAAACTGCTCTGGATGTCTCAGGTTTGAAGGGTGCCTTCTCCAGACAGCATGTTTCAGCTCTTTCCACAGATGTTCAGTAGGATTTAGATCAAGGCTCATAGAAAGCCACTTTAGAATAGTCCAAAGTTTTGCTCTTAGCCATTCTTGGGTGTTTTAACAGGTACTAGAAAGAGAGATCATATCTCTCCGGTTCTGGCCTCCCTTCATTGGCTTCCCATAGAGTTTAGAATTAAATTTAAAATCCTTCTTCTTACTTACAAAGCTCTAAACAATCAGGCTCCTTTTTATTTAAAAGATCTGATACTACCGTATCATCCCAACAGAGCACTACGCTCCCAAAATGCAGGATTACTTGTAATACCTAGAATCTCCAAAAGTACAATGGGAGGCAGAGCCTTCAGTTATCAAGCTCCTCTCCTGTGGAATCAGCTGCCAATCTGGATTCGGGAGTCAGACTCGATCTCTGTTTTTAAAAATAGGGCTAAAACCTACCTTTTTGATATAGCCTACAATTAGGGAGGGATCATGTGTTTCTGAACCCTCCCTTAGTTATGCTGCTAATAGGTTTAGTCAGCCGGGGGACCTCCAGTAATGCACTGGGCCTCACTCCTTTCCTCACTCTCTATGAAATATTTTTTTTTTGCTGGTCATTAACATTTGTTTGTTCTCTTCCATAGATTGAGTCCCCATCGTGCTGTTTGCTCTCTACATGTCTGTTCTTTTCTTCTTCTCTATCCCCTCACCCCCCAGCCAGTCGCAGCAGATGACTGCCCCTCCCTGAGCCTGGTTCTGCTGGAGGTTTCTTCCTGTTAAAAGGGAGTTTTTCCTCTCCACCGTCGCCAAGTGCTTGCTCACAGGGGATCGCCTGATTGCTGGGGTCTTTCTGCAACTGTGGGGGTCCCCCCTACAGTTGATAGTGCTATGAGATGACTGTTGTTGTGAAATGGCGCTATATAAATAAAGTTGAACTGAATTGAATTTTATCTGTGTGTGTTGGGTCAATATCCTGTTGCAAGACCCATGACCTGCGACTGAGACCAAGCTGTCTGACACTGGGCAGCACATTTCTCTCTAGAATACCTTGATTGTCTTGAGATTTCAATGTACCCTGCACAGATTCAAGACACCCTGAGCCAGATGCAGCAAAGCAGCCCCAGAACATGATTGTGCTGAAACAGTAGCTTAGCTTTGGTGATTGTAAGCGAGTTTTTGACTTAGTGCCATTCTGTGTTCTTGCTAGCACAGTAGTTAAACTTGGGTGATTTTATGCAAGTTTGTGACTTTCTCCCATTTTAGTGTTTACACTGACACAGAAGCTTAGCTTTGGTGATTGTTTTCAAGATTGTGAATTGCTGCAATTCTGTGTGGTCATGTTGACACAGTAGCTTTCCTTTGGTGATTGTTTGGAAGTTTTAAAGTTTCTGACTTTTTTGTTGTTCGTCTTGACACAGAAGCATCACTGTGGTGTTTTTGTGACTTGCTGCAATTCTTTGTGATCGGGCTGAAACATTAGATTAGCTTTTGTGATTGTTCACAAGTTTGTGACTTTATGCCAATGTGCGTATTCGTACTGACCAGGTAGCTTAGCTTTTGTGATTGTTTGGAAGTTTCCAATTTGCTGCCATTCTTTTTTGTCCTTCTGACACAGTAGCTTTGCTTCGGTGATTTTAAATGAGTTTCCGATTTGCTCCCATTTTCTGTGTTTGTGCTTGCACAGAAGATTAGCATTTGTGATTTTATGCAAGTTTGCGACTTTGTCCCATTTTGAGTGTTCGCTCTGACACAGAAGCTTAGCTTCGGTGAATGTATTCAAGATTGTTACTTGCTGCAGTTTTTAGTGTTCTCCCTGACACAGAAGCTTAGTTTCGATAATTATATTTGATTTTGCGACTTGCTGCAATTCTGTGTGTTCATGCTTAAACAGTATCTTAGCTTTGGTGATTGCTCACTAGGTTTGTTACTTGATCCCAATCTGTGTGTTCGTACTGACCCAGTAGCTTACCTGTTGTGATCGCAAGTTTGCAATTTGCGTCAATTCTGTTTTCAAGTGCTGACACAGTAGCTTAGTTTCGGTGATTGTAAGTGAGTTTGTGCTTTCTGCCATTCTCTGTGTTTGTGTTGGCACAGTAGTTAAGCTTCGGTTATTGTATGCAAGTTTGCGCCTTTCTCCTATTTTGAGTGTTCACCCTGACATAGAAGCTTAGCTTTGGCGATTGTATACATGATTGCAAATTGATGCAATTCTTTGTGGTCATAATGACACAGGAGCGTTGCTTCAGTGATTGTATTCAATTTTGCAACTTTCTGACTTTTTTGTTGTTTGTCTGGACACAGAAGCTTCGCTTAGGTGATTGAGTTTGCGACTTGCTGCAATTCTTTGTGATGGTGCTGAAACAGTAGCTTAGCTTCGGTGATTGTTCAAAAGTTTGCGACTTGATGCCAAGGTGTGTGTTCGTTCTGACCAAGTAGCTTTGCTTTTGTAATTGTTTGCAAGTTTTCAATTTGCTGCCATTCTTTTTTTTCCTTCTGACACAGTAGCTTTGCTTCGGTGATTTTAAGCAAATTTGTGACTTGCTGCCATTCTCTGTGTTCGTGCTTACACAGACGCATAGCATTTGTGTTTTTATGCAAGTTTGCGACTTTGTCCCATTTTGAGTGTTTGCTCTAACACAGAAGTTTAGCTTTGGTGATTGGCTGCAAGTTTGCAACTGTCTCCCATTCTCTAAGTTCACGCTTACACAGAAGCTTAGTTTTGGTGATTGAACGAATGGTTTTAACTTTCTTTGATTCTTTGTGTTGCTGCTGACATAGAATCTTAGCTTTGGTAATTTTATGCAAGCTTTTTACTTGCTGTCATTCCGTGTGATTGTGCTCACACAGAAGTTTAGCTTCAGTGATGTTTGCGCCTTTCTCCTATTTTGAGTGTTCGCCCTGACATAGAAGCTTAGCTTTGGCGATTGTATACATGATTGCAAATTGATGCAATTCTTTGTGGTCATAATGACACAGGAGCTTTGCTTCAGTGATTGTATTCAATTTTGCAACTTTCTGACTTTTTTGTTGTTTGTCTGGACACAGAAGCTTCGCTTAGGTGATTGAGTTTGCGACTTGCTGCAATTCTTTGTGAAGTTTGTGACATTCTCTCATTTTTTGTTTTTGCCCATACACAGAAGCTTAGCTTCAGTGTTTGTATTCAGTTTTTTGACTTTCGGGCTGACAGTTTTGCTTCGGTAATTATATGCAAGCTTTGGATTTGCTTTCATTTCATGTGATGGTGCTGACTAAAAAGTTTAGCTTCCGTGATCGGACACATTTTTTTTATGTTCTCTCATTTTTTGTGTTTGCCCTGACACAGAAGCTTAGCTTCTGTCATACGTCATACGGAGGACGAGGAGCAGGATGAGGGTAAGCTAACGATCGCTAATGTTGGCTACAGTCATTGTAATCACAGCGTAGTATGTTGTAGTGGCAAGAGCTTATAGCTAATAATACATTAAAAAAAAAAAAAACGTATGCTGTCTGTGTGTTGCAGATGGCTGCTACGTTGGCAAATGATCGCTGCAGCCCGTGTGCCTGGACATCGGTCCGTGCATCGCGGTGGTGGGAGGACATTGTTCCTATCATGACTCTACCAGGCAATAGTGGTGGATTTGATCCGAGTGGTTGATCTGACAACCGTGGCATATTTCTTCTCCGTTTTTGCCAATGGTAACATCCAGAAATTTTATCAACCCAAATTTTACTATATCCAGAAACACGGGAGGTAGATGATCCGCCATGTGTATTGTGTCACCTTCCTCAAAAACCACATCGAGGCCTGTAGAGGGAGAACCGTGCGGAGGGTCAGCGGCATATTCTTCAGCATCCATAGAACGGATCCGCTCCGTTGCAGAAGGGAGGGTGGGTGAAGATGGTTGAGGAGGACCCTCTGTATCCAGGGAGCGCGTTTGTGAAGGCGGGTAATCATCCTTGCTCGATATTTTCAAAGATGATAATTCTTCCCAAGGGCCTCGTTCAAAACACCCTTGGAGAGTCACACGTGGGTTTGCCTCCATTTTGAATTGGGGTTAGATGGGTGGTCGACGGTCTTCTTTTAAAATCGTTTGGAGGGGCACAGTTAGGTGCGGGAGGTCGTGGGAGTGGCGTCATCTGGAAAAGCTTGGGGTTTTTTTCTCCATGACCATATCTCTCACAGTACGGCTGGAAATGAAAAGGGCCTTGAGCTTTTTGCCTTTCTCGTCAACCATTTTGACCCACACCGTTGTAGGTAAGCGTAACGCTGTCTTCAACACACTGCATTCAGAATTAAAATACTGAAAGATAAATTTGTCCTCGGATGGAGCGTCACCTGTTGATACCTGACACGTGGCTCGGAAGTACCACCTGCCAGACAGGGATGCCTTTGTCTCCCAAACACTACTTGCCAACACTCTTCCGATAACGAATACCGTTTGTTGCTCTCATTTCACATGCACAGGTGTCTGTGTCTGTTGGTCTTTTGTAGCAGGTTTGTCTTCCACTCTCATCTGTTGGTGATGTACATCGCTTGTTTTCAGATCGGGGTAAATCACGTTTAGCTGATGTAGCTAAACCTAATGTAGCTAAGGCACGTCACCCTGCCTTAGCTACATTGCGCCGCACTGTGTGTGTTTATATATTTACATATTTATTCCACTTAGCTGCAATGCTCCGTACTGTGGGTGTTTATATATTTACATATTTATTCCATCTAGCTACAATGCTCTGCACTGTGTTTATATATTCATATATTTATTCCATCCAGCTACAATGCTCTGCACTGTGTGTCTGTGTGTGTGTATATATATATATTTTATAGTAATATGTACATATGTATATTAGCTGCTCTTGCTTGCTTGTTTTTTTTCTTGCCTTCTGATTGTTGCTCTGAGTGTTGCTATCCCTGTGCTGTTGCAATCCTGGAATTTCCCCGTTGTGGGACTAATAAAGGCTTATCTTATCTTATCTTATCTTATATAGATGTAGAATATGATCCAAAGTTTGAGATAGGAGTAAATATATGCATCTAACTTGCATAATGCTATGGCAGCCGTATCATATTACATAACTTTCGGTTAAAATTGGACTTTGGACATATTTACACAAAGGATGGTTTTGCTTTTTTGTCTTCGTTTTTGTTTTTGGTTATCTTATCTTCAAGGTATATGAACCAGAAAATCAGCAGAATGTACACAAACCGATAAAAAAACGGTCAGACCTACTGCTCGTCATGTCTTCATTCATCGATTTTTGTCATCCATGGTCCTTATTTTGTCTTCTGCCAGTCATTTTCACTTTCTCTCCCACATCCAGAAACTGTCACATGTATGTTATGAATTATTCAACCTCAATTTTGGTTACATTACGCCACCGAACCGGAGCTCTGTCGTCACATGTAGTGTCGTCAATTGCAGATGAAAGTGGACATGCTCCAGACTGTCTTTTGCTGTCACAAAAGGTTAATGTTTCCCTTCAGAAGCTAAATAATCTCTTTTTAGAATCATAGTTTGAAAATTTTTGGAGCAAATGCTTCCTCCATGTGGAAATGTATGTTGGGATGGAGACTTTGTTTATATTCTCTTTTTTGTGTTACTGGAAATGATGTTTGCGATGGTTCATTGGGTGAAATCCTCCAGTCCTCCAGTGAAGAGCAGTAAGCTATATGTGTCTGACATCTTGTGATGTGAAATGCTTGGTACAACTGGGTTTTCTGTGCTTTTGGGACACATCATGTGACAGGCACAGAACTGCGCCAGGGACAGCAGGTGATGCTTATGTCTTTTGAAAGCAGAACATCAAATGGTTAACTGCTTTAACTGCCTTCACTGTCCTAATAGCCTAATAAGATAAGATAAGATATGTAGGAATATTTAATAAAATATTGTAATAAGGTACAGAAATCATTTATTTTATTTAGTAGCGGGTGTGAAAGGGGACGGCGTTAAATCGTCACTCCTGCACTTGCTAAATAAGATAAATAAGCACTCGTAAAAGGGGCACCAGTCCTAACGGACACTTATGTTAAACTTAGTTTTAATTAATTTTGTACCTTCAATTACTTAATGGATCAGTCTCAAAATTTAAGGGAGTTCTTCTCCTGCTGTGATGTAAGAAACATATATATGCGAAAGGAAAACCCTTCAACTTCTCTCATTCACCCTTTTATCAAACTCATTCAGGTTACATGATATGGCATTCAAATGATGGATAAACAGATTCAATGATAACAGGTCCGATATCACATCAACTGTTATTGGATTCCTGAACATAAAATCTAGCGTTAAACCTTTGTAGAACCAAGGAGAAACCAGACTTATGTTTCAACAGTAAATGAAGGCTGAAATGTCTAACAAAACAGAACGCAATTTTATGGGGAAAATTCATAAACTGATAATCTAAAAGTGAACGTCTGAATTAATCTACAAAAATGAGGGGAAGTTACTTAAAAATGACTAAGAGTCTTCCTTCAGTTTATAGCTTTATCCTATTGCTGACAGACTAATTGTACCATGAAATACTGGTTATATTCAATTGTAATTTGAATGTTAGGACATCATGTTTAACCCAGCAGACAGGAAAATGGGGAGCCTCACTTACGTACAGCTGTAGGTCCACGTTTTCAGCGGGTCGGTACTGGCTGAGTTTGAAGTCGGGACATCGGGAGAAAGCAACTGCTGCTATGCTTCCTCACAGCCGTAAGAAATGCAGGCTCAGCCGGTGCTTGTACAGGACAGTGGCAGCAGAGAAGAATTGTCCCAGAGCGGCGTGAAAAGTCCTTAGGCAACGAGTCCGACCGAATCGGTGAGGTCTCTGCCACGGGATAGACCAAAAAACTGAACAAGAAACTTCTCAGCCAGGCTGGTATGAGGCCGGAAAGAGAGTCCAAAACACAATCTCTGTTCACTTTAAATGAGGAAAATTAAAGGTCCACTTTAATGGCGTGAAAAGTCAGAAAATCTGAGAAAAACATTTACTAGGATAAGAATGGCTTCTGAGGTGAAGAAAAAAAAGTTTGAGAGTTTGACTCTCTAAGGTGAGCTCGTAAGAAAAAGATGGTTTCTCCTCAGTAACCAGAAAAATGAGAAAATTAACGTAGGATTTGACAAACTTCACATAGAACAATTTAGATAAAAGAAAACTACACAGAATTTTGAAAAGGTGGAACAAAACTTTCCTCTGAGATCTAGATCGTTATTCTGCTTCTTTAATCTTAATCTAGTTCCTGAGCTACCCAGACTTCTACACGTCTTTCAGTCTTTTTCTAGTTCTCAGTTCTTGTCTGTCTCTTATTCTTTGTCTTTTCTTTGTCTGTCTTATTCCCTCTTATTCTTTCTTATTCTTTGTTTTATTGTCTGTTTTATTCTAACATGCAGGGCGGCTCCTCGCTCCTTTTAACTGAGTGTGCCGTTGGGTCATAAAACATGGGCTGGTCGCAAGACAGACCAATCAACTTTATAAAAAGGAGTTTGAACTGGCCACCATCCAATGTGAAAACATTTCTTTGTTTGGGAGCAACCAGTCGAATGAGGGGATCTTCCCATGAAAATGCAGAGAAGAATTAATACTCATTTAGTTCTTATAAAATTAGGTGCTCAATATAAGATCTAACTAAATTGAATGACTTGGCTAATATTCAGTGATCATGCATTTATACTATTACTACTAATATTACATTCGTTTGACTAACACTCATGAACATAACATTTCTTATACATGTTTATAATACATGCACTCATATTTAGATCAAAGATTAATGAAGTACTGCAAACCATGGTCGGTGATCAAAAGGATGATTTTCAGTGTCCTTAGGATCCGGGGGAGATGATAAGCTGAAAGAACATTAATGCTTAGTAAGAACAGACAGTCAATTTATACATAATAGGCATTTATACACTAGATAGGCAGCGAAGCACTTTCTGCAGTAGACTACTGCAGCTTCGTTGTTGAACGGCCAGGTACAGGAAATCTTTCCTGCCACATGCAATTTCACTGTACAATAACTCACTATGAAGTTGTATTCTGGTCATAGCTATGCTGCCACACTGCACCTTACAGACTAACTGGTACCTCACTTTTCACTTTGCTCCTGATAGTCCTTCTTTGTGCAATGGGATGATTCATATGTTTATACAGGTAATCATCATATATTAAGCTATGATGTATATAGGTTCTATAGTTGTGTTAGTTTCTTTTTACTTTCCATGAGTAATCCCTTTGTCTGTCGTGTGTGCTTCTGTTGTTTGGCTGTCAACTGTCATGCTGCTGTTACACTGTAATTTCCCAGTTTGGGATCAATAAAGTACATCTATCTATTTATCTATCTATCTATCTATCTATCTATCTATCTATCTATCTATCTATCTATAATGAAACACTTTCCGTAGGTATCCACTAGGAGGTACTGTTGAGCTGTAGATAATTTCTTTAGGTCCATGATATCTGAACAGGGGATCTGGTATCGGTCGAAAGTCATAAAATTGTCTGGTGAAGAAGTTTATGACCTTTTAAGAGCATTAGTTTCCTGTTGGGCAGATGCTATCCACATGAACTGTCCACGTTGGGGATCTGGATTCCGAGTTTTTATGGGTCCTTTAAGCCTTTAAAAAGCAAATTCTGATCCTTACCATCTCTGCAAGAGGCAACTTTTTACATTGGGGTCCTGGGAAAAGCATTCTTGGTCAGGTCTTGAGTAAGGGTAGTTAATATGAAAACAAGTGACATTCCTGTAGAATGAAGAAAAGTGATTTTCCTGTAGAAGGAAGAAAAGTGAAATCCCTGTAGAATGAAGGAAAGTGATCTGCTGGATTGGTTTGAGGAGACAATGATGCTACAGATAAGATAAGCTTTTATTAGTCCCACAATGGGGAAATTCCAGGATTTCAACAGCACAGGGATAGCAACACTCAGAGCAATAATTAAGAAGATAAGAAAATAAGAGCAGTGAATATACAAATGTACATATAAATATATATACACAGTGTGGAGCATTGTAGCTAGATGGAATAAACAGCATAACCAGCAGCCGGTGGCTTGTCACCAGACTGCAAACCAAGTCTACCTACGGGTACAAATAAGTAACAAAAAAAAAAAAAAAAAAAAAAATAACCGTGTAGTTAGTTACCCTACATGGTATGAATAAGTACCCATACATATTGTCACCCTCCGTAGCGACTGATATTGTCCTAGTTGTATGCTGGAGGGGACCATTTGTGTAAGTCTGTTGCGTCTTTTGCATTCAATACTATTAGGCCGTCACATTTTTTTGCTATCCCTGCGAGCAGCCCTGCTTAGGTTGTACAGTCTGACAGCCATAGGTAGGAAGGACCTGCGAAACTTCTCGGTCGCGCACCTAGGATGATGTAGTCTACTGCTAAATGAGCTCCTCAGTGCATTCAGTATGTCCTGCATAGGGTGGGACTCGGACTCCAGCAGAGATGGATGTTTAGCCACCATCCTTCTCTCTCCTATCTCCTCCACTAGGTCAAGGCATTGCCCCAGGACAGATCTAGCTTTCTTGATTAGCTTATTCAGTCTCTTTCTATTGGCTGCTGTAATGCCACTGCCCCAGCAGACCACTCCAAAAGTGATGGCTGATGCCACCACCATGTCATAGAATGTCTTCAGCAGCGCCCCTTGTACACCAAAAGACCTGAGCATCCTCAGTAGGAACAGCCTGCACTGTCCCTTCTTGTAGAGTGTGTCAGTATTGTGTGACCAGTCTAGTTTATTGTTCAGATAAACACCCAGGTACTTGTAGGATGTCACCATCTCAATGTCTGTTCCTTGTATGTTTACTGGTACTGTGAGGGGTTGTCCTCGCCTGCGGCAGTCCACCACCAGCTCCTTAATTTTCCTCGCGTTGATCTGGAGGTAGTTTCGATGGCACCAGTCAACGAAGTCCTGGATAAGTCCTCTGTACTAAGCTTCATCTCCGTTGGAGATGAGGCCGATGATCGCAGAGTCATCAGAGAACTTCTGTAGATGGCAGTGTGTTGTGTTGTGTGAGAAGTCCGCAGTATAAAGGTTGAACAGGAAGGGAGCCAAAACCGTTCCCTGGGGGGCCCCCGTGCTACTGATGATCGTGTCAGACACACAATCCCGGGTTCTCACAAACTGTGGCCGGTTAGTGAGGTAGTCCAGGATCCATGAGGACAGGTGCTGGTCCACCCCTGCACACAGCAGCTTGTCCTTCAGGATCATCGGCTGGATGGTGTTGAAAGCACTGGAGAAGTCAAAGAACATGATCCTCATTGCGTTCCTGGGCTTTTCCAGGTGGGACAGAGAACGGTGAAGGAGGAAGATCACTGCATCCTCCACCCCGATGCCATGCTGGTAAGCGAACTGGAGTGGATCCATCACTGGTCCCACCAGGGGGCGGAGGTGAGCAAGGAGCAGTCTCTCCAGGGTCTTCATCATGTGAGACGTCAGGGCCACTGGTCTGTAGCTGTTCAGGTCTTTGGGGTGGCAAGTCTTTGGTACAGGTACCACACAAGATGTTTTCCACAACTGTGGTACCCTCCCCAGCTTCAGGCTCAGGTTGAAGATGTGCTCCAAAATCCCACACAGCTGGTCTGCACAGGACTTGAGGAGCTTTGCGCTGATGCCGTCCGGTCCCGAGGCCTTCCTTGCCTTGATCTTCCTCAGCTCCGTCCTCACCTGGGTCTTAGTGAGGGTCAGGTTGGGGGGCTGTGTGTTGGGAGTGGGGGGGTGTTGGTGGAGTGGGGTGTGGGCAGCAGGTCTTGATGACTTTAGAGGCAGCAGTGGTTGTTGTGCAGTCGGGGGGGGGGGGGGCGGTTGGTCAAACCTATTAAAAAACAGGTTCAGATTGTTCGCCCACTCCCTGCCCCCTGTGGCCTGGGGGGAGGTAATCTGGAGCCCAGAGATGGTTTTAAGGTTTTTCTAGACCCCGCCGATGTCGCTCTGTGTCAGCTTGTCCTCCATCTTCTTCCTGAAGCTGTCCTTTCCTTCTCTGATCTTCCTCCTCAGCTCCCTCTGTACGGACTTCAGCATCTCCCTGTGCCCCGACCTGAAGATCCTTTCCTTCTCTCTCAGAAGTGTTTTTATCTCAGGGTTGATCCAGGGTTTGTTGTTCGAGCAACATCGTACGGTCTTGGTGGGTACAGTGTTGTCCACACAGAAGTTGGTGTAGTCCGTGATGGTGTGAGTGAGGCCATCGATGTCCTCACCATGTGGATCGCAAAGCTGCTCCCAGGCAGCGGTTTCAAAACAGTCCTTTAGCGCGTCCATTGCCTCCTCGTGCCGACCTGCCTCAAATCCTCCACCATCATCCCTGTCCCCAAGAAGCCACGGATTACTGGACTTAACGACTACAGACCTGTAGCGCTCACCTCTGTAGTCATGAAGTCCTTTGAGCGCCTGGTCCTGTCTCACCTCAAGTCCATCACCACACCCCTCCTAGACCCGCTGCAGTTTGCCTACCGTGCTAACAGGTCTGTGGACGACGCAGTCAACCTGGCCCTCCACTCCATCCTGCAGCACCTGGACTCCCCGGGAACCTACGCCAGGATTCTGTTTGTGGACTTCAGCTCCGCATTCAACACCATCCGCCCCGATCTGCTCCAGGACAAGCTGTCCCTGCTCAACGTGCCTGACTCCCTCTGCAGGTGGATCACCGACTTCCTGACGGACCGGAGACAGCATGTGCGCCTGGGGAAGTCTGTCTCAGACTCTGTTAGCATCAGCATTGGATCACCCCAGGGCTGTGTACTTCCCCCCCTACTCTTCTCCCTTTATACCAACTCCTGCACCTCCTCCCACCAGTCTGTTAAGCTGATTAAGTTTGCGGACGACACCACCCTCATCGGGCTCATCTCCAACGGCGACGAGTCCGCCTACAGGGAAGAGGTGGCCCAGCTGGTGTCCTGGTGCAGCCACAACAACCTGCAGCTGAATGCTCTGAAGACAGCAGAGATGATTGTGGACTTCAGGAAAGTCACATCCCCCCTGCCCCCCCTCACCATCACAGGCTCTCCCATCACCTTTGCAGATTCCTTCCGCTTCTTGGGCACCACCATCACCCGTGACCTCAAATGGGAGCCAACCATCAGCTCCCTCATCAAAAAGGCCCAGCAGAGGATGTTCTTTCTGCGGCAGCTGAGGAAGCTTAAGCTACCCACCAAGATGTTAGTGCAGTTCTACACGGCCATCATCGAGTCCATCCTCACCTCCTCCATAACTGTGTGGTACGCAGGAGCCACTGCCAGGGACAGACTAAGGCTGCAGCGCGTCGTGCGCACTGCTGAGAAGGTGATAGGCTGCAAACTCCCATCTCTCCAGGACCTGTACATCTCCAGGACTCGGAGGCGTGCTGGCCGGATCATAGCCGATCCTTCACATCCTGGTCACGTGCTGTTTGCCCCCCTCCCCTCAGGTAGAAGGCTTCGGTCCATTCGGACTAAAACCTCCCGGCACATGAACAGCTTCTTCCCCTCTGCCATCAGACTGCTGAACACTAAGTGACTTTTGACTCTCGTGCACTATGTACAGCAGCTCAACCAGACTCATGTCAATCACCACTGTTTTTCTGTTGCATTATTGACTGCACTATGTGGTACTTCACATTATCTGCTACATGCTAATTTTTTAAACTGCCTTGACTAGTACTACTCATTATTACTAGTATTATTATTATTATTACTTATTACTTATTTTTCTACACTTATTGCACGTTTCTAGTCCTTTAGTTTTTTATTTTATCCCTTTTTCTCATTATGTTTTTAATGTTGCAGCATGGCACCAAGACAAATTCCTAGTTTGTGTATCACATGAACAATGGCAATAATTCTGATTCTGATTCTGATTCCTCAGACCATAACTTCATCATGCACATGACTGGAGGTTGTCTGTGTACTCGGGGTTTGTACACCGGCAGGAGATGAACCAAGTTGTGATCCGATCTCCCAAGTGGGGGGGGGCGGAGTGGTGATGAGGTGTACGCCTCCTTAGTATTTGCATAGAATAAATCCAGTGTTTTATTGTCTCTAGTGTGGCATGTAACATACTGGGTGAACGTGGGCAGAATGGGGGACAGTAAAATATGGTTGAAATCACCTGAGATGAGTAGGAGAGTATCTGGGTGTTCTGTCAGCAGCCTGCCAGTTAGTAAGTGAATGGTGTCACGTGCTGTCCCCGCGTTCGCCGTCGGATTTGCATAAATAACAATGCAGATCACGTGTGAGTATTCCCTCGGGAGATAGGTAGGCCGCATACTAACAGCTAGCAACTCAGTGTCTTTGTTGCAGTGTTGTTGTTTAACCGTGATATGTCCCGGTCTGCACCAGCTGTTATTGACATACATTATCACTCCTCCGCCCCTTGCCTTCCCACTTGCTGGTGTCCGAGTCTGCCCGTATTGCGTGGAAACCCTCCAGTTTGATGTTAGCATCTGTTGCTAGTTCTGTTAGCCACGTCTCAGTAAACAACATCAAGCTAATCTCTCTGAAGACGCTCTCGTAGCGGGAGATAGCTGCTAGCTCGTCAGTCTTATTGAGCAGCGATCGTACATTCCCCATAATAACGGATGGGAGGAATGGTCTGTACCTTATATTCCTCGCCCGCTGTCTTACTCCAGCTCGACATCCACACCGTTTCCGTCTTATTTCTCCTGGTATGTCAAGTTTTTGCATTAGCATCGTGGGCCGGTTAAGTGCTAACAGCTGGTCTCTATTGTACTGCCTCCTGCAATAAACAGTGACTCCGTCCACTGGCTCAGGAGACATTTGGGTGATCTACGTGTCTGATATGTGTTATTAGTATTTATTAGTAGTAATATTTAGTATTAAGGTGTGTTTAAGGTGTCCCAATTGCCTAGTTTGTGTTATTAGTATTCATTAGTATTAGTATTTATCAATAAGGTGTGTTATTACCTTATTAGTAGATATGTATCTATTACCTTGGCATTCGTTCGGAAAGCAGAGTAAGAATTTCATTGCTCAGGAAATGTAGCATTTCTTAACTATGCACATGATAATAAAGCCTTTGAATCTCTTGAATATACTGTATGTCTTAATTCAATTAAAAGTGGGGGTCATTAAATGTCCCTGCTATCTTAAAACAACTCAAACTACCAGAGCAAAAGTCAGGATATTTTCAGAAAAAAAAGAAAAAGAAAGAAGGTTAGAGCCCTATAAATGCATTGCATTTTTTATGGATGTTGTTTTTCTCCTAAATTCTTCATTTTTCTCCTAAATTCTTTTTGCAGTTTTGGATTTTTTGGAATTCTGCAGTTCATATTTTAGATTTTATTTAAGATTTCGCTTTGTTGTTCAATCCTTGACTTCATTCATGGCCTGACGAAGCGTAATTTCATATAGTCCTACACAAGCTGAAGCAAAAATGTATTTTGTTTTGTTTCAATTTGTTTCTCATTTCTATGAGGAATTCACACACACACACACACACACACACACACACACACACACACACACACGCACGCACGCACACGCACACACACACAAACACAGAGTGGGAAAAATAAGTATTGAACACATCAGTATTTTTCTCATTAAATATATTTCTGATGGAGCCATTGACCTGAGATTTTCATCAGACATCAGTAACAACCCAAGGAACCCATACATACATAGAAATCAAGGCAGCTGTTTTCACAAGACGCAGAATGACATAAGGAAGTATTGAACACGTTTAGTGAAATTCATTTAATATTTAGTAGAAAAGCCTTTTTTTTGGTAATAACAGCTTCCAGATGCTTCCTGTATGGAGAAACTAGGTGCAGACATTGCTCAGAAGTGATTTTAACCCATTTTTTAACACAGACTGTCTTCATATCTTGAAGGTTCCGTGGGTGTCTTCTATGAACTCTGATCTTCAGTTTGTTCCATAGATTTTTTTTGGATTCAGGCCAGGTGACTTGCTGGGCCATTCTAGCAGCTTTATTTTCCTTCTCTGGAGCCAGTTGAGAGTTTCCTTGGCTGTGCGTTTGGTATCATTCTTTTGCTGAAATTTCTACCCTTGTTTTATCTTCAGTATCTTGGCAGATGGCAACAGCTTTTCATCAAGGATGTCTCTGTACATTTGTCCATTCATCTTTCCTTCAATTATATGAAGTTTGCCTGTATCATGTGCTGAGAAACACCCCACACCATGATGCTTCCACCTCCAAACTTCACTGTTGGTGTAGTGTTTTTGAGCTGATTTGCAGTGCCATTTCTCTTCCAAACATGCTGTGTGTTGTTGCATTGAAAAAGTTAAATTTTGGTCTCATCGGACCAGACTATATTCTCCCAGTATTTTACTGGCTTGCCCAAATGTTGTGCAGCAAACTATAAATGGTAAATGGCAATCACTTATATAGTGCTTTTATGCTCATCTCTAGATGACCAAAGCGCTTTACAGACCCTGCTATCCACCCATTGGATGGATACAACTGATGCCCACTGATGGTGGCATTGTTGCTCAACATGGTGCTGTCCAGACCCACCAGGAGCAATTAGGAGTAAAGTGTCTTGCCCAGGGACACAATAGCAGGATATCCGGGGAGAGCGGGATTCAAACCTCCAACCATCAGGTTATTGGACAACCTGCTCTACCTCCTGAGCCACTGCCGCCCCCCTAAATGAGCTTCATCATGCTTTTTCTTCAGCAATGGAATCTAGTGAGGTGAGCGTGCATGGAGTCCATGTCGGTTGAGTGCACTACTTATTGTTTTCTTTGAAACAGCAGTATCAGGTCTTTCTGGAGCTCTCCATGAGTGGTCTTTGGCTCTTGGGTAAGTCTTCTGATAATTCTTTTGACTCCTTTGTAAGAAATCTTGTGAAGAGCTCCTGGTCATGGCCAGTTTATGGTAAAATGGTGTTCTTTCCACCTCTGAATGATGGCTCCAGCAGTGATCACTGGAATGCTCAGCAGTTTAGAAATGTGCCTGAAACCAATGCCATCGTGATGTTTTGTAACAATAAGGTTGCAACTGTCTTAAGAGAGCTGTTTGTTTTTACTCATCATGAGTTCTTTGTGGTGTAACAATCTAATATTCATAGACCCTTTTAAAGGCTATCAGTCAGGTCTTAACCAGCTAAAATTAATTTGCACTGATGGGGCATGGGATAGCTTTCTAAATTCTGGTGAATTTCAGCTTGTTTCCTAGCTTTCTATGCCTTTTTTGCACCTCTTTTTCTTCATGTGTTCAGTACTTATTCCCCGTGTCATTCCACTTTATTAAATAGAACTTGTTTTGTGAATACAATTACCTTGATTTCTTTGTATGTATAAATTGCTCGGGTTGTTACTGATATCTGTTGAAAATCTCAGGTCAATGGTTCCATCAGAAATATGTTTAATGAGAAAAATGTTAATGTGTTCAGTACTTATTTTCCTGCTATATATACGTATATATAGCGGGGCAGTGGTGGCCTCATGGTTAAGGATGTGAACTGCTGAGCATAGGGTCGCAGGTTTGATCCCTGGACTGGCAGGATCAGATCTGGGTGGGACAGATAACATAGCAGTGTTTTCCCCACCCTCCTTAACCCCACTGTGGTGCCCATGAGCAAGGCCCTTAACCCCAACAGCTCCAGTGGAGCTGCTCAGTGGCCACAGGTCAGTCTGTGGTTGTATTGGGCAGCTTCCAGGTTTGAGTATAAATAGGGCGTCCTTGAGAAAGAGAGGCTGCCTCTCAATGGAACTACCCTGTATAAAAGTTAAATTTTTAAAAAAAAAAGTGCTTTTGAAATATTTTCTGGTAAATTTGCAACTTTATTTTTTACAAGCTATACTTTGTTTTCATAAATCTGATAAATTTCTCACAAATTTCTTTATGACATTGGTCTTGTAGATATAATACTTTTCTTCTTAAACATTTGTCTCTTTGGTAATCAGTTTGTGACTTTTATAACATAAATTTGCAACCTTTTACAGTTGAATTTGTTGCCTTTGGCCTTTTTAAATTTACTCACATATTTTAGATTTTTTTTATTTAAAAGTTGTAGCACAGGCCCATTTTTAATCCATTTTTAAATCAGTGAAATGCAAAGAAAATGTAAAAGCAAAACCAAATGTAAAAGGAAATTCATAGATGTATCCAATAAGAGTCAAACTACTCAGTAAATTATAATTTTGTATTGAAGTTATGAGGAGTAAACATGCGCTTGCATATTTATGACACACTTTTGCAGACATCACTGAGATTTTTAATAAAGTTAGCATTTTGCTACACTGATTTTTTTGTTTGTTTGTTTTTTGTGTTATATAAAATACTTGGATCTGTAGGCAGAGCATACCTTGGCTGTAATGAGCACCAGAAACTTATCACCATGCTGCCTTAAATCTACAACAAAGTCAGCAAAGTACTGGTAGACATTTAGACTTTTGCCTACTTCCAGAGTTTCTGCTGGTGATTTTGAGTTAATTTGGCAGTGTGTCAATATCATGATAGAGCAGTTCCAGGATGCCGCTATAGCATCTTGACCCTCAGGCACCACTATGGACATTGTTAAACTTATGGGCAAATTTTTCCTCTTCATCTGATCATCATTGTGGCTGTGTTAGTGCATATGGCACATTTGGCACATTTTTTGGAACAAAGCCTCTTTGGAATTCAATTTTATTTTTTTCTAAAACACCAGTACAACACTGTGAAACAAACTGCTCCCTATGGGAGTCACTGAGGAGGGGGCTGTCCACTTCCTGGATGCTGCTGTGGAACTTTCAGAGACTGGTGTCCTGCTTCAGTTAAGCCATTAGAATAGCTTGCCAAGGGTGTAGGCCTTCTTGGTCATTCAAAACCTTGCGGCTGTATGTCACAGCTCTAATCTACACTGTATGTGTCACAGTTTGAAGATGGAAGTTACGTGAACGTGCAATTTAGAATGTAAGACTCCCAAACCACAACAACCCAAACACTCACAGAGGCAGAAGGTCAGTTAAGTGTTTTTCTGTACAAATGCCAAGCAATTTACAAACACACAAGTTCAATAAAAACACAAATAGGTTAAAAAAATTTGTAACAGCCTTAACTAAAAAAAATGATAGCATCATCTTATGTTCTAAAAATAGATGAGAATTAACCCAGACAAAAAAAAAAAGTATCTTTATTTTGCCTGGTGTAAAAATGGGAGTCACTTTTTTACAGTATAAAGGGGGAGGTAGATGCTGGATATAGATATATAAGCGCCTTTCACATTACGAGTGTGCACATGCAGACTATGCGACCCGACATCCGGTTCAAAGGTCAGGACTACCAAACATTACACTAGCCACCTTGCTTTTGTATAGAGACAGTACTGTCACACCTGAACAATTGCCATTTAAAGTCTGCTTCAAGCTTTAAATCGCCATTATGCCAGGTGCACATTGTGCCGTAATGAAGAGTGGGGACAGCATGTATCATCTAGAGCGGTGGAAAAAACAAACTTGTAGCATACATGCGTGTAACTTCAGGACCAGCGTGTGCACATGTCCGCTGCCATTCACGTTATATACATTCCTTACAGAGCTGAAGGACCCAGACTGATGTAAATGTTGGATTAAAGCAGTAAGTCTATATTATCACATAATTAAATACTGTTGTGTATTGTTCAAGTTCTAGCCTAATTGACACGAGTCTAAACCCTGAAGTAGTAGGTACGGACTGGCAGGCCTGGATCTAGGATATAGTTCTTTGTATATTGGTAATGAAGCTTGATCTACACACACATGTAATTAAGGCCATTGATAAGTAGGCTGGTATAAAATAAAATAAAAGATTTCTGCTGCTGGGGATCACCTATTCCTCTTCTTCTCCTTTTCCCTGCTGATTAATGCAGATCTGCAGGATTTAACACCTCTGAACATCACCGCTTATTTCCTCCTCACAGCTGTCTTTTAAAAAAAAATGGCCAACACACGCCAATTTATCACATTCTTTTTCATGTAAATTACAAACATTCTTTTGTAAATGTGAGGATTTTTCTTGTAAATTTGATAGATAGAGTAGTTTATTTGACAGGGACAGTGCAATAAACATAGACAATTAATCAATGACAATCAATCTGATGTGTTGCACATAGAGTGTATAGCTATTAGCTAATTTGCAACTCTTGTCCCTGGATGGGCTTTAGAAAAGAGAATCAAGTAAAGAAAAAAAAAAGAAAAAAAATACACAATAACCACATACATCAATGCAAAAAAGATTATAAATACACAATTATAAATATTATAAATATTATAAATATTATAAATACACAAATATAACAACCTGACTCACATTTGCCTATTTCAGGCCTCTCTCCTTTCAACACTCACTATAAACAAACACATTCATTCCTTCCCTTCATTCACTCTCACCTTGCAGACAATCAATTCATACATGAGTACATTCTTGTTTATTTTTCAGCCAGTTTTTAACCTTTTTAGTGAATGTTTTAAAGTCCGTTATTATTTTAATTACATTTGGTATTGTGTTCCAGATGTGACTGCCCTTTATAGAGAAAGCTGTTTGTCCAAATGTGGTTCTGCGGTGGAATATTTTACAGTTATTGTTAACAGAACTCCTGGTGGCTCTGCTGCTGTTCTGTCTTTGGACAAAACCAGCAAGTGGCTCGGGTGCTGATTTATGGAAACATTTGAACGTTAATTTCAGAAAACAGAGGTCAATGAAACTCTCAAAACTCAATAGGTTGCAGGATTTTCCTGCAGAGCTAGAGCCATTTTACTCAGAAATGTGCAGCTTCTTACTTGAAAATTTGCAGCTTTTTATTATTCATAATTTTGCAGCTTTTTCCTCATGAATTTAGAACTTTTCTTACTCTTGAATTTGCAGTTTTAAAAAAAAGCTTAAACTTGCAGCATTTTACTCAAATCTTATATCTGCAGCATTTTAGGTTGTAAACAGTTGGAAATTTACACCTTCTTTTGTCTTTTTGCTAAAGTTGTGGCTTCTTACCCATAAAATTCCACTTTTTTGGTCAGAAATTGGCAGCTTTTAACTGAGACTCACATCCCTTTTTTTTTTTTTTTTGTCAGGTCAGGCATTGGCTTGCTTGCTACTGGATAACCATGAAAACTGGTACTACCTGTCTCATGGGTCGGGCCGTCGGCAACTCAACTGGCATCCCAGCCCTTCCGAGGGCATGAAGGGTGAAACAGGGCATCCTGGCAGAACTAAAAACAATAACTGCCACAGGTCTGTGGTGGACCACTCCCAGTTACACAGGGTGAGACTGGACATCCTGGCAGATAAACACATCTGTCTCAAGGTCTGTGGTGGACTGTGCCAGTCAGTGCATTGTGACATGCACTACACAAAGAGCAGAGATAAACAAACCTATAATCTGGTCAGTCACCGCAACAGATACTGGAGTCAGTTTGTCTTGGCTTGTCCTTGCCACTGATAATACCTTTATCTGCCAAGAATGTGCCGCTAGTTCAGCAAAAGCTAGCGGTACTCAAATACTTTGCAAGCAGTTTCATGAAATGGTCCATCAGAAAGCAACTCATACCGGCTCAGACGTCACCCAGGTTTACAAGGTCCACGCTGATCTGTTCACACTCTGACAGGCAGCGAAAAGTAAGCTAGGAGCAGGAACACAAAAGAAGAGGAAAACAGCAGCCTTGTATGTAGCAGAATGGAATGTACGCACTCTGTTGGACAGAACAACTTCATAGTGCCCAGAAAGACAGACCGCGATTGTGGCCCTGGAAATGAACAGGTACAATGTAGACATAGCTGCACTTAGTGAAACAAGATTGCCTGGATATGACAGCTTGGAAGACAATGGGTACATCTTTTGGAGTGGAAGATCAACTCAAGAAAGGAGAGAAGCAGGAGTGGGCTTTGCAGTTAGAAAGGAGATAGCAGCAATGCTTGATGAGGAACTGGTGCCAATCAACGACAGGACAATGACTACGAGACTCCCACTACAGCGGAATATGTATGCCACACTCATCAGTGTATATGCCCCAACAATGACCAACACAAAGGAGGTGAAGGAAGAGTTCTACAGTGATTTACGTGAGACTATCAGGCGTGTACCGACTGATGACAGGCTGATACTCATTGGAGATTTTAATGCCAGAGTTGGTTCAGACACCAAGAAATGGAGTGCTAGGCAGTCATGGAGTAGGCAAGTGCAATGCTAATGGACAACTTCTACTTGCACTATGTTAAGAGTACAACCTTGTGATAACCAACACTCTATTTAAGCACAAGGACACACAAGAAGACATGGATGCACCAAGCACTGCACTACATCATAGAAAGGCAGAGAGACATAAGGGATGTATTGGGCACTAGAGCAATGAGAGGCACGGACTGTGGTACTGATTATGCTGAGATCTAGATTAAGGTTTTGCAGACAAAAACAGCACTGCAGGACGGGTGCGAAGCCACCACGGAAGCTAAACACTAGTGCACTGAAAGACCAAAAGAAGCAGGAAGAACTTACACAGGAAATGGATGAAAAATTGAAAGACTGGGACAGCAACAACTCAGAGAATGACACAGAAGAGAAATGGGCAACATTGAAGAATATTGCTGCACGGTGGCACAGTGGTTAGCACTGCAGCAGCACAGTTTACTCTTGGCCGGGGGATCGTGGGATTGTAGGTTCGATCCCAGCCCCCGACCAACAGTGATCTGTGTGGAGTTTGCATATTCTCCCCGTGTTTGCGTGGGTTTACTCTGGGATTTCTCCGGTTTCCTCCCACATGCCAAAAAACATGCAGGTTAGGTTAATTGGAGTCTCTAAAGTGGCCCTAGGTGTGAATGTGTGTGTGAATGGTTAAAGGATATTGCCGTATCGTGGCTGCTTCATCCATCCAGGTGGTGGATGCCCTCAATTTCCCCTCTGGGGATCAATAAAGTATACTAAATACTTAAAAAAAAAAAAATATGGTGTATCAGACTGCGAGTGATGTATTAGGCTACCCTGGGAGGGAACATCAAGATTGGTTTGATGATCATGATGAACACCTGAAGAAACTACTAGAAGCGAGGAATACAGATAGGCAGGAAAACCTACAGTGCAAGGTCAAAGAAGAAGAAATACTCAAAGGCTCAGAGTGAGCTACAGAAGTACACCAGAGAGAAGAAGTCCAACTGGTGGGATGAAAAAACTGAGAAACTTCAAACTGCAACAGACAGGAAGGACATGAAAATATTCTTCACAGGTTTGAGAGAAATCTACGGCCCTAAACCAAGAGGACTGATCGAACTAAAGGCTATGGATGGTGAAACGGTTTTGCAGGAGAAAGACAAGATCCTGGACAGATTTGCAGACCACTTTGACCAACTACTAAACAACCCTGGAGATCTCACTGAAGAGGCTAAAGAAGCTCTAGTGCAGCGACCAGCTGTATCAAGTCTGGATGAACCACCAAATTTTGATGAACTAATGGCAGCTATCAGGACAACACAGGATGGTAAAGCTCCAGGAAGGGATGGAATTCCAGCAGAAGTGTGGAAATTTGGTGGTGTTCAGCTGACCAACTGCCTGCACAAGCTCATCCAAGAGATATGGGATGCCCAGAAAGTACCTCAAGACTGGAAGGATGCAAGTATCGTGACTTTGTTCAAGAAAGGTAACAGGAAAGATTGTGGAAATTACCAAGGTATATCACTGCTAGCCACTGTTGGTAAGATTCTCTCACGTGTACTTCTTAACAGAATCAGTGAACACATCTCGCAGAATGTACTACCGGAAACCCAGTGCAGCTTTAGAAGTGGAAGAAGCACAATGGACATGATTTTCTGCTTGAAACAGGTTCAAGAAAAGTGTATCGAACATAACATGACGCTTTATGTAGTCTTTATAGACTTCAGTAAAGCCTTCGATACTGTTTCGCGACAAGGACTTTGGCAGGTACTCAAGAAATATGGTTGTACAGAGAAGTTTGTCATCCTGATCGAGGCACTCCATACAGATATGCAAGCAAATGTGGTAATGAGTGGTTCAGTATCTAAAGACTTTTCAGTAAGCAACGGGGTGAAACAAGGGTGTGTGCTGGCACCTACACTCTTCTCGCTATATCTGGCAGCCATGCTTGAGGTGGCCCCCAAAGACACTTCAGAAGGATTATACATTCAAACAAGGAAAGAAGCAGACTTGTTCAATGTGGCACAGTTTAAAGCCAAGAGTAAGACATCGATAAAGGTAGTGAGATAAATGGTCTTTGCTGACCACAGTGCTCTAGTTGCACACAGCGTGGAAGATTTGCAATCTTTAGTGGAGAAATTTACAAGAGCAGCTAGCCAATTCAGCCTCCAAATCCACATCAAGAAGACAGAGTGCCTTTATCAACCACCAAAGTTCCAGTTATCAACATCACTGTATCACTCTGGTACAGAGCCACTAGTCAAGTGCAAGACTTTCAAGTAACTAGGGAGTACTGTTTCAGAGAATGCTAGGCTGGAGGATGAACTATCTCTCAGAATGGGAAGAGCGAGCTCTGTGTTTGGAAACTTGAGGGAGAGACTGTGGAACAATCGACATGTGTCTATCCATGTGAACTGCAAAGTGTACAGAGCGACAGTACTGGCTACTCTATTGTACGGTGCTGAAACTTGGACTGTCTACAGAGTGCAGGTGAAGAAACTCCATGCGTACATGATGAGACACCTTCTAGCCATAATGAACATCTCATGGAAAGACAAGATAACCAACATAGAAGTGTTGAAACGAGCTGGCCTACCATCAATGGAGGACATGCTAATACAGATGAACCTGAAATGGCTCGGACATGTTGAGAGGATGGACCACCAGCGTCTCCCTCGGCAGTTACTCTACTCACAGTTATGGTAGGGCAAACGCAATCAGGGTAGACAGAGGCTCAGATTTAAAGACACTGTAAAAAGAAACTTGAAGAAGTTGGACATAGACAGGAGTTCCTGGCAGCGGAAGGCTAAGGACAGAGCTGTGTGGAGGAATCTGATCAGACCTAAATGAAACAGTCATTGTCGCCCACGACAGACTGCTATGATGATGATGATAAAATAAAATTGCAAATCATGAAAACGTGTATTACTTAAACTATAGTAGTATCGACCTATAGATCTAAGTAAGCAGGCTATGCCTTGTAGTGAAATTTACTCATAATGACAAAACCAGAGTTGAGCTGTCAAACCACTCGCTTACCTTCTTTGTAGTCGTTTCAGAGTCTCGCAAGTAAGGGTGCTTGGTCCTTTGACAACAAAAAGCCTGCTATGTCAGCATACATACAGCGGGGCCATTTTGGCCAATTTCTGCAACGTGGCCACGAATGCAAGTGCAACTAGTTCATCCTTGTGTTTGCGGGTACAACTGGGAAGACCCCTACGCATACAATATGCTCGTAGATCAGGAACTTTCCATAAATTAAATATATCGATAGAGCATGTTTGGTGGCCACGTTCCCATGATGCTTTGCACGAGCCGAGATGCGAAAGTCGCTTATTGGCAGACGGGCAGCGCAGATGTGAGGATGCAGGCAGGGCGACATCATAGCGCCATGCCTACTGAAGGGGACTGTTGGCAGGAGTTGTCCTCTGGCACCTCACATTCAAGCCGACCGCAGCCTGTTACAGCTTAGTGTTAGTTTAGTAGCTACTAACCCCTTGTCACATGGATCATCTTTGTGTCTTGTAATAAAGTTTGGGTTTAGTGCACTTCTGCCTCCGCTGTCCTATTTCCAGACATAACAATGTGCAGACCCAATCACTGGAGTGAATTACAAATACAAATACAGATGGATCAAAGGCTCAGGGAATGGGAGGGTGGCATTTGATGTTTTTATTCCTGAACTCAGATTTGAAAAGGGGGGTGTGAATATTAGACCACATGTCTGTACTCAGAGCAGAAATGGTGACTATGGGCACTGTGGTGGGTTGAAGGACAGAGTAGAAGCTATTTGTCATGAACACCCCTTCAGGACAAAAACAAACCCACCCGCTTGACTGCAGTGAGACAATTTATTCACAGAAAAAAGAAACATAACAGTCCAAAAATAACTGTGCAGATGATACAAGAAGGGCAACAAGAACAACTTACACTGTACAGCTTCTCCAGGGCTGAGAAATCCCTGGAGGAAAGGAGGGGGTGACTGTCCAAGGAACAGGAGTTCAGTCAAAACACAATTGTGACTGCCGCACAGACAGAGGGGAATGGCAGTCAATAAATAATGGGGAGAATGATGAGCTGCAGGTGTGCTGGGTGGGTGACCTAATTCTAACTGCTCACAGCTGGGAAGACCTGAGAGGTAGAGCGCAAACAGCAGGTGGGTGTGCCTGAGATGAGGAAAGAGCTCTGCCATGGAACAGAAAAACAACCCAATAAACCTATACAGAAGATAACCAAAATCAGACTCACAGATAAACAATACTAGAAATAAAGTGAGGGTTTGAGCTCAGCAACAACCAGAGCTCAGACACATGACACTTTTCAGTCATATCACTAGTCAACACCAAATTTATTGTCTTGTGGGGGACCCAGACAATACATTCTCTACTCAGACTGAATGGCACAGGAGGAGACACTTAAAGGCTGTGAAACGGATATGCAGGACAGACTGTGGTTTTCTCCATAAGACCACATGATAATGCGCATTCTCCTCCGGACTGCATAATAATGTGCCGACAGGCTGGGTGACAAAAGGAATTGTTATTGTAAGTGTATGTATTGTAATGTGAACCCCCCAAGTCGTGAGGTGAGTTTGTATGGTATAAAAGAGAGATGCCAGCATCCTGGGTTATTCTTTTTGTTGCCTGATGATAGAGAGAGAGTAATAAAGTCTGCTCTGCTCCAGATCACTGCCTCGCCTGCTCATTCCTCTCTCTACACTGGTGACCCTTGACGCATAATGAACTCGACGCAAACACCCCGGAGACGACCCGGACTGGTGGCGCCAGCACTGCGTGCGCCATTTCAGTCAAACTCCCAGACTTTTGGCTACATGACCTGAAGTCTTGGTTCCTCCACACTGAGGCCCAGTTTGCGCTCCGTGAGTGACGGCAGATGACACCAAATACTACTACGTGGTTGCAGCGCTGAACGCATGCACAACACAGCAGGTGGTGAGCCTGCTCCAACAGCCCCCAGCCCACGACAAATATGACGCTTTCACGACCGTGCTGACCCGGCGCTACACTCTCTCAGACTGCGAGAGAGCGGAAAGGCTCCTGACGTACTCTGAGTTGGGAGACGGGTTGACGGTCGAATTAATTGAGAAGATGTTGGCGTTGATGGGCACAGATGACGGGCATTTCCTCTTTGCCCACCTTTTCCTCCGGAACCTCCCGACAGCAGCCAGAGCAGTCCTAGCCAATTCACCGCTGCTGGCCACATGCAACTACTGGGCGCTAGCACAAGAGGCAGATTGGATTATCCTGACGACCAGAACCTTTGCTGTGAACGCAGCGGCGTTGGAACCCAGTGAGACAGCCAGCGGGAGCGAGGAGCCAGCGATGGTGGCCACAGCGAAGGCCAAGAAGCACCGGAGTGACACACGCTGCTTCTACCACCACTGTTTTGGAGAAGACGCACGCTGATGCGTGCCACCATGCCATTTCAAGCGCTCGGGAAACACCAGGACCGGCAGTCGGTAGCAGCTGCTCTATGTGATAGAATCACGGTCGGGGAGACGGTTCCTCGTGGACTCCGGCTCCCAAAAGAGCCTCATCCTGCCATCCTACGCAGACCGGCTGGCGGGAAGTAGTGGCCCCAAGCTGGTGGCCGCAAACGGCTCAGACATTAAGACTTTTGATGAGAGGACACTGACTATATCCTTGCAAGGCTGTACGTGCCAATAGACATTCGTAATAGCGGCATGTAACTTCCCCATTTTGGGCACAGAATTTTTGAGTGCACACGGACTATTAGTCAATGTGGCTAACAGACGCCTGATTAACGCAATGTCTTTTGATTCTCTGCCCTGTACAGCTAGAGGAGCTGGGTCCACAACACTAGCCAACGTCACAGCTCCAGGGGGTAAGTTCCACACACTACTCACCCAGTTCCCAGCACTCACGGTTCCGACGTTTTCGACGGCCATCACTAAACACGGGGTGGAGCACTTCATTACCACCACAGGACCGCCTGTTTTTGCGCAACCTTGGCGCCTGGACGCAGCTAAACTGGCTGGTGCACGCGAGGAGTTCGCCATCTTGGAAAGGTTGGGCATCATCAGGCGCTCAAATAGCCCATGGGCATTCCCGCTAGATATGGTGCCTAGAGCTGAGGGATCGTGGTGGCCATGCGGAGATTTCCGCAAATTAAACCACGCCACAGCGCATGATTACTACCCAATCCCCAATATTCAGAATTTTTCCGTCCACCTCACTGGGGCACGCATTTTGTTCCAAGGTGGACCTGGTCCACGGTTACCACCAGGTCCCAGTACGCATGGAAGAAATACCCAAAACGGCAGTCATAACCAAGTTTGGTCTTTTTGAGTTCTTACACATGCCTTTCGGGTTAAAAGGCGTGGCACAGACATTCCAACGCATGATGGATGCGGTGCTGGGCAATCTGCCGTTTCTGTTCATCTACCTGGACGACATCCTGGTGGCCAGCACGTCCGAGGACAAACACGTAGCCCACCTCAGGACAGTTTTCCAGAGGTTGGAAGAGCACGGGTTAATAATCAACCCAGCGAAGTGCCAGTTCGGGGTTACGGGAATCGATTTTTTGGGCCACTGCATCTCACCGGAGGGCGCGATACCCTCACCGGACAAAATGCGCACAGTGGCAGATTTTTCCCACCCTCAGATGGTCACGGCACTGCAGGAGTTTTTGGTGATGGTTAACTTTTACAACCGTTTCCTCCCCTGCGCAACCCAGCTCATGCAGCCGTTGTACGCCGTGCTTAAGAAATGGAAACCGGAGGACAGAGTCGACTGGACTCCTGAGCGAGAGCAGGCATTTTCCGAGGCCAAAACAGCTCTAGCGAACGCCTCACTACTGGCGCACTTGGACTCGGCAGCTCAGATAGCGCTGACTACCGACGCATCGGTCATGGCCATAGGGCCATCATGGAGCAGCGTGTAGCCAGTTCTTGGCAGCCGCTCACCTTTTTTAGCAGGTCTTTGCGTGACAATGAGCGTAAATACAGCGTGTTCGACAGGGAGTTACTGGCTCTCCACCTGGCTATATGCCACTTCCAGTTCTGGCTGGAAAGGCACAGCTGTGGTCCACAAGCCACTAACGTATGCTATGGCCAAGGTTTCGGAATCATGGTCGGCCCGGCAGCAGAGACAGCTGGCTGCGATCTTGGAGTTTACCACCAACATTCAGCATGTGGCTGGTAAACTCCATGTGGTGGCAGACTGCCTCTTGTGCACATTAGTGGCCCCAGTCTACGTAGGGATAGATTACATGGCCATGGCCACCGAGCAGATCAGCGATGCAGACGTTTGCGCGCTCCAGTCTGGACCAACAGGGTTAAGGCTGGAGAGCAGAGTACTGCAAGACGCAGGGCCCCCCCTAATCTGTGACGTCTCCACAGGCCGCCCATGCGTGGTGGTCCCACGCGCTTGGCGCCGCCGCGTTTTTGAGTCGGTTCACTCCCTGGCGCACCCAGGAGTGCACGCGTCAGTCAAAATGGTGGGCACAAAGTTTGTCTGGCCAAGCCTGCGTAAACACGTAAAAGAGTGGGCTGCAGCCTGCATAGCATGACAACAAGCCAAGGTGCACAGGCACACAAAGACCCCCCTTGAGCCATTCCATATCCCAGCTAAGAGGTTTGACCACGTTCACGTGGACCTCGTGGGCCCCCTCCCGCCATCGCAGGGGTTCACGCACCTCCTGACAGTAGTGGACCGCACCACGCGCTGGCCCGAGGCGGTGCCTCTAGCTTCCACCGCATCCACAGAAATTGCATGCGCTTTTTTGACGACATGAAAGGCACGCTTCAGCGCCTCTTCGGATATCACATCCGAACGGGGCCCACAGATCGTTTCCTACCTCTGGTCCATGATGGCCCGGAGCCTGGGCATCATAATTCATCGCACGACCGCGTACAACCCCCAGGCCAATGGGTTATGCGAGTGTTTCCATAGATCACTTAAAGCAGGACTCAGGGCTTCACTTACGGATGCAAATTGGGTGGACTGGTTGCCATGGGTTCTAATAGGGTTGTGTTCAGCACTGAAGGAGGATTTGGCTGCCTCCCAAGCAGAGCTTGTTTTTTCCCAGCCGCTGTGGCTCCCCGGAGAATTTTTGCCTGACAACCCCGCGCCGAACACTGATCCATCCCCGCCTTCACTACATAGCGCAGAGGCAGGGACGGTACCCAGCCTGGCCCACCACTGTTTTCCCCTTGCTTTCGTGCCAAGGACGTTGAAGGATGCGTTGTTCGTGTTTGTCAGGCACGATGCCCACCGGACCGGGTTGCGCCTGCCCTATAACAGCCCTTTCAGAGTGTTGGAACCTGGGGATAAACATTTTGTGTTAGACTTGGGGGGATGCAGAGGAACAATCTGTATAGACAGGCTTAAGCCCACCTTCGTATTAGCAGATGAGCAGGTGGTGTTGGCCCGTAGCTCCTTGGCGCGGACGACCCCAACTGAGAACTCCCAAGGTAGATGACTCGTCAGCTCAGTCACAATGGCATGGTGAAGATGTGCCCCCCCCAATGTCCCCCCACAGACGGATGCGCCTCCAGGAGCGCCCCACCGGCACAGCAGCGCCTCGGAGCTGGCGACCCTCCGTTACAGCCGCTACGGACGTCAGCTGAAGCCCACAGGACATGAGGGATAAGGCCCAGTCTGAGTTTTCGGGAGGGGAGGGCAGACAATACATTCTCTAATCAGACTGAATGGCACAGGAGGAGATGCTTAAAGGCTGTGAAACAGATATGCAGGACAGACTGTGGTTTTCTCCATAAGACTGCATGATAATACGCATTCTCCTCCGGACTGCATAATAATGCGCCAACAGGCTGGGTGACAAAGGGAATTGCTATTGTAAGTGTATGTATTGTAATGTGAACCCCCCAAGTCGCAAGGCGAGTTTGTATGGTATAAAAGAGAGATGCCAGCGACCTGGGTTAATCTTCTTGTTGACTGATGATAAGAGAGAGTACTCTGCTCCCAGCTCACTACCTCACCTGCTCATTCCTCTCTCGACAGTCTCATTTTTTTTTAGCTGATTTAGGATAATTTTGATATGCTGAATCCAAAAATCACATTGGTTTTGCTCAATCAGGTCGACTTTTTGAACTATGGCCACGTTTTTTACGTTTTTGTTTACATGTTTACATATTTTGAATGAATTTATTCATTCATTCATTCATTTTCACTTTATATGATGCAAAATTATTTTTTATTTCTTGAAATTCTCTGAATTTTGAACAATGATGACATAACATTCAATTTACATGTACTTACCTCTATCAGTGTCTACTATTCAGTTTACAGTACAACTGTACAACTGCTGTACAGCTGCTTACAACTTAGCATAAAAACCTGACCTGATCGAGAGAAACAGATGTCATTTTCTGATTCAGCAGTGCAAAATTGTCTTAAATCAGTTGAAAAAACACAGACAACTGACAAAAAAAAATTATTTTTGCTATGTTGTGTATACAGTGATTCTTCAGCAGTTTTATTAGCGATCAAAGAAGTGAAATCTAAAGCAAGACCAGATCTACTTGCAGAAGTAGTTCTCACATTGTTCAGACTTTACTGAGTGGGGTGTGAGGTGGATTTTATATGGGTTCCAGCACACATGTAGAGGGGAATGAGAGGGCTGACAGATTTACAAAAAGGGGCGTACAGAAGGAAGAAATAGACTTTACTCTCCAATATGGTCCTCCTGAAATTGTGGAATACATCAATGTCAATAAAAGAGCAGTGGGGAAAACCATGAGAAATGAAGGGAGAGGAAGATACTATTATGACATACAGAAACATGTTGAGAAGCAAAAACAGCCTTTTACTTGTAAAAGAAAGGATTCAGTTGTTTTAACCAGGCTGAGGCTTGGGCACTGTGGGCTTAGAAGTGGGCTGACTCTAAAGGAAAACACCCTGATGGCAAATGTTACTGTGGAAGTGTGGAAACAATTGTCTCCTGTTATAATCCACTGTAAGAAGTATGCTAGACAACGGAGGAAACTGTTGAGAGACCTGGGATCCTCCGGAGAAACAGTTTTTAACATGCACACTTTGATGAATCTGGACATCTGGAGTAAAGTTAAAAAACTGCTGGAGTTTCTGCACAGAACTGGGTTGCAAGGGAGAATTGAAGATACAGCTGCCAACCTGACGTATGAACTGTGGAGGGCAGCAATACGCCACTGATGCGTCTAGTCTGCCTTAACCAAGAAGAAGAAGACGACCCAAGATGGCGCCGAGACGGGTGGAAGATGTCGTGTTGTGATCCCAGGCTTGGTGAGAAAAACAGGCTGTGTCTCAGTTCAGGTTCTGCGTCCTCCAAGTGCGCATTTCTAGGTCAGATACTAGTGATGGTTGATGATGTTTCATGGAGTGTGTGGAACATTTGCCTGTGTCGACCACAGAGATATAATAGGCTAGAGTGTTCACAGCTAACATTTTTGATGGCAAATTTAGACGCCATATTGATACTGATATGGTCCTGTTGTAACAAAGGGATAAACAAATAATGGGTTCTTGTATTTATTGTTATCATATAAGCTATGCATATATAACGTTATGAACGCAAATTTTAATGAGAATATGTCCCGATTTAAAGTTGTTTTTATTCTTTTTGTAGTGTCCAGCTGCAGAGAGCTTCATGATGTTTGTTTATTTAGCAGTTTGCAGCTTATGGCTGCTGCTATTCTTGCCGAGAATTAATAATAATAATGCATCAGATTTATATAGCGCTTTATCATAGTCACTCAAAGACGCTTTACAAGTAGATACATTATTCATTCACTCCAGACAGACAATGGTAGTAGCAAGCTACTACCGTAGCCACAGCTGCCCTGGGGCAGGCTGATGGAAATGTGGCTGCCAATCCGCGCCAACGGCCTCTCCGGCCATCACCAAACATTTATACACATTCATACCCAGTGTCATAGACACAGGAGGCAAGGTGGGTAAAGTGTCTTGCCCAGGGACACAACGGCAGGATATCTGGGGAGAGCGAGATTCGAACCGCCGACCATCCGGTTATTGGATGACCTGCTCTACCTCCTGAGCCACTGCCGCCCCAAATTGCATCCCCTCCGCCAGAGCTATAAAATGTAACACTACAGCCAGGCTTGTAACCATTTGTGCATTTTTAGAAGTACTCATTATACATGTTTAGAAGTAAAAATCGTTATTACCTCTTGTAAATTCTCTTTAAATTGTGTTTATTCACCAGACGTTTTAGTGTTTCAAACAGGGTTAGAAATCATAGTGATCCAACTCCACGTTTTACAGTTTTCAGAGTTCAGATTTTGCATTTATGCATTGTCGGTAAAAAGGGTAATTACTTTTTCAAAGTTGTATTGACTTTGACTAACACTAAACACCTGCTTGCAACGATGGGATGCAATTCTCAACAAGCGAGCAATTCTCGGCATAACACCGGCACAAAAAATCTCACATTTCCAATTTCAGTCATCAATAACAATATAATACATAGTTTCTATACACCATACAAATATCACATATAACAATATATTATGTTATATATATATGGGCAGCTCGATGGTGCAGTGGTTGGCACTGTGGCAGCACAGTAAGAAGGTCAAGGGATCGATCCCACCCCCATCCATCAGTGATCCTTCTGTGTGGAGTTTGTATGTTCTCCCCCTGTCTGCGTGGGTTTACCCTGGGTTCTTCGGTTTCCTCCCACAGGCCAAAAACGTAGAAGTTAGGCTAATTGGAGACTCTAAAGTGGCCTTAGGTTTTTAATGTGGGTGAATGGTGAAAACATTGGCGCTGTACCGTGACTGCCTCATCCATCCAGGTGGATGCCCTTAATTTCCCTCTGGGATTAAGATAAGCCTTTATTAGTCCCACAACGGGGACATTCCAGGATTTCAACAGCACAGGGATAGCAACACTCAGAGCAACAATCAGAAGGCAAGAAAAAAAAAGCAAGAGCAGCTAATATACATATGTACATATTACTATAAATATATACACACAGACACACAGTGCAGAGCATTGTAGCTGGATGGAATAAATATATGAGTATATAAACACCCACAGTACGGAGCAATGTAGCTAGATGGAATAAATATGTAAATATATAAACACCCACAGTACGGAGCATTGCAGCTAGGTGGAATAAATATGTAAATATATAAACACCCACAGTACGGCGCAATGTAGCTAGATGGAATAATATGTAGATATATAAACACACAGTGCGGAGCATTGTAGCTAGATGGAATAAATATATAGATATATAAATATAAACACACACAGTGCGGAGCAATGTAGCTAGATGGAATAAATATGTAGATATATAAACACCCACAGTACGGAGCATTGCAGCTAGGTGGAATAAATATGTAAATATATAAACACCCACAGTACGGAGCAATGTAGCTAGATGGAATAATATGTAGATATATAAACACACAGTGCGGAGCATTGTAGCTAGATGGAATAAATATATAGATATATAAATATAAACACACCCAGTGCGGAGCATTGTAGTTAGATGGAATAAATATGTAAATATATAAACACACAGTGCAGAGTATTGTTGCTAGATGGGATGAAACAGCATAACCGTCTGCTTAGTTATCCTACATGGTATGATTATGTGCTCATACATATTCTCACCCTCCATAGCGACCGGTATTTTCCTAGTTGTGTAAGTCTATTGCATCTTTTGCATTCAAAAAACTATTAGGTTGTTACGTCTTTTTTGCTATCTCTGCGAGCAGCCCTGCTTAGGTTGTACAGTCTGACAGCCGTTGGTAGGAAGGACCTGTGAAACCTCTCGGTTGGGCACCTGGGATGATGTAGTCTGCTGCTAAATGAGCTCCTCAGTGCATTCAGTATGTCCTGCATAGGGTGGAACTCGGACTCCAGCAGAGATGACAGTTTAGCCACCGTCCTTCTCTCTCCTATCTCCTCCACCGGGTCAAGGCGCTGCCCCAGGACAGGGCTAGCTTAATAAAAGAATTATATATATATATATACAGTATATGTGTGTGTGTGTGTGTGTGTGTGTGATCAACTACGTAAAACCGGAATTGTATTGTTACTTCCATGTTATTACACCATCCATTATATTATACCAGGGGTGTCCAACCATGTGCCATGGAGAGCCAAGACCCTGCAGGTTTTACCTCCAACCAGTGTCTTCAACAGCAGATTTCTGTGAACTTCTTCCCACTGATTGCTGATAAGTGAAAACACCTGCTGAAGAGACTGGGTAGAAGAGAAAACCTGCAGGGTCTTGGCTCTCCATGGCACCTGGTTGGACACCCCTGTATTATACCATACATCGTTTATCCTCTTCAGTCTTCGTAGGTTATTGACCTATTGCTGATTTTCACTTTACATTTCACTTACTAACAGAAGAATTTCAGGCAAGAGATTGAGAACAAATAAAAGTGCTCCAGGGAGTATAGGTGTGCAGACCAGTGGGCATCAAGTCCGTTCTTCAGTGTATTCACAGTTGGAACAGTCACAACATCCTCTGGCAGTCTTTCCAGGCATCAATCACTCAGTTGAAGAAAAATTTCTGCCGCCTGCTCTTGTTACATCATTGTTTTTTTAACTTCAGACTATGTCCTCTGGTAAATGCAGGGCTATCATCTAGCTCCAAGGGACAGTGAGCAACCCTGTATATGCCATAAAGGTACTTATGTACTGTGATGATGTCTCCCCGACCATGCCAGTGTTGGAAGCTTCAATTCACGTAGCCTATCAGCGTATGTTAGATGCTGAAGTCCTGGGACCAGCTTTGTCACGCATCTTTGAACACCCTCTAAAAGTTTAGCTTGCCTGTCATATACAGTGGGGAAAAAAAGTATTTAGTCAGCCACCAATTGTGCAAGTTCTCCCACTTAAAAGATGAGAGAGGTCTCCAATTTTCATCATAGGTATACCTCAACTATGAGAGACAAAATGAGAAAAAAAAAATCCAGAAAATCACACTGAAGGATTTTTAATGAATTAATTGGTAAATTCCTCGGTAAAATAAGTATTTGATCAATAACGAAAGTTCATCTCAATACTTTGTTATATATCCTTTGTTGGCAATGACAGAGGTTAAACGTTTTCTGTAAGTCTTCACAAGGTTTTCACACACTGTTGCTGGTATTTTGGCCCATTCCTCCATGCAGATCTCCTCTAGAGCAGTGATGTTTTGGGGCTGTCGCTGGGCAACACGGACTTTCAACTCCCTCCAAAGATTTTCTATGGGGTTGAGATCTGGAGACAGGCTAGGCCACTCCAGCACCTTGAAATGCTTCTTACGAAGCCACTCCTTCGTTGCCCGGGCAGTGTGTTTGGGATCATTGTCATGGTGAAAGACCCAGCCACATTTCATCTTCAATGCCCTTGCTGATGGAAGGAGGTTTTCACTCAAAATCTCATGATACATGGCCCCATTCATTCTTTCCTTTACATGGATCAGTCGTCCTGGTCCCTTTGCAGAAACCACTGCACGGTGGCGCAGTGGTTAGCACTGCGGCAGCACAGTTTACCCTTGGCCGGGGGATTGTGGGGATCGTGGGATCGTGGGTTCGGTCCCAGCCCCCGGCCAACAGTGATCTGTGTGGAGTTTGCATGTTCTCCCTGTGTTGCGTGGGTTTACTCCGGGATTTCTCCGGTTTCCTCCCACATGCCAAAAACATGCATGTTAGGTTAATTGGCTGTTCTAAATTGTCCCTAGATATTTGTTTCCTATAGGCCCTTAGAATAGAGGGTTAGTATTAATGAAAGCGCTTTGAGTGGTCTTTGTGACTAGAAAAGCGCTATATAAGTGCAGGTTAGTTAGTTAGTTAGTTAGAAAAACAGCCCCAAAGTATAATGTTTTCACCCCCATGCTTCACAGTAGGTATGGTGTTCTTTCTCCTCCAAACATGACAAGTTGAGTTTTTACCAAAAAGTTCTATTTTGGTTTTGTCTGACCATATGACATTCTCCCAATCCTCTTCTGGATCATCCAAATGCTCTCTAGCAAACTTCAGACGGGCCTGGACATGTACTGGCTTAAGCAGGGGGACACGTCTGGCACTGCAGGATTTGAGTTCCTGGCGGCGTAGTGTGTTACTGATGTAGCCTTTGTTACTTTGGTCCCAGCTCTCTGCAGGTCATTCACTAGGTCCCCCCGTGTGGTTCTGGGATTTTTGCTCACCGTTCTCGTGATCATTTTGACCTCACGGGGTGAGATCTTGCGTGGAGCCCCAGATCGAGGGAGATTATCAGTGGTCTTGTATGTCTTCCATTTTCTAATAATTGCTCCCACAGTTGATTTCTTCACACCAAGCTGCTTACCTATTGCAGATTCAGTCTTCCCAGCCTGGTGCAGGTCTACAATTTTGTTTCTGGTGTCCTTTGACAGCTCTTTGGTCTTGGCCATAGTGGAGTTTGGAGTCTGACTGTTTGAGGTTGTGGACAGGTGTCTTTTATACTGATAATAAGTTCAAACAGGTGCCATTAATGCAGGTAATGAGTGGAGGACAGAGGAAGCCTGTTAAAGAAGAAGTTACAGGTCTGTTAGAGCCAGAAATCTTGCTTTTTTGTAGGTGACCAAATACTTATTTTACCAAGGAATTTACCAATTAATTCATTAAAAATCCTTCAATGTGATTTTCTGGATTTTTTTTTTATCATTTTGTCTCTCATAGTTGAGGTATACCTATGATGAAAATTGGAGACCTCTCTCATCTTTTAAGTGGGAGAACTTGCACAATTGGTGGCTGACTAAATACTCTTTTGCCCCACTGTATAGGGAAGATGACTGTGTTATAGTACTCCAGATGAGTCCTGACAAATGACTTATACAGTGTATTGAAAATCTTTGTCTAAGAATTCAAATGATCGTCTTATTAGTCCCAGCTGCTAGTTGGCTTTATTCACTTGCTTCTCCACGTGGATATCAAACTTGAGCTGGTTGTCCATCCATTCTCCCAGAGCTTTCTCTTCCTAAATTTCCACCTGGGTAACTTTGCCTAATCTATACAGTAGTTGTATTTGGCATTGTTCCTCTCAAGGTGCATCACTTTACATTTGGTAGCATTAAACTTAATTTGCAAACGTTCGGTCCAGGCCTGCAGTTGTTCTAGGTCATCCTGAATTGACTGATGTTGGTGGTCATTGTCAACAACAGAGAAGACCTTAGTGTCATCTGCAAACAGCAATATACTGTAGCAGCACGTCATTTACAAAGACAACAAAAAACAGGGGGCCTAATACACTGCCCTGGAGGACTCTTGACAATACGTGTGTCCATCTAGATGCTGCTCTGCTTCTGACGAAGGCTGCAGTGCACAGTCGAAACATGTAAAGAAGGTAAGAACGTCTTCTTTCTATTTTTGTCTTTAATAAGAACAAAAGGTAAATAAATGCTTCATTGACAATAACTAACTAACCTGTACTTATATAGCGCTTTTCTAATCACAAAGACCACTCAAAGCGCTTTCACTAATACTAACCCTCTATTCTAAGGGCCTATAGGAAACAAATATCTAGGGACAATTTAGAACAGCCAATTAACCTAACATGCATGTCTTTGGATTGTGGGAGGAAACCGGAGCCCCCGGAGTAAACCCACACAGCACAGGGAGAACATGCAAACTCCACACAGAAAGGTTCCAACCCCTGCCAACCTGGGGATTTGAACCAGGAACCTTCTAGCTGTAAGGCAACAGTGCTAACCACTGCACCACCGTGCTGCCCAGCACGGCAACAATGCGGCAACAATAACCCGTTGTTTCCTACCTATAAGAAAACTCTGGCTCCAGGTGAGGAACTTTCCTGTAATTCCGTAACCTTTAAGTTTGGCCAAGAGTCTCTTGTGGGGTACATTGTCAGATGCCTTTGCAAAGTCCAGGTAGACAACATTGATAGGCCAGTTTCCATCAAGCATTCTTGTCCAAATGTCCAAACAACTGAGAAGCTAGGTACCACAGGAGTGGCCATTGACAGAGCCATGCTGACAGTAAAATAATGGATGATTCTCATCTAAGTAAGAGACCAGATGATTACTAATAATGGCTTCCATAATCTTACAGGTCACATGTAAGGCATGTGACAAGGCAAATATATATACATACTTACACATATTCACAATAATTGCGTATAATAGATAACGATTGTTCATATATCTATATCTGCTTTTATTTATATATATACAGTGGGGCAAAAAAGTATTTAGTCAGCCACCAATTGTGCAAGTTCTCCCACTTAAAAGATGAGAGAGGTCTCCAATTTTCATCATAGGTATACCTCAACTATGAGAGACAAAATGAGAAGAAAAAAAAATCCAGAAAATCACATTGTCTGATTTTTAAAGGATTTATTTGCAAATTATGGTGGAAAATAAGTATTTGGTCACCTACAAACAAACAAGATTTCTGGCTCTCACAGACCTGTAACTTCTTCTTTAAGAGGCTCCTCTGTCCTCCACTCGTTACCTATATTAATGGCACCTGTTTGAACTCGTTATCAGTATAAAAGACACCTGTCCACAACCTCAAACAGTCAGACTCCAAACTCCACTATGCAGGGATGAGAATCCTCCGCGGATCCGCGGAATTCCTCGGATTTGATCATGTCTAGGGTCATTCTTATTGTTACCGATTTTAGCGAAAATCAACATGATTACATAAGCACTCGGCGCTTCCCCGGGTCAAGTCTCCCGCGATAACCCGGATGTTTTGTACTCAAGCTACTGCTGTATTGTAAACAGCCTTGCGATTGGATAGTTGCAAACGATTGGACCAATCAAATGGCTCGTTGTATGCTTTGTCAAAAATTCATGGCAGTGTGTTCGTCAGGGATGTGACTTTTCTGCTAATTTGCGGAATTCCGCTTTTTTTATCTTCCAGGAAGATAAAGTACGTTAAGTACGTTAGCGGCTTGTGGTCCACGAACGCAGTGAAGGTGCGCCCTTTCAGGCAGAACTGGAAGTGGCATATGGCCAGGTGGAGAGCCATTAACTCTCTGTCGAACACGCTGTATTTATGCTCACTGTCGTGCAAAGACCTGCTAAAAAAGGTGAGCGGCTGCCAAGAACCGGCAACGCATTGCTCCACGATGGCCCCTATGGCCATGTCTGAGGTGTCGGTAGTGAGCGCTATCCGAGCCACCGGGTCTGGGTGCGCCAGTAGTGCAGCGTTTGCTAGAGCTGTTTTAACCTCAAAGAACGCCTGCTCCCGCTCAGGAGTCCAGTCGACTCTGTCCGCCAGTTTCCGTTTCTTGAGTGCGGCGTACAACGGCTGTAATGAGCTGGGCTGCGCGGGGGAGGAAACGGTTATAAAAGTTAACCATCCCCAAAAACTCCTGCAGCGCCCTGACATTGATGTTGAGGAGAAAAAAATAGCAAAACAATTTAGTTAGATTATTTTTATGATTCCAAACAGTTTGAAATTGACAGTGCACAGTGGACATTGACTCATAACTTTTGAATATTTCTGAGACTTGGCTACATCAGTATACGTATAAATACTTCAGTATATATATATATATATACAGTATTTAGTCTATATTTATTATTTAGTCTATTTATATTTATTTATACAGTATTTAGTCCATTTAGTATTTACAGTATTTAGTCCCCACTGTTTATATATATGATTCGTCGTCGGCCTCCGTCGGTCTATGATGACCATGGAAGAGAATCCTAAACGTCTACTCTGCTGGAACAGCACCGCCTGTGGCTGAACAGGCCGATGCGCGAATGACAGTCCCTGTCACACAGGTCACACTTGTGGGTGGTCTCCGTGCTGCTGGGTCTGTGGCGGTTCTTCCTGCGGGTCCTTTTTTCATCTGCTGCAGCAGTCAGTCTCTCTTCACCCGCCTTGAGCTGTCTGGTCAGGGTGCCTCTCCATTTGGAGCGGTCCGTTGCAAGGTCCTCCCAGCGCTCTGTGTTGATATCCAGGGCCTTCATGTCTCTCTTGCAGGCGTCTCTAAAGCGCAGCTGTGGGCGGCCAACGTCTCTCCTGCCAGTTGCCAGTTCTCCATAGAGGACGTCTTTGGGGATTCTGCCATCCTCCATACGGTGAACGTGGCCTAGCCAGCGGAGCCTGCACTGCCTGAGTAGAGTGAGCATGGAGGGAAGGCCGGCGCGGGACAGAACTTCTGTGTTGGGCACTTTGTCCTGCCAGGATATGTCCAGGATGTGGCGAATGCAGCGCAAGTGGAAGGAGTTCAGTCTCTTTTCCTGCCGGGCGTATGTTGTCCACGTCTCACTCCCATAGAGCAGTGTGCTGATGATGCAGGCGTTGTACACTGCCATCTTCGTCTTGACAGAGAGTTTGGGATTCTCCCACACTCGTGTGGTGAGGCGAGCGAGTGTGAAGGCTGATTTTCCAATCCTCTTGTTGATCTCTGTATCAAGGGAGAGGTTGTTGCTGATCGTGGACCCCAGGTACGTGAACTGATTCACGACCTCCAACTTGTAGTCATCAATGGTGATGGTTGGTGGTGCTTCCGTGCCTTGCGCCAAGACGTTAGTCTTCTTCAGGCTGATGGTAAGCCCGAAGTCCTTGCATGCCTGGGAGAAGCGGTCCATCAGGGTCTGAAGCTCCTGCTGTGTGTGGGTTGCGACTGCAGCGTCGTCTGCGAACAGCATGTCTCTGATTAGAGCCTCGCGTACTTTGGTTCTGGCTTTCAGGCGGGCGAGGTTGAAAAGCCTGCCGTCAGATCTTGTGTGCAGGTAGATTCCCTCTGTTGCTGTGCTGAAGGCATGCCTCAGGAGCATAGCAAAGAAAATCCCAAAGAGGGTTGGCGCAAGTACACAGCCCTGTTTCACTCCGCTGCGTATGTTGAATGGCTCTGAGACGTTGCCATCGTGCTGCACTATCCCCTGCATGTTGGTGTGAAACGATTCGATGAGGCTTTGCAACTTTGGTGGGCATCCTATCTTTGGCAGGATCTTGAAAAGGCCCTCTCTGCTGACCAGATCGAACGCTTTGGTGAGGTCGATGAAGGCGACGTACAGAGGCATGTTCTGTTGTCTGCATTTCTCCTGGAGTTGGCGGATGGAGAATATCATGTCTACCGTCGATCGTTCAGCGCGGAAGCCACACTGAGACTCGGGGTAGACACGTTCGGCAAGCTTCTGTAGACGAACGAGAACAACTCGTGCGTAGACTTTGCCAACAACGCTGAGGAGGGAAATGCCCCTGTAGTTGTTGCAGTCGCTTCTCTCCCCTTTGTTTTTGTAGAGGGTGATGATCTTGGCGTCCCTCATGTCCTGTGGTACGGCACCTTCCTTCCAGCACTGGCAGAGGACGTCATGCAATGGCAGCAGTAGGGCGGTCTTGCAGTGCTTGATCAGGTCAGGGGGTATGCCGTCGTTGCCGGGTGCCTTGCCAGCGGCCAAGCTATCAATGGCCTTACTGAGTTCGTCGATGGTTGGCTCGGCGTCAAGTTCGTCCATGGATGGCAGGCAGTCGATGGCATCAAGGGCTGACGGTGTCACGGTGTTCTGTCTAGAGTAGAGGTCGGAGTAGTGTTCCACCCATCTCTCCATCTGCTTGTTCTTCTCTGTGATCATCTCCCCAGTGGAAGATTTGAGGGGGGCCGTCTTGCTCTGAGCCGGACCAAGTGCTTTCTTGATGCCACCGTACATACCACGGATGTTCCCTGTTATGGCAGCGGTTTGAATGTCTTGGCTGAGCTGAGTCCAGTACTCGTTGGCACAGCGCCGAGCAGTCTGCTGAACTTTGCTTCTCGCAGCCCTGAGAATCTGGAGATTCTTCTCGTTTGGGTACTTCTTGTGCTCAGCAAGTGCTGAGCGCTTGGCTTCAATGACGGGGGTCATCTCGGTCAACTTGGCATCAAACCAGTCCTGTGACTTCGAGGTCTTCCTCCCAAAGGTAGCCAAGGCTGTGCGGTAGATGGTGTTTCGCAGCTCTTCCCACTTCTGCTTTGCAGATTCTCCTCCTTGTGGTACACCAAGTTCCTTCTCAAAGGTGGAGGCAAACTGCTCAACAAGTTCTGGTTGGGCCATCTTGCTGGTGTCAATCTGTGCCTTTCCAGGTTGTCTAGCACGATGGAATTTCTTCAGCTGCAGCTTGACCTTGCAACACACCAATGAATGGTCTGTGTCGCAATCTGCACTCTGGAACGAACGGGTGATTAGCACGTTCTTCAGTGAGGTGCGCCTGGTCAGGATCAAGTCTAGCTGGTGCCAGTGCTTTGAGCGCGGATGTTGCCAGGAAACCTTGTGTTGGGGCTTGGTCTTGAAGAACGAGTTTGTGATGCACAGATCGTGATATGTGCAGAACTCGAGCAGCCGCTGTCCGTTGTCGTTCATTCTGCCCACGCCAAAAGGTCCAAGACAGGAGGGCCAGGAGTCGTGGTCAGCACCCACTCTGGCATTGAAGTCTCCAAGGAGAATGAGTTGTTCAGAGTTGGGGATGATCCTGACAGTTGTTGCGAGATTCTCGTAGAACTCGTCTTTTGCCTCTGGTGTGGCTGTCTGTGTTGGGGCATACACACTGACGAGGGTGACTGGGCCTTCAGTGGTGTTCAGGCGGAGGGTGAGGAGTCGTGCAGAGCCAGTGCTGCCCGGTTCCACCATCTTCAGCAAAGTGTTCTTCACTGCGAAGCCCACTCCGTGTTCCCTGTGTTCGTCACTGCCCTTTCCCTGCCAGTAGAACGTGTAGTCCTTCTCTCTCAGTGTGCCTGCATCAGCTAACCGTGTTTCCTGGAGAGTGGCGATATCCACTCCCAGTCTCTTCAGCTCATTATTGATGATGGCAGTCTTCCTGGTGTCGTTGATGTCCTTGAGGTTAGCAGCGAGTCCTGTCATCATAGTGCGGACGTTCCAAGTTCCCAGTTTTAGAGTTGGTCTCTTTTGTTTTATTGTCTTGCCTGGTGCGAAGGTTCTCAGCCTGCTGTTTGGATTTCTCCTTATCCCCATGCACCCAATGAGGAAAGCAAGCTGTGGCGGGACAACACCTTATTGGCTGGGGGCTGCCCAGCTTGAGGCGGGCGGTAGCTGTCCAGTGAGATCTGATGATCCCTCCCACCGTCGGAAACAACCCCTGGCGCCACGCTCTACGCCAATTGAGCAGTGGCTTATAACCGGTAACTGTCATTCCCCGTGTTTTGTCTATGCCAAAGGCGAAGCTGGAGTGTCCTCTCCAGTGATCCGGTGTTCTACCTTCCAGCGTTGGGCGTTGGTAGGATTCAAGCCTGGGCAGGAAGATATGGAGGACAAGATGTTGCCCATGCAGCATGTCCCCCCTCTCCACATCACTGATGAATCCAAAGGAACAGCAGGGCTGCTACAGTTTGGCACCAGCGCCGTTGCAGGAGCTGCCAGAACGATGTTGAGCACAACATAGAACTGCCTTAGGGGCTCCGACTCCGGATTTTTCCTCAGGGTTGACTCCCGAAGCCTTTCCCGTGACCGGGTATGCCGCAAGGCAGCAGAGGTTTGAAATCAGGGTTTACCTTCCCCTAGATGGGCTACCTTCCCAGGTTGATGAGCCACCATCTACCCGAAGCATCTGGTTTTAAGGCGCCAGAGATCCGCCCTCGCCCCTTCTCCTATTAGTAAAAGCAGTTCTGCCGGGCTTAGAGACTAAACCACACGGGCAGGCTAGGAGTTGGACTTAGTTGTCAGAGGCTTTTCGAGACGCACGCCATAAGGAGCATTTTATGAGCACTGGGAGCTTAACCCCAGTGCCGCTCCTGGCTATGACAACCTTGGAACCATATATATATATACAGTATATATATATATATATATACAGTGGGGAAAAAAAGTATTTAGTCAGCCACCAATTGTGCAAGTTCTCCCACTTAAAAGATGAGAGAGGTCTCCAATTTTCATCATAGGTATATCTCAACTATGAGAGACAAAATGAGAAAAAAAAAAATCCAGAAAATCACATTGAAGGATTTTTAATGAATTAATTGGTAAATTCCTTGGTAAAATAATTATTTGGTCACCTACAAACAAGCAAGATTTCTGGCTCTCACAGACCTGTAACTTCTTCTTTAAGAGGCTCCTCCATCCTCCACTCGTTACCTGTATTAATGGCACCTGTTTGAACTCGTTATCAGTATAAAAGACACCTGTCCACAACCTCAAACAGTCAGACTCCAAACTCCACTATGGCCAAGACCAAAGAGCTGTCAAAGGACACCAGAAACAAAATTGTAGACCTGCACCAGGCTGGGAAGACTGAATCTGCAATAGGTAAGCAGCTTGGTGTGAAGAAATCAACTGTGGGAGCAATTATTAGAAAATGGAAGACATACAAGACCACTGATAATCTCCCTCGATCTGGGGCTCCACGCAAGATCTCACCCCATGGGGTCAAAATGATCACGAGAACGGTGAGCAAAAATCCCAGAACCACACGGGGGGACCTAGTGAATGACCTGCAGAGAGCTGGGACCAAAGTAACAAAGGCTACATCAGTAACACACTACGCCGCCAGGGACTCAAATCCTGCAGTGCCAGACGTGTTCCCCTGCTTAAGCCAGTACATGTCCAGGCCCGTCTGAAGTTTGCTAGACAGCATTTGGATGATCCAGAAGAGGATTGGGAGAATGTCATATGGTCAGATGAAACCAAAATAGAACTTTTTGGTAAAAACTCAACTTGTCGTGTTTGGAGGAGAAAGAACACCATACCTACTGTGAAGCATGGGGGTGAAAACATCATACTTTGGGGCTGTTTTTTCTGCAAAGGGACGAGGAAAACTGATCCGTGTAAAGGAAAGAATGAATGGGGCCATGTATCGTGAGATTTTGAGTGAAAACCTCCTTCCATCAGCAAGGGCATTGAAGATGAAACGTGGCTGGGTCTTTCAGCATGACAATGATCCCAAACACACTGCCCGGGCAAGGAAGGAGTGGCTTTGTAAGAAGCATTTCAAGGTCCTGGAGTGGCCTAGCCAGTCTCCAGATCTCAACCCCATAGAAAATCTTTGGAGGAAGTTGAAAGTCCGTGTTGCCCAGCGACAGCCCCAAAACATCACTGCTCTAGAGGAGATCTGCGTGGAGGAATGGGCCAAAATACCAGCAACAGTGTGTGAAAACAACAGTGTGTGAAAACCTTGTGAAGACTTACAGAAAACGTTTGACCTCTGTCATTGCCAACAAAGGGTATATAACAAAGTATTGAGATGAACTTTTGTTATTGACCAAATACTTATTTTACAGAGGAATTTACCAATTAATTCATTAAAAATCCTTCAGTGTGATTTTCTGGATTTTTTTTTTTTCTCATTTTGTCTCTCATAGTTGGGGTATACCTATGATGAAAATTGGAGACCTCTCTCATATTTTAAGTGGGAGAACTTGCACAATTGGTGGCTGACTAAATACTTTTTCCCCCCACTGTGTATATATACGTATATATATATATATATATATATCAGGTTCAGGTTACTTTATTTGTACCCGTAGGTAGATTTGTTCTATCTATCTATTTATCTATCTGATCGATAGATAGATAGATAGATAGATAGATAGATAGATAGATAGATAGATATACAGACACACACACCAGAGTGGTGACCTTGAGGTAGAGCATCTGCCCCATAACTACCCACATAGCATAAGTGGGGGTGGCTGTGGCGCAGATGTAGTGTGACCGACTACTGATCGGAGGGTCATGGGTTCGATTCTCGCTCTGCCTGCAGTCTGCTTGTCAAGGTGTCCTTGAGCAAGACACTGAACCCCCAGCTGCTTCTGGTGGCCAGGCTAGAGCCTGTGTGTGTATGGCAGCTCTGCCACCATCAGCGTGTGAAGGTGTGTGTGAATGGGTGGATTGCAGGATCTGTAAAGCACTTTGGTCATCCAGAGATGAGAAAAAGCGTGGAATAAGTGAACGCCATTTACCATAACCGGGAAGCCGGGGTTCAAATCCCAGCCAGGTCATGCCAAAGATCATGTATAACTGGAACTTCTTGCCATTCAATTCAATTCAATTCAACTTTATTTATATAGCGCCATTTCACAACAACAGTCATCTCATAGCACTATCAACTGTAGGGGGGAACCCCCACAGTTGCAGAAAGACCCCAGCAATCAGGCGATCCCCTGTGAGCAAGCACTTGGCGACGGTGGAGAGGAAAAACTCCCTTTTAACAGGAAGAAACCTCCAGCAGAACCAGGCTCAGGGAGGGGCAGTCATCTGCTGCGACTGGCTGGGGGGTGAGGGGATAGAGAAGAAGAAAAGAACAGACATGTAGAGAGCAAACAAAGCCATTGAGCCATCCAGTTTGGTGCTCGGCAATAATGGAACAGAGGAGGGAAATGTTGGTTACCCAGCAACAGTGAGTAAACAAGTCAAGTGTACTCCCAGCGCTGGTCCCAAGCAGGGATAAAATGGGCAGGGCTCCGTCAGGAAGGGCATCCGGCGTAAAAACTCAGCTTCAACTGTAAGAGGACCCACCCCAACTGAGGGACTAATTGTGTTTTGTCAAAATAAGTACGGATGATGATGACATATACTCTGTGTGTGTGTGTGTGTGTGTGTGTGTGTGTGTGTGTGTGTGTGTGTGTGTGTGTGTGTGTGTGTGTGTGCGTACACAGTGGTGTGAAAAAGTGTTTGCCCCTTCCTGATTTCTCATTTTTTTGTATGTTTGTCACACTTAAATGTTTCAGATCATCAAACAAATGTAAATATTAGACAAAGATAACACAAGTAAACAGAAAATGCAGTTTTTAAATGAAGGTGTTTATTATTAAGGGTAAAAAAAATCCAAACCTACATGGCCTTGTGTGAAAAAGTGACCCCCCCCCCCATTAAAACATAAATTAACTGTGGTTTAACACATCTTTGGAAAGCTGAGTTCAGTTTTTCTAGCCACACCCAGGACTGATTACTGCCACACCTCTTCTCAATCAAGAAATCACTTAAATAGGACCTGTCTGACAAAGTGAAATAGACCATGCAAAGAAATTCAGGAACAAATGACAAAGTAATTGAGATCTGTCAGTCTGGGAAAGGTTATAAAGCCATTTCTAAAGCTTTGGGACTCAAGTGAATCACAGTGAGAGCCATTATCCACAAATGGCGAAAACATGGAACAATGGTGAGCCTTTACAGGAGTGGCCGGCTGACCAAAATTACCCCAAGAGTGCAGCAATGACTCATCCAAAAGGTCAAAAAAGACCCCACAACAGCAGCCAAAGAACTGCAGGCCTCACTTGCCTCAGTTAAGGTCAGTGTTCATGACTCCACCATAAGAAAGAGACTGGGCAAAAATGGCAGAGTTCCAAGACAAAAGCCACTGCTGAACAAAAACAACATAAAGGCTCGTCTCAGTTTTGCCAGAAAACATCTTGATGATCCCCAAGACTTTTTGGAAAATACTCTCTGGACTGATGAGACAAAAGCTAAACTTTTTGGAAGGTGTGTGTCCCATTACATCTGGCGTAAAAGTAACACAGCATTTCAGAAAAGGAACATCATACCAACAATAAAATATGGTGGGGGTAGTGTTATGGTCTGGGGTTGTTTTGCAGCTTCAGGACCTGCCAGACTTGCTGTGGTAAATGGAACCATGAATTCTGCTGTCTGCTAAAAAATCCTGAAGGAGAATTTCCGGCCATCTGTTCAAGACCTCAAGCTGAAGCACACTTGGGTTCTGGAGCAGGACAGTGGTCCAAAACATACCAGTAAGTCCACCTTTGAATGGCTTAAGAAAAACAAAATTTATTTATTTATTGATTGATTGATTTGAACATCAAGACAAAAAAAATAAAAAATAAAAACAAGGAATCAAAACTAAAAAAAATAAACATAAAAAAAATACCTTGTTCAAAAGGAGTGGGAAGAAGCCAGCGCTTATATAGTCCCACCCCTTCTCAAAACCCAATAAATTATAATATCATTCTAGTCATTATTCATCCCATAATTACATTCATTATACATTACCATAATATATAATGCGTCTTATAATTAAATTATGTAATAGAAATAATACAACAATGATAGTTTATAGTGACAGTAATACCAACACATAATAAGAAGTAAATACTTCTGGTATGTTTAATATAATTATAGACAATATTATCATCATCATAATCACCATATATACCACCATATACCCCCACATGGCTTACAATACCTAGGCGCAGTAAGTAACCATGTAATAATAATAACCATAATAATAGGTAGCCATATAGTAGTTGCAATAACAACAGTAATAATAATAATAATACCACCTGGCCTATATAATACTTTAAATAATTCCATCCTCTTCTGCCCGGATCACCTTTTCAAGGGAGGAACTACTTTCATTTAGACTATCTTCCAATGCAACTTTTCCGCCAGTTTCTGCTAATTTGAAGTCTCTTCAGGAGATTTTAGTTTTGGGAGCAGCGGCCATTGGCACCGGCCGGAAACGAAGGCGGCGGGGTAAACGTGCCGGTGCGCTAGTCAGGCTGAGGAAACGAGGACATCGCACGCCGCTTCCATCGATCCATCTGGCAAATGTCTGCTCTTTGGCGAACAAGATGGACGAGCTGCTGCTCCTGACCCACAAAAACTTGGATTTTAGCAGATCTGGTGCCCTGTGTTTCACGGAGTCCTGGCTGAGTGAACACATCCCGGACAGCGCGGTCCGCCTGGACAGATTCCAACTGTTCCGCGCTGATCGCAGCTGAGAATTCTCTGGAAAGACTAAAGGTGATGGAATCTGCTTCTACATAAACGAAGGTTGGTGTACTGATGTCACAGTGTTAAAGAAGTCTTGCAGCCCTGACTTAGAGTCACTGTTCATAAACTGCAAACCCTTTTATTCACCGCGAGAGTTCTCCTCGCTTATTCTGGTCGGAATTTATATCCCACCTGTTGCTTGTACAATGGAGGCCCTGCAGCACCTCGCTGACCAGATAGCAGACGTGGAGGAAAAACATCCAGACTCTCTGCTTATCATTCTGGGTGATTTTAATAGAGCTAATCTCACAAATGAACTTCCTAAATGCAGACAGCATATTAAATGTCCCACCAGGGACTCAAATACACTCGACCACTGCTACACAGTTTTAAGAAACGCTTATCATGCTGTCCCCCGTGCAGCTCTGGGTTTTTCTGACCACTGTCTTCTTCATCTTATTCCAGCATATAGACATAAACTAAAAACTTCCAAGTCTATAGTTAGGACTGTGAGGAAATGGACTGAGGAATCAAAGCTGGAGTTACAAGCCTGCTTTGATTGTACAGATTGGAGTGTTTTTGAAGATGCAGCCATTAACCTTAATGAACTCACTGACACTGTGACATCATACATCAGTTTTTGTGAGGACATGTGTGTGCAGACCAAGACTTTCTGACTTTCTGATATATATGACTTTGCATACAACAACAATAAACCCTGGTTCACTCCTAAACTCAAGCAGCTACGTCAGACCAAGGAGGAGGCCTACAGGACTGGTGACTGGATTCTGTACAAGCGGGCCAGAAACATGCTGACTAAGGAGATCAGGCTTGCTAAGAGGAGCTACAGTGAGAAGCTACAACAAAGCTTCTCAGCCAACAATTCTGCTTCCGTTTGGAGAGGCCTGCAGAATATCACCAACTACAGGAGACCATCCCCCCACCCTGTGGAAAACCTCCAGCTGGCTAATGACCTCAACAGCTTTTATTGTAGGTTTGAAAAGAACCTACAGTTCCCACCTCCCACCCCAACAATAGGATTATCTGCAGCCCCAGAAACTCCATTCTCCCTCCTCTCTGACCTCCCACCAGCACTAACGGTCTGCGAAGAGGAGGTGCGCCAAGTCTTTCGGGGACAAAAGATCGAGAAGGCTGCAGGTCCCGATGGTGTGTCTCCGTCCTGCCTCAGAGTCTGCTCCGACGAGCTGGCCCCCATCTTCACCCGGATCTTTAATAGATCACTGGAGCTGTGTGAAGTGCCTTCCTGCTTCAAACGCTCCACCATCATTCCAATTCCCAAGAAACCCTCTGTTACAGGATTAAATGACTACAGACCTGTCGCTTTGACCTCTGTGGTCATGAAATCCTTTGAGAGATTGGTGCTAAACCACCTGAAGGACATCACAGGCCTCCTGATGGACCCACTGCAGTTTGCCTACCGGTCAAACAGGTCAGTGGACGATGCAGTGAACATGGGTCTACATTACATCCTGCAACACCTCGACTCCCCAGGGACGTACGCCAGGATCCTGTTTGTCGACTTCAGCTCGGCGTTCAACACCATCATCCCAAGCATCCTTTATCAGAAATTTCTCCAGCTCAGGGTGCCCCCTCTCACCTGCCAGTGGATCTCCAGCTTTCTGACTGACAGGTGGCAACAGGTGAAGCTAGGGAGTATTACATCCAGCTCTCGAACAATTAGTACTGGTGCCCCCCAGGGGTGTGTCCTTTCCCCACTGTTCTTCTCCCTCTACTCCAACGATTGCACCTCAGAGGACCGTTCGGTGAAGCTCCTGAAGTTTGCGGACGACACCACAGTCATCGGTTTGATCCGGGATGGTGATGAGTCTGCATACAGGCGGGAGGTGGAGCAGCTGATCCTCTGGTGCGGCCGGAACCATCTGCAACTTAACCCAGCCAAAACGGTGGAGATGATTGTGGATTTCAGGCGACACCCTCCTTCATTCCCCCCACTCACCATTCTCAACAGTACAGTGTCCACTGTGGACTCCTTCAAGTTCCTGGGTGCCACAATCTCCCGGGACCTGAAGTGGTCCTCTCACATAGACACTGTCCGGAAAAAAGCCCAGCAGAGGTTGTTTTTTCTGCATCAGCTCAAGAAGGTTGATTTGCCTCAGGAGCTGCTGGTTGTCTTCTACACCGCCATCATCCAATCTGTCCTCTGCTTTTCCATCACTGTCTGGTTTGGATCTGCCACTAAACAGGACGAGACCAGACTGCAGCGGATCATCAAGTTTGCGGAGAGGATCATTGGTACCGACCTACCCTCCATTGAGAACCTACACTCACCGGCCACTTTATTAGGTACACCTGTCCAACTGCTCGTTAACACTTAATTTCTAATCAGCCAATCACATGGCGGCAACTCAGTGCATTTAGGCATGTAGACATGGTCAAGACAATCTCCTGCAGTTCAAACCGAGCATCAGTATGGGGAAGAAAGGTGATTTGAGTGACTTTGAACGTGGCATGGTTGTTGGTGCCAGAAGGGCTGGTCTGAGTATTTCAGAAACTGCTGATCTACTGGGATTTTCACGCACAACCATCTCTAGGGTTTACAGAGAATGGTCCGAAAAAGAAAAAATATCCAGTGAGTGGCAGTTCTGTGGGCGGAAATGCCTTGTTGATGCCAGAGGTCAGAGGAGAATGGCCAGACTGGTTCGAGCTGATAGAAAGGCAACAGTGACTCAAATAACCACCCGTTACAACCAAGGTAGGCAGAAGAGCATCTCTGAACGCACAGTACGTCGAACTTTGAGGCAGATGGGCTACAGCAGCAGAAGACCACGCCGGGTGCCACTCCTTTCAGCTAAGAACAGGAAACTGAGGCTACAATTTGCACAAGCTCATCGAAATTGGACAATAGAAGATTGGAAAAACGTTGCCTGGTCTGATGAGTCTCGATTTCTGCTGCGACATTCGGATGGTAGGGTCAGAATTTGGCGTCAACAACATGAAAGCATGGATCCATCCTGCCTTGTATCAATGGTTCAGGCTGGTGGTGGTGGTGTAATGGTGTGAGGAATATTTTCTTGGCACTCTTTGGGCCCCTTGGTACCAATTGAGCATCGTTGCAAACATGCAGGTTTAGGCAAACATGTAGGTATGCAAACATGTAGGTTTAGGGTGCTCGCGCACGCAGCGACCAGCAGCCGGTGGCTTGTCACCAGACTGCAAACCAAGTCTACCTACGGGTACAAATAAGTAACAAAAAAAAAAAAAAAAAAAACAAACAAAAAACTTCTGATGGCTACTTTCAGCAGGATAATGCGCCATGTCATAAAGCTGGAATCATCTCAGACTGGTTTCTTGAACATGACAATGAGTTCACTGTACTCAAATGGCCTCCACAGTCACCAGATCTCAATCCAATAGAGCATCTTTGGGATGTGGTGGAACGGGAGATTCGCATCATGGATGTGCAGCCGACAAATCTGCGCCAACTGTGTGATGCCATCATGTCAATATGGACCAAACTCTCTGAGGAATGCTTCCAGCACCTTGTTGAATCTATGCCACGAAGAATTGAGGCAGTTCTGAAGGCAAAAGGGGGTCCAACCCGTTACTAGCATGGTGTACCTAATAAAGTGGCCGGTGAGTGTATATCGGTTCAGCACCAGGAAACGGGCGGGAAACACTGCTGACCCGTCACACCCCGGCCACAGTCTGTTTGAACTTCTACCTTCTGGTCGACGTTACAGATCACTGAAGGTCAAAACCGCCCATCATAGGAACAGTTTCTTTCCCCAAGCCATTACTCTGTTGAACTCTTAACAGTCACCTAGACCTGCCTGCTGCTGTACTTATGACTTTTTCTTTCATTCTTACACTGCACATAACTCTCACTGTTGTCATTGAAGTCTTATTTAGATCTCACACCTGAACAAACGAGAGCAAGTTTAGTTTAGCCAAAGTCAAATTCCTTGTATGTGTTGCATACGTGGCCAATAAAGCTGATTCTGATTCTGATTCTGATTCTAAACAACAATCATAATACTATAATACCATTGTAATATTCTAGTAATAATGATATCAGTAATAATAGTACTCAGCATATATAGTCAACAATAACTCAACATATATATATTCAACAATAACAACAATAACAACCTTTCGTCATTGAAGACACATTGTAATATTACTGTCCTTTGTTCCTATATTGTTCAAAAATCATTTCTTTATAATGCCCTTTATAAAATGAAGACTTTGCAGTGGTCTAGTCAAAGTCCTGACCTGAATCCAATTGAGATGCTGTGGCATGACCTTAAAAAGGTGATTCATGCTTGAAAACTCTCCAATGTGGCTGAATTACAACAATTCTGCAAAGATGAGTGGGCCAAAATTCCTCCACAGTGCTGTAAAAGACTCATTGCCAGTTATAGCAATCCCTTGATTGCAGTTGTTGCTGCTAGGGGTGGCCCAACCAGTTATTAGGTTTAGGGGGCAATCACTTTTTCACACAGCGCTATGTAGGTATGGATTTTTTTTCCCCCTTAAAAATAAATACCTTCATTTAAAAACTGCATTTTGTGTTTACTTCTGTTATCTTTGTCTAATATTTAAATTTATTTGATCTGAAGCATTTTAAGTGTGTGACAAATGTACAAAAAAAATGAGAAATCAGGAAGGGGGCAAACACTTTGTCACACCACTCTGTGTGTGTGTGTGTGTGTGTGTGTGTGTGTGTGTGTGTGCACTATTCACCAAAAGTTAGGGATATCCGGCTTTCGGGTGAAATTTTAGGATGCACCTAAAATGCACTATAACATTTACAGGTGAAAATTTGACCTTCTCTAACCTTTTGAATGCACATGTCCAACTGTTCACTGTTTCAGTAATTTTTGCTTAACTTTCATGATATAATATCACTGTGATATTATATTATGAAAATAGGGCATTTCAGTAGAAGCATGCAGTGGTGAGTTCCTCATCTCAAATAATTTATTGAAACAAAAGCCAACAACAGCGGTGGGTATATCATGACAAAAAATGTCAATGTCTCAATAACTTGTCATGTGCCCATGAGCATCAATTACAGCTTGACAATGACGTCTCAGCTGTTCACAAGTCGACTTATTGTCTGCTGAAGCATGGCATTCCACTCTTCTTGAAGGGTGGCCCTCGGGTCATTGAGGTTGTGGGGTGCAGGGTTACGAGCCTCTACACAGTGACTCAGCTCATCCCATAGGTTTTCTATAGGATTCAGGTCTGGAGAAAGTGCAGGCCACTCCATTGGCGGTACCCCAGCCTCCAGTAGCCATTGCCTGATGATGCGACCTTTATGAACTGGAACATTGTTGTCCATGAAGATGAAATTAGGCCTGTGTTGTTCATGCAGGGACACAATGACTGGATTAATGATGTTATTCAGGTAGTATCAGCTTGTCATTGTACCACTCACAAGGTGTAGGGCAGTTCTGTATTGACTAGACACACCTGCCCAGACTGTAGCATAGTAACAACAGTGTCTGATGCATAGCGCTGTACTTGATGTCTCCAACATCGTTGGTGGCCATCATTTCTGCTCACTGTGAATCGACTTTTATCAGAGAACAACGCTGAGGCCCACTGGTTCCTTTTCCAGTGTTAATGCTCCCTGGCCCATGCAAGATGGTGACGCCTGTGCCTGGTGGTGTGGTCAGGTATCCTTGCAGGTCATCTAGCACGCAGACCATGCTGATGTAAACGGTTTCAAATGGTCTGACGTGACACTTGGGTGCCTGTCACCTTCCTTAAATGTGCCTGGAGGTGAGTGGCATTCATCATCCAGTTTTGCAGGGCACTGTTCACAATGAAGCGGCCATCAGTATAGGATGTGGCCAAAGGACATCCACTTCTATGCCTTTCTGTGACTACCAGTCTCTCTTTTGCAACCTGCTGATGACACTCTGTGATACTCTAAGCTCAGTGGCCACTTCCCTCTGAGAACATCCTATTTGAAGCCTCGCAATGGCGAGGTACTGTTGATCAGTTGTTAAGTGTTGTCTTGGTCTCATGATGTCAAAATGTGAACAGCATGATGAAGAGGACTGTTGAAATACCAACTCTAATTGAACCAGAAAATGTATTGGTCAATTCATGAATCTGAAACATTGAACAGTTGGACATGTGCATTCAAAAGGTTAGAGAAGGTCAAATTAAGTTCACCTGTAAAGGTAATTGTGCATTTTAGGTTCATCCGGAAATTTCACCCGAAAGCCAAATGTCCCTAACTTTTTATGAGGTGTGTGTGTGTTTGTTTCACTTTTGAAAAAGCTGAATAATAAAATAAAATGAAAGCTTATGTCAGAGAATGTCAGCATGCAGAGGGCAGAGCAGCCACGCTGAACTTCTGCTCAAACTACAGCAGTGGCAAAGCCGCAAGTCTCATAGCAGCAGCTCATATTATGTGACAAATACTCAAATATAGGCGATACACTATTTATGTATCGCGGGCGGCCAAATGTTCCAATACAAAGAATATATTTGGTATATCTCCAAACCCTAATACACCAGTATCCAATACCAGCATAAACCTGCATGCTGGGTTTGTTTTGTTTTGGTGCTGGTCTATGTTTGTGTATGTTGGTTTTTATTTTCCAGCAAGACTTCTTTCATATCAGCAGGAAAATGCAACATGAAGGACGTGTAATTACTTCATTCAGCGATATGCTACACTGGATAGTGGGGAGCATGTATTTGGTTCTAATATTAACTATGGAGATCTGTAACACGAAAAGGAAATACAGGGACATAAACAAGGTTATTGTGCTTACATAACTGATGAAATTGCAGCCTTGTCACCCCATCTCTTTCTTTTACATTGTTTATGTCACGGTGGCCCTCACGAGCCACCATAAGACGCCAGCAGTCACCAGTGAGTTGCAGTGATGTTTATTCAGAGGTGCAATAACAGGGAATGATACACACAATAGTGCGGGTAAGACAACCACAGGACATACCTTAACGGGGAAGTACAACAGGCACAGAGCGTATCATAACAGGTAGCTCCACGGGAAGATTAACGGGAACGTAGACAAGAACGTAGACAAAGACTGCTGCATCGGGGAGCATTCAGCGCCTGCTTATAACCCTGGTCACTAATGACCCCGAATGCAGCACAGCTGTTGGCTCTGACAGCAGGGAGCTCCACCGGGCGCTGTCACAATAAGAGCCCAGGGAGCTAGATGGAAACCACTGCTGTCAAAGCCAGGAAAAGGTACAAGATCTGAGTGCGGACGGAACCGGCACTCGGGCTGTGACAGAGCCTCCCCCTCAAGGCCGAGCACCTGAGCGGCCCAAGTAACACCCAAGTCCCCCCCCCCCCCCCCAGGGTGGGCGGATGGGGCACCGGTAGGAGGGAGAGAGTCAGAAAGAACAAAACGACAAACCGGACAATGGGAAGAATAACTACTCAGAAAAAAAAAAAAAACACATGGAGAGAAAAAAAACCCCAGAACTACCGGGTCAGAACAAGAAAGCACAAGACTATGGCACAATACCAAATATTCAAAAAAAAAAAGGACAAAATACAGGGGAAAAACAAGGTCACATAACATGTTAGGACAACTGCAAGACATAACCCAAAACCCAAAATACACAGAACAGCAAGGACAAGAAAAAAAGACAGAACAATCATTGTGACGGATTAACCCAGAAAACCACCACCCCCCTGACAGCTTATGCTGACCGGCGGAGACCAAGCGTCGCAGAACAGTTCAGGTGGTCTCCGCGCGTCCAATAGCCGGCGGGTGGTCTCAGGAGCCGGAGCATGACCAGGCGGCTCCCCAGAGTCCAATGCCCAGCACGTCCGCTCCTCCGGTGGTCGAACCAGGTTGCCCGAAGACACACACAAAACGTCGGGTGGCCGACCCGAGGCGCCGAACCGGCGAAACAGTTCCTCCGGTGGCCGACCCGTGTCCCTCAGCCACCGGTCCTGGTGAAAAACAGCCCGCGGCGGCCTCCCTAACGAGGACAAGACTCGGGAGAGCCGGGGCGAGCGAGCAGGAGCCCCCACGACCCCCGGCGATGATGCACAGGGGCGGTGACTCAGAGGGGACAGATGACCAGGATGAGCCTGTGATCTCTTCAACGGTGAAAAGTCTGCAGCTCCTTCCCCGTCCGCGGACCACGCTGGCACTGCACCTCCGCTGGACCCCGATTGGGTCCCAGCTGCACCCACGTCGGGCCCCGATTGGGCCAGAACCGCACCCGCGGTGGACCCCGATCGAGCCTCCGGTGCACCCATGTCGGACCCCGATTGGGCCAGATCCGCACTCGCGGTGGACCCCGATTGGGCCTCCGACGCACCCACGTCGGACCCCGATTGGGCCAGAACCGCACCTGCGGCGGACCCCGATTGGGCCTCCGGTGCACACACGTTGGACCCCGATTGGGCCAGAACCGCCCCCGCGGTGGACCCCGATTGGGGCTCAGATGCACCCACGTCGGACCCCGACTGGGCCACGGCAGCCTCCGCGACGGACCCCGATTGGGTCGGTGCAGCTCCGCTGACAATCTCCACCCCCGAACCTGGGACCTCCAACCCAGTGACTCCGACTCGTTCCACACCGGCGACACTGCAACAAGGCTCAGAAACGAGAAAACCGGGATTAGAATCACCGGTAGCAACAGAACCCAGCGAGACGAGCTCGGACGCAGCAGGCGGCTGCTCCTCACTCGCCTCCCCGAGAGGCAGGCAAAAATGCTCCAACACAGGGGACAGAGACAGAAGAGGGAGCACTTGCCTGCACTCGGGTTCTGTTGCCGCCCAGGACTCCGACGATCCAGGTTCAGGGTGGCGACTCTCGTCAGCAGGCTCGAACTCAGCTGCGTCAGGCTCCGCAGCTGGCAGGATGTCATTTGCAGCCTGAGGTTCCTCCCATGCTGCTGTCCACGCCGATGACCTGTAAGGCGTGGGGGCAGGGGACCCTCGACCCACTGGCTTGGACCGCTCCGGCGAGGAGACCCGGGGACGCTTCTTCGTCGGCTCAGGCTCTGGGCCACAGTCCGCTCTTCTCCTCCGTCCACGACGTGGCTGCAGGGCCGGATCCAGGCTTTCCGGCGCCACAGGCCCCCTCTTCATCCGACGACGTCGGCCTGGCGTCGAGGACCGCTCGACAGGGGGGAACACAGAGGTAGCAGGTTTAGTAATCTTTTCTACAGCAGGTGGAGGAAGCTCGGGGGGCTGCGAACCCCGAACTCTGCTCCCAGGAGTTAGACAAGGCAAATCATAATTTAGATGTAACAAATTATCATGCACTTGCCTTTCTCCCAGGGCAGAGATGGTTCCTGCTGTAGGGGACGTTGTTCCTCCTTCTCCCCACTGGATGGCGCCAGAGGTCCCCCTGGATGGAAGAGGTGGACCCGCTGGAGATGGTTCCGGGACGGGGCTCGCCAGGGCTGGAACCGGAGTACACACAGCGGCCGGGGAATGCGTCGAGGAGGAGGGGGCGACAGCCGAAATGAGCTGGGCATGGGATGCTGACGAGAGAGCGGGAGATAGCCCAGGAGGAGATGATGCTGCGGGAAATCCCCTCTGACGAGGCGCAGGAGAGGCAGCTGTGCGAGTGGTAGAGCCCTTGCGGCGACCCGGAGCTGGATCTGGATGGGGTTCAAGCTGAGGAGGGTTATGGAGGCCACGACGATCTCTGGTGGAAGGTGAGGCCCGGGAACCGCTGCTCCTGTGCGGAGACAGAGGCGAGGAGGGCGTCGAGCTCGGGAAAGTCACGCAGCTCAGGATTCCCTTCCACCAGTCTGACTGCCGCCGCCACATGCTTCATGACTATGGACGGGTGCACAGCGGAGCGAGCGGCAGCCACTCGGTCCCGGATCTTTGATTGCAGTCAGCTGCAGCTCCTTCGGGGGAATCCCGAGTGACGTCGTGCTGGATGGGGAAAGACCCCTGGATGGCGCAAACTCCCGGGCCGGAGCGGAGGCAGGAGCGGGATTCCGAAGCGAAGGGTGACGTCTCCTCCTCTTCGGCTTCCTGCCGGGATTTCCCTCCAGCCCAAGGAGTACTCTTCGCTGTGCGGCAATGTCTAACCTCCTTGCGCTCACCTCAGGATGACAGGTGAAGCGGGGGAGATAGTCGAGGACCTCCTCAGCTTGGCCCAAGTACTGGAGCACGTCGCTACTGAAGTCGAGGAGGGAAGCGGTGTTGAGAATTTCGTCCACGCACTCGAGGGCGTCTGTGAGGACATCGCTCGAACTCTGAGTGCGGGACCTCCGCGACGGCATCCTTCAGCAACGGTACTCAGACAGGTAGGAACAACAGTCCAATACTGCTATACTCACGGTGAATGGCGTCTCGGCGCGACTCCCCTCTCCGGACGTACTGGCAGCAGTCTACTGTCACGGTGGCCCTCGCGAGCCACCATAAGATGCCAGCAGTCACCAGTGAGTTGCAGTGATGTTTATTCAGAGGTGCAGTAACAGGGAATGATACACACAATAGTGCGGGTAAGACAACCACAGGACATACCTTAATGGGGAAGTACAACAGGCACAGAGCGTATCATAACAGCTAGCTCCACGGGAAGATTAACGGGAATGTAGACAAGAACGTAGCCAAAGACTGCTGCATCGGGGAGCATTCAGCGCCTGCTTATAACCCTGGTCACTAATGACCCCGAATGCAGCACAGCTGTTGGCTCTGACAGCAGGGAGCTCCACCGGGCGCTGTCACAATAAGAGCCCGGGGAGCTAGAAGGAAACCACTGCTGTCAAAGCCAGGAAAAGGTACAAGATCCAAGCGCGGACGGAACCGGCACTCGGGCTGTGACAGTTTACTTCCGACAGCGGTGCAGATCATTGGTCGAATTCAAGTCAGGTGACTGTGGAGCACTGTTTTGATTGGTTAAGCATATAGTGGTCTTTAGTAATCACCTGATCAGGTTTTGTAACTAAAGTTTAATTTTCATAAAACTGCACTCATACTTAGCCTGCCAACAAACAGATTCATGTTTAGAAAAATATGCGTTAGCATATCTGTGAAAATCAGCTACTCCCTGGATGGGGATCGATCAACTCAAAAACTAAAGCAGATAAGAGCCACTTGGTCCACCGCCTAATTTACCAAGTGTAGGATTAACAAAGATCTTTTTCTAATCTGATCTTTATTCTTGTAAATGTGAAATTATTTCTAAATTTGTAACTTTATTTTGACATTTTGTTCTCAACATTCTTTCCTTTTTCCAATAAATTTGCAACCGTTTTCTTTCAAGTTTTCAACTTCCAAAGCCAAAATCCAGTGCTACTAATAATAAAGACAAAATAGTGTGGGAAAATGTCTTCATTCTTTCTTTTCTCACACAGTGAACACTCTGCCTGGTTCTTCTGGTTGAGAACCCATCATTCCTCTGGTGTCGGAGCAGCAGTGACACAGAGACCACACAACACGCTCGTCTGAACTTCCACCACCATGTCGCTCCTGTGGAAGCTGACGTCCATCCAGGAAGGACAGGTATGGGTACACCTGTGGTCCATCATCATCCACACTTTTACATTGCTGTGGTGCAGCAACTTAGTAAAGGTAAAGCCAACTTTATTGTCATTCAATCCATACAGCCAATCTTGTACAGTAGAATGAAATTACGTTTCTCTTATCTACAATGTTAATCACATCTAGAATCAGAGGGGTCGCTGCCATGCAAGGCGTCACCACAAATTTCCCTCCTCCATTCCATTATTGCTGAGCACAAAGCTGGACGGCAGGAAGTTCCACTTTTATATGGGCTTTGGCATGACCCGGCTGGGATTTGAACCCCGGCATCCCGGGTGTGGGGCGGAAGCTCTACCAACTAGGCCACCACTCCGGTTGAAACTTGTGTTTTTGATGACATTTTTATTGATAGGATTACAGAAAAATCTAATGGATGGTATAGAGTAACAGATGATTAACTGAGCCACAGTATAATAACAATGGGCCTCATTTACTAACCTTAAGGGACTACTGCAGGATCAACAGGTGCTGCTAATTAGGAGACACATGTTTATTGACTGAGAGCAAAAGATGGATAAGACTATTATTGGTTCATATTTTGGTTAGTATTTGGAGAGTTTATTTTAATAAATGGAAAAGTTGGACACTTGAGAGATTTTCTCATGTTTTCATGTGTCAGACTATCAATCCATGTGGCAGCTGATAGTGTCCACTTGGGCAGGCCAGACGCTACAACTATCACAATGCTTGAGTCAAGATGCAATGCTTTCACAATGCTATGATTCTTTAAGGATTGTGATATCAGGATAGATTATTATAATAAAATATTTTTTTTTCCAAAGAAAAAAATGGGGCAGTGTCATATACTGGGCCCCAGAGGCACAGGGAAACAGACCCAGGCGTGGATACATTTGTGCATTTATTAAATGAAAAAACATAACAGTCAAAAGGTGCAAACAAAACAAAAATGTAACAGGTAATAACTTACAAGAGGAAGCCTTGGAATAGAGCACACTCGGAGGCTGGGAGGACATCAGAGAATGCCAGTAGACACAAACAATAACGCCACAAAGAGGCAGTGAGGCTTATATACATGTGTACATGATTACATAAGTGAGCACCGGTGTGGGCTCGCGTGAGCAGGCAAGGAGGAAACAGTGGTAATTGGAATCAGCTGGCTAGATGAGGGAGAAGCAGCTGGATTGACAAGTTGACAGGCGACACCCCCTGCAGAGCACAAACCCAGAAATCCTCTGACAGTTGTCAAGCCAGAGAAAAGTATCATAGCAAACATAAACGCAGCAGACTGAAACCAAAACACAAATAGACATGATCCAAAAATAATTGTAAAACAAGACATGGCCAAAAATAACTGAAACAACTGGAGAAAATACGAGGCAGAATCACACTAAGAGGAGCATGAAACATACAGGAGACAAATAAATACATAAAAAAAGCCACGAGATTGGGTCTGGCAGAAATCCTAGCCCCAGCTTGTGACAGAGCCCCTCCCCTCCCAAGGGGTGGATTCCAGACACCCCAATGTAACACCAACAGAAAAAAGAAAAAAACTACCCCCCACCGGCAAAACACAGACTTTAACCCATCCAGGGTGGGTGGTAGGGGGAACAGGCTAGGAGGGCACGAGAAAAGCCTGCCCAGGACCCACAACAGAAAACACAGACTTAACCCCCCCGGCCCGGGGAGCTTTAAGAGTTCAGGGGCCCTCCCAAAGTCCCAGGCCTGGCGGACGACAACGTGCACCAAGTCAGGTGGCCTGCCAAAGTCCCAGGCCAGCCAGACGGCCAGGTGGTATGAATCGGGTGGCCTGCCGGAGAAAATGGACCACCTGACCCGGCGGCCCAGTCTTTCAGGCTGCTTGCCTGAGTGCTTCAGCCACCTAAACAGAAGAGATGGCTCGGGAGGCGGCTCCCCCACTGGGAGACCCAAAATTGGGGAGGAGAGCCGAGAAGGAGGAGCCCCAGCGGCATCAGGCAGAGGGAGAATGGGGACCACGACGGCATCTGGCTGACAAAGAGAGAGGACCACGATGCCCTCAGTGGTCTCAGACTAGGAAAAAGTTGCAGCCGTGGTGGCACCGGACTGGGGAAAAGTTGCACCTGTGTTGGCTCCGGGCTGGAGCTTGGCAGCAACCGCGGTGGCTCCGGGCTGGAGCACTGCAGCACCTTTGGTGGCTCTGGGCTGGAGCATGGCAGCACCCTCAGTGGACCCGGGCTGGGCCAACGCTGCATCCTTGGTGGACCCGGGCTGGGCCAACGCTGCACCCTCGGTGGACCCGGGCTGGGCCAACGCTACATCCTCGGTGGGCCCAGATTCGGCCAATGTTGCACCCTCGGTGAACCCCTGGCGGAGGGGTAGTGCCCATGGCGGGATCATGCTGGAGCGCAGCACCCACGTCGGGCTCATACTGGGGCGCAGCACCCACGAGGGTCCCTGGCCGGGACGCAGCACCCACGGAGACTCAGGCTGAGGAGGAACCCACATGACGGCCTCGGGCAGAAGAGGAGCAGCATCTACGGAGGTCCCGGGCTGGGACGGAGCATCTGCGATGGCCTCCTCAGCAGTGAAGACTGGACTCTGAATGACCTCGGGCTGTGCGCCTGGACCCACGGAGACCTCAGGTTGTGCTGGATCATCTCCGGTGACTCTGGGAAGAAGCTCAGAGGAAATAGATAGAGAAGGGGGTCAGGGTCACTGGTAGCAGCGGAGCCCGGCGAGGTGAGTTCAGGTGCAGTGGGCGGCTGCACCTGGCTCAATTCACCAAGAGTCAGGCAAGATTGCTCTAAAACTGAGAGAAGGAAGACAAAGGAGAGCACTTGCCTGAGCTCGAGCGCCACCACCGTCAAGGACTCCCAACGATCCAGACAATGATGGCGCTTCAGGTTTGGCCCTCGGGAGGTCCAGCTCAGCTGCTGACTCTGCTACTGCGGCCCCCACAGCAGGCTTGATGGTGACTGCAGTCATGGTGCCCCCAGATTAAATAATCCATGCTTGGTTAATGATTGTCAGCACACTTTCTCTTAAAAAACTAGAAAAGCACTCAGAGAGCGCAGACCTCCGCCAAGCGCCACAGTTCCGCCCATACAGTGTTTGTGTGTACGTTTTCAGATTCCTTGACCACGAAAACATATGACTAGCAATTGGATTGGATTCACTTCCGCTTCTGAGAGAGAGCAGACGCTTTTCTTCCCTCTCCCTCCTAATCCTCTCCCTTCTGATCCCAGCTTGCAATGTCACTCTTCTCCTGGCTGAATCTTAATCCAAATGGAAATTATGGATCTGGAAAGCGACTTATATGCGATTGTCACCACTTTAAAAAGTAGAAGATCGGGTCAGGGGGAACCCAAGGGAGACTCATGGTATTGGAATTCATGTGTCTGTGTGATTCGACTGAGATTGAACTGATCACAGGATCTTCTGTTTGGCCCCTGGAGTTTTCCTAGTGTATCGAAATTATCTGGGTGAGCTAATCAAATGCGGACCCCGGCGTAGCTCCCTTAACAAATTCAACAATTCGTCCAGCTGGGGGGAGCACTGACTGTCAGCGGCAGGATTAACATGGAATTTACTATCTGGCATGCATTGAAGAGAGAACGAACTCTCTGGACATGTTTTACCTATGTTTCGGTAGGTGGATAACATCTGTGGATCGCTGAGTGCTCTCCAGAGAATGATCTAAAGTATGATTCAAGCCTGTATGAAATTGAAGCACAGAATCGAAGAGAGATAAATTTTTTATTCTCTGGGTGCACTGTGCAGATTTGACCTTGTGTTTTGGCGCCTTTGTTTACATTCCTCCTCGATGAAGATAACGCTGGGAAGTGGCTTATGTCTACCCATACATCAACAATCAGTTGTTGTCGTCAGCGGATTGGTCTCTCGAGGACATTGCCCATGTGCCTTCTGCAAGGAAGAGGAAAAGAGAGACAGACTCTGATCTCTGACTTGTTTATAAGTCACATGATTATAACATCTATCCACTGCCTGGAGGCGCCCTCTGCTGCTCACTAACAACTGTTACACTCACACTACACAATGACATGCAAATATACACACACTGCTCTCCCTCCCTCTGCTGTGTGATTGTATCTATCGTCTGCTAATGTGCATAGAGGGTTTTTTTCTGTGTAATCAAAATTTGGCTCATAAGCTTATATGAGCTTATACGAGCGTGATTCTGATAACTATGTTTTTTCTCTCTGCCTATTGTGTTTCCCCCCCCTCCCCCCTTTACCCCCACTGCAGACAGGCGCCTCTATGGCTGCCGTGTCATTGGATGCGCCTAATGTGCGCGCCCAATGTCAAGTCAAATTCCTTGTGTGTTTACTTGTAAATATACTTGGCAATAAAGCTGATTCTGATTCTGATTCTGATTCTGATTCTGATTCTGATAGGATTAGTGGTTCAGTGGTTATTCACGAAAATGGCATTTTCCGTAATGGCGGCCACAGTTCCCCCCATACAGTGTTTGTGTGTACGTTTTCAGATTCCTTGACCATGAAAACATATGACTAGCAATTGGATTGACAATGATAGGATTAGTGGTTGAGTAATTATTCACGAAAATGGCATTTTCCGTAATGGCGGTTTTCTTGTGGACGGTGATCCGGATCATCGCCAAAATTTAATCAGTTCTTCCTTGTACCATTTCCAACAATGCCTGAAAGTTTCATCGAAATCCGTGCAAAACTTTTTGAGTTATCTTGCTAACCAACAGACAGGCAAACAAACAGACAAACAAACCCCGGCAAAAACATAACCTCCTGGCAGAGGTAATAACCTGTTGGCATAAATATGCACACCCTGTTATAACTGGGGATGTGGCTGTGTTCAGAATTAACCAGTCACATTCAAACTCATGTTAAATGGAAGTCGGCACACACCTGCCACCATTTAAAGTGCCTCTGATTAACCCCAAATAAAGTTCAGCTGTTCTAGTAGGTTTTTCCTGACATTTTTGTAGTCCCTTCTAACAGCACAAGCCATGGTCCACAGAGAGCTTCCAAAGCATCAGAGGGATCTCATTGTTCAAAGGTATCAGTCAGGAGAAGTTTAAAAAAGAATTTCCCAGGCATTAAATATACCATGGAACACAGTGAAGACAGCCATCATCAAGTGGAGAAAATATGGCACAACAATGACATTACCAAAAACTGGGCGTCCCTCCAAAACTGAAGAAAAGACATAAAGAAAACTGGTCAGGGGCGCTGCCAAGAGGCTGACAGCAACATTGAAGGAGCTCCAGGAATTTCTGGCAAGTACTGGCTGTTTGGTACATTTGATAACAATCTCCTGTTTAGGGTGGCGAGACGGAAGCCTTATCTTACAAAGCAAAACATCAAGCCCAGGTACAATTTGCAAAAACACATTTGAAATCTCCCAAACGCATGTGGGAAAATGTGTAATGGTCCAATGAAACTGAGGTTGAACTTTTTGGCTGTAATTCTAAAAGGTATATTTGGTGCAAACACAACACTGCTTATCACCAAAAGAACACCACACCTACATGTCCACAAGCATGGTGGTGATGGCATCATGCTTTGGGGCTATTTTTCTTCAGCTGGAAAATCCACAAAATCCAAATCAAAATCCAAATCCACAAAAGAATGGCTTAACCAAAAGAAGATTAAGGTTTTGGAATGCCCCCGCCAGAGTCCAGACCTGAATCCAATCGAACATCTGTGGGGTGATCTGAAGAGGGCTGTGCACAGGAGATACCATCGCAATCTGACAGATTTGGAGCATTTTTGCAAAGAAGAGTGGGCAAATATCGCCACATCAAGATGTGCCATGCTGATAGACTCCTACCCAAAAAGACTGAGTCCTGTAACAAAAGCCAAAGGTGCTGCAACAGAGTATTTAGTTTAAGGGTGTGCATATTTATGCAAACAGGCTATTGTAACTTTTTTAATTTTGCCCCTTAAAAGATTTCAGTTTGTTTTTCATTTGGGTTGTACAGATTATAGGTCACATTATTGGTGGAAAAGTTTTGAAATGATTTATCTTGGTCTCATTTTTTTACATCACAAAAACCTGGCATTTGAACTGGTGTGTGTAGACTTTTTATATCCACTGTAGATCTGCTCCGGTCTGGTATTCTGTTTGCCCTGCTGATGTCCCAGAAAGCAGGCAGCAACAAAATGGTGATAGACCAGAGCTACAGAGCTAACGATAGCAATTTGGGTCTTCATAGTATTCTGTGGCTTTGAGGTGTAAACAAAAAAGTAAAAAAGACACAGAGGGAATTTTTTTTAAAAAAAAGCTCAGCCCCTGTAGAGACTGCTGCAATCAACTGCTGCTCACTGGCATTATTATTATTAAGATAAGATAAGATAAGATAAGCCTTTATTAGTCCCACAATGGGGAAATTCCAGGATTGCAACAGCACAGGGATAGCAACACTCAGAGCAATAATTAAGAAGATACGAAAAATATATATAAGAGCAGTGGATATACATACGTACACATAAATATATAAATATACAGTATATACAAAGTGCGGAGCATTGTAACAAGATGGAATAAACAGCATAACTGTCTACTTAGTTATCCTACATAGTATGAATATGTACCCATACATATTGTCACCCTCTGTAGCGACTGATATTGTCCTAGTTGTATACTGGAGGGGACCATTTGTGTAAGTCTGTTGCGTCTTTGTGTTCAATACTATTAGGTCGTCATGTTTTTTTGCTATCTCTGTGAGCAGCCCTGCTTAGGTTATACAGTCGGACAGCCGTAGGTAGGAAGGACCTGTGTAACCTCTCGGTTGCGCACCTAGGATGATGTAGTCTACTGCTAAATGAGCTCCTCAGTGCGTTCAATATGTCCTGCATAGGGTGGGACTCGGACTCCAGCAGAGATGACAGTTTAGCCACCATCCTTCTCTCTCCTATCTCCTCCACTGGGTGAAGGCATTGCCCCAGGAGAGATCTAGCTTTCTTGATCAGTTTGTTCAGTCTCTTCCTATCGGCTGCTGTAATGCCGTTGCCCCAGCAGACCACTCCAAAAGTGATGGCTGATGCCACCACCGTGTTGTAGAATGTCTTCAGCAGCACCCCTTGTACACCAAAAGACCTGAGCCTCCTCAGTAGGAACAGCCTGCGCTGTCCCTTCTTGTAGAGTGCGTCGGTATTGTGTGACCAGTCTAGTTTATTGTTCAGATGAACACCAAGGTACTTGTAGGATGTCACCATCTCAATGTCCGTTCCCTGTATGTTTAGTGGTGCTGTGAGGGGTTGTCCTTGCCTGCGGCAGTCCACCACCAGCTCCTTAGTTTTCCTCGCGTTGATCTGGAGGCAGTTCCGATGACACCAGTCCACGTCGTCCTCGTCGGCCTCCGTCGGTCTATGATGACCATGGAAGAGAATCCTAAACATCTACTCTGCTGGAACAGCACCACCTGTGGCTGAACAGGCCGATGCGCACCGGTTTTCTACCTTTCAGTGTTGGACGTTGGTAGGATTCAAGCCTGGGCAGGAAGATATGGAGGACAACATGTTACCCACACAGCATGTCCCCCCTCTCCACATCACTGATGAATCCAAAGGAACAGCAGGGCTGCTATAGTTTGGCACCAGCACCGTCGCAGGAGCTGCCAGAACGATGTTGAGCACAACAGAGAACTGCCTTAGGGGCTCCGACTCCGGATTTTTCCTCAGGGTTGACTCCCGAAGCCTTTCCCGTGACCGGGTGTGCCGCAAGGCAGCAGAGGTTTGAAATCAGGGTCTACCTTCCCCGAGATGGACTACCTTCCCAGGTTGATGAGCCACCATCTACCCGAAGCATCTGGTTTTAAGGCGCCAGAGATCTGCCCTCACCCCTTCTCCTATTAGTGAAAGCAGTTCCGCCGGGCTTAGAGACCAAACCACACGGGCAGGCTAGGAGTTGGACTTAGTTGTCAGAGGCTTTTCAAGACGCACGCCGTAGGGAGCATTTTATGAGCACTGGGAGCTTAACCTCAGTGCCGCTCCTGGCTATGACAACCTTGGAAGTTGGCAGTCCACGAAGTCCTGGATAAGTCCTCTGTACTCAGCTTCATCTCCGTTGGAGATGAGGCTGACGATCGCAGAGTCGTCAGAGAACTTCTGTAGATGGCAGTGTGTTGTGTGAGAAGTCCGCAGTATAAAGGGTGAACAGGAAGGGAGCCAGAACCATTCCCTTGAGGGGCTCCGTGCTACCGATGATCGTGTCGGACACACAATCTCCGGTTCTCACAAACTGTGGCCGGTTAGTGAGGTAGTCCAGGATCCATGGTGACAGGTGCTGGTCCACCCCTGCGCACAGCAGCTTGTCCTTCAGGATCATCGGTTGAATGGTGTTGAAAGCACTGGAGAAGTCAAAGAACATTATCCTCACCGCATTCCCGGGCTTCTCCAGGTGGAACAGAGAACGGTGAAGGAGGAAGATCACTGCATCCTCCACCCCAATGCCATGCCGGTAGGCGAACTGGAGTGGATCCATCACTGGTCCCACCAGGGGGCGGAGGTGAGCAAGGAGCAGTCTCTCCAGGGTCTTCATCATATGAGACATCAGGGCCACTGGTCTGTAGATGTTCAGGTCTTTGGGGTGGGAAGTCTTTGGTACAGGTACCACACAAGATGAAGTTTTCCACAACTGTGGTACCCTCCCCAGCTTCAGGCTCAGGTTGAAAATGTGCTCCAAAATCCCACACAGCTGGTCTGCACAGGACTTGAGGAGCTTTGCGCTGATGCTGTCCGGTCCCGAGGCCTTCCTTGCCTTGATCTTCCTCAGCTCCGTCCTCACCTGGGTCTTAGTGAGGGTCAGGTTGGGGGGCTGTGTGTTGGGAGTGGGGGGTGTTGGTGGAGTGGGGTGTGGACAGCAGGTCTCGATGACTTTAGAGGCAGCAGTGGTTGTTGTGCAGTCGGGGGGGAGGGCGATTGGTCAAACCTATTAAAAAACAGGTTCAGATTGTTCGCCCACTCCCTGTCCCCCGTGGCCTGGGGGGGAGGTATTCTGGAGCCCAGAGATGGTTTTAAGGTTTCTCCAGACCTCACCGATGTCGCTCTGTGTCAGCTTGTCCTCCATCTTCTTCCTGAAGCTGTCCTTGCCTTCTCTGATCTTCCTCCTCAGCTCCCTCTGTACGGACTTCAGCATCTCCCTGTTACCCGACCTGAAGATCCTCTTCTTCTCTCTCAGAAGTGTTTTTATCTCAGGGTTGATCCAGGGTTTGTTGTTCGAGCAACACCGTATGGTCTTGGTGGGTACGGTGTTGTCCACACAGAAGCTGATGTAGTCCGTGATGGTGTGAGTGAGGCCATCGATGTCCTCACCATGTGGATCGCAGAGCTGCTCCCAGGCAGCGGTTTCAAAACAGTCCTTTAGCGCGTCCATTGCCTCCTCAGACCATAACTTCACCGTGCACATGACCGGAGGTTGTCTGTGTACTAGGGGTTTGTACACCGGCAGGAGATGAACCAAGTTGTGATCCGATCTCCCGAGTGGGGGGAGTGGTGATGAGGTGTACGCCTCCTTAGTATTTGCATAAAATAAGTCCAGTGTTTTATTGTCTCTAGTGTGGCATGTGACATACTGGGTGAGCGTGGGTAGAATGGGGGACAGTGAAATATGGTTGAAATCACCTGAGATGAGGAGAAGAGCATCTGGGTGTTCTGTCTGCAGCCTGCCAGTTACTGAGTGGATAACGTCACGCGCTGTTCCAGCGTTTGCCGTCGGTTTTGCATAAATAACAATGCAGATCACGTGTGAGTATTCTCTCGGGAGATATGTAGGCCGCATGCTAACAGCTAGCAACTCCATGTCTTTGCTACAGTCTGTTCCTTAACCGTGATATGTCCCGGTCTGCACCAGTTGTTGTTGACATACATTATCACTCCCCCGCCCTTTGCCTTCCCACTGTCTGGTGTTCGGTCTGCCCGTATTGCGTGGAAACCCACCAGTTCGATGTTAGCATCTGTTGCTTCGCTTCGCTGCGCCCTTCTTTATATGTTTTTGTTTGTCAATTGTGTGTCTGCCTGCTCTTACACCCGTGAAGAGCTATTAAATATCAGGACTTTCACTCCCACGGACCTACTCCCAGTTTTTTTAGCTCCTGCCGCCGATCTGATTCACTGTTTAGCTAAAAAAGTGAGACGGCGAAAAAGAGGTAGGCGAGCGGGCGCTCTCGTTCGGCTCCGCAGGAGAGGCACGCGCACGCCTTTGCCTGGCATATTTCTCACCAATGCCAACTCTCTCTCTAACAAGGTAGATGAATTGAGACTGCTGATGCGATTTAAGGACTTCGCTTCCTCGTCTGCTCTCTGTTTCTCTGAGACCTGGCTCAGGGGAAATATACCGGACAGCGCGCTTCACCTAGAGGGATTTCAGCTGTTTCGTGTTGATCGTGACACACAGCTCTCCGGTAAGTCCTCGGGAGGAGGAGTCTGCTTCTACATTAACAGCAGCTGGTGCTCTGATGTAACGGTGATTTCCCAACACTGTTCTCCCGACCTTGAATATATTTTCATTAACTGCAAGCCTTTTTATTCCCCGCGGGAGTTCGCTTCATTCATCCTGGCCGCCGTCTACGTCCCACCCTACGTGGACACGCGCGAAGCTCAGCGCGCGCTCGCGGATCACATTCAACATACGGAGCGGACTTTCCTGGACTCTCTGGTTATTGTGGTTGGCGACTTTAACCAGAGCAATCTGAGCCACGGTCTCCCCCGATACAAACAGTTTATTAAATGCCCAACCAGAGGAGAGAACACACTGGATCACTGTTACACCACAGTGAAGGATGTGTATCGCGCTGTTCCCCGCACTGCGCTCGGACTATCTGATCACGTGATGGTCCACCTCATTCCCACATACAGACAGAGACTGAAGCTCACTAAACCTGTTGTGACCACTACGAAGAAATTGACCAGTGAAGCTGGGGAGAAGCTGAACACGTGCATGGAAATAACTGACTGGGGCATGTTTAAAGGAGCCACGCATGATCTGGATGAATACACGGACACTGTGAACTCATATATCCACTTTTGTGAGGAGAGCATTCTTCCATCGCGCACCAGGATGAGGTACTCTAATGATAAGCCCTGGTTCACTGCTAAGCTCAGACAGATCAGGAAGGAGAAGGAAGCAGCGTTGAAAAGTGGAGACAGGGACTGCTACAAGGAGATTAAATATCGGTTTAGCAGAGAGCTGAAGAGAGCTAAATCTGTGTATTCTGAGAGACTCCAGCAGCAGTTCACTGCTAATGACTCTGCTTCTGTGTGGAGAGGACTGAGGCAAATCACCAACTATCGGCCTCAGGCTTCTAAAGGTCAGGATGACAAAGCCCTTTGTCAAAGACTGTCCCAACATTACGCCCGTTTTGACACCTCGTCAGCTGTGTCCAACTCCCCCCCTCCCCCCAGCTCCACTGCCTCCTCGGTCCCTACTTCATCAAAAGCGGTCCCCCCCTCCTCCCCCCCTGCCCTTGTCATCAGTGAGCAGGATGTGCACAGACAGCTCTCCAGACTGAACCCGCGCAAGGCCCCCGGTCCGGACGGCGTGTCTCCCTCCACCCTGAGACACTGTGCGAAAGAGCTGGCTCCTGTCTTCACAGACATTTTTAACACCTCCCTTAAGCTATGCCACGTGCCGACCTGCCTCAAATCCTCCACCATCATCCCTGTCCCCAAGAAGCCACGGATCACTGGACTTAACAACTACAGACCTGTAGCGCTCACCTCTGTAGTCATGAAGTCCTTTGAGCGCCTGGTCCTGCCCCACCTCAAGTCCATCACCACTCCCCTCCTGGACCCGCTGCAGTTTGCCTACCGAGCCAACAGGTCTGTGGACGACGCAGTCAACCTGGCCCTCCACTCCATCCTGCAGCACCTGGACTCCCCGGGAACCTACGCCAGGATCCTGTTTGTGGACTTCAGCTCTGCATTCAACACCATCCGCCCCGCTCTGCTCCAGGACAAGCTGTCCCTTCTCGGCGTACCTGACTCCCTCTGCAGGTGGATCACCGACTTCCTGACGGACCGGAGGCAGCATGTGCGGCTGGGGAAGACTGTCTCAGACTCTGTCAGCACCGGATCACCCCAGGGCTGTGTACTTTCCCCCCTACTCTTCTCCCTTTATACCAACTCCTGCACCTCCAGCCACCAGTCTGTTAAGCTGATCAAGTTTGTGGACGACACCACCCTCATCGGGCTCATCTCCAACGGCGACGAGTCCGCCTACAGGAGAGAGGTGGCCCAGCTGGCGTCCTGGTGCAGCCACAACAACCTGCAGCTGAACGCTCTGAAGACAGTGGAGATGATTGTGGACTTCAGGAAAGTCACAACCCCTCTGCCCCCCCTCACCCTCACAGGCTCTCCCATCACCACTGCAGATTCCTTCCGCTTCTTGGGCACCACCATCACCCGGGACCTCAAATGGGAGCCGACCATCAGCTCCCTCATCAAAAAGGCCCAGCAGAGGATGTTCTTCCTGCGGCAGCTGAGGAAGCTCAAGCTACCCACCAAGATGTTAGTGCAGTTCTACACAGCCATCATCGAGTCCATCCTCACCACCTCCATAACCGTGTGGTACGCAGGAGCCACTGCCAGGGACAGACTAAGGCTGCAGCGCGTCGTGCACACTGCTGAGAAGGTGATCGGCTGCAAGCTCCCATCTCTCTAGGACCTGCACATCTCCAGGACCCGGAGGCGTACAGGCCGGATCATAGCCGATCCTTCACACCCTGGTCACGTACTGTTTGCCCCCCTCCCCTCAGATAGAAGACTTCGGTCCATTCAGACTAAAACCTCCCGGCACATGAACAGCTTCTTCCCCTCTGCCATCAGACTGCTGAACACTAAGTGACTTATTGACTCTCGTGCACTATGTACAGCAGCTCAACCAGACTCATGTTAATCATCACTGTTTCTGTTGCATTACCGACTGCACTATGTGGTACTCCACAATACCTGCTGCTCGCTAATATATTTAAAAACTGCTTTGACTAGTATTACTCATTCTTATTCTTCACTTATTGCATGTATAGTCTTTTATTTCTTTTATCTTATCATGTTTAATGTTGCAGCATTGCACCAAGACAAATTCCTAGTTTGTGTACTACATGAACAATGGCAATAAATCTGATTCTGATTCTGATTCTGTTGCTAGTTCTGTCAGCCACGTCTCAGTAAACAACATCAAACTACTCTCTCTGAAGACGCTCTTGTAGTGGGAGATAGCCGCTAGCTCATCAGTCTTATTGAGTAGCGATCGAACATTCCCCATAATGACGGCTGGGAGGGTGGGTCTGTACCTTATATTCCTCGCCTGCCGTCTTACTCCAGCTCGACATCCACGCCGTTTCCGTCTTATTTCTCCCGGTATGTCGAGTTTTTGCGTTAGCATTGTGGGCCGGTTAAGTGCTTACAGCTGGTCTCTATTGTACTGCCTCCTGCAAGAAACAGTGGCTCCGTCCACTGACTCAGGAGACATTTGGGCGATCTACGTGTTTGGATGGAATAAAGGTGACGCTGGATCAGAAAGATTAGCAAGAGAGCCAGATAGTAAATAGAATAGGAAGAAATTGATCCGCTGTTGCAAAAAGGCAGCCTACTCGTGTGGCGCCGGAAGTAGTGAAATATTATTATTATTATTATTGTTATTATTATTATTATTATGTAGTTATGTTCCTATATAAATAATATATAACTGGGAAAGTGTTTGTAATAAAAGAGAACAGTGAGTTTTTCATTAATGAAGTTTAGCCCAAGCATAAGGGTGTCCATATGTGCACCTGGCACCAGGACACCCTAGGCCGCAGGTCGATGATCGATTTTGTTATCGTATCATCAGACCTGCGACCGTATGTCTTGGACACCCGAGTAAAGAGAGGTGCAGAGCTGTCAACTGATCACCACCTGGTGGTGAGTTGGATCCGATGGCAGGGGAGGAAGCCATTCAGACCTGGTAGACCCAAACGTATAGTGAGGGTGTGCTGGGAGCGTCTGGCTGAGGCCCCTGTCCGGGAGGTCTTCAACTCCCACCTCCGGAAGAACTTCAACCACATTCCGAGGGAGTCTGGAGACATGGAGTCTGAATGGGCCATGTTCTCCACCTCTGTTGTTGAAGCGGCGGCTCAGAGCTGCGGCCGCAAGGTGGTCGGTGCATCTCGTGGTGGCAACCCCCGAACCAAGTGGTGGACACCAGTGGTGAAGGGGGCCATTAAGCTGAAGAAGGAGTCCTATCAAGCTTGGTTGGCTTGTGGGACTCCCGAAGCAGCTGAGGTGTACCGGCAGGCCAAGCGGAGTGCAGCTCGGGTGGTTGCTGAAGCAAAAACCCGGGTATGGGAGGAGTTCGTGAGGCCATGGAACAAGACTTTCGGTCGGTTTCAAAGAGATTCTGGCAAACTGTTCGGCGGCTCAGGAGGGGAAAGCAGCTCCCCGTCCACACTGTGTATGGTGCGGATGGGACACTGTTGACTTCAACTGGGGATATTGTCGGGCGGTGGAAGGAATACTTCGAGGATCTCCTCAATCCCACTGACACGCCTTCCACAGAGGAAGCAGGGTTTGGGGACGAGGGGGATGACTCGCCTATCACAGGGGCTGAGGTCGCCAAGGTGGTTAAAAATCTCCTTGGTGGCCGGGCCCCGGGGGTGGACGAGATTCGCCCCGAGTACCTCAAGGCCCTGGATGTTGTTGGGTTGTCATGGTTGACACGCCTCTGCAACATTGCGTGGAGGTCGGGGGCAGTGCCTTTGGCATGGCAAACCGGGGTGGTGGTTCCTCTCTTCAAAAAAGGGGACCGGAGGGTGTGCTCCAACTTTAGAGGGATCACACTCCTCAGCCTCCCTGGGAAGGTTTATGCCAAGGTACTGGAGAGGAGAGTCCGGCCGTTGGTCGAACCTCGGATTCAGGAGGAGCAATGTGGTTTTCGTCCTAGCCGTGGCACATCGGACCAGCTCTTTACCCTCTCGAGAATTCTTGAGGGTTCGTGGGAGTTTGCCCAACCAGTTTACATGTGTTTTGTGGACTTGGAGAAGGCATTTGACCGCGTCCCTCGTGGATTTTTGTGGGGGGTGCTTCGGGAGTATGGGGTATCGGGCTTGTTGTTACAAGCTATTCGGTCTCTGTACGACCGTTGTGAGAGTTTAGTTCGTATTGCCAACACTCGGTCGGAGTCATTCCCAGTGAGAGTTGGACTCCGCCAGGGCTGCCCTTTGTCACCGGTCCTGTTCATAATTTTTATGGACAGGATTTCTAGGCGCAGCCAGGGAATGGAGGGTGTCATGCTTGGTGACCACAGGATCTCATCTCTGTTGTTTGCAGATGATGTTGTCCGGTTGGCTTCATCCAGCAATGACCTACAGCTCTTGCTGGGACGATTTGCCGCTGAGTGTGAAGCGGCTGGGATGAGAATCCGCACCTCCAAGTCCGAGTCCATGGTCCTCAGCCGGAAAAAGGTGGATTGTCCTCTCCGGGTTGGGGACAGGCTCCTGCCCCAAGTGGAGGAGTTTAAGTATCTTGGGGTCTTGTTCACGAGTGAGGGGAAAATGGAGCGAGAGATCGACAGACGGATTGGAGCAGCATCTGCAGTGATGCGGACGTTGTACCGGTCTGTTGTGGTGAAGAGGGAGCTTAGTTCTAAGGCAAAGCTGTCGATTTACCAGTCAATCTACGTTCCTACTCTCACCTATGGTCACGAGCTTTGGGTAATGACCGAAAGAACGAGATCGCGGATACAAGCGGCTGAAATGAGCTTTCTCCGTAGGATTGCTGGACTCACCCTCAGAGATAGGGTGAGGAGCTCAGTCATCCGGGAGAGGCTCAGAGTAGAACCGCTGCTCCTCCACATTGAAAGGAGTCAGTTGAGGTGGTATGGGCATCTGATTAGGATGCCTCCTGGACGCCTCCCACTTGAGGTGTTTCAGGCACGTCCCACTGGGAGGAGACCCCGGGGCAGACCCAGGACTCGGTGGAGAGACTATGTCTCCCAGCTGGTCTGGGAACGCCTTGGTATCCCCTCTGAAGAGCTGGAGCAGGTGGCTGGGGAGAGGGAAGTCTGGGCTTCTCTGCTTGAACTGCTGCCTCCGCGACCCGGACCTCCGGAAAAGCGGTAGAAGATGGATGGATGGATGGAAGTTTAGCCCAGCTGATGAGAGGCTTCTGGATGCAGCTTCACAGGTACTCTTGGACCAACGATATGCTATGGCTCAAGTATGTGTGAGTGTCCAGATGTGCTGCAGCTGAACAGATCAGTGTCATGGACGCCAATCATGGCACCTGTGTGCGCACCTGCCTGTTATCTCCTGCGGCCCTATTTATTCCCATCAGGACCAGTGCTGGGCGCAGAGTCATCTGATTCCTTCCGTGAATCACGCCACAACCTGCCTCTGTGCTTCCCTGCACTGAATTCTCCTGCCTTCGGCTTCCAAGCCCAGCAGAACGACGTCCGGGTCGGTTTCGCCCGGACCAACAACCAAGTAAGCTCTATAGCTTCTAAACCTGTCCATTCCCCTGTGCGCAGGCGGAGCCCGCAATGGCGGACCTCCTTCTCCCTCCAGGCGGCGGACTTATTCCTCTCCCAGCTAACCTGCCCGCAGACACCGTCTCCCTGGCTGCAGCTTCAGCACAACCTGAAGACTCTTCAACATCTGTTGACAGTAAGCCCAATAACATCTGACGTGCTGCATAGGTGTACTGTAGCTAACGGCCCTTGTCTCTTTTTCAGGGTTGCCAGTCTGTACGGTGCTCTGCCAGCCCAGCTGGAATATACGGCTTGCACTACACTACATTACACCATATAACAGCACTCACGCATCCACTCACTCACGTTAACAAAATAAAGTATGTTAATTGTGTTAATCCTGAGTTGTGTCTGTCTGTGGGTCACCTGAACCATGTCAGTACGAATCCGCCAAAGTGACCCGGCAGACAGCGCACTCGTGCGCCGCATTCACCATCTCGAGGCTCAGGTAGACCAATTAGCGTACCAACAACAGGTGATGCTAACTCAGCTAACTTGCATCACCGATAGGTTAGATCGCTTAACTAGCCCACAGGGGTTTTCCACAGCACCAGCTAGCTCCTCAGCTCCCGCTAGTTCCACCGCTAGCTCCACCACTAGCTCTTTGCCTAGCCCTCACTCTACAGGTTCCACTAGTTGGCTTACTCCCGTCCCTACTCCCGCCTGGTTTAAAGGGGTATTGGGAGAAGCCAGGTGGTTCCTCCTAATTGTGTTAATCCTGAGGTGTGTCTGTCTGTGGGTCACCTGAGCCATGTCAATCAGAGCAGAGAGACCCAGTGAAACTGTCTGTGGAAATGTCCAGAACATCAAAGACGTGTGGGCTGCACGGTGGCGCAGTGGTTTAGCACTGTGGCAGCACAGTTTTACCCTTGGCCGGGGGATCGCGGGGATCATGAGATCGTGGGTTCGATCCCAGCCCCCGACCAACAGTGAGCTGTGTGGAGTTTGCATGTTCTCCCCGTGTTGCGTGGGTTTACTCCGGGATTTCTCCGGTTTCCTCCCGCATACCAAAAACATGTAGGTTTAGGGCGCTCGCGCACGCAGCGACCGGCAGCCGGTGGCTTGTCACCAGACTGCAAACCAAATCTACCTACGGGTACAAATAAGTAACAAAAAAAAAAAAAAAGACTCTTAATGTTCATGAGTTATATTCAAAGAGTCCGAGTCAAAAATATTAAAGTTTGAAGTCAAGTTCTCAGCAACTTGTATCCGACTGAACTCTCAGTCTCTGACTCAACTCCCCATCCCTGTCAGATCATCAAACAAATTTCATTATTAACCCCTTGCACTCCAGTCAATTTCCCTAAAAACGCCAAAAAATAACGTGCCCAAATTAAATCCAAAGCTGTTCTTCAATCCTTTGCAGCATCTTCATGGGGTTGGTCTCATTTAAAAGAAAACACTTTGAATTTTTTGGCAAAACAGTCATGATCTCTCTAAGTGCTCCGGCCACTGAGTTACAGTCATCTAAACATAGTGAACTTGAAGAAAATAAATTTGGCCTGGGTGTTTTTTTGGATACAAATGCTTGCAAATAACACACAGCTTCAGATCCGGGCTGGAAAATGCAACAGAAATGTAGAACCAAGTGCTATCCAGCTGAGGTCCAAATTTTGTAACAATACCACAAAAAATGAATATATTACACAGCTTTTTCCTCAGGTAGTTCCCAGGCGTTTTGGAACTGTGCCAAATTGTGCCAAATGGCACAGTTTGGAAAAACGTCTGTAACTTTTGAATGATTCAATGTAGAAGCTTCATTTTGGGCTCTAATGAAAGGTCACACTCAGGGCTGTGTGTGTGCGGGGGGGGGCTGTCCCCCCCCCCCTCGCTACAGAGGATGGACATCGGCCATTGCTACATGACGGATTAGCCTCATGTGGCGATGTGGCGACAGCGGCGCAGTCACTGCGGCTTTCCCCCCCCTCGCTACAGAAGAATAGCGGGGGGGGGGGCGGCGTTCACGGTCTGGACGCGGCGAATGACCCGTGTACCGCGGCGCACGAACTTCAGACTTGGTGCGCCGCACAGTTGTAATTTACCGATCGGTCAAAAGTCATTTTGGATTACAATTTTCAGGGATTAGAAGATTAGGATTAGGAAGAATAGTTTAGCTTATAACACCTTACCTCTTCACAGCAGTGTCCTGGCGAACTTCTCTTCCTCATTGTCAGACGAACGTGACGCTGGTCCGCTCGTGGTTCTGGTCTCACGACCCGATCAAAACATAATTCCATTATTGCGGTTTTGTGCTTCCATGATTGCTGTTTTTGGCGAATGATTTTTCAAAACAAATAACAGTAGTAATTAAAAAAAGACTGGCGAACGCGTGTGTGTCACTCAGCCTTCATCGTCGGCCTCCGTTGGTCTATGATGACCATGGAAGAAAATCATAACGTCTACTCTGCTGGAACAAAAACAAAATAAGCACCGCCTGTGGCCGAACATGCCGATGCGCGAATGGCAGTGGCTGTCACACAGGTTGCATTTGTGGGTGGTCTCCATGCTGCTGGGTCTGTGACGGTTCTTCCTGCGGGTCCTTTTTTGATCTGCTGCAGCAGTCAGTCTTCACCCAGCCTTAAAAAAAAACAGCTCGCGAACTTCTCTGCTTCAATTGACTCACTGCATTCACAGCGTTGGTAGGCGGGTCCTTCTTGCTAGGTTTTCAGTCATTGGTTCTTCAAGGTTTCAGAAACCCAATTCAAGGCTCTTATTAGTCGAATGAGAGGTCAATCATATCCAATCTGTTGGCGGCTGTGTCTGTAGTGGAAGGACTTTTTTTTTTTTTTTTTTCAGTGCGCTCTCCTGCGCCCTCATGCGCTCGAGGACGCACGAGAGCGCCCTCGTGCGCTCTGGGACGCAGAGACTTGCCCGCCCGCGGTACAATGGAGTGCAAGAGGTTAAACAAAGATAACCTGAGTAAATACAAAATGCAGTTTTTAAATGATTTCATTTATTGTAGGAAAAAATCTATCCAAACCTATTTCATTGATGATCTGAAACACTTAAGTGTGATAAATATGCAAAAATATAAAAATCGGGAAGAAGTTGAAATATTTTTTCTCAACACTGTATGTTCACAGTCTCTGTTTCTGTCTTTGCTGCTACAGGAACATGAAAGGAAAAATGGAGTGAAACCTCAGAAGATTCAAGAGGATGATGATCCTCCAACCACATCAAACAAAGCTAAATCACACAGTGACAAAAGTGGAAAAAGAAGGCAGCGAAAACACTATAGTGGGGATAAACAATACTTTTGTGAAGAATGTGGAAGAGGTTTCATGCACTTGGGTAACTTAGAAACACATAAACTACTCCATTGTGGAGTGAAACAGTTTGTGTGTGGTCAGTGTGGAAAGTCCTTTACTCATATGAGTTCCTTAAGAAGACATGAAGTTACCCACAGTGGAGTTAAACAGTTTGTGTGTGGCCAGTGTGGAAAGGGCTTTACTCAGATGAGTCACTTAAGAACACATGAACTCATCCATACCGAAGTGAAACAGTTTGTGTGTAGTCAGTGTGGAAAGGCCTTTACTCGTATGAGTCACTTAAGAGCACATGAACTCACCCACACTGGAATTAAACAGTTTGTGTGTGGTCAGTGTGGAAAAGCCTTTACTTTATTGGGTCATTTAAGAAGACATGAACTCACTCACAGTGGAATTAAACAGTTTGTATGTGGCCAGTGTGGAAAGGCCTTTACTCAGATGAGTAATTTAAGAACACATGAACTCATCCATACAGGAGTGAAACAGTTTGTGTGTGGTCAGTGCGGAAAGGCCTTTACTGAGAAGGGTACCTTAAAAAGACATGAACTCACCCACACTGGAGTGAAACAGTTTTTGTGTGGTCAGTGTGGAAAGGCCTTTACTCACATGAGTCACTTAAGAACACATGAACTCACCCACAGTGGAGTTAAACAGTTTGTGTGTGGTCAGTGTGGAAAAGCCTTTACTCGTATAAGTCACTTAAGAGAACACGAACTCGCCCACACTGGAGTTAAACAGTTTGTATGCGGTCATTGTGCAAAGGCCTTTACTTTGATGAGTCATTTAAGAAGACATGAACTCACTCACAGTGGAATTAAACAGTTTGTGTGTGGCCGGTGTGGAAAGGCCTTTAATCAAATGAGTAACTTAAGGACACATGAACTCATCCATACGGGAGTGAAACAGTTTGTGTGTGGTCAATGCGGAAAGGCCTTTACTCGTATGTGTTCCTTAAGAACACATGAACTGACCCACGCTGAAGTTAATGAATTTGTGTGTGAACAGTGTGGAAAAGCTTTTATTCAGATGAGTGACTTAAGAAGACATGAACTCATCCACACTGGAATTAAAAAGTTTGTGTGTGAACAGTGTGGAAAGGCCTTTACTTTGATGAGTCATTTAAGAAGACATGAACTCACCCACAATGGAGTTAAACAGTTTGTGTGTGGTAAGTGTGGAAAGGCCTTTACTGCGATGAGTACCTTAAGAAGACATGAACTCATCCACAGTGGAGTTAAACAGTTTGTGTGTGGTCAGTGTGGACAGGCCTTTACTGAGATGGGTACATTACGAAGGCATGAACTCATCCACAGTGGCGTTAAACGGTTTGTGTGTGATCAGTGTGGTAAGGCCTTTACTCGTATGAGTCACTTAAGAACACATGAACTCACCCACACTGGAGTTAAACAGTTTGTCTGTGATCAGTGTGGAAAAGCCTTTACTCAGATGAGTCACTTAAGAAGACATGAACTCACCCACACTGGAGTTAAACGATTTGTCTGTGGTGAGTGTGGGAAAGCCTTTACTCAGATGAGTTCCTTTAGAACACATGAACTCACCCACACTGGAGTTAAACAGTTTGTGTATGGTCAGTGTTCACAGGCCTTTACTGAAATTAGCTTAAGGAGACATGAACTCATCCATACTGGAGTTAAGGGCCATCCACACCAAGCACGATAAAGATAATGATAACTATAAAATCATAATTTTAAAAAATCGTTTTAACTGAATTGGATGGCAGAGTCCACACTGCCTATTTTGTTCTGACTGTAACAAAATAGGCAGATAATATCTTTGGGATCACTTTCAGAGCAATTTTATTAATGATATTAACACTTTCAGCCAATCAGAAAACATCCGACCATCACTGTCATCTGTTTTGACAGCAAGGCTAAATTAAATGAGAGGCTGGCAATGTTAATCTACCTGCTTTCAGCAGGATCTGAGTCCACAGCAGGGGAGTAGGAAGAGGAGGAAAAGTGATTGAAAGTGTAAAGCGGCCCTTTGAAACAGCTCAGTGCATCCAAGTTGAAATTATTATTGTTGTTGTTATAAGTATATTGTTCACTTGGTCAACTCTGATTTCAAGAAGTCCAGCTGGATGCCAGTGGACTCACTATGTGAGGACTTTGTGGACCACTTCAGAAGTAAAACAGATGTTATTAGAGCCAATCTTTTATGACAAGATATTGTTTCTTGGCCTGCTGAATCTTTGCTTTTATCTGAGGAAATGTTGGAGAGTCTTGCCCTGGTTAATGCTGAAACTCTTGGTTGCGTGTTCTCCTACGTAAATCCAACAACCTGTTTCTTAGGGTGCTTTCACACCTACAGGCTTTAGTTTGTATCAATCAAACTCGAGTTCATTTTCTCCGTTAGTGCAGTTCGTTTTGTCTGGTGAGAACACTGTAATCGCACTCAGGAGCACACCAAAACAACCATACCGAGAACCCCTAAACGAGGTGGTCTCAGTTGGAATTAACTGGCGAACTCTGGTGCAGTCCTCTAGGTGAGAAAGGGACTGCACTAAAACAGGACCAGTGGCAAATGATAAAACATTTTATGCCAAAATATCTGTGGCTGAGCATGCCATGATTCTGGAGGATTAATAAATGCCTTAAGTGCCTTCGCCAACTCCAATGAATTAGCATATTATTTTCCATCCATAGCCATGCTTCATTTTCAAACTGTATGATTTGCTGAAAGTGGTATATGCAAATCATGTAATAATCGATAACCAGGACGATGAAAATCCCTGTAGCTTATGCTCCATTTTATTATTTTCTCCTCAGAAATGCATATTTTTTCAATCTAAAAAGCTTTAACACCTAGAAATGCATAAATGCATAGTAGTCATCCTACTTCCTGTATTTATCTTTCTTGTTCTCACAGCAAAAAACAAAAAAAATCTGACCAATAAGAACATTCTGGTGTAAGTCTCATGGGATTTAATGTGACACAATTTGGTCTGCTTGAATTTTTGCCTGTGTGAAAGGGAACCGAACCAAGGAGAAAATGATACAAAATAACAAACTTATCAACTGATTCGGACCAAAGTAAACAAATTTGGATATGAAAGCACCCTTAGACCCCATTCCCACATCACTTTTAAAAAACATCTTGTGGATTTTTCCAGGAGGAACTTTTAAACAGTGAATTACTCTCTCCAGACGGGTGTTTTCCCTGCTGCCTTTAAAACAGCAGTGGTGAGACCCCTCCTGAAGAAGAGTCCTTTAGATCCTTAAAACCTTAATCACTACAAACCAGTATCCATCTTGCCATTTTTAAGCAAAATTTTAGAGAAACTCACTAATTCACTTTTTTTTTTTTTTTTTTAAATGTCAAGTAACATATTCAATGAAAATCAGTCTAGTTTTAGGATGAACCACAGTACTGAAACAGCTCTGGTCAGGATTGTTAATGACTTAAGTCACAACATGGAATTTCAGTCCTGGTTCTATTGGATCCAAGTGCTGCCTTTGATACAGTAGACCATCATATTCTTTTAACCAGACTAAAGGACCTGGTTGGCCTCTCTGGTATTGTTCTTAACTGGTTCAAGTCCTACCTCACAGGCAGGAACATTTAGGTAAGTGTGGATACATATTCTTCCAGAGTCTACAAACAATATTGTGATGTTTCCAAAGGTTTAATTTTAGGTCCAATACTTTTTAATCTGTACATGCTGCCCCTTGGGGATGTTATCAGGAGACACGGCGTTAATTTCCATAGTTATGCTGATGACACACAACTTTATATTGCTGTGTCTCCTGGCGACATGGAACCATTCAGTACCCTTTATAACTGTATTTTAGACATTAAATCATGGATGGCAGCAAACTTTCTTCATCTTAACCAGGGCAAAACTGAAGTTTTAGTCATTGGTCCTGAAGCTCAGAGAAAATGTTCCCAAAACCACAAAGTCTGTCTTTTACCCCATCTTTAAGAACTTGGGCATCATTTTAGACTCTTAGGTTGGTTTTATTCCGCACATTAAAATGTAACATCAACAGGATTTTACCATCTAAAGAACATAGCCAGAGTCCGCCCGTCTCTCTCAACAAACACAGAGATACTGATGCATGCTTTTATCACCAGTTGTATTGATTACTGCAGTGACCTGCTGTCTGGTCTTCCCATAAAGACAATTTCAAATCTGCAGTTATTACAGAATTCAACTGATGGGGACAAGACGGCAGGCTCCCATCACACCGGTTTTAAGGTCATTGCATTGGCTCCCCATGACCTTCAGGATTGATTTTAAGGGGGTTTTTTTGTTATTGTTGTTTTTTAACTGGTTTACAGAGCTGCATAGTCTTGCACCTTCTTATTTATCAGAACTGCTTTTAACATATGAGCCTCCACAGACCCTGAGGTCCTCTGGCGCTGTTTTTTTAATCATCTTGACTGTCAGAGCACTTATCCACGGTGAGGTGGCTTTTAGTTACTTTGGCCCACGTCCGTGGAACAGCCTACTAGTAACCATCAGGGCTACTGAGAATATTCATGTTTTTAAAAGCAGGCTCAAGACCTACTATTTTAACCTGGCTTTTAATTAGTTTCCTATTTTAATTGTCTTAATTTCTGATTTTAAACCTATTTTTTTGTCCTGGTCACAATTACTTATTTTACTACTGAATATTAATATGTTTGAATCTGTCTGTTTGCTTGTATTTGAATGTTTTTTTTTTCCTTTTAGTTATTTTAACTGTCTAGTCTTTTTACCAACAAATTATCTTATTATAATTTATCAGTGAGTATGGTGGAAATGGGTGTTGTGAATGGAATTGCTGTTTAACTACTTTTTTTCTCTCTCTACTTTTGTTTGTTTTTTTATGTAATTTTACATATTCGAAATAAATGCATCAATCAATTGTGTTATTTTTTATCATTCTCTCCAGTCTCCAGTTTTTCTTAATAGGGAGCCCTCCCACAGGGAGTTGTGCCTGTTTTCTGGCTGCAGGGTGCTGGCCTGTGATTGAGGGGATCATACACTGTGGTACCACACCCCCAGTATCAACCCCTCGGATTGGAATTAGGCGATCTTGGAAGTGGTGTCCCTGTAGCTGTGGGCTAGGCACTTTCCCTGCTGTTGATGGCTCCCTAGTGATGGTGCTTCCATGCCTGGATTCTTGGTGCTCAGCCATGTCTCACACAGATGAAAGTGTGTGTGTTTGTGGGGGAGATTAATTGTGTTTTATTTCAATCTGTGAAGCACTTTGTGTTACAACTTTTTGTATTAAAAGTGCTATATAAATAAAGCTTTGATTGATTGATTATTAAATATTTGCAAGTCCATGTGATTGTGATTGTGCTTTGTGTTATGCGCTCACTTCATCCTACCTGTGTGAGTCTGAGGAATCTCTGGAGCGTTCACATTGTTTTGGCTTTTCTTCTAAAAAAAAATGCTTTAAGATTATTGATTGCAGCAGCAGCATAAATGATCTCATCCTGCAGCAGGACAAACATATGTGGGGCGGGGTGAAGCCAGTATGGAGTGTGCAGCTCATGTTTGGTTCTGCTGTTAGAGCGATGCCATTCATCAGTGTACACGCTTAGAACAATTTTTAAATCTTCAGTTATCCCCCGCCGGTTGAAGACGCAAAGACCGAAGGAGGATTATGTTCTGGGGCGGTCCATCCGTGTGTCTCACTTTTCTGAAATCAGCTCCTACGGTTTTGTTCCAGATGTTTTGAATCTTGGTACCAGGGTTTGGTATACACTGATGATGTGCATATTGCAATTTGACCTCAAGGTCAAGTTTTTTAAGTACTGACAGAAATGATGTAGGCTTTTCAAATCCATACCATAGTTGCCTCTAACACAAATCTTGGATGACTTACACCCTGACCTGCCTATCTATGGGTTTGGGGTGAAAAGGTCAAAGGTCAGTATTAACTTTCCATTTGCACTATGACTACAGAATGAGTAAAGCTAGGGCCACCAAATGTACACATGCTCACCCTGTTACCCTCAACTGTGATGGTAGGTTTGGGGTCAGAAGGTCAAGGTTGGCATTTTCTCTGCCCTGTTACTATACGAGTAAAGCTGGGGTCACCAAACTTTGTACTCAGGTTCATCCTGTGACCCTAAGTGTGAATATTTTTTTTATCGCAGGGTCAAAGGTCACTGCCAAAATGCCACTTATACAATATCTCAATCACAAAGAACACTCGGGTCACCAAATGTGGTACACAAGTTCACCCTTATACCAAGACTTCTGACTGTGGGTTTGTGGTCCAAAGGTCAATGTTAAGATTCCCTTTGCACTATTACTATTAAACAAGTAAAGCTATGGCCATTAAACTTGGTACACAGTTTCACTCTGACACCATTACCTCTTACTATGGATTTGGGGTCAGAGGTCAAGGTTAGCATTCTCTATGCCCTCTTATTATAGAAGCCTTCTAGGGTCACCAAACTTGCTGCACAGGTTCACTGAGGACCCTGACTTAAAACTATGGTTTGTATAATTAAGCATTATTACATAAGAAGGAGTAGCTACATGTCGGGCATATGACGTATACACTGCGTCTAGAAAGTATTCACAGCGCTTGTTCCAGATTTTGCTATGTTACAGCCTTATTTTGAAATGGATTAAATTCATTTTTTCCCCTCAAAATCCTATACACAATACCCCATAAGGACAACATGAAAATGACATTTTTGCAAATTTATTAAAAATAAACTAAGAAATCACATGTACATAAGTATTCACAGCCTTTGCTCAATACGTTGTTGATGCACCTTTGGCAGCAATTACAGCCTCAAGTCTTTTTGACTATGATGCCACAAGCTTGGCACACCTATCTTTGGGCAGTTTGTCCCATTCCTCTTTGCAGCACCTCTCAAGCTCCACCAGGTTGGATGGGAAGCATTGGTGCACAGCCATTTTCAGATCTCTCCTGAGGTGTTCAATTGGATTCAAGTCTGGGCTCTGGCTGGGCCAGTCAAGGACATTCACAGAGTTGTCCTGAAGCCACTCCTTTGATATCTTGGCTGTGTGCTTAGGATCGTTGTCCTGCTGAAAGATGAACCGTCACCCCAGTCTGAGGTCAAGAGCGCTCCGGAGCAGGTTTTCATCCAGGATGTCTCTGTACATTGCTGCACTCATCTTTCCCTCTATCCTGGCTAGTCTCCCAGTTCCTGCCACCGAAAAACATCCTCACAGCATGATGCTGCTACCACCATTGGCATGGTTATGAGTGATGCCTGGTTTCCTCCAAACAGGATACCCAGCATTCACGCCAAAGAGTTCAATCTTTGTCTCATCAGACCAGAGAATATTATTTCTCATGGTCTGAGAGTTCTTCAGGTGCCTTTTGACAAACTCCAGGCAGACTGCCATGTACCTTTTACTAAGGAGTGGCTTCCGTCTGGCCCCTCTACCATACAGGCCTGATTGGTGGATTGCTGCAGAAATGGGTGTCCTTCTGGAAGGTTCTCTCTCCACAGAAGAACACTGGAGCTCTGACAGAGTGACCATCGAGTTCTTTGTCACCTCCCTGACTAAAGGCGCTTTTCCACTAGCCCAGCCCAGCCCCGATTGAAAACCCAACTCTACTCACTTCGGTTCGGTTCGGCCTCGGTTGCATTTCAACATTGCTGCTGGCACACCTGCTGTGGGTGGGATTTGTTGAACAGCAGGCGGCGCCACACCCTCGTGACGTGAAACGCGACCAAATCCTCCACAACAAACAAAATGGCTGATGACGAGGAGAGAAGGAAGAAGGAAGGAGAGAGGAATGACTGTGACATGAAACTGGTTAAATCTATGATGCTGACTTGTTGTGCTCTGCCTAATCTGTGTGAGAGTCATGGAGAGACGTTTGACACTACATTGGATGATGCAGTAGATGAACCAGTGGTGGCAGCGGCACAGGGAGCAGAGGAGCAGGGAGCCGATATACGAGATGCAGTACTTGTCTAGCAATAGGTAGAAATGTAATTTCGCCCACATTTATGTGCATACATATTTCAAAAATGTTTTTTGTAAATAAAATGTTGTGCATGTTCCATCTACCTGTCCTGTTGTTCATAACGCTTATCTGTTAAGGTACAGGTAATTAGATTAGATTAGATTTGTTTATTTGACAGGGACAGTGCAATAAACATAGACAATTAATCAATGACAATCAATCTGATGTGTTGCACAGAGTGTATAGCTATTAGCTAATTTGCAGGCACTGCAGGACAACAGAAGAAGGTGCGAAGCCATCAGCCTAATGATGAGTCCACACTTCTCACTGTTGTGATAATTGCTCACGCTGAGCACTCTGACAGCCCGTACGCTGTGGGGGTCACACACGACGTGTTCCTCCACACTCTCAATAATTTTTTTTCCCGTATATTCTTCTTTTTGGCGTAGAGAAATGGCAATACGCCCGTATTTGCTAAAATTGCATTTTCCCCGTATTAAAATACGGTGAAACCGTATCACTTGACAGGTATGTAATTACATGCAGAAACACCGCACAGGCCATCTTCACAAAAATGCAGCTCGACAAGCCACTTTTGCTTAGGTGGAAATGCAAATTGAACTATAAATCCTGTGCTGATACATGTCATATTCCCATGTCATGGTCTCCCACTTCTACTTACAAATTGATTTTTAATTTTTGGGAAAAGGGAATATAAATTTTGCACTTGTTGGTAACAACAGTTGTGTGCAACAAAAACACAGTTGTGTATCCTTGTCCGATTTGTCTACTGTTATTAGTGCCAAATTTTTGCTAGATTCCTTCTTAATTTATTAAATTTTGACTGGCGATGCAACATTCAACTTACACGTACTTACCTTTATCAGTGTCTACAAGTTCAAGCACACCTGTACAACTGCTTATAACCTAAAAAATGTACCCGTTCAAGAGAAATGGATTCAGCATTGCAAATTTGTTTAAAATTAAAAAAAAACCTACCAAGACATTACGTTTCGTTGTGTTGTTAAAAATTAAATTACCATTAGAAGGCTATACGCCTGACCTGATGAACAGCAGCATGTGGAGTGAACAGAGAATGGAATGTGTATGTAATTATTGGCTTTTCTCATACGGTGTCATAACAGATAAACCAGACTTTTGATGCAAACAATACAATTTTATTCCAGAAGCAAAATTTACAAACAAAAAATCAGACTGGGCGTGGGGAGACGTGGTTAGACACGCCGACTGCTAAATGCGTCCACAAGCCTGCCAAATAGGGTCAGGAAATCTCTGTTGAATGCTGACATCTCTGCGAGCTCTTCCCTTCGTAACGCAGCGTCCTGCTCCAGGGCTTCACGCGCATCTGCCCGCACATCTGAGGCCACCTGTCGCAAATGCTGCATGTACTCCTGATGGTGTTCTTGCCGCTGGTCCTGTTGCCGTTCCAAGAGCCGCATCTCTTCGTCATGCATGTTGACCATCGCTAATGTAAGGTCAGCAATGGAGTTGTCTGTTTTCCTCTTGCCTAGATGGAAAGACAGAAAGGCATGGTCGTTAAAGCTGGATCACTACATATATTATGGAATTACACAGGTGCAAGTCTGTGGTGGAATGTCACTATTATATTATGCTTCATTGCTGTATATAAGCTGAACTGTCATGTTGCTGCCCCTCAGTAGAGCAGATTTTGCAACACGCAGGGTGCTGTCTTCGGCTGCAGTCCCCCTGCAAAACTAAAAAGGATTAAGATTAAGAATATGGATGGATGGATGGGTAATGTTTAAAATAGTTGCTTGTAGTGTGGCCGCAGAAATCTGAATGGGTTAATACAGTCAGCTGACGCGAAGCATTTCAATGTAGCATGTTGATTTCAACGGCAGTTCATGAGCTTTAGTTGTTTTTATAAAACAGGAGTTACAACAGCACTTCAATCACCACACCTAAAAATGGTTGTGGAACACCGATAAGTGAAGACCAAAGAATAACCTTTTTGTACATTTAAAAAGACATTTTCAATTAATTAATATGCAGCTACAGGAAATTGCATTAATCAATTTGGTACATAACTTGTTAGGCTCCAGCCCCCCCGTGACTTGTAAAGGATTAAGCGGTAGAAGATGGATGGATGGACGGATGGATTTTCGACCCTGGTTTCCGCTGCTGGACCTGTTTCAACCAAAAAAAAATTGTGGTTATTGTGCCTTACCGGCACTTGAACGTGATCCAGATGGAGCTGGTGATGTGGCTGACATGGGAGTCGATCCAGCTGGCGCTCCGACAGACACAGACGCAGCGCCAGGAGAGTCCGGTGTGTTCATGTCCACTGAGGTGGACCCCTGTGATATGAACTGCGATTCGAGAAAGAAAATGCACGCAATTTAAAACTTAACACCAAAGTGCAACATGTACACAACACTCTCAAGTTTTTAACCGGAATACAATAAGCGTAATTCAGCGTTTTGTTTGCGCTAATACTTAACACAAAGTAAGCATGAATCTGCAGTTGGCTGCAAAACAATAGGCAAGCCTCAGTAACAACCATTACCCACAATCTAACAACCTTCCTATTTCTTAAAAACAGTGAGCTTGGCACAGAAAGGATAAAGTGGCGAAAAGATGCGCAATATCAAAACAACACTCACCATCCACGGTTTCCAAGGCCGTGACAGTGGCCGTGTCGAGTCCAATGTCTCTCAGCGAACCACTTCCACTCCTTCCAATCCGCTGCACTTTGAGCATTGTGGTCCTTCACTGCTCGGTAATCGCTTTTCAGCTTTTTCAGCTTCTCCCGACACTGTTTGGCAGTACGGATGTGCCCTTGGGAAGCCATCTGCTCGGATACCTGCATTTCGAGTAGATCCGTCCAACTCGCGCTGGATGTGAGCGTCGCCTAATATAGAAAGAAAATTGCGCACCTCCTAATATATAATATTAGGAGTATATTATTATATAAGTATATTATACAGTATATTAATATAATATACTGTATTAAAGGGGCGCACTGTGTTCACTGGCTGAACAATTACAAATGGCAGTCATGGAGTAAATTCAGCAGAAAAAGTCGCTTTCGTGACTTTACGACCTGACCAATCAGCGGCGACCAGTCTCTTAAGGCCCTTTTCCACTAGCCTCACTTAGCCCTACACCGCACCACTCAGCCCGCGTTTGAGCATTTTCCATTAGCCCTAGCACCGGTTAGCAGGTACTTTTTTAGTACCTGATCCAGGACAGGGTCTAACCGAGCTGAGTAGGGCTGAGTATGGCTGTGATATGACTTTAAGAGACTGGTCGCCGCTGATTGGTCAGGTTGTAACGTCACGAAAGCGACTTTTTCTGCTGAATTTACTCCACGACCGCCATTTGTAATTGTTCAGCCAGTGAACACAGTGCGCCCCTTTAATACAGTATATTATATTAATATATTGTATAATATACTTATATAATAATATACTCCTAATATTATATATTAGGAGGTGCGCAATTTTCTTTCTATATTAGGCGACGATCGCATCCAGTGCGAGTTGGACGGATCTACTCGAAATGAAAAAATATACCAGCAGGTGTCCGAGCAGATGGCTTCCCAAGGGCACATCCGTACTGCCAAACAGTGTCGGGAGAAGCTGAAAAAGCTGAAAAGCGATTACCGAGCAGTGAAGGACCACAATGCTCGAAGTTGAGTGGATCAGAAGGAGTGGAAGTGGTTCGCTGAGAGACATTGGGCTCATCACGGCCACCGTCACGGTCACGGCCTTGGAAACTGTGGATGGTGAGTGTTGTTTTGATATTGCGCATCTTTTCGCCACTTTATCCTTTCTGTGCCAAGCTCACTGTTTTTAAGAAATAGGAAGGTTGTTAGATTGTGGGTAATGGTTGTTACTGAGGCTTGCCTATTGTTTTGCAGCCAACTGCAGATTCACGCTTGCTTTGTGTTATTAGCGCGAACAAAACGCCGAATTACGCTTATTGTATTCCAGTTAAAAACTTGAGAGTGTTGTGTACATGTTGCACTTTGGTGTTAAGTTTTAAATTGCATGCATTTTCTTTCTTGAATCGCAGTTCATATCACAGGGGTCCACCTCAGTGGACATGATGAACACACCGGACTCTCCTGGCGCTGCGTCTGCGTCTGTGTCTGCCGGAGCGCCAGCTGGATCGACTCCCATGTCAGCCACATCACCAGCTCCATCTGGATCACGTTCAAGTGCCGGTAAGGCACAATAACCACAATTTTTTTTTTTTTTTGGTTGAAACAGGTCCAGCAGCGGAAACCAGGGTCGAAAATCCATCCGTCCATCCATCCATCTTCTACCGCTTAATCCTTTACAGGTCATGAGGGGGCTGGAGCCTAACAAGTTATGTACCAAACTGATTAATGCAATTTCCTGTAGCTGCATATTAATTAATTGAAAATGTCTTTTTAAATGTGCAAAAAGGTTATTCTTTGGTCTTCACTCATCGGTGTTCCACAACCATTTTTAGGTGTGGTGATTGAAGTGCTGTTGTAACTCCTGTTTTATAAAAACAACTAAAGCTCATGAACTGCCATTGAAATCAACATGCTTCATTGAAATGCTTTGCGTCAGCTGACTGTATTAACCCATTCAGATTTCTGTGGCCACACTACGAGCAACTAGTTTAAACATTACCCATCCATCCATCCATATTCTTAATCTTAATCCTTTTTAGTTTTGCAGGGGGGCTGCAGCCGAAGACAGCACCCTGCGTGTTGCAAAATCTGCTCTACTGAGGGGCAGCAACATGACAGTTCAGCTTATACACAGCAATGAAGCATAATATAATAGTGACATTCCACCACAGACTTGCACCTGTGTAATTCCATAATATATGTAGTGATCCAGCTTTAACGACCATGGCTTTCTGTCTTTCCATCTAGGCAAGACGAAAACAGACAACTCCCATCGCTGACCTTACATTAGCGATGGTCAACATGCATGACGAAGAGATGTGGCTCTTGGAACGGCAACATGACCAGCGGCAAGAATCAGGAGTACATGCAGCATTTGCGACAGGTGGCCGCAGATGTGCGGGCAGATGCGCGTGAAGCCCTGGAGCAGGACGCTGCGTTACGAAGGGAAGAGCTCGCAGAGATGTCAGCATTCAACAGAGATTTCCTGACCCTATTTGGCAGGCTTGTGGGCGCTTTTAGCAGTCGGTGTGTCTATCCATGTCTCCCCACGCCCAGTCTGTTTTATTGTTTGTAAATTTTGCTTCTGGAATAAAATTGTATTGTTTGCATCAAAAGTTTGGTTTATCTGTTATGACACCGTATGAGAAAAGCCAATAATTACATACACATTCCATTCTCTGTTCACTCCACATGCTGCTGTTCATCAGGTCAGGTGTATAGCCTTCTAATGGTAATTTAATTTTTAACGACACAACGAAACGTAATGTCTTGGTAGTTTTTTTTTTTTTTATTTTAAACAAATTTGCAATGCTGAATCCATTTCTCTTGAACGGGTACATTTTTTAGGTTATAAGCAGTTGTACAGGTGTGCTTGAACTTGTAGACACTGCTAAAGGTAAGTACGTGTAAGTTGAATGTTGCATCACCAGTCAAAATTTAATAAATTAAGAAGGAATCTAGCAAAAATTTCGCACTAATAACAGTAGACAAATCGGACAAGGATACACAACTGTGTTTTTGTTGCACACAACTGTTGTTACCAACAAGTGCAAAATTTATATTCCCTTTTCCCAAAAATTAAAAATCAATTTGTAAGTAAAAGTGGGAGACCTTTACATGGGAAAATATGACATGTATCAGCACATGATTTATAGTTCAATTTGCATTTCCACCTCAGCAAAAGTGGCTTGTCGAGCTGGATTTTTGTGAAGATGGCCTGTGCGGTGTTTCTGCATGTAATTACATACCTGTCAAGTGATACGGTTTCGCCGTATTTTAATACGGGGAAAATGCAATTTTAGCAAATGCGGGCGTATTGCCATTTCTGTACGCTAAAGAGAAAAATATACGGGAAAAAAAATTATTGAGAGTGTGGAGGAACATGTCGTGCGTGACCCCCACAGCGGGGCTGGTAGAGTGCTCAGCGTGAGCAATTATCACAACAGTGAGAAGTGTGGACTCATCATTAGGCTGATGGCTTCACACCTTCTTCTGTTGTCCTACGGCTCCTGCAAATTAGCTAATAGCTATACACTCTGTGTAACACATCAGCTTGATTGTCATTGATTAATTGTCTATGTTTATTGCACTGTCCCTGTCAAATAAACTAATCTAATCTAATTACCCGTACCCTGACAGATAAGCGTTATGAACAACAGGACAGGTAGATGGAACATGCACAACATTTTATTTACAAAAACATTTTTGAAATATGTATGCACATAAATGTGGGCGAAATAGACAAGTACTGGATCACAGCACAGCATCTCGTATATCGGCTCCCTGCTCCTCTGCTCTCTGTGCCGCTGCCACCACTGGTTCATCTACTGCATCATCCAATGTAGTGTCAAATGTCTCTCCATGACTCTCACACAGATTAGGCAGAGCACAACAAGTCAGCACCATAGATTTAACCAGTTTCATGTCACAGTCATTCCTCTCTCCTTCTCTCCTCATCATCAGCCATTTTGTTTGTTGTGGAGGATTCGGTCGCGTGTTTCACGTCACGAGGGTGTGGCGCCGCCTGCTGTTCAACACATCCCACCCACAGCAGGTGTGACAGCAGGTGTGCCAACAGTAATGTTGAAATGCAACTGAGGCCGAACCGAACCGAAGTGAGTAGAGTCGGGTTTTCAATCGGGGCTGGGCTGGGCTAGTGGAAAAGCGCCTTTAAAGTCATATCACAGCCATACTCAGCCCTACTCAGCTCGGTTAGACCCTGCCCTGGATCAGGTACTAAAAAAGTACCTGCTAACCGGTGCTGGGGCTAATGGAAAATGCTCAAACGCGGGCTGAGTGGTGCGGTGTAGGGCTAAGTGAGGCTAGTGGAAAAGGGCCTAATTTAAGGCTCTTATCCCCTGATTGCTCAGTTTAGCCAGCCGGCCAGTGTGCTCATTGGGACCTTCAAAGCAGCAGAATTTTTTCTGTACCCTTCCCCAGATTTGTGCCTCGAGGCGATCCTGTCTCTGGAGGTCTGCAGACAATTCCTTTGACTTCATGCCTGGTTTGTGCTCTGGCCTGCACTGTCAACTGTGGGACCTTATATAGACAGGTGTGTGCCTTTCCAAATCATGTCCAATTAACTGAATTTACCACAGGTGGACTCCAATTAAGCTGTAGAAACATCTCAAGGATGATCAGTGGAAACAGGACGCACCTCAGCTCAATTCTGAGCTTCATGTCAAAGGCTGTGAATACGTATTTAAATGTGATTTCTTTTTTTATTTTTAATAAATTTGCAAAAATCTAAAAAAAAATAAATCACATTATCATTATGGGATATTGTGTGTAGAATTTTGAGGGACAAAATGAATTTAATCCCTTTTGGAATAAGGCTGTAACACAACAAAATATGAAAAAAGTGAAGCATTGTGAATACTTTCTGGCTGCACTGTAGATAGATAGATAGATGTACTTTATTGATCCCAAACTGGCAAATTGCAGGTATCACACCTGCAGTTACTATATTTATTGATACCATACAACCTCCGCAAGCACAATTTATCAAAAGACAGCAATACTGGGCAAAATATTATTTGTTTGTTTAACCAGTTATTTTGTGCAGCTGAGAGAAAAAAAAAAATAGTCCTTTCTAAATGTAGCCAGTAACTTTTGCTAAAGATCTCCGTCAGCACGAAGATGTCTATTGTCATTTCACACAAAAACACCCAAAAAATGAAATAAATCATTTTTAGGTAAATATTTACTGACAAATGGGCAGCACTGATGGAACGGTTGTAGTCAAATGGGTCATTCTGCTGTGAATAATAATAGATAGATGTACTTTATTGATGTTGGGTGTTTTGTAGTTAATTTGGTTGATTACAGTTTGAAAAAAATGTAATAACAAAATATTGCTAAAATATAAAATGGTGCATGACAATGGGTCTCAAATATTTGTAAACGGGTCCTGTTATAGCACCGCATGGGTTTATTGATGATACACAGAAGAAATTCACTGTTTCACTGAACTCCATCAGTGAACAGTGATATAAACTAAACAATTGTAATGATGACTGAACAACTCCCATTCCCCAAAGTGAAGATACACTATTATGAATATAAGTGATAAAAGATCAGACAAATAAGTGATCTGACAAACAAATAAACAAGGGATCTGAAACAGTCGCAAATACTGGATGTCCCATTCATTTTCAATAATTAAGTATTCTGTTAATATTCACAAAGTCAAATAAATCTTAGTGCTATTTAGTCCCTTTTATAGTTGTCAAAGACTAACATGTGACTGCCTACATATAGGCTACACCTCTTTGTATTCCACTTTCAAATACAGCCTGTCATGGGCAGCGAGAGCACACCCTGAACCTGAACCTGAACCCCCTCCTTCTCGTTTATCTCTCCTCAGGTCATCAATGCACCTGAGTGAGGGGACACACCTGCACCAGGGGACACACCATCAGCCAGCGTTCATAAGGAAGCATCCTTCAGTGATTCAACGCTGGTTGGTCTGGGTATACTGCCTACAAAGACAGCGAGTATATAACTCACACTGGTAAAGAAAGCATTAACCTGTGTGCTTTTTCTCCTCGTAAGGTTGCTGCCATTGTGCGGGTGTGTCACTGGGACTGTGCGCGCTCTCCTGCCACACCACCACTCATCCACGGCATTAACCTCCACCCGGTCAGGCACCACCAGCTCCACTCCCCTCACCCTGCTGATTCGTCTTTTCCCCGCTGGGGTCCTGCCAGTAATCCCTCGGAGCTCCCATAAGTGGCAATTTGGCTAGCCCATTCTCCTTTACTCCATTCCTCCCCACTCAGCTCTCCTCTTCTCTCCGCAGGCCCCTTCCTCTGGTGAGTGACTGTTTCTGTAGCTGTGCAAGGATTTTGCTTTTTAATAAAACTCTCAAACGTGTGTTGTTGTTTGATTGTTCCTTCTTGTTGCTGCATCGCGCTTGTGGGCTGATTATTTATTACACTCATGATACAGCCTACATTTGGGCCTGTAAAGCCTAATTGGGATACCTGTTTCAATCAGAATACTTGTGTTCTATGGGCATGCACTAGTGTAGCTAACCAGAATAACTGGATTTCTGTCAGAAATATCTATTGATGATGATATGTAGGTAACAATAAATGTAGTTCTGGCAAAAATGTAAATTACTCTTTATATGTAGCAAACCAGAATAAAAGTATTTCTGGCAGAAATATTTATTGATGATGATATGTAGGTAATAATAAATGTATTTCTGGCAGAAAGGCCAATTACTGCTCATATATTATTTTGAATAAATTATATTTCTGTCAGAAATATCTATTGCTGATGATATGTAGGTAACAATAAATGCATTTCCGGCAGACATGCCAATTACTGTTCATATGTAGTTAACAACAATAAATGAATTTCTGGCAGAAATGCTAATTACTTTTCATGTGTAGCTAACCAGAATAAAAGTATTTCTGGCAGAAATATCTATTGCTGATTATATGTAGGTAACAATAAATGTATTTCTGGCAAAAAATGCCAATTACTCTTCAAATGTAGTTCCTTGTAGTTCCTACACTTTTCATGTGTAGCTAACCAGAATAAAAGTATTTCTGGCAGAAATATCTATTGCTGATTATATGTAGGTAACAATAAATGTATTTCTGGCAAAAAATGCCAATTACTCTTCAAATGTAGTTAGAGGGTATGGAATATTATTTCCTTTAAAAACATCCACAATTAATACCAGCAGTTGATGTTGTTTTTCATTATATCTAGTGTAAAAGTTGTTGACATTTCTAAGAAACAGTAAATAGCAAACTTCCCAAAAACATTAACAGAATAAAATTTACACATTACACTGACAAACTTAACATGACGAAAGTTTATTCTTTAAAGTTCACTTTATCTTCTGTCAAATTTTCACACACAGTTTGTATGAGGTTCATAAATAACAATTCTTTACTTCAAGTTTATGGCTATAAATAGTTTGAGGTGGACAGTGCTTCTCAAAGACAATTTGCATTTACAGGTCCCACCTGAGGGGAGCTATAGGGGCCTTAAAATCAAGAATGGAAGCTGTTGATATGGCGACCCATGGATTCATGTCGAAAATGTTGGACCTTGTGCAGGCGATTTTTGAAAAATGTTTGGATAACCAAACTAATGTTAGACATTGAAAAGTCAGGACTTTGTTCAGCACTGAACTTTGTTCTGTTTGCTGGTGCACAATGTTGTAGTTTTGTTACAAGCATTTGCCTGCAACAGAGGCAGTTTGACAACCAATATGAATGTGTGTTTTGGAAACGAAGGTGAAACTTGTTCATCTGTGACATCACAAGACTGAGGAATTGCAATATGTATGTTTGTATGTGTAAGAGTTTAACTCAATAAAGGCAGTGTTCCATTTGACATGTTAGAGTTTTTATGTTTTAACAATATACCTGTGAGCAATGGACTTACAAAGCTAAAACTCACAAAAGTCACAATTTAAAATGGTGTGTGTACCTTTATCTGTGAGAATCATGTTCTTTGATTTCTTCAGTGCCTTTAACACCATCCAGTCACTGCTGCTGGGTGAGAAGCTGTGGGTGAAGGGGGTTGACAGCTCTATGATTTAAGATTCAAGATTCAAAGATTTTATTGTCAATACTACTGTACGCACAGGACATACAGGAGAACTCAAATGGTGATTCTCTTTCTCTTCATGGGTGTGTACAATATAAAAAGAAAAGGAATAAGGCTGGAAAAAAGAAAACAACAATAGCAGTCTAATATATACAATATGTACGGTAATGCAACTCGTGGTGCAAATGGCGACAAGATAGACCCAGACCTCCCATAGTGCAAATAGAGGTAAACGATTAATGATGATAAAACCCAGCAATCCTATATACAGACAACTAGCAATGTAATACCTAGTTGCAGTTCAATGTGGTAGTGTAGGAGCAGATAGTAACAGATAGGACTGCACATGATCAGTATTGCAATGAAAGACAGCAGCAGATAGGGCATTTGTGCAAATGGTTGCGGTTAATGTGCAGAGACATACAGCAGCAAATATACTGTATTACTGTTGGCGTGCCAGTTTCTTTGCCAACAGCTGAGGTAGTTATTATGCGGGTGATTGTGTTACCGTCCGGGGGGGAGGGAGTGCACAGAGTTCAGAGAGTTCAGGGTCCTGATAGCCTGATGAACGAAGCTGTTAAGCAGTCTTGTGGAGAGGGCCCGGAGGCTTTGGTACCTTTTCCCCAAGGGCAGGGGCTGAAGAGGGAGCGTGAGGGGTGGGAGGTGTCACCTGTGATGCTGATGGTTCGGCGGATGAGACGGGTGAGATAGATGTCTGAGAGGGGGAGCAGAGGGGCACCGATAATTTTGCTGGCTGCTTTCACTGTGTGTTGTAGTGCCTTCCGGCAGGAAGCAATGCAACTTCCATAGCACACTATGATGCAGCTGGTGAGGATGCTCTCAATGGTGCCCCGGTAGAAAGAACACATGATGGGGGGTGGGGCTCATGTTCTCCTCAGATTGTGGAGGAAATGGAGGCGAGTTTGAGCCTTCTTGGCCAGTGATATGGTGTTGTTGGACCAGGAGAGGTCCTCAGAGATGTTCACCCTCAGGAACTTAGTGCTGCTCACCCTCTCCACAGCTGCACCATTGATGATCAGAGGGGGGTGCTGTGTGTGTCCCCTCCTGAAGTCAACCACAATCTCCTTGGTTTTTCCCACATTCAGGAAGAGGTTATTGTCATTGCACCACTGGACCAGTTGGCTCATCTCATTTCTGTAGTTGGCCTCCTCTTTATTGGTGATAAGGCCCACCACCGTCATGTCATCCTCAAACTTGATGATGTAGTTGGTATATTAGACTGGTATGCAGTCATGGGTCAGCAGGGTGAAGAGCAGCAGGCTGAGTCCACACCCTTGTGGGAGACCTGTGCTCAGTGTGATGGTCTGGGAGGTGTTGCTGCCAACCCACCTGTTCTGTGGCCTCCCTGTGCGAAAGCCCAGTACCCAGTTACAGAGAAAGGTTTTGAGTCCCAAGTGACTGAGTTTTTGTATCAGGTGCTAGAGGATGACTGTGTTGAATGCTGAAATGAAGTCCAAGAACAGCATCTGCACATAGGAGGTATTTGAGTCCAGGTGGGTGAGGGCTGGATGGAGAGCAGCAGCGATGGCATCTTCTGTGGATCTGTTGGACCTGTATGCAAACTGGGATGGGTCATGGGAGGGAGGTGGGATGGACTTGATGTTCTGCATGACCAGCCGCTCAAAGCACTTCATTATAATGGGAGTCAGTGCTAAGGGGCGGTAATCATTGTAGCTGGATGGGACGGGCTTCTTTGGGACTGGTATTATAGTGGCAGTTTTGAAACATGTGGGGACAACAGCTTGAGTCAGGGAGATGTTGAAGATGTCGGCCAGGACATTCTTGAGATCCTCTGCACAGTCCTTCAGGATGCGACCCGATATGTTGTCTGGGCCAGCTGCCTTGCGTGGGTTCAGCCTGCAGAGAGTTCTCTTCACGCAAGCCAGATCAGGACTCATGGCCTACTCATCCGGGAGGAGGAGTGGTCTTCTGTGCTGATGTGCTGTTTTGTGCTTCAAATCGGCCAAAGAAGTTGTTTAGGTTGTTGAGCAGTGTGATGTCACTAGCACAGGTCTGAGGTGAAGGTTTGTAGTTGGTGAGGGTCTGCATGCCACGCCAGAGGGAACGTGCATCTCTGGTGTTGCTGAAGTGGCCAGATATTTTCTTGCTGTATTGTCGTTTTGTCTCCTTGATACCACGGGACAGGTTGGTCCAAGCTGTTGTAAGTCCTGCAGTGTTGCTGGCCCCGAAGGCTGCATCCGGAGCCCTCAGGAGTCTGTGGACCTCTGCTGTCATCCATGGTGTCTGGTTAGCATGAACAGTGATGGTCTTGCTGTGAATGACATCATCAATGCATTTAGCTGTGTATACCACAACAACCTCAGTTGTTGTGGTATAAACCTCACTAGGTTTGTGTGACAGAAATGATAAGTGAGACATACAGACATACAGACATACAGACGATGATAAAACCGAAAGTAATGACGAGGACCCAACAAAGGAATGAGGGAGTGAAACCCAATAAATAGGAATGAACATAATGAGACTAATGAGCAGCCCTGACCAATAATGAATGACAAAAGGATAAGCTGTGCTCAAAAGGAAGTAAACAAACACCGTCAAAATAAAAGCCCAATCAGAAACAAATGATGAACAGGAAAAATCAAACATACAAATGTAGGTGGTGAATAATAATAATAATAATAATAATAATAATAATAATAATTGTGGCAGTTTGGGATAACCCCCACAACAAACTGGGACAGACACAGCGCTCGACTAGAGCAATTAACTTAACAGTGAAATGTGTGTATTGATGTCTACAGGCAGCCCCGCTCCTTCTGGCTTTTTCCGGCTATGTACTGTGATGTTAATAAGATAAGATAAGCCTTTATTAGTCCCACAACGGGGAAATTCCAGGATTGCAACAGCACAGGGATAGCAACACTCAGAGCAACAATCAGAAGGCAAGAAAAAAAACAAGCAAGCAAGAGCAGCTAATATACATATGTACATATTACTATAAAATATATATATACACACACACACACACAGACACACAGTGCAGAGCATTGTAGCTGGATGGAATAAATATATGAATATATGAACACACAGTGCAGAGCATTGTAGCTAGATGGAATAAATATGTAAATATATAAACACCCACAGTACGGAGCATTGCAGCTAGGTGGAATAAATATGCAAGTATATAAACACACACAGTGCGGAGCAATGTAGCTAGATGGAATAATATGTAGATATATAAAAACACAGTGCGGAGCATTGTAGCTAGATGGAATAAATATATAGATATATAAATATAAACACACCCAGTGCTGAGCATTGTAGCTAGATGGAATAAATATGTAAATATATAAACACACACAGTGCAGAGCATTGTTGCTAGGTGGGATGAAATGCGCCATTCATGCATTGTGTTCATGCATCCTGTCCTTACTGTGTCTCTCAAATGCAAATGTCTCATGCCTGTTCTGCAGTCTCTTTGATGATACCATGCCTTTCATGTATGGTCTATGACTGGGTATATAAGCTCACTGAAATCCATGTTCAGTCTCTCTCTCTTCAACTGCTGCTGCTGACACACACTGTGTCCCTTTGCTGGAGAGCCTCCGGGCTTGCCCATTGGGCGAGCCTCGTGAAGGCGGTATGATTTAATAAACCTGCTTAAAACCTTCACATCGCTGCCTTTATTTTATCATCCGCCTCAATAATAATGATAATAATAATAATAATAATAATAATAATAATAATAATGAAACCAAGATGGAAATAAAACCCCAAAGAAGATAATAATGAAGACAGATAATAAATACTGAAGACAACAAAGTGTGGCTTGGTCTGACCTAGCCCAGACCACCACAGTACCCCCCCCCCCTTTAAGGGTCGGATTCAAGACGACCCCAGGGTAACATTAAAAAAAAAAAAAAAAAAAAAGAGAAAAAAGAGAAGAGAAAAAACAAAACAAATCCTAACAGGGTGGGGGGCAGGGGGAATAGGCCAGGAGGGCCAAAACAGATCCCCCACCAACAAAATACAAAACGGTTTAAGAGGTCTTCCACAATCCCAGAACCACTGAACTAGTGGGCCAAACAAATCAGGGACCACCCCACCAACAAAGGGACCCTGACCCGGAGCACAAGATGGACCTGGCAGCCCTTCCAAGTTTACTGGCCAAAGGAAGGGTGAACACGGGGCGTCAGCCAACAACCAGAAAAATATGGCTGCCAAACAGGAAAACATGCCCCCGTGCTCAAGAACTAACCCAAAACCATCTAGCACTAAACATAAGAACCTAAGACTGAAAATAATACATGTGCCCCAACCTTAAGGGAGAAACACGAAAACCCACAGCCTAGGGGGCAAGAACCCCCCCGCCCCCCCCCCCACACACACACAAAATTCACAAAAGAACCCTAGGACTGAAAATAATGTGCTCCAACCTCAGGGGAGAAACAGCACACAAACCTACAGCCTAGGGAGATGAAAAACAAACAAACAAACCACAAAATAGTAATGGTAAATAAGAGCCCATAGGGCAGAACATGCCAGGAGCTCCTTTACTCAAAAAAAAAAAAAAAAAAAAAAAAAACTCCAGATGCTCCAAACTCAGGAAAACAGCATGAAAACTTTAGACTGAGCAGGTCAGGAATCTCCAAAAAATACAAAAGATAAGGTGAGAACTTGAGAACATAAAGGCAGGCATAACAGTGGAACTGATTACATATGCTCCAGCCAGGGAGAAACAACATCCAAACTTTAACCTGATGAAGAAATAAAGAACCCAAAAATGCAGATGATAATAACACGGAAACTGAGTACATATAACATGGAACTTTGCTTGCATGAAATAAACACCACAACCCCCCAAGGGGAACAACACTTTAAAACCTTCTGCTCACAGAACAAGAAAAAAAAAAAAAACACTGAGGCTCGCCGACCCCTGAAAAGAAATGGCAGGACAGTGCCGACCTCTGGCAGTGGATGACTAGGGTGCGATGACCTTGGGCGCTGGAGGTAGGAGCGTGCTGACCTCTCGAAGAGACGGCTGGAATGCATCCGGCCCAGATGCCCAGGAATCCCTCTCCACCCAAGTGCCCCAGACAGGGAGTTGAGGAGCAGGTCGAAAAAACCCCAAAACAAAACATCACATCACCACAGTCAGTAGAAAACAGTACATGAAAGCTTAGCAGTTGTAGCATCATCTCACTTTGGCTCATCAATAAGAATTATTCTTTTGCTTAAAGACATTGTTTCACCCAGGAAAAGGACAGTCAAGAACTACTCTGTCATTCCCCCAGGCCACGGCTCAACTCCCATTCCTTTGTTAAAACCAGTCTAAGGAATTCACCCTCATGTATTTCCTGTTTGGCTTTTATGACCCCATAAACGTGAAGACATGGAACAGAACCCTGGAGTATGTCATATGATCACTACAAAGATCCACAGGTCAATATTGCCCCCTTCTGGCAACTCTGGGACATGTCGATCTAACAGTGAAGCTTTTCATCACATCTGTGTTAACTCAATTCTAAACCTTCTCTTCTTTTCCAGGACCAGGAAAAGTAAATGGACTCTGATGTTTTAATGTGAAAATCAATAATAGGTTTGAAATGTATTAATCCTTGATTTAAATATCTGCATGCTAAAATGTTTAAATGAATGTTTATTTTTGCATGTTAATTTAGAAGCACTGCTTATAAGTTGCATGGAGACTGAAATAGGTTAGCTTAGTTTATACATAAGGGTATAGAGGAATATTCCAGTATTAAAATGTTTATTAGATTTGCAAAGCGTCTCTCAAATCATGTGACTGCCAGCAGCCAATCTCTGCTTGACAACAGCTCTCAGTGTTGTTTGTTCTAGACAAAAGACTGTTTGCTCATTGGACTAAAGTTCATAAAGCCCGCCCACGAAGGAAGCCTATTGGCTGGGGGCTCCTGTCAAGCCCGCGAAAGCTCGACTGAATTTATAAAAGGAGGGAGACCCCTCGCTACGTTCTCTTTTTGCCATCTCTCTTTTTTGGCTTTTCACCTCTATTGTCTTCGTCTCTACACAGCGGAGAACTACCGGAGAACAAAGGGACTTATCCCACGTGTTTACTTTTCTACAATGACAGACCCTGAAGTATCCTGTTTTTTTGTAATCTCTTTGTATCTTAATGTTTCTTTAAATGCCTAGGAATTCTTTCTCTCTGAGCTCAAATTCTAATTAGGAGTTAAACTCCAATCCTAGATGTTTATTTCTATCACTTTTTCCTGTTAACCTGTTGCACTCCTGTGTACCACGGGCGGGCACGTCTCTGTGTCCTAGAGCACACGAGGGCGCTCTCATGCGCTCTGGGACGCACAAGGGCGCTGCGTCCAAGCACGCACTGAAAAAAAAAGCTGCATTTCGCGAACAGATTAGATCATCTGATTGACCTCTCATTTGACTAATAAGAGCCTTGAATTGGGTTTCTGAAACCTTGAAGAACCAATGACTGAAAACCTAGCAAGAAGGACCCGCCTACCAACACTGTGAATGCAGCGAGCCAATTGAAGCACAGAAGTTCGCAAGCTGTTTTGTGTAAGGCTGGGTGAAGACAGACTGCTGCAGCAGATGAAAAAAGGACCCACAGGAAGAACCTGCCACAGACCAAGCAGCACGGAGACCACCCACAAATGCGACCTGTGTGACAGGGACTGCCATTCGCGCATCGGCCTGTTCAGCCACAGGTGGTGCTTTTTTTTTTTATTCCAGCAGAATAGACGTTTAGGATTCTCTTCCATGGTCATCATAGACCGACTCTTCACTTCCGCCCTCCAAAGAGAGCAGATGCTTTTTCTTCCAGCTTCGGCTCCTTATCTCTCTCCTCTCCTCCCCTAACTGACTGGATCCCAGCTTGCTATTGTCTGTCTGCGTGTCTCTACTGCTGATTATCAAATGAAATTATGGATTTAATAAGCTGGGCTTTGAACGCAATTGACACTGTTTTTTCAACGAGAAATTCTGTCCCGGGGGAGCCGATTTGCCCAGCAGGAACAGCGGCCGCGGGTTATTTGAAGGACACAAGTAATTGGAAACTCTTGTGCCTGTGTGATCTCTCTATCGAAGATGTTGAAGATTTATACCTCTTCGTAGCAATGGTCATCGGAATTCTGCTGATTGGATCTGGGATTGTTCTGGTGTACCGCAAATTGAAGAAGATGGATCGAGCCTATCAAAAAGCGGACCCGGCGAGGCTTAATCATCAAATTGACCAACTGGGCAGGACTCTGACAGCGACTAATGGAGAACTGTCTAGGAAAATGGATTACATCACGATCACGCTGAGAGCCGTCCATGATAATTTCAATGTCCAGCCATGAAGGATTGAGCACTGAATCTGTAGGAGAATATAAAGTTTTTTCTCTGAAGTCAGTGCTATTCGACCTGTTTGACGCCCTTATCTCACAGTCCTCCAGATTATCTTCAGTTTACTTGTTTTCATAACATGGCGGGCAGCATTTGACTCTCAAGGACAGCCAGCTGTCTGGCAAACCATTCCATCTGCTGTGCCAAGGACACATGCCTTTGCCAGACGGTAGACACAACATCTGCTGATGAAGAGACTTTGTTGTCCTTAACTGATATCAACACCCTCACTCAACACCTTCACTCACACTGACTCACTATACTGACGTGAAGATTACTTGCTTTTTTCTCTCTCCTATTGTGTTTATCCTTTTCTCCCCCATTGCTTCCTGTTCCCATTCTGCTGACAGGCGCGTCACTGACGCTGCCGCGTCACTGAAAATGTCAACTATGTCGTTCTCAGTGTCAAGTCAAATCCCTCGTATATTTATCAGTTATTTACTGTGAATGTACTTGGCAATAAATCTTTTCTGAGTTCTGAGTTCTGAGGAGGCCGAGGATGAAGGCTGAGTGACACATACGCGTTCGCCAGTCTTTTTTTAATTACTACTGTTATTTGTTTTGAAAAATCGTTCGCCAAAACCGCAATCAATGGAAGCGCAAAACCACAATAATGGAATTATGTTTTGACTGGGTCGCGAGACCAGCGTCGCGTTCGCCTGACAATGAGGAAGAAGTTCGCCAGCTATGCTGCTGCTGTGAAGAGGTAAGTGTTCTAAGGTAAATTATTCTTTATCCCTGAAAATTGTAATCAAAATGACTTTTGACCGATCGGTAAATGACAGCTGTGCGTCATCGCTACATGACGGACCGCGGTGCAACAGGCGATGTCCGTCCTCTGTAGCGGGGGGGGGGAACCCCCCCCCCCCCCACAGCCCTGAGTGTCACCTTTCATTAGAGCCCAAGATGAAGCTTCTATTATTGAATCATTCAAAAGTTACAGACGTTTTTCCAAACTGTGCCATTTGGCACAGTTCAAGCCAGTTTAGAAAGCTTGGGATCAGTCCGCCAAGGTCTCCGCCTTTGACCGCCACCTAATCCACATAGCACCGGACCCCCATGATCCCTCCTGCAGGTGGTGAGCCCACTGGAGGGCGGACCCATGTAACTCCTTCGGGCTGAGCCCGGCCGGGTCCCATGGGTGGAAACCCAGCCACCAGACGCTAGCCTTCGAGCTCCTCCCCCAGGCCTGGCTCCAGGGTGGGGCCCCGGTAACCCCATACTGGGCGGGGTACACTGAATCCTTGATATACAATTTATCATGAGAGTCTGTTGGATCGTTCTTAGTCTGGCTCTTCACCTAGGACCAGTTTGTCTTGGAAGACCCTATCAGAGGCAAATTGCCCCGGACAACATAGCTCCTGGGATCACTGGGGCACGCAACCCCCCCCCCCACCACGATAAGGTGACGATCCATGAGGGGGGAGCAGCATCTGCAGTGATGTGGACGTTGTACCGGTCTGTTGTGGTGAAGAGGGAGCTTAGTTCTAAGGCAAAGCTGTCAATTTACCAGTCAATCTACGTTCCTACTCTCACCTATGGTCACTAGCTTTGGGTAATGACCGAAAGAACGAGATCGCAGATACAAGCAGCTGAAATGAGCTTTCTCCGTAGGATTGCTGGACTCACCCTCAGAGATAGGGTGAGGAGCTCAGTCATCCGGGAGAGGCTCAGAGTAGAACCGCTGCTCCTCCACATTGAAAGGAGTCAGTTGAGGTGGTATGGGCATCTGATTAGGATGCCTCCTGGATGCCTCCCACTTCAGGTGTTTCAGGCACGTCCCACTGGGAGGAGACCCCGGGGCAGACCCAGGGCTCGGTGGAGAGACTATGTCTCCCAGCTGGTCTGGGAACGCCTTGGTATCCCCTCTGAAGAGCTGGAGGTGGCTGGGGAGAGGGAAGTCTGGGCTTCTCTGCTTGAACTGCTGCCTCTGCGACCCGGACCTCCGGAAAAGCGGTAGAAGATGGATGGATGGATGGATGGATGGATGGATGGATGGCACAGTTCAAAAGCGCCTGGGAACTACCTGAGGAAAAAGCTGTGTAATATATTCATTTTTTGTGGTATTGTTACCAAATTTGGACCTTAGCTGGATAACACTTGGTTCTACATTTCTGTTGCATTTTCCAGCCTGGATCTGAAGCTCCATCCAAAAAAATACCCAGGCCAAATTTATTTTCTTCAAGTTCAGTATGTTTAGATGACTGTAACTCAGTGGCCGGAGCACTTAGAGAGATTATGACTGTTTTGCCAAAAAATTCAAAGTGTTTTCTTTTAAATGAGACCAACCCCATGAAGATGCTGCAAAGGCTTTCGATTTACTTTGGGCACGTTATTTTTTGGCGTTTTTAGGGAAATTGACTGGAGTGCAAGGGGTTAAACTTTCTGTAAAACCACCGTTTTAATTTAAATTTAAATTTTAATCTTGACTTTATTTTTATAATATTTTTATTGACCAATCCCACACCAGAAGTTCTTTTATCTAAAGTCCGAAACTCTTTGACTTGAGATCAGATTAGATATGTTTCATTATTATCGAATTCCTCTTGGAAGCCACTTGCCAATGAAGAGGAAAGGAGACGCAGCTCGCCACGATCACGCGCAGCTGAAGAAATCACCACGCCACGAGGAGGAGTCGCCCTGGGCCAGATCGCAACCCAGGTGATCAACACATCAAAATCTCATCTTGTGACAACCGAATATTTGCTGGACAAATATTCTGGGTTTTGGCACTTTTCCACATTGAAAACTTCCAGACGGCAACACAGGAGGATCTTCACGTCCAACTACCACGCAAGGAATCATGTGAGCGACATTCTTGTTCATCTGCTGAGTTAAACTTCTGAGGTTCGATAATAATTTAATATCTGATCAGATGCAAAATTAAAGAGCAAGTAATATAACCTGTCTTTTCATTAACCCCTTAACGCCTGAATTTATTTCCAATTATGAAAAAAAAAAATTCACTTGTGTTTTTGCTTTCAAGTAGATGCTAAATTAAGTTCAATTCAATTCAATTCAACTTTATTTATATAGCGCCATTTCACAACAACAGTCATCTCATAGCACTATCAACTGTAGGGAGTTGAGAAAGTTAATTTGACTATAGCACATAAAATAGATATAATTTTAGGTATGATGCAAATTAGCGACAACAGGCATCTATGGTAAAAAATGGTAAAAAAAAGCACCTGTTCCCATCTCAAGTATGAAGAGTCATTTATTTATGCAACAAAGTTATTTTCAGTATTTTCAACTCTCATGACTGCCAAACTATAACCCTAACCCTAACCCTAACCCTAGCAATCAGGAAATGGATGGTGCTCCGTCTCTGACCGTTCCTACGAGAAACTAATGCTTGCAAAAGGTTCCTAGGTATGTGTTGGAAGTGCTCCAACCGGAAGTGGAGGAATACAGACGGTATTTTGGTTACATTTGGAGCGGAAGCGGTTTGATGCAAATTCGCAACGACAGGCGTCAAGGGGTTAAAATCCCGTTTTCATTTTCTTAGAGTAATCCAGAACTTCTCATATAATTAGTAAAACTTTCTCCATAAATTTACGTTGTTTCCATAATCTGTTAACTTCAAACTGATCTAAATTCATTTCACAGTTAACCCTAGTTCTGCAAATGTTAACATTGTTAATCTATCATTTACAAGTTTAATTTTAGGGTTAATGAAATCACTGCAATGGTTTTTTTTATCATCATTTCTTTTAATAAATATGTGAAAATGAGAGAAGTTGTTGAGAATTTATTTCATTCTGAGTCTCGTTCAAGTCCCCAGTATCGAATTCACTAAAATTTTGAGACTGATTATTGATTAATTTATTGAGTGATTAAACAGGTTTAAAGTGAAATTAAGATAAGATAAGATAAGCCTTTATTAGTCCCACAATGGGGAAATTCCAGGATTGCAACAGCACAGGGATAGCAACACTCAGAGCAATAATTAAGAAGACACGAAAAATAAAAATAAGAGCAGTGAATATACATACATACACATAAATATATAAATATATATACAAAGTGCGGAGCATTGTAGCAAGATGGAATAAACAGCATAACCGTCTACTTAGTTATCCTACATAGTATGAATATGTACCCATACATATTGTCACCCTCCGTAGCGACTGATATTGTCCTAGTTGTATACTGGAGGGGACCATTTGTGTAAGTCTGTTGCGTCTTTTGCATTCAATACTATTAGGTCATCACATTTTTTTGCTATCTCTGTGAGTAGCCCTGCTTAGGTTATACAGTCTGACAGCCATAGGTAGGAAGGACCTGCGAAACCTCTCGGTTGCGCACCTAGGATGATGTAGTCTACTGCTAAATGAGCTCCTCAGTGCGTTCAGTATGTCCTGCATAGGGTGGGACTCGGACTCCAGCAGAGATGGATGTTTAGCCACCATCCATCTCTCTCCTATCTCCTCCACTGGGTCAAGGCATTGCCCCAGGACAGATCTAGCTTTTTTGATTAGTTTGTTCAGTCTCTTCCTATCGGCTGCTGTAATGCCGTTGCCCCAGCAGACCACTCCAAAAGTGATGGCTGATGCCACCACCATGTCATAGAATGTCTTCAGCAGCGCCCCTTGTACACCAAAAGACCTGAGCCTCCTCAGTAGGAACAGCCTGTGCTGTCCCTTCTTGTGGAGTGTGTCGGTATTGTGTGACCAGTCTAGTTTATTGTTCAGATGAACACCAAGGTACTTGTAGGATGTCACCATCTCAATGTCTGTTCCCTGTATGTTTACTGGTGCTGTGAAGGGTTGTCCTTGCCTGCAGCAGTCCACCATCAGCTCCTTAGTTTTCCCCGCGTTGATCTGGAGGCAGTTCCGATGGCACCAGTCCACAAAGTCCTGGATAAGTCCTCTGTACTCAGCTTCATCTCCGTTGGAGATGAGGCCGACGATCGCAGAGTCGTCAGAGAACTTCTGTAAATGGCAGTGTGTTGTATTGCGTGAGAAGTCCGCAGTATAAAGGTTGAACAGGTGGATGACGTCATGCGCTGTCCCAGCGTTCGCCATCGGATTTGCAGAAATAACAATGCAGATCACGTGTGAGTATTCCCTTGGGAGATAGGTAGGCCGCATGCTAACAGCTAGCAACTCCATGTCTTTGCTACAGTCTGTTCCTTAACCGTGATATGTCCCGGTCTGCACCAGTTGTTGTTGACATACATTATCACTCCCCCGCCCTTTGCCTTCCCACTGTCTGGTGTTCGGTCTGCCCGTATTGCGTGGAAACCCACCAGTTCGATGTTAGCATCTGTTGCTTCGCTTCGCTGCGCCCTTCTTTATATGTTTTTTGCTTGTCAATTGTGTGTCTGCCTGCTCTTACACCCGTGAAGAGCTATTAAATATCAGGACTTTCACTCCCACGGACCTACTCCCAGTTTTTTTTAGCTTCTGCCGCCGATCTGATTCACTGTTTAGCTCAAAAAGTGAGACGGCGAAAAAGAGGTAGGCGAGTGGGCGCTCTCGTTCGGCTCCGCAGGAGAGGCACGCGCACGCCTTTGCCTGGCATATTTCTCACCAATGCCAACTCTCTCTCTAACAAGGTAGATGAATTGAGACTGCTGATGCGATTTAAGGACCTCGCTTCCTCGTCTGCTCTCTGTTTCTCTGAGACCTGGCTCAGAGGAAATATACCGGACAGCGCGCTTCACCTAGAGGGATTTCAGCTGTTTCGTGCTGATCATGACACACAGCTCTCCGGTAAGTCCTCGGGAGGAGGAGTCTGCTTCTACATTAACAGCAGCTGGTGCTCTGATGTAACGGTGATTTCCTTAACCGTGATATGTCCCGGTCTGCACCAGTTGTTATTGACATACATTATCACTGCCCCACCTCTTGCCTTCCCACTGTCTGGTGTCCGGTCTGCCCGTATTGCGTGGAAACCCTCCAGTTCAATGTTAGCATCTGTTGCTAGTTCTGTTAGCCACGTCTCAAGCATCAAGCTATTCTCTCTGTACACGCTCTTGTAGCGGGAGATAGCTGCTAGCTCATCAGTCTTATTGAGTAGCGATCGAACATTCCTCATAATAACGGATGGGAGGACGGGTCTGTACCTTATATTCCTCGCCTGCCGTCTTACTCCAGCTCGACATCCACGCCGTTTCCGTCTTATTTCTCCCGGTATGCCGAGTTTTTGCGTTAGCATCGTGGGCCGGTTAAGTGCTAACAGCTGGTCTCTATTGTACTGCTTCCTGCAAGAAACAGTGGCTTCGTCCACTGGCTCAGGAGACATTTGGGCGATCTACGTGTTTGGATGGAATAAAGGTGTCGCTGGATCAGAAAGATTAGCAAGAGATCCAGATAGTAAATAGAAATAGGAGAAATTGATCCGCTGTTGCAAAAAGGCAGCCTACTCGTGTGGCGCCGGAAGAAGTAGATTAAATTTCACAGCCGCTGTGGATCTCCACCACATTTAACGGGAAAAGTTCCTCACCATCGCGGATCCACACGCAATTTTTGCGTGGCCCAGACACCACGTCCCAGGCCGGCACTCGCTTATTCCCGCCCCCTCAACCTCCTCCTGCACAGAGCTTTTCCCGCACCTCTGGAACTCAAAGCGGAAAACACTGCCCTTTCCACCCCTCCCCGATCCCCCTCACGGACTGACATGCCTGCCAACAGTTCTACCGGAGCTGGAGCGAAACAACGGGGGGGGGGGGGTGTCACAACCCCTTCTGACCGTTCTAGGGGGAGTGGTGTGGGCACCCAGCACAATGCAGACTGATAATATTCACGCTCAGCAGGGATTTGCATACGACCAAAAGAACCACAGGAGACAGTCAGATGGGACTGAATGCATGCATCTTCTGTGCCAATCAATGTCATGCTAATCATGTGTATTGACCGATGTGTATTGGATGACAATTGATATGCTAATGTGCCATGCATTCTCTGTCTGTATCACTGTATAAAAGAGCTGACTTTACATGCCTCACTAACGCACTCACAACACACTCAGAGCTCACACACAGCACACAATGCTTCAGTGTCTCATGATGATGGAGGAATAAAACTCAAACCTTCAGCTCGCCGTGTCACGCCTACTTATATTTTGTTCCTCCACACTGGTGACCTGACGTGAATGGACTGTCTCTCCCTTCTGCCGCGTTGTGGACTATTTTGTTCCTCCACATTTTGAATTAAAGATTAAATTGCTTCTTAGAGATAGAAGCTGGTGCCCCACGAGTGTTACATTAATTCTTCCTGTGTGTGTGAACCGAGAATTCATCTCAGGTTCCAATACATTAATATAAATTAAATAATTTTTATACCTGATCATAATATTAATTCATATACTGTTACACAGTAAAAAAAAAAACAAAAAACAAAAAACAAAACTGCTGAGTCCCTTCCCTGGGGACAAGGCAGTACCTCTCATTATTAAAAGTTAAAAGAAATGAAAAAGTGCACACTTCACTTGTCCCCCGCTCTGTCGTTGCTGAAGCCACTGAAAAAATCCGCAGCTGGAGGACCAGACAAATGTTCCCGGGCCAGCAGTGACAGTCTAGCACGGCGGCAGGGTGTAGATATAGGGGGAAGGGGAAGCGTGGAAGTCAGGGGACGCTGGGTCATCAGCACAAGCTTCCAGGGTGCGGGGCTGGCGAGGAGGAGAGTGGAAGCCAGGGGACGCTGAATCGTCGACTCAGGTTTCCGAGGTACCGGGATTAACGAGGAGGCATGATGAGAAACAGAGGCAGGGGACGCTGAAATCTTCGGCACAGTCTCTGGAGTCCAGAGTGAATTCCTCCTCCAACCCCGTAGTCCTCAGCCCAGCACATGATAAAAAGGTGGCTGCAGATGATGATACGGCGGGGAAAGCCACACCACCTCAGACAGCAGGAAATGGAGAATAAAAGTTCAGCAGCAACGGAAACGGCAGCTGAGTCCCCTCCTCGGGGACAAGGCAGCACCTCTCATTATTAAATAAAACCAGAAATGAGAAAGAAAGCACTTGCCTTGCCCCCCGCTCCGTTGTCGCTGAAGCTGCTGAAGAATCCCCCGCTGGTGAACCAGATGAATGCTCCCGGGGCAGCGGTGTCCGTCTAGCCGATGGCCACTGCACGGCGGCGAAGTGATGATGTAGAGAGGAGGGGAATTGTGGAAGCCAGGGGATGCTGGGTCATCGGCTCAAGTTTCTGTGGTGCCATGACTGACGAGGAGGCACGATGACGAACGGAGGCAGGGGAGGCTGAAACCGTCAACACAATCTCCGGAGTCTTAAGTGAATTCCACCTCCACCCCTGTAGTCCTCAGCCCAGCAGGTGACGAGGAGAAGGCTGGTGATGATAACACGGTGGGGTATGAGCCCCCCTCCGGCCAGGGAGGAGAGAGCAGATTTAGGCAAGCCCCCAGGAAACTGCAGCCCGACAAAACGAAACTCCACAGTCTGTTGAGAGCTAATCACTCTCCTTCCCTCTGCCTCCTCCTGGTCCTGCTTCACTTCTCCCGCTGAGTCTTGTTTTGGTTGGGTCCTACTGACATGTTCGCCCCTCACGGGGCAGATGAACAGACTCACTTGCGGGGTGAAGTTGAAGCATATTTTAATGGAAGAAAACTGCAGCGTGGAAGCTGAACATAAAGTAACACATTACAGCTGAAACTGGTACGCTGGGGGACGGAACCCAAACAGCAAATAACAGCTGGTGCAGGAATGCTGGGGTTGGAACCCGAACAGCAATACGACAGAAATAATAAGTGAGACATACAGACGATGATACTCACAACCGAAAGTAATGACAAGGACCCAACAAACGAATGAAGGAGTGAAACCCAATAAATAGGAATGAACATAATGCGACTAATGAGCAACAGCCCTGACCAATAATGAGTGACATAAGGATAAGCTGTGCTCAAAAGGAAGTAAACAAACACTGTCAAAATAAAAGCCCAATCAGAAACAAATGATGAACAGGAAAAAACAAACATACAAATGTAGCTGGTGATGGATAATAATAATAATAATAATAATAATAATAATAATAATAATAATAATAATAATAATAATAATAATAATGACACCAAGATAGAAATAAAACCCCAAAGAAGATAATAATGAAGACAGGTAACAAATACTGAAGACAACAAAGTGTGGCCTGGTCTGACCCAGCCCAGACCACCACAGTCCGGACGTATTCCTTATCTCCAGAGGGCTGTGGCAACTGTAGCTTGTGCGCAGCATCATATACGTATGTACATTAAACAGTTTAAACAACACTAAGTAGCACAAAACACTAAGAGAGAAGAAGTGATCTCCTGGATTACTGACTACCTGACAGGCAGGCCAGTTTGTCCTGCTAGGCAGTGTCTTGTCTGATGTGGTGGTTAGTGATACAGAAGCTCCACAGGGGACTGTGCTTTCTCCTTTTCTCTTCACCTCATACACCACCGACTTTCAGTACAACACTGAGTCATGCCACCTGCAGAAATTCTCTGATGACTCGGCTTTTGTTGGGTGTCTATAAGAGGCGGGGGGAAGAGGGGGAGTACAGGGCACTGGTAGACAGATTTGTTGAGGGGACCAAGTAGAATCATCTGAGGCTGAACGTTAGCAAGACCAGAGAGATGGTGATTGACTTCAGGAAGAAGAGGACACCTTCACAGCCATTGCAGATTAGGGGGTAGGATGTGGAAGTAGATGAGGACTACAAACACCTGGGTGTCATGATCAGCAGCGGACTGGACTGAAAATCTAACACTGATGCTGTGTACAAAACTCTACTTCCTGAGGAAGCTGTGATCCTTCAACGTGTGCAGCGAGATGCTGGAGCTTTTCTATCAGGCCACTGTAGCCAGCGCCATCTTCTTTGCTGCTATCTGTTGGGGTAGCAGTATCAGAGCCAGCAACACCAACAGACTTGACAAGATTAACAAGAGGGCTGGCTGTGTGATTGGTCACATGCTGGAAACTTTTGAGACTGTGGTGGAGAAGAGGACACTGAACAAACTGCGATTCATCGTGGACAATCCTGATCACCCCCTCCACCAAACACTGGACAGACAGCAGAGCACTTTCTCTGGCAGACTGCTACAGCTTCGCTGCCGAACGGTCAGGTACAGCAAATCTTTCCTACCACATGCCATTTCACTGTACAATAACTCACTCTGATGTTAAATTCTGGTCATAACTATGGTGCTATACTGCACCTTACAGTATAACTGGTACCTCGCATTGCACCCTGTGCCTTAAAATCCTTCTTTGTACAGTCAGTACTATCCATAGATTCATAAGGATCATCTAGTTAACTCAGTAGTAGCCTGTGTAGTATAGTGTGTGTGGTAAAGTTATCTAAACATTTTTACTTCTCTGGGTAACTCCTTTTTCTATTATGCTGTGTGTATTTCTGTTGGTTTGGGTCGTCTACTGTCATGCTGCTGTTACACTGTAATTTCCCAGATTTGGGATCAATAAAGTTATCTATCTATCTATCTATCTATCTATCTATCTATCTATCTATCTATCTATCTATCTATCTATCTATCTATCTAAAAAGGAACTAATGTGCAGTTTGGATTAATATTAAATTCACTTGTAAAATGCAAATAAGTTGTTTGTAAAGGGAAAAAACTCTGTCACTTTACATATATGATAGTGTGGACACATATGTTGGTTACATATGCTCCACAAATATATTGCTGTGTGTTTATTGTGTGCTGCACATCTCAGGGGAACAAAGGGACTGAGCCTCCTAGAAGTAACGGGAGGGTGTGAGATTTGGCCTTTTGTTTCAAGGAGATGATCTTGAGAGATTACCTGACCACCGGAGACTAAGAGGCGGATGGTGTTGAAACCGGGGGGGTTACATTGTGACTGGGATTAAGTACCATGTGACTGTATGTTTGATTAAACACCATGTGACTGTAGTTTTGATGTCCGAGGTATAAAAGGACAGATGTGAGAAGATTCATCCTCTTTTTCCTGCTTTGAAATTGTTGGAGTATGTGATTGTGAATAAAGCTGAACCTGAGGAATAAACTCAGTCTCATCCTTCAACACATTCTCCACAATAGCATATAATTAATCAACAAACATGAAGTGAAACAAGTTTCAACACCATTCTCATTTAGTGTGAGAAAGTATCACCCACTCACATATAAGTAAACCAATATCAATTTCCCATCGGCAACAATCACATTAGTCAGTCACTAACTAAAGTCACTTTTCAAAATGCAACCTCCAGAAATTATAATGTTATGCACTTTTTGATGAACACAAGGTACCTTAAACATGCCAACCACTGAATGTGACATATTGTTGGACCCAGGGAACACACACACAGGCTCAAGTGCAATTCAATAATCTTTATTGTGACCAACAAAGGGTGTATGAGTTGCATGTATGCATTGTGTAAATGTGTTGATGGAGAACGTGCTGCAGCTGGAGGCAAGACAGAGCGCCATACAGCCTGGCAACCCTAAAACAGAGCCAAAGCACAGATGTTAATTTCAGCCAAGTCACAATGAGCTGGATAATGACTGGGGCTTACTTGCAGGTGGACTGATGCGAACGCAGGTTTGGCCCAAGGCCTCCAGCCAGGAAGACAGTGTCTGCGAGGCACACCCGGTGATGAGCGATGAGGTTTGGCGAGGTGAGAGGAACGTTCCGCCACCGCAGAAAGCTGGTTCCGCCGCCAGAGGGATCCACCTGTGCAAAGGGGATAGCCTGGGAGAAAAGGTAAGTAGCGTTGAAGCTTACTTGTAGCAGGAAGGTCTTTCCAGACGTAGCGATGGTCTGTGTGGAGGCAGACATGCGGGAGACGAAGGTCCGGTAGAAAGACAGATGGCTCCGTGTCGAGGCTCCAGGCAGAGCGGGCTATAAAGCCCGTGAGTGATTGGCCGCAGGTGTGCTCGCAGCTGAGGCAGGTGACAGCCCAGAGTGGGCCATGACAGTACTCCCTCCCCCGAGCAGCGCCTCCTGGCGCTGGCCTACCTGGGTGCATCTGATGGAAGTCCTTGATGAGACACTTGTCCAGCACGAACGATGGATGCACCCAGGACCTCCACTCGGGGCCATACCCCTCCCAGTCCACCAGGTACTGCAGGCCATGACCCCGGCGGCAGATGTCCAAGATGGAGTTGACTCTCCGTGCCAGGTTGCCGTCGATCAATACTGGCAGGGGTGGAGCCCTGGGAGGGGGGCAGAGTGGGTTGGAGATGACGGGCTTGACCTGCGAAACGTGGAACGTGGGACAAACACGGAGGGGGGTGGGAGAGCCAGACGCACAGCAACAGGATTTATCACACGGACAATCGGAAAGGGCCCAATAAAAAATGCTGGGCCAGCTTCCTCTTCTCAGCCTTCAGATTAATGTGTTGGGTTGATAACCATACCTGCTGACCCACCTGATACTGAGGAGCAGGCCTCCTGCGCCGGTTTGCTGTTCTCGTGTTGCGCTTGGCCATGCGTAAAAGGGCCCGGCATGTAGCAGCCCAGAGCTGACGACAGCGCCTCAGGTGGGCATGGATGGAAGGCACAGCCACCTCCCCCTCCTCTTCGGGAAACAACGGGGGATCATAACTCAGCGACGCCTTGAAGGGTGATATGCCAGTAGCTGAGGACAGAGTCAGATTATGAGCGTATTCAATCCATGGCAGATGGCTGCTCCAAGATGAAGGGCTGGAGGCGATGACACAGCACAGAGCGGCCTCCAGCTCTTGAGGAGGAGGGAGCACAGAGCGGGCCAATCAAGAGCGGCCTCCAGCTCTTGATTGGCCCGCTCGCCCTGCCCATTGCTCTGGGGGTGTTGACCAGAGGACAGACTTACCATAGCCCCCAGCGCGTTGCAGAAACTCCTCCATACACGGGACACAAACTGGGGACCCCGTTCGGAGACAATGTCCTTGGGGATCCCATGAAGACACATGATGTGCTACACCAATAGGTCCACCATCTCTCGTGGAGTTGGGAGCCCATGTAAGGGGATGAAATGGGCGGCTTTAGAGAAGTGGTCCACAATGGTGAGGACGATGTCAAAACTGTTGGATGCCGGGAGACCAGTTACAAAGTCCAGAGCAATGTGGGACCACAGTCTTCCAGGGACTGGCAACGAATGGAGGAGACCCGCCAGCGGTGATGATGATGTCTTCCTGGTAGCGCACTGGGGACAGGCGCGGACATAGCTGATGACGTCATTCCGGAAGCCCGGCCACTAGAACGATCTCTGGAGCAGCTCCACCAGGCGGGTGATCCCAGGGTGGCAGGCAAGCTTGGACGAGTGAGCCCAGTGGATCACGTCACCCCGGACTGTAGATGGAACGAATAGTCTTCCTGCAGGCCCTCCGCCTGGATTCAGCTCAGCTTCCTGCGCCCTCAGGACCTTGTCCCTGATGCCCCACGAGAGGGCGCCCATGACGCACAAAGCAGGGAGGATGGTGTGCTCATGCCTATCAGAGACCTCCGAGGCGAACTGCCTGGACAGGGCGTCAGGTTTGACGTTCTTCGTCTTCGTCTTCGTGTTCTTCGTTCAGGCCTGAAGCGACTGAAGAACAAGGACCAACGAGCCTGGAGGGCATTCAGGCATTTAGCCTTCTCAGGTACTCCAAGTTTTTGTGGTCGGTCTACACCACGAAGGGTTGCGTGGCCCCCTCCAGCCAGTGCCACCACTCCTCCAGCGCGAGCTTCACTGCCAGGAGTTCTCTGTTGCCAATGTCATAATTCCTCTCCATGGGGGACAGCCGCCGAGAGAAGAATGCGCAGGGGTGGATCACCCCATCCACCAGAGAGCGCTGTGACAAGACTGCCCCCACCCCCGAGTCAGAGGCATCCACCTCAACCAGACACTGGAGAGCGGGATCCACCTGCTTCAGGACCCGGGAGGATGAGAACTCTGTCTTCAGGGTCGCAAAAGCCGCCGCAGCCTCCTCTGTCCACTGGAAGGTCACCTTGGGGAGGTGAGACGGGTCAATGAGGGCAATCGAGCTGTAGTTGGGAACGACTCGTCGGTAAAAATTGGCAAACCCCAGGAATTGTTGCAGCTGCTTCCTTGATGGGAGGGGGGGGGGGGCAATCCACCACCACCTTCACCTTCTCAGGGTCCGGGATGACCTGGTTGTGTGAGATAATAAATCCTAGGAAGGAGGTCTTCTCAGTGTAGAACTCACACTTCTCTGCTTTAACAAATAATTTATTCTCCAGGAGCCGTTGAAGGACCAGCCTCACATGGACCTGATGCTCCTCCCGTGACTGGGAGAAGATCAAAATGTCGTCCAGGTAGACGAAAATGAAGGACCCGAGGAAGTCCCGGAGAACATCATTAATCAAACGCTGGGAGACGGCCGGAGCGTTGGTGAGCCCAAACGGCATGACGAGATATTCAAAGTGGCCGATTGGGGTCCAGAATCCTGTCTTCCACTCATCGTCCTCCCAGATCTGCACGAGGTGGTAGGCACTGCGGAGGTCAAGCTTCATGAACCAGGAGGCCCCCTGGAAGGAGTCAAAAGCAGAGTCCATGAGGGGCAGTGTGTACCTGTCCTTGATTGTGATGTCGTTCAGCACTCGGAAGTCAATACAAGGGCGAAGGGAACCATCCTTCTTTCCAACAGAGAAGAAGCCCACCGGCGACAAAGAAGGCCAAATGATGCCCGAGCTGAGCGATTCCTTGATATAAGCATCCCCCCGCTCCGGAGCCGATAAGCTGTAAAGGCGACTGGGCACAGGTAGAGACAGATCAAAGCTCTATTAAAATGCACACTGAAGTCCAAGCTAATCATGTAGCTATCCAGGAGCTGATGGCACAGGTCTCCTCCCTAACCAAGAGTTTAGAAAAGGGCCTAACCCCAATGGTAAATACAGTAAACACCAGTCCCACAGCACCTGTCCCTAAACAGCTAGCACTGAAACCCGCAGTGAAAGGAAAGTGCCAAAAGTGTATCGCCCAAGAGACTGAGCGCTGCACACACTATTTTCGATGTGGAAAGGAGGGGCACAGAGCTATAGGTTGCCTTCAGAAAAGCAATGTGTCAGGAAACTGGAGGAGGTCGCTGGGGAGGGACCACCAGTGACTGAACCACCAGCAGAGTCACACAACACTAAAAGATTGAACTCCAAACAGACTACTGCCAAGTCCCAAAAGTTACCCAACACAAAGCGTGTGGCACAGCTCATTGGCGGTAGGTGTATGATCAGTTGCCAGTTAAATGGAGTAAACCTACAGATGTTATTGGACAGTGGGGCACAAGTAAGCATTGTTGAAAAGTCATGGGTACAAGCAGCCTTACCAAATGTGAAAATACAGCCACTCAAGAGCCTACTCCCAGGCCATCCACTCGAAATCACCGCAGCCAATGGAACGGATGTTCCGTTCGAGAGGTGGATAGATGTCCTGCTCGAGATCACAAGTTCACAGTATGGTTCTGTATCCTTGTATGTTCCAGTGCTTGTCAGTCAGCAGCGTTTAAGCACTCCGCTGCTGGGCTTTAACGTGATCCAAGAGATAATAATGGCAAACAGTGAACAAAGTGACAATATTTTTTTTTTTTGTACTTATTTTGTACCCGTAGGTAGATTTGTTTTGCAGTCTGGTGACAAGCCACCAGCTGCCGGTCGCTGCGTGCGCAAGCGCCCCGTATCCTTAACCTGCATGTTTTTGGCACGCGGGAGGAAACCGGAGAAATCCCGGAGTAAACCCACGCAACACGGGGAGAACATGCAAACTCCACACAGATCACTGTTGGCCGGGGGCAGGGATCGAAACCACGATCTCTGCGATCCCCCGGCCGAGGGTAAACTGTGCTGCCGCAGTGCTAACCACTGCGCCACCGTGCAGCCCACCATGCAGATATTAGCTTAGTGGGCTTACTGTCGGAGACTTTAAAGGTCCAGAAAGGTAATGTTGAGTCACTCATCTCTGTTGTCCACACCAAGTCAACAGAAAATGAACCAGAAAGTCCAGTGGTGAGAGTTGGGAAAAAAGGACTCACTGTTCACAGTAGCCAAATCTGTATGGTAAAATGTCACATCAGAGCATTTCCTGGAGGAGGAGAAATGTTGTTTGAGCCAGCTGTGAAATGTAACTTACCGGATGGATTGAAGTTATTCCCAGCTCTTATTGATGTACCTGCTGGTGCTTCAAAAACTGTCAAAATCCCAATCCAAAACTCAACAAAGCACAACATTTTTCTAAATCCAAAGACTGTTTTAGGACTTATTTCAGAGATCACTGAATACAAACCTGTAAATGTTTGTTCCAGTGCTGAAAATGTAACCAAAACTACAGACAAGCCATTTTGTCACTCTGCTCAAGTGACATGTGACAGTCAAGGTGAGGGTGAAGAAACATTAAGCACTGCTCCCTCACACCTGAGATGGCACCCTAATGTCAATTTAGACCATCTCTCAGAGGGTGATCGGGAGGTGGTTCGGCAGATGCTCTATGAACAGTCTGATGTGTTTGCTCATGATGAAGGAGACATTAGATGTATTCCTGGACTACAGCTAAAAATCAACACCACTGACAACACACCCATGCAGAAAAGTTACAACTCCATTCCAAGACCACTGTATAAAGAGGTGAAGGAGTATGTTCAAAAGCTTTTAAGTAGGGGCTGGATCAGGAAATCAGTGTCAAACAACTCGTCGTCAGTAGTGTGTGTGCGTAAAAAGGACAATACTTTGCGCTTGTGTGTTGATTTTCGTGAGCTGAACCGAAAAACCATACCTGACAGGCATCCGTTACCACGGATACAAGATCTACTGGACAGTCTTGGGGGTAACTCCTGGTTTTCCATATTGGATCAGGGAAGTGCCTACCATCAGGGTTTTGTAAGTGAGGAGTCAAGACATTTAACTGCTTTTAGCGCACCCTGGGGACTATACGAGTGGGTGCGGGTTCCATTTGGGTTGTCAAACGCACCGGCCGCATTCCAAAGGTGTATGGAGGGGGTGTTAGAAGGGATCAGAGACGAGTGTTGCGTGCCTTACTTGGACGATGTACTGTGTTACTCCAAAACCTTTGATGAGCACGTAGAACACCTTAAACAGGTTTTGTGCAAAATGCGACAACACGGCATAAAACTTCGGCCAGCCAAATGTGAACTGTTCAAAAACCAAGTACGCTACCTGGGTAGGCTAGTGTCGGGAGAAGGAGTCCAGATTGACCCAAAAGACTTGGATGATGTGTTCGCTCTGAAAGACAAGAAACCTCGCACAGTCGGAGAACTCAGAACGTTACTGGGTTTTCTCAGTTATTACCGATCATTTATTCAAGATTTTTCACGTCTGGCGAGACCCTTGTTCGAACTCCTCCAGATCACTAATGAAACAAGCAATGACAATAAACCAGCACCAAAAAGGAGTAAAGGATAAACAAAGAAAGGAGACAAAAACCAGCTTCCTTCTCGCACACCAATAATATGGACCAGTGAACATCAGGAAGTTGTGTCAAGATTTGCGGACATTCTGACTAATCCTCCCATTCTAGCCTATCCCAATTTGGACCTTCCATTTGTATTGCATACAGATGCGTCAAACAAAGGCCTGGGAGCCGTCTTGTATCAAAAACAAGAAAACAAACTTAAGGTGATTGGCTATGGATCCAGAACTCTCTCACCGGCCGAGAAGAATTATCACTTAAATTCCGGTAAACTAGAGTTTCTAGCTCTCAAGTGGGCCATCTGCGACAAATAAAAGCAGAAATACAAGCAACCCAAAATACAAGCAACCCAACCCAACCAATATTCCAAAAAATAATAAAACGACTCAGAGTGTGAATATAGCTTCACCTGCAGATGAATTTAATAATTTTTTTGTTAACATTGGACCTAATTTGGCTCGAGAAATACCCACTACGGTGTCTACAGGTGATACAATATGCAATAACACTGCTGTAAAAGACTCCATCTTCATAAAGAACTAACTAACTAACTAACTAACCTGCACTTATATAGCGCTTTTCTAGTCACAAAGACCACTCAAAGCGCTTTCATTAATACTAACCCTCTATTCTAAGGGCCTATAGGAAACAGATATCTAGGGACAATTTAGAACAGCCAATTAACCTAACATGCATGTTTTTGGCATGTGGGAGGAAACCGGAGAAATCCCGGAGTAAACCCACGCAACACGGGGAGAACATGCAAACTCCACACAGATCACTGTTGGTCGGGGGCTGGGATCGAACCCACGATCCCACGATCCCCACAATCCCCCGGCCAAGGGTAAACTGTGCTGCCGCAGTGCTAACCACTGCGCCACCGTGCAGCCCAAAGAAATGAGCTCAGCCAGCTCCTCGATGTACTTGCTCTCCTGTTCCCTCCGACGCCTGTCACACCCTAAACCTGGTGTGTCACAGGTGGACAGCTTCCGTTTGCGTTCGGAACACAGAGGCTCCAGCGAGTGGTCTCCAATGCTACTCATCTTCAACGCATATCAGCACCTCTGCAGCAGTGGAGAAAGATGACATCAGCCCTCAGTCAGCTTTACATCCCCATGTTCACTTTGGCCAGTACGTGCCCCAGTCAAATGCCATTCAGGGTCTAATTTCACTTCAGTGTCTCAACATCTCCGGCTTCGACGCTTTCACTGAGTGCAGCAGTTTGTTTTACGCCTCTACAAACTCTCCGCCATCTTTTCGGCGACGCCGTGTTTGTTTAAATGGGAACAATGAACACAGACGAAAGAGAGGTCATTGAAATTGTTAAATCGTTCAAAAGTAAAACATCTACGGACTGTGATGGTATTGACATGCTCTTAGTCAAAACTGTTATTGAATGCCTAGTAAAACCGCTGACGTATATCTGTAACCTGTCTCTCCAAACAGGTATATTTCCCAATGCAATGAAAATAGCTAAAGTAATTCCGATATACAAGACGGGTGACAGAGGGGAACTCTCAAACTGTAGACCAATTTCACTATTACCGCAATTTTCCAAGATACTTGAAAAAATATTCTATGAGAGAATTGACAACTTCATACTGACGAATAATGTATTGTGTGAGCAGCAATATGGGTTCAGACACAAGAGGACAACTGCATATGCCCTAATGGAATTTACAGAAAAAATATCAACAGCCATTGAAAATAAAGATTATTCAGTTGGAGTATTCCTGGATCTTAAAAAAGCATTTGATACAGTAGATCATAATTTATTATTAAAGAAACTACAAAATTGTGGTATTAGAGGGGTAGCAATGTCCTGGTTAAGTAGTTACTTAAAGAATAGATATCAGTATGTATGTGTTAGCAACAAAAACTCACAGTTACTGAAGGTTACCTGTGGAGTCCCACAGGGTTCAGTTTTGGGACCATTATTATTCAATATGTATATAAATGATATATGTAAAGTTTCAGAAAAAAATGGACCTAATATTGTTTGCCGATGACACTAATCTATTATGCAGTGGAAACAATTTGGAACAACTTCTGGATACACTCAGAAAGGAATTAGGAAAGCTTAAACTGTGGTTTGGTTCAAACAAATTAACGCTCAGTTTAAGTAAGACAAAATTTATAGTCTTTAACAACCATCACAACAACCCAGTACCTAAACTAAGTGTAAATGGTGTAGAGATTGAAAGGGTATCTGAAACTAAATTTCTTGGAGTAATAATTGATAATAAACTGTGTTGGAAGTCACATATTAATTATATTAAAGGTAAAGTATCCAAATCAATTGCAATATTACACAGAGTGAAATATTTGCTGAATCAACCCACACTGGATTGGCAGTGTGGGTTTGGGTGGCAGTGTGGGTGTGGGTACTTTGGCAATTGGCCAAAGTATCATTCATTAATACTCCCATACATGGCATATTGTAATGAAGTATGGGGAAATACATATAAAACAAACATATATCCACTCTTTATGCTTCAAAAGAGAGCTATTACAATAATAAACAAAGCAGCTTACAGGGAACCAACAAACCCACTTTTTCTCAAACAAAAAACTCTCAAGTTGAAAGATCTGGTTGACTTTAAAACTGCAATAATAATGTTTAAAGTGAAGAATTTATCACTGCCCGCAAATATCCAAAAGTTGTTCCAAATAAGGGAGAAACGATATCACTTCAGAGGAACAAGTATATTTCAAAAGCCTACAGTGAGAACAACCACCAAGCAACACTGTATTTCAGTGCAAGGAGTCAGATTATGGAACGATTTTGGACCTGAATTGAAATCATGTGCAACGCTTGGACAATTTAAACAAAAATTAAAGGAAGAAATACTCCAAACATATATACAAGACGACTTGTAAAATCATATAAGGATTGCCATATCCAGCCTGTGTTGTGTTGTAGCTTAGTTTTTTTTTTCTTCTCTTTTTTCCTGTCACATTTTGTCTTAGATTTGTTTTTGAATAGTAATCACTTAACTTAGCTTAGCTTAGTTTTTTTTTTTTTCTGTCACATTTTGTCTTAGTTTTGTTTTGAATTGTAATCGCTCTTGCCTGTTTTTTCTTTTTTCTCTTTTGAATTCTTAGATGGTATATGGGTGAGCAATATAAGCTGCGGCTTCAGCCATCACCCATTTCGGGTAACTTACGTTGAATTGTATAATCAGATGAGTCATTGTTTAATTTGACCTTGTTGTTATATTATTCAGTTTCTCTTGACCTGTACTGTACTATCCGAAATAAATTCATTCATTCATTCATTCATTCAATTCCGCGACTATCTGTATTATGCACTGACTTTTACTGTCTATACAGATAACAATCCTTTAACCTATGTCCTCAGTTCAGCCAGGTTGAATGCAGTGGGTCATAGGTGGGTTGGGGAGTTGGCTGACTTCCATTTTGATATCAAGTATAGGCCAGGGAAAAGGAATGCAGATGCAGATATGTTATCCAGACACCCATTAGATCTGCAAGAGCAAATGAATGAGTTCACAGAGACAGTTTTACCAGAAGTAGTGTCCACAGTGTGGCAAGGGAGCAAGGCAGCACAAAACAGTGATGTGCCATGGATAGCTGCGTTACAACTGAGTTCTAATGACAACAATGTGCCAACTGACAGTGTTTTGAGCATGACACCTAAAGACATCAATGCTGCTCAACAAGACGATGAGTCAATTAGAGAAGTAATCTCACTCAAACTCAAAGGATGGACACCAAACGATAACGATAAATGGACAATGAGTAAACGGACACGGAGACTACTGTATGAGTGGAACAAGTTGGAAGTTGACAATGGATTATTGTACAGAAAAACAGAGCACAGCAAACAACTTGTCTTACTTGAACAGCTAAGGCCAATGGTGTTAAAGAGTCTACACAATGACATGGGTCACATAGGGTGTGATAAGGTGATACATCTGGCCCATGAGTGTTTCTATTGGCCATATATGCAACAAGATGTTGAAGATTATGTAACAAAAAAATGTCCGTGCATCAAACAAAAATGCCCAAATGTTCCCCAGAGGGCTCCAATGGGATCTATCACAACCAGTGCCCCCTTTGAGTTAATCTCCATCGACTACTTACACCTTGAACCAAGTAAAGGAGGGTATGAGTACATCCTCATACTAGTGGACCATTTCACTCGTTTCGCACAGGAATACCCTACAAGGAATAAATCAGGCAAAACAGCCGCAGAAAAGATATTTCAGGATTTTATTCCTCGTTTCGGGTACCCTAAGAAGTTGCATCACGATCAAGGACGTGAGTTTGAAAACAGTCTCTTCCACAGATTACAACAACTGTCTGGAATTTCTCACTCACGAACCACTCCATACCATCCGCAGTGCAACCCCGTGGAGCGCCTGAATCGTACACTACTCCAAATGCTTCGTACCCTACAGGAGGAGAAAAAAAGTGAATGGAAGGATCACCTACCCAAAATTGTACATGCTTACAATTGTACAAGACACGAGTCAACAGGCTATTCTCCATTTTTCCTTTTATATGGCAAAGTCCCAAGGTAGATCTACTATTGAACCAGACAAAAGACACTGACAAACACAACCATCAAACCTATGCCAAAAAGTGGGCTGATAGGATGCGTGTTGCTTACAAAATCGCTGCAGACAACAGTCAGAAGTCTTCAGATAAAGGCAAAAAGTGGTACGACAAACGCTTAAGAGGTGTCACACTCCAACCAGGTGACAGGGTGTTGGTCAGAAACCTCTCTGAAAGAGGAGGTCCAGGGAAACTGCGCGCTTACTGGGAGTCAGCAGCACATCGCGTAGTTGAGAGAGTGGGAGATGGACCAGTCTATAAAGTACAAGCAGAGAGAGGCAGCAAAGTGATGCGAGTGTTACACAGAAACCTGCTGTTGCCTGTAAATGACTTACCTTTAGAAGAAGAACTGCCTGCAAAAGAAAAGACAAAACAGAAACGGAAGAAGAGGACAGAGACAAATCCTAACAGTGACAACACAGACAATGACAGCTTGGAGGAAGAAGAGGAAAATACATACCGCTACAACCTCCGTAGCCAAATCCCATGTTACAGACTCGCAAATCCTCAGCAAAATGCCTCAAATCTTCCAGACCAAAACACTCAGCAACCAGTACCTGTCATGCCAGAGCAAAATCCTCAAAATCAGAAAAGGCTTCGTGCTACAGCTAGAGAGTTCTGCACACCAGTAAGACAGGAACCGGTCCCCGTTCAGCGGGATGCTGAGGAGCAAATGGATGGACCAGCTTTGCTGCAGGAAGAACCTCAAGGACAAGTGGAGGTGATGGACGGAGATAATGGAGAACAGGAGGAACTGAGAAGGTCACAGCGGAGAGCAAGGCCAGTAGAGAGACTTGCCTATGACGTCCTGGGACAGCCATCGTACCAGCCTTGGACTACAGACATAAGACCTCTCTTACTCCCTACCCCTGTGCCGCTAACTCAAAACTATATGCCATTCCAATACCCCACCCAACCTCAGCCCCATGGTTATAATTGGTACACTCTCATGCATTAAGTCACCCTAGAACATGAAATGTCAGAAGACATTTATTTGAAGTGGGGGAGAGTGTAGAGGCTTGGAAATAGTTAATAGTTATGTAAAAGGTGCTAAAAAGACATTTGGATAAAAAAATTAAAAAAAACAGGCACCCCTACATTTTTTATTTTATTCTTTAATTGTTTTATTTCTCTACAATGCATTTGTAATCCACCTGGTTCCATTATAACTCATGTGAGTTGAGTGCAGCTCCGTACACCGACCAATAGATGGCGCATGTCGCACAGTGATAGAGAGTAGACTCACGCTCCGGAGGACGAAGAATAAACTCCTCTGTGTGAAATAACAGCACAAAACATGTTCTGACTATTCTCCTATCACAGGTTGGTAAACACTAATAATTCAAGAGTGCAATATAAGCTGTAAGAGTCCTAAGATGTCCGAGATTATATTGTGATAAGTGTGAGGCGAAAAGCGGGTTTGTAAGGGTATTTCTGTTAAAGTTGATGTGTTGTTGTATAAGCTAACCCACTAATGTTAATGATCGAGTGTATGGGACGTGCCACAAAAGTGAAATCTGCCCACATGTTAGGAACCATTTTCTTACAGTACGACATTTACTGGTTTTATTTGTCACCAAGAGTGCATATTTCGAGTGTATTACCGAATACTAGGGATACTATTGTAAAAGTGTATTAGATACACAGTGGCCAGGTCAGTGCATTGTTAAGAATAACACCGCTTACTGTACATTTATGACAGCGCTTAAAATGATTAATTTAAATGTAAATTCATGGGTTATTGTTTAAAATATAAATATTTGAACAAGTTAAAAGCTATATACATGGGAAGGAGATAAAAACAATAATTCATTTCATGTTAAGGTAATTTGTTAAAAATGTTAAGTATACAGTTAATGTCACATCGAAAATTGTGATAAATGGACATGATTGTGTTTTGTTTAATGGTGATGTGATCAGATAATAAGAGAGAAACTATGGACTTTACTATATACTATATAGTATATGAATACTAGTCAGTTGATGTTGGTCATGTGAATGATTTGGACAAAGAATAAACTCCTCTGTGTGAAATAACAGCATGAAATGTGTTCTGACTATTCTTCTATCACAGATTGGAGAGTTAACTTCCACATGCACGTTGCCTCCTCCTGGGCTGTTACCCAGGGGAGCAACATTTGTATACCCTCAAAGAAACTAATACTTCATGCTCAAGAGGAATCTTAAATATAAAAGAGCACAATGGGTAATAAGCGACTTTTGCATTACGAGTGCGCATGTGTGGACTATGTGACCCGACATCCGGTTCAAAGGTCAGGACTACCAAACATTCTGCTAGCCACCTTGCTTTTGTGTAGAGACAGTACTGTCACACCTGAACAATTGCCGTTTAAAGTCTGCTTCAAGCTTTAAATCGCCACAAAAAAAATGTTTAATTTGTGCTACTAACAATGTTCATAAGACTCCCAAACAGTTTTAGCCACTCATCCGCCCCCGAAGGCCCTTTCCAGCATCTGATGATGGATTTCATTGAATTAACACCAGCTGAGGGTAAAAAGTACTGTTTGGTAATGGCTGACATGTGGTCCAAATGGGTAGAAGCCTTTCCAGCCAAACATACAACAAGCACAGTTGTAGCTAGAGCATTGTTGTCAGAAATTATTCCCAGATGGGGAATACCAGAGAAAATCTCCAGTGATAACTGCAAACATCTTGTAAAAGAAGTCTTGACCAATTTGAGTCTCACATTGGGCTTTGACATGAGAAAACATTGTGCCTACCACCCACAGTCAGGTGGCGCCATTGAGCATGAAAACGGTACTTTGAAAAATAAACTTGCCAAACTCGAAGATGAAACTGATCTACCCTGGACTAAGTGCCTCCCATTAGCACTTCTGTACGTGCACATCCTGGGCCTGATATCATCCTCCATGACATCAGGCCCGGTGACTGGGTGGTGAGCAAGAGCTTCAAACGAAAGAATTGGCACAGCAAATGGTGGTTGGGTCCATACTAGGTCTTTCTGACAACATTCACAGCTGTGAAGATTGCAGAAAGGGCAATGTGGGTCCACGCGACGCATTGCAAGACGGTCCCAACACTTGAGCCAGAAGAGCCCAGACCAGACCAGGATGAGAAGCAGAAGTAAGTGGTTAGCCACAACCACCACCCTACGTTGTAGACTAGGATGAGAAGTAGCCAAGCCGTGTGAAGATACAAGACCACATACTGTTGCACCTGACAGCTGTCATAAACAACCTGAGTGTACACCGAACGCTGCTCAGTAGAAACATACACCATGCACACCCATCACACTGATACTGATATGATGGACAATTCGGATTCACGCCAACGTCTGCTCACGGACGAAAGCCAGCGAGACCGACGACGATGTCGCCACGACTGGACAACATGGGACTTCCTGTGTACAGGGCTCTTTACCTTTAGCTTGACTGTTTATTTGTTCTGTGCCCCATCACACCATCCTCCACAGATGCAGTCTCTTGTAGTCTCTAAACAAACTGTTCTTGATCCTAGTTCTAGAGGGGTTATCAATGACATACTGCTGCTAGCGGAAGGCAAGAGGAATCTTTCCTCGGGTTTCCTTTTAAACCCATGGTACCGTTACGCACGCTTCCTTGCGAAGCAGCAAAAAGCTACAAACTGTTATGTCTGCACTAGAATGCCTGTAGCTACCACCAAACCTCATGTTTCTCCTGCACCATTCGACTCATCTGATCTCTTTTCTGACATTCTGATGTTGGCACTGTCCCCTAATTTCTTAAATCAAATTCCACAAGATGACTTTGTGTGGCTATGCGGCGCTTATATGTATCAGGCTGTACCTGTGAATTGGGTGGGCCGTTGCGCCGCAGTACGTGCTACTGACCACTCTTTCATTGTAACTGCTAATCCCTTGGATGGGTCTGACCACAGGTCACGGAGGGACGTGTCTCCACATGACTCCATTTGGGGCACTGATGTGCCTAAGACCCATAAGCTCTCGACAGATGCTCAGAAAGTCGCTCTTTCTCTGTTTCCATGGGTCGGCGTAGGTAACCTCTTGCTGTGCCTGGAGACATTGGACTACCATGTGGAACCTTTTGCAAATGTAACTCTCTTGGCCCTCAAAGGCAGCGGTTCCATATATGCTGCCTTCAGCACATCCTAGGAATCACCTGGCGTGACCATGTGCCTCATTCTGAGATACTCTTTAAGACCAGCTGTAGGAGTATTGAGGCAACGATCACCCAGCACCAGCTACGCTGGCTGGGACTTGTGGTGAGGATGCCCCCAAACCGGCTGCCTCGCAGGGTGTTATATGGCCAGCTACACCATGGTCGACGCCCTGCTGGAGGGCAGAAGAAGCGCTACAAGGACCAGCTAAAGATGGCCTTAAAGAAGTGCAGGATCAGACCTGAGGCTCTGGAGGAGGCTGCTGCTGACCGGGACACCTGGCGACAGCAGTGCCTTGTGGGGACCCGTTTGATGGAGGAAGACAGAACAGCCAGGAGACAGGAGAGAAGACTGAGGAGGAATGCACCTGTAGCCCCTGCTGCCACTACTACAACTTTTACATGCCCTACCTGCAACAGGACATGTGGGTCCAGGATAGGACTACACAGCCATCAAAGGACTCACCGATAGAAGTGGATGTCATCATCGGACTCGATGGACAACCGCAAGCAAGCAAAGCAAGTGTGTGTGTGTGTGTGTGTGTGTGTGTGTGTGTGTGTGTTTCAGATGGCTCTCTTGTGGCAAAATTATTGCTTCAAACCGTCGATCTGGGTGTTCAACCAATCTCCAGTGGTAGGATGTCATCCCAGCTTCATGAACCGCAGTGATTGCAGAGCTTCAGAATGTCTGTAGAAATGTTTAGCTTTCTGTGCTACAAATTGCTCTGATCTGTGTGAAAATCATGGAGAGACTTTTGAGACATCACGGGATGTAGCTGCTCCAACCGGTGGTGTCGTGGCAAAAAGTGATCAGCTGCCAAAAATTAACCAGGTGCCATATTGTAGTTATGGGGTTATATTAGTTGTAATATATATATTTCAACAGGTAAACAGTATCGAGTTAGGTATAATAAGATATATTTCACAATTATGATTCATTTTTAACCAAAAACAAGCTTAATCTAGGATTAAAAGCAATTACAATAATGCAGTCACAAGGTTACATGGAAAACACTGGATACATATACACATGTAGATACTGTATAAATATATATTCTATGTGTGAATAATGTACTCTGTATTCCTTTTGTATTGCACTAGGAATTTTTACAATAAACTTTTGTGCCTTGTGCAGATATGTCTCCACTTTTGTTTATGTTTTATTTGAGAAAGTTACCAAGGTTTAGTGACATAAATTAAATGCTAAAAGATTGGAAAAGCTAAGAATAATCCAGCAGTTTGAGAAATCACTTTTGGTTTGGTGTAAGTCCAATCAACAGAATTATGAACTATAAAGTACTGTAGTTTGAGTTAAAACATGTTAAATCCCATTATACCCTAACTCATTATTAGGAAATACAGATGCTAATGGCCCAGAATTCGTCCATATACTGGTACTATTGCTAAAGTGTGCAGCGTCTTCTGCACTGGCACATCCAACAATACAGTCTTCAGTAAATAAAATAATTGTTGTTGGTTACTTTTTCTTAAAAATGAGCCATTATTTTCAGCGTCATTGATAAATGTTTGGTTTGTACTGTTGACTTTTCCCACTGGTGTCTTAACAGAAAAACAGAAAATCATGATGCAAACACATGAGTCACTAAATTGTTTATTACAGCAAAATCCAGATTATTTAAAATGTGCAAAATTCAAACTTTAAACTGTAAAAAAATCAGAGTGGGCCACACATGCCGGCCACACATGCCAACTCATTGCCTTGGTAAGGTGGCCCAGCACACCAAGGAGCGCTTGATTGAAGGCAGCATTCTGAGCCATCTCCTCCCTTCACAAGGTAGTTTTATGGGATCCAGGTCAAGTGGACTCCTGACAAAGTGGACCCCGGGATCCAACCTGTACATGTACAAGTACATTCTCACTCCAGTGATTTGTAAACATGAAGCAGGAGAACAATAAGAATTTGTGTAAAACTGTTGGAAAGACTTTTCCCGGTCACCCAGAAGTGTAAAAAAAATATATAGGTGCACCTCACTAAATTACAATATCATCAAAAAGTTGATTTATTTCAGTAATTCAATTCATAAAATGAAACTCATATTTTATGTAGATTCATTACAGAGTGATATATTTCAGGTGTTTATTTCTTTTAATTTTGATGGTTATGGCTTGCAGCTCATGAAAACCCGAAAATCAGTTTCTCAAAAAAGTAGAATATTACATAAGATCAATTTTTAAAAGTTGATTTTTTTGATAGAAATGTTGGCCGACAAAAGTATTTCCATGCACACACATACTTTGGCCTGACTTTGGACTTGATAAAACACAGTGGACTAACACCAGCAGATGACATGGCTCCCCAAATCAGGTGCCAAGTCTTGTCACTTGGAAATCGAAGTCCCAGAGTCTGGAGAAAGAGTGAACAGGCACAGAATCCAAGTTGCTTGAAGTCCAGTGTGAAGTTTCCAGAGTCAATGATGATATGTGGAGCCATGTTATCTGCTGGTGTTTTCCACAGTGTTTTCCACAGTGTTCAAGTCCAAGTCAAGTCCAATGTCAGTGTAGCCATCTAACAGGAAATTTTAGAGCACTTCATGCTTCCCTCTGCTGACAAGCTTTATGGAGATGCTGATTTCATTTTCCAGCATGACATGGCACCTGCCCACACTGCCAAAAGTACAAATACCTAGTTTAATGACCATGGTATCTGCTATGATTGCCCTTTGCAGGGCAAAGATGAGGAGCCAGAAGCCAGCAGTGAGTTTTGTTATTTTATTACAAAAGTGCAAAATAATGTGCCTCAAGGGGCAAAACACATAAACTATAACACTCGACCTTGATGGATCAGAATAACTGAACTAATACAAAGAATCAAAAGTCACTTACACATAATGCAGCAAGGGCGAAACCTAACGCTGGAAAGAGACTGGAGTCGGACGTGGGGACTCCAGCCTAAAGGGTGTGAAATTGCAGCAAGGAATGAATCTCCACCACGATCTTAAATAGTGCAAAAAAACACAAACAGGTGAGACAAATAATAAGGAATTAAGTGCCTGCAGCTGTGACAGCTGGCAAGCAGCCTGACAGGTGGAAGTACTGCCGCGGCGCTGTCAAAATAAAAGCACAAAGTAATTCCCATAATAACAAGACTAAATAACAGACAGAAAAAGGGAAAATAGTAAGTGACTCGAGTGCGGGGCAGGTCCGTGCTCAGGATCACTACAGTGCCCCTGCTTTAAGTTATGGATTCCCAGGCATCCCAACGTAATATCTAGGAAAAAGGACCCCCACCCCCCCACCCACAACCAGGAGAACTATGAAAACGAGCCTCAGGAGGGCGGAGGGTTGAATCCAGGCATGGAGGGAGCAGCACTGAAACAAAAATTGACCTCAAAAAGCTTAACAGCAAGATACTAAGACATATACCAAAGTAAACAACAAAATATCATCCCTAAACTGCAAATGGGAATTCCTATTTTCCACTCTTTTGCACCTCTTGTAGTTTGGGGATAGTAGACTACATTAATAACATACATTCAGGTCACCACGTGTCTTTACTTTTCTTTCTCTAGATCTACATAAAATAGACCTACAGAAAATTGAAACAACATATTCTTGTCATCTTTAACCTTAAGTGCAACCCAGATATGTTTTGGTGAGCAAGCAAGCAATTGCCTAGGAGTAGTGAATCTTGAGAAATACAGACTTGCAAACAGACACAGCAAAATGGCATCAGTTCATTCTCCCTTTAATGGAATGAGCTAAAAATTTACATCCTTGAGTATCACTAACACACAATTTGTTTTCTCTTGTGCTTTAGGACCTAAAGGACCAACACACTGCATAAAGAATGTGTGTGAAGCATTCCTCTTAACATCTCCACTGATTATTACACACAGAACCAGAACCAAATAACTTTTGCAATTTAAATTCTCATTAATTTCTGTCAGAAAACAGATTTTTATATGGTAGACAAAAATAGATTAATTTACTCTTCCTTTTCTTTTAGAAAAGCCCATGCAAAAAATTAGCAATAAACTAGAACACAAAAATATAACAAATTGCAAAACTACAGGTTCAAAAGGAGAACTTTTTTTTTTCCTTTTTTGGGGGTGGGGGGGTGGGGGGTGGGGGAATGTCAACGTGAAAATTTATACCAATATAGCAAATTCCAAAACTTTAAGTTCAAACAAGAATAACTTCTCTCCCAGAAAAGTTAAACCAGAAAAGAAATCTGGTCTAAGATGCTGGATAATACATGCCTACAAAATAGAAAGCACAAAGAATCACGTATTATCAGTCAAATGAAAGAATTGTTCTGGTGGCCTCCCAGAGTCCCAGCTCCACCCAACCATCACAAGGAAAATGCCAGGTGGCCTACCAGACCTCCAGAACCACCAAGACAGACAAAAGGGGCCCTCAGGTGGCCTCCCCGTATCACTGCGCCAGCAGACCACAGAGCCCCGCTCACCTCCCCCAGAAAGCAGAAGAGGAGACGGGTAACCCCTGCCAACCCTTGGCAGGGAACGAACCACGAAGGAACTAGAAACTTGTAGCCAACCCACAGCAGCCTTCAGCCCCAGTGCAACACCCTTGATGGACATGGGATTGAGGCATAGCAGACCCACGATGGCCTCGGCTTGAGGCATAGCTGCACCCTCAGTGACCTTGGCTTGAGGAGCTGGACCCACGGTGACCTTGGCTTGAGGAGCTGGACCCACGAAGACCTCGGCTTGAGGAGCTGGACCCACAAAGACCTCAGCTTGAGGATCTGGACCCACGGTGACCTCAGCTTGAGGAGCTGGACCCACGAAGACCTCAGCTTGAGGAGCTGGACCCACGAAGACCTTGGGCAGCATACCGGAACCCACGGAGACCTCTAACATGGCAGGATGTTTCTCGATGACCCTGGGAAAAGGCTCAGAAAAAAGGGGCACAGGAACACGGTCAGGGTCACCGGCAGCAGTGGAACCAGCGAGGCGAGCTCAGATGCTGCTGATGGCAGCACCCGGCTCTCCCCCCCAAGAGCCAGACAAGATCTCTCCAATACAGAAAAAATGAAAACAATGGAGAGTACTTGCCTGAGCTCAAGTTCCACCGCCGTCCAGGACTCCGTCGCTCCGGATAGCAATCCACTTGGCCCGGCCTCCTGGAGGTCCGACTCCAACTCTGCTGCGGTGGCCCCAACAGCAGGCATGATGGTCTTGGCAGTCTCTGGACCCCCCGGCGCTGCAGCCCAAGCATATAGCTTGCTCTGCGTGGCGACCGGATATCCACTCCCAGCTGGAGTAGGATTCTGCTCAGTGGAGACCTGGGGATGCTTCGTCATCGACTCAGACTAGAACTAGCAGGCTGACCTCCTCCTCTGTCCATATCGCAGCTGTGGGGCTGGAACCAGGTTCACCGAGGCCGCAGGCCCCTCCTCCCTCCGGCAGTTTAGTCCTGGCATCGGCAGACACACGGGGAATATAGGAGGAGACACAAAGGAAGCAGGTAGCATATTTATGGCTGCAGCAGGTGGTGAGAGCTCAGGGGACTGCATAACCTGAGCCTCACCCCCAGGAATAAGACAAGGTAATTCATCAGTTAGAGACTGAGAATGAAAAATCACTTGCCTGTCTTCTTGGGGTACGTTGGTCACTGCTGCAGCAGGCTCTGTTCTTCCCTCCCCCATTACAGAGATGAAGGTGGGCCCCTCAGGAAGACGAGGAGGAGCTGCTCCTAGCGGATCAACAACGGAGGCAGCCGGAGAAGAAGTCACTGGGCTCGCAGCAGCTGGAGGAAGTGCCGTAGAGGAGGGAGGAGCAACTGAGGCAGTCCGGCATAGGGGAGCTGGTGAAACAGCTGGCATTGAAGACCTGGAGGCTGAAGCTGCCGTTATACCTCTCTTCCATGGCAAAGAAAAAGCAGCTGGCTGGGAGACAGGGGAGTCTTTCTGGTGGCCCGTAGCTGGATCCAAATGGGGACCTCGCGGTGCATAGACCCGGTCATTAAACTCCCTCCACTTTGGAACAGCCGTGTCCGGGGGAGGAGATGGGTTCTGTACAGGAAGGTGACGTCTTCTGGCTTCGCAAAGCAGCCCCAGAACATAACAGAACCTCCTCCATGTTTCACAGTAGGGACAGTGTTCTTTTCTTGGCATGCTTCATTTTTGCATCTGTGAACATAGAGCTGATGTGCCTTGCTAAAAAGTTCCAGTTTTGTCTCGTCTGTCTATAGGACACTCTCCCAGAAGCTTTGTTGCTTGTCAACATGCAGTTTGGCAAATTCCAGTCTGGCTTTTTTATGATTTGTTTTCAACAGTGGTGTCCTCATTGGTCATCTCCCATGAAGTCCACTTTGGCTCAAACAACGATGGATGGTGCGATCTGACACTGATGTACCTTGACCTTGGAGTTCACCATGAATGTGTTTAGAGGTTGTTCTGGGCTCTTTTGTTACCATTCATATTATCCGTCTCCTCCTGTGGCTACAACCAGGGAAGTTGGCTACAGTCCCGTGGATCTTAAATTTCTGAATAATATGTGCAACTGTAGTCACAGGAACATCAAGCTGCTTGGAGATGGTCTTATAGCCTTTACCTTTAACATGCTTGTCTATAATCTTCTTTCTAATCTCCTGAGACAACTCTCTCCTTTGCTTCCTCTGGTCCATGTTTAGTGTGATACACACCATGTCACCAAACAGCACAGTGTCACCCTTTAAATAGGCCGACTGACTGATTACAAGTTTGTAGACATCTGTGATGTTAATTAGAGGACACATCCTGGTTGAACATGTCCCTATGGTCACATTATTTTCAATCTTTTCTAGGGGTACCATCACTTTTGTCCAGGCCTGTTTCATGAGTTTGTTTTTTAAAATAATTCTGTTGAACTACAATTCAAAAGCATTGTCTGATTTTCATTGGTTAATTTTCATAGAATTTTTATTTATTACCACTTTTGTCAGATTCAAGTTATTTCTGTGACCATTGTGGGTTTTTCTTTCATTAACAGAGGGGTACCAACAATTTTGTCCACATCTGTAGATAAAATACCTATTAAACTGTTAAACTTTCATAGGCAAATGCTACTTTGGTGGAGGCTGGTATCCAAGCTCCATTTTACACCTCCTACATATTACATTTGGAATAATCAAGACATTTGTTTTAAGCGCAAATCATTATTTTTTGATAAATTGGTGGATAAGAATATTTTGCTTGTTAGTCAATTACTTAATAAGGATGGTCATTTATTTTCATATCGTGAGTTTCTTGAACATTTTAATTTTCCTGTTACGCCGAGAGGATCTGCTATTGTTCTGGATGCTATTCCCTCAGGGAGCAAACTTCTAGTTTCTTCTGCACCCAGGACTGCGCCACCTGATGTTTTGCCACAACTTTTTATTGGTAACACAGAAGCATTTCTTGATGTTCAAACAAATAACAAATGTATAAAAGAATTGCTTCAGAGGGAAGTGGCACGTAAGCCTGCATCTGTCTTTGTTTGGAGAAATGTTTTTGGTTATGCAAATTGGGAAAATGTTTGGGCACTGCCAAGAAAATTTTTCATCACCAACAAGGTTAGAGAAGTTTCTATAAAAAATTTGCACAGGTGTTATCTGGTGAACAAGTTTCTGTCAAAGTTTCTTTTACTGTAAATGTGGAGTCTTCTTGTTCTTTCTGTCATCAAGCAGAGGAAATTATATGTCATCTTTGTTGGGACTACTGCTTTAGCCAGAGCTTTTGGAATGATGTTAATCTCTACCTTAAAAGGAAATTGGAATGTCACTTTCAGTTTAAATTGGATTATGTTTTATTTGGATTTTGTAATAACATTTTTTTTATATAAATGCAGACATGTTATAAATCTTAATATTCTCCTTGCAAAGTTTCATTTACATACCAGTGACTCACATGTGACTCACATGTGACTCAGTCCTATGTGACTCACATGTGGCTGGCTGAATTCAGCCAAGAGAGACTTTGAACTAGCCATGTGTATTGACTTCACACCTCAAGAGGAAGACATGTCTGCACCCCCTGGGGACTCAGGAGAGAGGAGAAGATTACCCGGCCTGACCCTTGGGGGTCAGAGAGGAGAACAGAAGGACTCTGGGTGTTCTATTACAGATGAAAGGATGTAGCTGGGTATTGAGACTTTTGCGTGATGTATTGTTAGAGATGAGTGTATAAATGTATGTGTGCGACTGCGTCCTGTCTCTTTTCACTCCGATCGAGAGAGGACGTAGGATGAATGAGAATTAAAGCAGATACTGGAAAAATCATCCAGTCTCCTCAATTCTTGACTCCTACAATTGGTGACCTACGCATGAATCTGAGCACGCCGAGGCTGGAGGACAGCCTCGTGATCGATATGGAAGAGCTGGGAGACAGCCGCTCAGACCCGGATTCACCGGGGAATGCCAGCAGGGGCACAAGACTAATTAAGCTCCCCGAGTTCTGGCAAAACAACCCGCACTCGTGGTTCCAGCATGTGGAGTCGCGGTTCCTGCTCGGGGGAGTTTCAGCGGATGACATTAAATTCCATAATGTCATCGCGACGCTCGACAGCCGCACAGCTCGGTGTGTGCGGAGGCTGGTGCAGCAACCACCCGCTGTCGGCAAATACGACGTGCTGAAAGCCACCCTCATCAGGAGCTTCGTGCCGTCGTCTGAGGCAAGAGCCAGGCAGCTACTGGACCTGCGCGACAGAGGTGGACGCAGGCCGACTGTCCTCATGGAGGACATGATACAAATGATCGGGACGGACAACGACGCGTTCCTTTTCAAGCATATTTTCCTGAGAACCCTCCCGGCGCACACGAGAGGTTCCCTGTCCAGCAGGAGATGTGTGACCCAGCAGGACTTCCGCGACCTGGCCCAAGAGGCGGAGCGGCTCCTCAACGCCTGCGAGGAACAAGAGGCTTCCGGGTCAGCGGCAGACCTTGGTGCGGCGACCGGGGGCAGTGTGGAACCAGAGACAGCAGTGACCACCTCAGCAACGACAGCAGCGGCGAGATTCCATGGCAGGGGAGATGACGGCCTTTGTTTTTACCATCGACGTTTCGCTGGGAAGGCGCACAAATGCATCCCACCCTGCAAGTTCAAAAAGCAGGGAAACGACCGGGCCGGGAGCCTTTAGCAGCTTCCACTCTCGGCGAACGGAACAAGCTGCTTTATCTTACAGACGCGGGCTCCGGGCGGCAATTCCTAGTGGACACCGGAGCCCAGAGGAGCTTCATCACTGCCACCTATGCTGATCGGGTCGCGGGACCCCGCGGAGATGGAGCGACAGCGGCCAACGGCTCCAGCATCAAGACGTACGGAGAGAGAACCTTGTCTCTGTCCTTCCACGGCCGCGCCTATGAGTGGAATTTCATCATGGCGGCAGTGAGCTTCAATATGTTAGGTGCTGATTTTCTGTGTTCACATGTTTTGTTAGTTGATCTGGCCAACAAACGACTAGTAAATGCACTCTCTTTCAGTTCTATCCCTTGTGCAGCTCGGGTGTGCCCGCCGCCAGTTCAGACCAACATCGCCACAGCAGGTGGTAAGTTTCACAGCCTTCTACACCAGTTCCCAGCACTCACAGTTCCTACTTTTTCAGCTAAGGTGGTGAAGCACGGGGTGGAGCACTTTATTACCACGAGTGGCCCACCCGTTTTTGCGAAGGCTCGGCGCTTGGATGCAGGTAAACTCACCATTGCGCGCGAGGAGTTCGCCAACCTGGAAAGGCTGGGCATAATTCGCCGCTCGAAGAGCGCCTGGGCTTCCCCCCTCCACATGGTACCTAAAGCTGACGGCTAGTGGAGACCTTGTGGCGATTACCGCAGGTTGAACAATGCCACAGCGCAGGACCGGTACCCGATTCCGCATATCCAGGACTTTTCAGTGCACTTGGCGAAGGCGCGCATTTTTTCTAAAATAGACCTGGTCCGCGGTTATCACCAAGTCCCGGTCCGACCAGAGGACATCCCCAAAACAGCCATAATAACCCCGTTCGGGCTTTTTGAGTTTTCACGAATGCCTTTTGGTCTTAAAGGCGCCGCACAAACCTTCCAACGGATGATGGATGCAGTGTTGCGCGACCTTTCTTTCGTTTTTGTCTATTTAGACGACATTTTGGTAGCCAGCACCTCCGAGGAGGAGCACGCAAAACACCTCACAACAGTTTTTCAGAGGTTAGGAGAGCATGGGTTGATAATCAGCCCGGCCAAGTGCCATTTTGGCGTGGCACAAATCGATTTTTTAGGGCACCGCGTTTCCTCGGAGGGAGCAGTTCCTCTGCCGGCCAAAGTACGCGCAGTGGCAGATTTTCCTCAGCCTCGAACGGTAAAAGCGTTGCAAGAATTTTTGGGGATGGTAAATTTTTATAACCGTTTCATACCCCACGCAGCGCAGCTTATGCAGCCCTTGTACACCGCGCTCAAAAAGCAGAAGCCCTCCCATGTGATTGAATGGTCCCCGGAGCGGGAGCGCGCATTCACAGAGGTTAAACGAGCACTGGCAAACGCGGCACTGTTGGCCCACCCAGACCCGGCAGCCCGCATAGCACTAACCACAGACGCATCAGATGTGGCCATAGGGGCCGTAGTAGAACAGCAGGTTGCCGGGGTTTGGCAACCACTCGCATTCTTCAGCAGATCCCTACGCGAGGCTGAGCGAAAATACAGCACGTTTGACAGGGAGCTGCTGGCGCTCCACTTGGCTATTCGCCATTTCCAGTTCTGGCTGGAAGGGCGGCGTTTCACCGCGTTTGTCGACCACAAACCGTTCACTTTTGCGATGTCCAAAACTTCAGAACCGTGGTCAGGGCGGCAACAGAGACAGCTGGCCACAATTTCTGAACTTACCACCGATATTCAGCACGTAGCCGGTAAAATCAATGTGGTGGCAGACTGTCTGTCACGTGCAGTAACAGCACCCGTCCGCGCGGAAACGGATTGTGCGGCCGCTTACCAAGAGCGCGGTAACAGCGCAGACATGCGCGCGGCTCCGGTCCACGTGGGAATAGATTATGCAGCCATGGCGACGGAGCAGAGCGAGGACGCGGACGTGCGCGCGCTCCTGCCTGGACCAACAGGGTTAATTAAGGCTGGAATGCAGAAATCTACAAACCGGTTTCCCCCCGCTTATCTGCGATGTATCCACAGGGCGACCGCGCCCGGTGGTGCCAGCTTTGTGGCGCCGTCGCGTTTTTGACGCCGTGCACTCCCTAGCGCACCCAGGGGTGCGCGCTTCGGTGAAAATGGTGGCGGAGAAGTTTGTTTGGCCGAGCCTGCGCAAGCACGTGAAGGAGTGGGCTAAAACCTGCATGGCTTGCCAGCGGGCTAAAATTCACAGGCACACTAAGGCGCCCTTAGAACCGTTCCACATTCCGGCTAAAAGGTTCGATCATGTGCATGTGGACCTCGTGGGCCCCCTGCCCACTTCACAAGGGTTCACGCATCTCTTGACAATGGTGGACCGAACCACTTGTTGGCCGGAAGTGGTCCCGTTAACATCGACCACAGCAGCAGAGGTGGCACGCGCTTTTTTAACAGCCTGGGTAGTGCAGTTCGGGGTCCCGTCAGATATTACGTCTGATAGGGGACCTCAATTTGCGTCGGAACTGTGTTCAGCGGTGGCCAGCGGCTTAGGAGCGGCAGTACATCGCACGACCGCTTACCATCCCCAGGCCAATGGTTTATGCGAGCATTTTCACAGGTCTTTGAAGGCAGCCCTCAGAGCGTCACTGACGGACACAGATTAGGTAAACAAACTACCATGGGTTTTATTGGGGTTGTGTTCGGCACCCAAAGAGGATCTAGATGCCTCACCAGCAGAATTGGTCTTCGCACAACCGCTCAGGCTGCCAGGCGAGTTTTTACCCGACCACACGGCACCAGGGCCCCCCCCGATCCGGGGGTCTCTGAGTAACACGGGAGCAGAAATGCTCCCGGGCCTCGCTCATCACTCTTTCCCGCGTGTGTTCGTGCCCCAGGCTTTACGAGACGCAGAGTTTGTTTTTGTCAGGCACGATGCTCAGCGGCATAGCCTCCGCCCACCTTATGACGGTCCATTTCGAGTGCTGGAAACCGGGGAGAAATATTTTGTGCTAGATTTGGGGGGCAGGAGGGAGACGATCAGTATCGATAGATTAAAACCTGCTTTTGTGTTGCATAACGAGTCTGTACGGCCGGCGGGCGCGCCTCGACGCAGCAGACCTCCGAAGGGGCGGCCCCGGGACCCCCCACGGCGGGCAAATAACCCTTCTCCCCCTCACTCCACAGATGCACAGCAGGACAGCCCAACACAGAACAGGAGACCTGCATACAGCAGATTCGGGAGAAGATTGAAACCTAAGCTGCATGCAGAATGATGTGTTTTTTTGGTCAGGTTGTTTAGGTTGCTGTGAGATTCTGTTGAGGGGGTGACATGCTGTATGACTGTTGTATAACTGTATGTGGGTGCCCAGTCTTTCGCGTGGAAGGGGGGAGTGATGTGGAGCCCATAGTTATAACCTATGTGACTCACATGTGGCTGGCTGAATTCAGCCAAGAGAGACTTTGAGCTAGCCATGTGTATTGACTTCACACCTCAAGAAGAAGACATGTCTGCACCCCCTGGGGACTCAGGAGAGAGGAGAAGATTACCCGGCCTGACCCTTGGGGGTCAGAGAGGAGAACAGAAGGACTCTGGGTGTTCTATTACAGATGAAAGGATGTAGCTGGGTATTGAGACTTTTGTGTGATGTATTGTTAGAGATGAGTGTATAAATGTATGTGTGTGACTGCGTCCTGTCTCTTTTCACTCCGATCGAGAGAGGAAGTAGGATGAATGAGAATTAAAGCAGATACTGGAAAAATCATCCAGTCTCCTCAATTCTTGACTCCTACACCAGCAAATTTTCAAGGAAAAAAACAAATGTGTCAGTCTTTTTATGCTATGTCAAGCTATACCTGGACTCTTTAAAATTTTGCACAGATCAGAAAGCTGTGAAGACAAGAACATTCTGTGATACTGCCCCGAGGTAAGGTTAATAAAGTTTTAAAAAAGTGTCCTCAATAAAGGGCAGTTTGATGTTCGGTACAAGCTGACTCCCGTCTCAGTGATTACAGACATAATAGTATCGTTATTGTCAAATAAGATTACCTATATTGTGATGTGAAATTTTGGTCATATCGCACAGCCCTACTGTGGAAGTGTGGAAACCCTTATAACTCCTGTTATAATCCACTGTAAGAAGTATGCTAGACAATGGAGGAAACTGTTGAAAGACCTGGGATCCGCTGGAGAAACAGTTTTTAACATGCACACTTTGATGAATCTGGACATCTGGAGTAAAGTTGAAAAACAACTGGAGTTTCTGCACAGAACTGGGTTGTACGGGAGAATTGAAGATACAGCTGCCAACCTGACGTATGACCTGTGGAGGGCAGCAATACGCTACTGATGCGTCTAGTCTGCCTTACCCAAGAAGACGAAGACGACCCAAGATGGCGCCGAGACGGGTGGAAGACGTCGTGTTGTGATCCCAGACTTGGTCAGTCAAACACCAGTCAAACAGGCTGTGTCTCAGTTCAGGTTCTGCGTCCTCCAAGTGCGCATTTCTAGGTCAGATACTAGTGATGGTTGATGATGTCTCATGGAGTGTGTGGAACATTTGCCTGTGTCGACCACAGAGATTTAATAGGCTAGAGGTCTCACAGCTAAAATTTTGACGGCAAATGTAGGCGCCATATTGGTACTGGATATAGGCCTGTTGTGATAAAGGGATAACCAAATAATGGTTCCTTGTATTTATTGTCATCACATAAGTAAACTATGCATATATAATGTTTTGAACGCAAATTTTAATGAGAATGTGTCCCGATTTAAAGTTGATTTTATTCTTCTCGTTGTGTCCAGCAGCAGAGAACTTCCTGATCAGAATACCGTTCTCATTCATTCATTCATTCATTCGTCTTCTTCCGCTTAATCCTTTTTGGGTCGCGGGGGGGCTGGAGCCTGTCATGTGTAAGTAAAACATGCTGATATGGTTAACTTCCTCATTGTGTTTGGAGACATTTCAGTCAGAGTACAGTATATTGTGTTGTAGATACTTAATAATGGATGTGGAGTTACAGAGATAAAGCAGCGGACTGGTTTCTGCTAAACCTTACCAGAACTGTACTGTGACGTTTCAAAGGTTCACACAATAATGAGAGAGGATTTGGAACATAACAGGCATTTGTTTCTTCACAGACAAATTACACAGAACAGAGGGGAGGTCATTCACAGACGCACTCACCTCACTCAGGGTGACACAGGCATGCAATCTCTCACACACAGGGAAAACTACTATCAAAACCTGACCTTAACACAATTATAACGGTACAACAATAACGCTCGGAACACAAGAATAATAACAGTCTTTGAATACTTAAGGGCGCAAAGCCTGCCGGAAGAATTACCCGCTTCTTATCACTGCTCCGACGTTACACTGTCCTGCCATGGAGTGGTTTCTGTCCCCAGAACAATAAGTCCAACTCAGAAGTCCAATACAAACATCCTGAATGCCTCCCACTTGAGGTGTTTCGGGCACGTCCATCTGGGAGGAGAGCCCAGAGCAGACCCAGGGCTCGCTGGAGAGATATAGACCCTTTTCCACGAGTACCTGTTTGGCCCTACTCACTTCGACTTGGCTTTACTCAACTCAGCTCGCTTTTGTTTCCATTACAGTTGAGTACCACCTGGGGTGGGTGGGATTTGTTACAGCAAGGCGGCGCCACACTCCCGTGACGTAAAACACACGACACAAGCAAAACACAACATGGCGGCTTACAGGGCAACTGCTCGGTCTCTGGCTTTTTGTCAGAGTAAAGGCAAAAAAGGAGAGCCAGAGAAGGGTATAGGCAGCGAGACAAAACACTCTGGAAAAGTACTGGAGCATTTAGGAAGCCATAGAGCCAAAGACGTGAGGATACGAACTAGATCACATATCTAACGTAAGCTAATGATTGTAAGCTATTTTGCTTTAAGTCCGCCGTAGTATATTGTAATGTCCGCAAGTTATCACTATTAGGTACTAAAATATGCATGCTGTGTGTGTGTTTCAGATGGCTGTCTTGTGGCAAAATTACCGCTTCAAACCGTGGGTCTGGGCGTTCAACACAGCCTCTCACTGGTGTCACCCCAGCTTCATGAACGCTTAGTGGTTACAGAACTTCAGAATGTTTGTAGAAACGTTTAGCTTCCTGTGCAACAAATTGCTCTGATCTATGTGAGAATCACAGAGAGACTGTTGAGACCCCTGATTGCTGGGATCTTTCTGCAACTGTGGGGGTTCCCCCCTACAGTTGATAATGCTATGAGATGACTGTTGTTGTGAAATGGCGCTATATAAATAAAGTTGAATTGAATTGAATTGAATTGAACATCATGGGATGTACTGCTATAGCAGCACTGAGTCTGTGGAGGTGTCATGGCAAAAAGTGATCAGCTGCCAAAACTTGATCACCAGGTGCCATATTGTAGTCATGGGGTTATATTAGCTGTAAAATATATATTTCAACAGGTAAACAGTACTGATTTAGGTATAATAAGATATATTTAATGCATTTTAAGATAAGCCTTTTTTAGTCCCACAATGGGGAAATTCCAGAAATTTTAGGCCAAAACAAACTTGATCTAGGATTAAAAGCAATTAAAATAATGCAGTCACAAGGTTACATGGAAAATACTTGGATTTACTGGATATATACATGTAGATACTATATAAATATATGTTCTCTGCATCAACAATGTACTATACGTGTATTCATTTAGTATTGCACTGGGAATTTTGACAATAAACCTTTGTACTTTTTGTAGATCTGGCTCCACTTTTGTTTTATTTGTGAAGGTTACCACCAAGTGACACAAGTTAAATACTAAAAGATTGGAAAAGCTGTCTAAGAACAATCCAGCAGTTTGAGAAATCAGTTTTGGTTTGGTGTAAGTCTGCCAACACAATTATGAACCATAAAGCAGTTTGTGTTCAAATGTTAAATCCCATTAAACCCTAACCCAGGGGTGTCCAATCATGTGCCTTGGAGGGCCAAGACCCTGCAGGTTCTCTCTTCTACCCAGTCTCTGCAGCAGGTGTTTTCACTGATCAGCAGTCAGTGGAAGAAATTTGGTGGAATATTAGGAAATGCAGATGCTAATATGCGTCCAGAATTCCTCCATATACTGGTACTATCACTAAAGTGTGCAGTGTCTTCTGCACTGGCACATCCAGCAATACAGTCTTCAGTAAAAATAATTGTTTTTGGTTACTTTCTCTGAAAAATTAGCCATTATTTTCAATATCACTGATAAATGGTTTGTACTGTTGACTGTTTTCACACCGGTATCTTAACAGACAAAATAGAAGATCATGATGCAAACACAAGCTTTTTCTTTTTTTTACTTTTTCTTAACCCCTTAGCATTCCTGCCAATTTTCCAGGGTGGAAAAATAGAATTTTGGTTAAGAAAGATCTTTCATTATTTACCATTACACACAGATAACATGGAAACATAGCACGACTGGATTACCAAAATGTGTCTAAATATTTTTTAGCTACATTGTCGTGATTCGCTGCATCACAAGATTTTGTTGGTCCAAAACTGCTCCCACAACCTGCAACCTGACCTTGGTCTGTAGACTTTTATAGGGTGTTTAATTAGACTCCATAATATATTCCAATAAAATTGTCTAGCAACCCTTTTTTCCTAAAACTTTGAAGAAAGTTGGTAATGTACTACAGACACATAACCAATTTACAGCTGAATTTGGTCAGAAGAGAGGATGTGTATGTAATTATTGACTCTTTTCCCACCAGTGTCATAACAGACAAAACACAGTCACTGGTTTATTACAAGTATCAGCACAATTACAAACTGTTTTGTTTTGCATGTACACAAGTTAAAAAAACCCACTGGTGGTGGGGAGACAAGGTCACACACGCCGGCCACTCATCGTGTTCACAAGCTTGCCCAGTTCAGCCAGCAAAGCTTGACTGAAGGCAGCAGTTTGTGCTATCTCCTCCCTTCGGAAGGTGCCTTCTTGCTCCCTTGCTCCACGTATGTCATTGGCAAACCGGTTGATGGTCTGCATGTGCTGGGCAAGTGCTTCACGGTGCTGTTCACGCTGCCATTCATGGAACTGCAGCTCATCACCATGCAAACACAGTGGCAAGGTCCGTTGTGGGGTGGCTCCTTTTCCTCTTGTCTAGACGAAACACAGAAATGGATGGTGGTTAGTTAAAGCAAGTTCAAAACATATATTAGGGAAATACACTTGTGAAAGCCAGTGGTGGGATGTGACAAAAATGCTTTGTTGTTGTATTTGAGCACAATTGTCATGTTGCTGCGCCTCAGTAGAGCAGATTTTGCAGGCAGCAGGTTTTGTTTAAAATAATTTGTTGTTATTGTGGCCTCAGAAATCTGAATGAGTTAATACAGTCAGCTGACTTGAATCATTTCAGTGAAGCACGTTGATTGTAAGTACCTTTGAAAGTGAGTTGATGTGCTACATCAGCTTTTCAAAAACAAGAATTATATCAGTACTTCTTCCACCACAGCTAAAAATGGGACCAGGTTGTGGACCCCTGACAAGTGAGCACCGCAGGATCCACTCTGTACATGTACAAGTACATTTTCAATCCAGGGATTTATGGTGGAAAAGAAACGGCACAACAACACTGTTTTTGGAAAATCCACAGGATAGGTATGTGGGTCTATTATGAGGCTGTAGGAAATTATATGAGTCACTTTATAAATCACTGGTTTGAAAGTGCACTTGTATATGTTGAGATTTTGGATCCTGGGGTCCACTTGACCTGTATCCATAAACACAACAGGGTGGAATACAGGATAAATAAGCGAAAAGATGCACAATATTACAAAACACTCACCATCCATAGTGTGCAACAGTGACGTGACCGTGGCCGGGTCGACCCCAATCTCCCTGCCATTGCTGGCCGGCCGATGGCCATAAATGGCATTATTTCCAGTCCTTTCTGTTCACCCCACTTTGACTGTTGTGATCCTTGATAGCCCGGTAATCACTTTTCATTTTCTTCAGCTTCTCCCTACATTGTTTTCATGTCCAGTTGTTTCTGTGGGCTGCCATCGGTTTGGAGACCTCCTGGTACACTTTATCGTTGCGAGTCGCTCCATCTAACTCTCTCTGGATACTCTCGTCAGCCACCAAGCACAGAAAAGTCCGCACCTCATCGTTGGACCTCAGTGTAGATTTCCGTGAAACCTGCGAAGCCATCTCTATCGTGTTTACTCGCTGAAGAATTTTTTGCAAATGACGGTTGTAGATTCTGCAGAACATGGTGCTCTCATGACATTACACCCTGACCAATCAGTGGCCTGCAGTCTTTTGGCGTCACATTTTCAGGTACCTGGTGCTAATGGAAAACCCTACAAACCGACTAGAGTCGGGGTGAGTAGGGCTGAGTGGGTAGTAGTGGAAAAGGGGCTTATGTCTCCCAGCTGGTCTGGGGATGCCTTGGTATCCTCTCTGAAGAGCTGGAGCAGGTGGCTGAGGAGAGGGAAGTCTGGCCTTCTCTGCTTGAACTGCTGCCTCTGCGACCCGGACCTCTGAAAAAGTGATGGGAGTTGGATGTGTAGTTAAACTCATGCAGTACTATAACAGGACATGTTTACAAATATTTGAGACCCATTGTAGTGCATTCTTTTATATTTTAGCAATATTATAAGTACAAAACCCCCAACATTATTATACACAGCAGAATGACCCGTTTGGCTGCAACTGTTGCATCAGTGTTGCCTATTTGTCATTAAATAAAAATTTATTTATTTCGTTATTTGGGTGGTTTTGTCTCCTGTTTTGTGACAGTCGTCATTTAGTCAAAGCATGCATATGTGTCCACATATGATATGCGATTGATCTGGCCATTCCGCTCCACAGTCATGGTAGTATTGTTATTAACTTTTAATTTTTAAATTACCGTGCAAGCACACCAGCACCAGGAGGAGAGCCCTCGGAAACCAGCGGTCCCTTAAAGGACAGCGGTGGCACATGGGTGAAGCAGTAGCTAGGACTCCCGTTAACCAGGCAGGCTGGGCTTGGCTCTCTGCGAAGGACTGCAATCCGCCTGTCCGGCTGCTCCTTCTCCAACACCGGTGTTTCCTGCCAGATCCCGGGTCCCTGCCGGCACTTCCTCCTTTCCCCCAAGACACCTTGTGTTCGCCACATATGCCAAATTATCCTTTAGACCTACACAATCACGGCAACATCGTCAGTATTCTCTTTTTCTGGTCCAAATTTGTTGCTTTTCACTTCCTTTTCTTTTTTACGGAGTGCTGTAGTGAGTGACTGGTCGTGATGCTGCATATTATCCAATCAGTACGAAGTCAATCCGAAACCCTGCCCACATTTCCAGAAGCCAGAGCGTGAGGAAACACAGGGGTGGCTAAACCTTTATTGATAAAAATTACATATTTTGACTGAGCAACTCCATACTCGCGGATGCACACCCTCGTAACCTCAGCAAAGCACTTACAAAATCTGAGGTCAGTCTGACGAATGGTTTGAGAGATTTGTGAGGAACACACACACACACACACAGACAGGGATTTCTTGCATTTACAGATAGATGTGACATTTTTTCTAAATTTGTAACTTTTTTTGATATTTTGTTCTTAACTTTGTTTCCTTTTTCCAATAAATTTGCAACCTTTTTCTTTCAAGTCTTCAACTTCCAAAGCCAAGATCCAGTGCTACTAATAGTAAAGACAAAATAGCGCGGGCAAATGTCTTCATTCTTTTCATTGTTGCTTTTCTCACACAGTGAACACTGCCTGGTTCTTCTGGTTGAGAACCCATCATTCCTCTGGTGTCGGAGCAGCAGTGATGCAGAGACCACACAGCACGCTTATCTGAACTTCTTCCACCACCATGTCGTCCAGGAGGGAGCTGACGTCCATCCAGGAAGGACAGGTATGGGTACGTGTGTGGTCCATCATCATCCACACTTTCATGTTGCTGTGGTGCAGCACCTTGTGTTTTTGATGACATTTTTGTTGATAGGATTACAGAAAAATCTTAATGGACGGTATAGAGTCCATTAAATAATTAACTGAGCCACAGCATAACAACAATGGGCCTCATTTACTAACCTTAAGGGACTGCTGCAGCATCAACAGGTGCTGCTAATTAGGAGACAAACTGACTGTGAGAGCAAAAGATGGATGAGACTATTATTGGTTCATATTTTAGTTAGTATTTGGATAATTTATTTTAATACATGAAAAAGTTGCACACTTGAACTTTTCTCATGTTTTCATGTGTCAGACTATCAATCCATGTGACAGCTGATAGTGTCCACTTGGACAGGCCAGACAAACACTACAACTATCACAGTACTTGTGTTAAGATGCATTGCTATCGTGATCCCCTTGTCTACTATGCTGTGTGTGTTTCTGTTGTTTTGGTCATCTACTGTCATGCTGCTGTTAACACTGTAATTTCCCAGTTTGGGATCAATAAAGTAAGTCTGTGTTTGAAAAATTTCCTCTTAAGGATTCAAGAATCAGGCAGAGTAAAAGTTTTAAGCAGATTTATCGACAAAAAGCATCAGCAGCAAATGGAGCACAGTTCTTTATAGATCTTAAATCTACAATGAAGTGTGCTGACACTCAAAAACAGACGGAGCTTTGTAAACCTTCCCTAAAGAGGAAATCTCTATAGGTGGAAGTCTGCGGTCATAAAACAGATGTCAGGAAACAAATGTGAGAGTTACTGGGAGGGGTGATTTCCTGCAGACTCAGCAACTTCAGGGGTCATGAAATGTTATTTGCATCTTTAGTTCAGTCAGAGAGCAACTCAAACCAGCTTGGTCGTCGCCCAGAAGGCGAAGGACAGAGCTGGGTGGAGGGATCTGATGAGACCTGAATGAAACAGTCATTGTCGCCGCCAACAGACTGCTGTGATGATGATGATGATGATGACGATGATGATGATGATGATGATGAGTTTCAAACAGTACATAGGGAAAGAAAAATTACAAAGCACAAATACACTACCGTTCAAAAGTTTGGGGTCACCCACACAAATTATTTTGTGTTTTCCGTGAAAAGTCACACTTATTTACCACCATGAGTTGTAAAATGAATAGAAAATATGGTCAAGAGAAGGTTAAAAAAGGTTAGAAATAATGATTTGTATTTGAAATAATAATTTTTTCCAGATACTCAACCTGCTCAAAGGAAGGTCAGTTTTATAGCTTCTCTAACCAGCTAAACTGTTTTCAGCTGTGCTAACATGATTGCACAAGGGTTTTCTAATCATCCATTAGCCTTCTGACGCAATGAGCAAATACATTGTACCATTAGAACACTGGAGTGATAGTTGCTGGAAATGGGCCTCTATACACCTATGTAGATATTGCACCAAAAACCAGACATTTGCAGCTAGAATAGTCATTTACCACATTAGCAATGTATATTAGATTTTAGATAGAGTGTATTTCTGATTAGTTTAAAGTTATCTTCATTGAAAAAACAGTGCTTTTCTTTCAAAAATAAGGAAATTTCTAAGTGACCCCAAACTTCCGAACGGTAGTGTATATACAAATATAAATTTTCATATCATTCCTCCCTTTTTCATCAAAAATGAATCCACAAAGAAAAATTTGATCAACACATTTTCAAACAACTTGATGACATTTACAGTACATGAGATGAGTGAAAAACCTGTCAGGCAGTCTGTTTCTTTTTGTACAGGAAAACTCCCATCTCGGTTCCACTGCCTTTGGCGACCATAAAAATGAGTCATCATTTACAAACATTCAGTATTACAACTTCAATATCAAAAATAAAAACTTAAAAAAAATCTTCCAATAAATGTACTTACACAGTTTTCAGCTCTTAAATCATGCATTTATGTCTTCTTTCAATTTTCCATAATGCAGTCATTCTGCCTACTCATTATAGGCATATTGTCAATACCAACATTTTTTCTTGCAGAGACACTGGTAGACATGATATTAAACCTGACTATCCTCATCACTTGAATCCTTGTCACTCTCCTCCTGCTGAGCTAATATGAGATACTGGCGTGCAACAGCAGCATGTACTGTTTTTCAATAAGGCCTCTACAACATGGAATGCAGCAGCATCCTACACACATAAGGATGGCAATTCCAATCATAAGGGATAATATTATGCTTTTTATCACTCCTCCCCACCGTCCAAAGGACTGTAGTCAGGCAGTGAAGACAATAGCATCACAATCACCAGTATTATTAACATGTTCATGATTGGGTCTCTCCAGGAAATGAATAGCCAGTCAAACCAAGAACTGGAGGGGGCTGTACCGTCCTTGGGCATTGCTGCTTGTAGGGCTGTCAGATTGTATATAGCATCTAAACCCAGCCTATTCTGAGTCACCATTAACCTGAGAGCTGTCAATTCCTCCTTTATGCTTGTCATGGCTGATAAAGAAAATTTACAAACATCTTCAGACAATAGTCAATTGTTTCTGTCCTAAGAGTATTCTTTCCAACCCCTATCCAAGGAAATAATGCGAGCATGACCTTTTGGCCAGTGTTCCAATGTTTAAATTCAACTGGTATATCCATTGCTCAGACTGCATCATGTGGTTTGTACTCTAGGTCCCTCTTTCGACGTCCTGACTGTCTGACTTGATCCGGATGCATCATGATAGCGTGGTCAGTCAGTCGTACAGGGGCGCAGACACCCCCCAGTTAGAGGGCAGGTGTGAGTAGACCCTATGCCCACAGAGCTACCATCCTCCATTTAGTTGAAAGGTGTTGTTCTGCCCTGGCGCCATTGATGCTGGGACTACGACTGCAGAGGATGACTTGCAGGAACTGTTTGAAATTTTCCTAAATCCTGAGCAGAATAAATTTGTTTTATTGGTAGGATCTCTACATATCTCCACCACTAGTTAGTTGCGAATACATGGCTTTGGTGATGTGGATCAGGTAATCAGTCATGTTCCAAATGTTCTACATATCTCGGTGTGTGTTTGAGTATAGTGTTATTGCTTAAAAATAACTATAGTAAGAGTGTCACAATTAGGATTAGGGATGAATAGTAGACACATACTGTAATCCATTCGCAGCGTTGTCCCACGCCTACGCTGTCTAAGGGGTCTTTCAGTGTCAGCAACTTTGAGTGTACTCTACCTGCTGTGGACTCCTAATTCTTCAACCAGGTCAACTAAAATACCTGACTCCCTTTGTAGCCCCAGACTTCCTCCACAACAGCAACACTCTCTATGGCTTTCACCCTATAGCATCTGTGATTTGTTTGGTAATAATTTACAGTGTGTAAGGCATATCCAAGTGTCTCTGCCTTCTACTTTTACAGCTGTTGGAATTGACAGTATTACCTTATGTGGCCCCTGCCAGGGACCTTCTGACCAGATCTTCTTTTTAACAGTCTTTATGAGGACTTGGTCTCCTGTTTTTACTGTGAGGATTCCTTCTGTGTGCTCCTTCCTAGGAAGGATAGCATGAACAGAATCTTTTTGAGTCAACATTTTTAACATGTAATCTGCTAAACAAATCTCTTCATCTTCTGGGTTGACTGGTCAGAGAGAAGGTACTAAATAAGGCTTTCCATGTAAAACTTCAAATGGAGATAAACCTTCTTTTGCAGGCATTATTCTCATATAAAATAGTACCAGTGGTAAACAATTAATCCAATTCTGTCCTGTTTCTGACATCGTTTTCCTTAACCTTGCTTTCATCGTCCAGTTATGTCATTCCACAAATCCTGCGGACTGTGGGTGATATAATGCATGGTGTTTCAAATCAATATTCAACACTTTCCCTAAATGTGAAATAATCTGGTTTACAAATGAGTGCCATTATCTGAATAAATTTTCACTGGGATACCATATCTTGGAATAATGTCTATAAGTAGTTTTTTAACTACTGTAATTGCATCTGGATTTGAAGTCCATGCAAATGTTTTTAAATGGGTATGTTGTAACCAATTTCACCATTCCCTCCCCTGGGCACATAACATAATCTATGTGTCCAAGTAGCAGCATAGTGAAATAATTTTTGTGGGAGAATGGGTTTACCCTTTGGTCAGGTATAATTTTGAGATCCTTGATTAAAAAGCAGCACCTTTATTTAACCACCTGCAGACTTCAGCCTGCAGAGATGTGTTTTGTGCATCAGTAAGTATGTCATATGAAAGTTGTTCTGACAATGGCAGTATGATTGTTGTGGCAGAATCAGAATCAGAATCAGATTTATTGCCATTGTTCATGTAGTACACAAACTAGGAATTTGTCTCGGTGCAATGCTGCAACATTAAACATGATAAAATAAAAGAATAAAAAAACTATACATGCAATAAAGTGTAGAATAAGAATGAGTAATACTAGTCAAAGCAGTTTTTAAATATATTAGCGAGCAGCAGATATTGTGGAGTACCACATAGTGCAGTCGGTAATGCAAAAAGAAAACAGTGATGATTGACATGAGTCTGGTTGAGCTGCTGTACATAGTGCACGAGAGTCAATAAGTCACTTAGTGTTCAGCAGTCTGATGGCAGAGGGGAAGAAGCTGTTCATGTGATGGGAGGTTTTAGTCTGAATGGACCGAAGTCTTCTACCTGAGGGGAGGGGGGCAAACGGTACATGACCAGGGTGTGAAGGATCGGCTATGATCCGGCCTGCACGCCTCCGGGTCCTGGAGATGTACAGGTCCTGGAGAGATGGGAGCTTGCAGCCGATCACCTTCTCAGCAGCGCGCACGACGCGCTGCAGCCTTAGTCTGTCTCTGGCAGTGGCTCCTGCGTACCACACGGTTATGGAGGTGGTGAGGATGGACTCGATGATGGCTGTGTAGAACTGCACTAACATCTTGGTGGGTAGCTTGAGCCCTCTTCAGCTGCCGCAGGAAGAATATCCTCTGCTGGGCCTTTTTGATGAGGGAGCTGATGGTCGGCTCCCACTTGAGGTCCCGGGTGATGGTGGTGCCCAGGAAGCGGAAGGAATCTGCAGTGGTGATGGGAGAGCCTGTGAGGGTGAGGGGGGGCAGAGGGGTTGTGACTTTCCTGAAGTCCACAATCATCTCCACTGTCTTCAGAGCGTTCAGCTGCAGGTTGTTGTGGCTGCACCAGGACGCCAGCTGGGCCACCTCTCTCCTGTAGACGGACTCGTTGCCATTGGAGATGAGCCCGATGAGGGTGGTGTCATCCGCAAACTTGATCAGCTTGACAGACTGGTGGCTGGAGGTGCAGGAGTTGGTGTAAAGGGAGAAGAGTAGGGGGGAAATTACACAGCCCTGGGGTGATCCGGTGCTGATGCTAACAGAGTCTGAGACAGTCTTTCCCAGCCGCACAGGCTGCCTCCGGTCCGTCAGGAAGTCGGTGATCCACCTGCAGAGGGAGTCAGGCATGTTGAGCAGGGACAGCTTGTCCCGGAGCAGAGCGAGGCGGATGGTGTTGAATGCAGAGCTGAAGTCCACAAACAGGATCCTGGCGTAGGTTCCCGGGGAGTCCAGGTGCTGCAGGATGGAGTGGAGGGCCAGGTTGACTGCGTCGTCCACAGACCTGTTGGCTCGGTAGGCAAACTTCAGCGGGTCCAGGAGGGGAGTGGTGATGGACTTGAGGTGGCGCAGGACCAGGCGCTCAAAGGACTTCATGACTACAGAGGTGAGCGCTACAGGTCTGTGGTCGTTAAGTCCAGTGATCCGTGGCTTCTTGGGGACAGGGATGATGGTGGAGGATTTGAGGCAGGTCGGCACGTGGTATAGCTTAAGGGAGGTGTTAAAAATGTCTGTGAAGACAGGAGTCAGCTCTTTCGCACAGTGTCTCAGGGTGGAGGGAGACACGCCGTCCGAACCGGGGGCCTTGCGCGGGTTCAGTCTGGAGAACTGTCTGTGCACGTCCTGCTCACTGATGACAAGGGCAGGGGGGGAGGAGGGGGGGGGCACCTTTGATGAAGTAGGGACCGTGGAGGCAGTGGGGGAGGGGGGAGATGGACACAGCTGACGAGGTGTCAAAACGGGCATAGTGTTGGGACAGTCTTTGACAAAGGGCTTTGTCATCCTGACCTTTAGAAGCCTGAGGCCGATAGTTGGTGATTAGCCTCAGTCCTCTCCACACAGAAGCCGAGTCGTTAGCAGTGAATTGCTGCTGGAGTCTCTCAGAATACACAGATTTAGCTCTCCTCAGCTCTCTGTTAAACCGATATTTAACCTCCCTGTAGCAGTCCCTGTCTCCACTTTTCAATGCTGCTTCCTTCTCCTTCCTGATCTGTCTGAGCTTAGCAGTGAACCAGGGCTTATCATTAGAGTACCTCACCCTGGTGCGCGATGGAAGAATGCTCTCCTCACAAAAGTGGATATATGAGTTCACAGTGTCCGTGTACTCATCCAGATCATGCGTGGCTCCTTTAAACATGCCCCAGTCAGTTATTTCCATGCACGTGCTCAGCTTCTCCCCAGCTTCACTTGTCCATTTCTTTGTAGTGCTCACAACAGGTTTAGTGAGCTTCAGTCTCTGTCTGTATGTGGGAATGAGTTGGACCATCACGTGATCAGATAGTCCGAGCGCAACGCGGGGAACAGCACGATATGCATCCTTCACTGTAGTGTAACAGTGATCCAGCGTGTTCTCTCCTCTGGTGGGGCATTTAATAAATTGTTTGTATCGGGGGAGATCGTGGCTTAGGTTGCTCTGGTTAAAGTCGCCAACCACAATAACCAGAGAGTCTGGAAAAGTCCGCTCCGTATGTTGAATGTGATCTGCGAGCGCGCGCTGAGCCTCGTGCGCGTCCGCGTCGGGCGGCACGTAAACAGCGGCCAGGATGAATGAAGCGAACTCCCGCGGGGAATAAAATGGCTTGCAGTTAATGAATAAATATTCCAGGGCGGGAGAACAGTGTTGGGAGAGCACCGTAACATCAGAGCACCAGCTGCTGTTAATGTAAAAACAGACTCCTCCTCCTGAGGACTTACCGGAGAGCTCTGTGTCACGATCAGCACGAAACAGCTGAAATCCCTTGAGGAGGAGCGCGCTGTTCGGTGTATTTTCCCTGAGCCAGGTCTCAGTAAAACAGAGGGCAGACGAGGAAGAGAGGTCCTTAAATCGCATCAGCAGTCTCAGTTCATCTACCTTGTTAGAGAGAGAATTGGCATTGGAGAGAAATATGTCTGCCTGTGTGGTTTGCTCTCCAGCCACTAGCTATGGCTACTAGCTCTCTTTCCTCTCCTCTGGTGTGCTCTCTCTGTCAGATGTTTAGCTACACCTCTGCCTCTTTTAGTGATAACGGTAAATGTAATAAATGTTGTCTTTTTGAGGCGCTCGAGGCGAGGTTGTCTGATTTGGAATCCCGGCTCCGCTGCATTGAAACACCGTCTGCGCCAGTTAATCTTGATGGACGCCCATTAGCTGCAGCGGAGCTAGCTAGCTTAGGCCCCACTGTCAGCGGTCCCTCGGCTCTCCTCAGCAGCGAGGAGACTGGGTGGGTGACGGTGAGAAGGAACCCTAGTCGCAAAGCCCCGGTTCACCACCAACCTGTTCACGTTTCTAATCGTTTTTCCCCGCTCAGCGACACACCCACTGAGGAAAAAACTCTGATCATTGGCGACTCTGTAGTCAGAAACGTGAACCTAGAGACTCCAGCGGCCATAGTCAAATGCATTCCTGGGGCCAGAGCAGGCGACATCGAGTCAAATTTGAAAATGCTGGCTAAAAGTAACTGTAAATATTCCACAATTGTTATTCACGCCGGCATTAATGACATCCGTCTCCGGCAGTCGGAAGTCACGAAACTTAATATAGAATCGGTGTGTGACTTTGCAAAAACGATGTCTGCCACTGTAGTATTCTCTGGGCCCCTCCCCAATCTGACCAGTGATGACATGTTTAGCTGCTCGTCATCCTTGAACCGCTGGCTGTCTGTGTGGTGTCCTAAAAATGACGTGGGCTACATTGACAATTGGAGCTCTTTTTGGGGAAAACCTGGTCTTATGAGACGAGACAGCATTCATCCCACTTTGGATGGTGCTTCTCATTTATCTAACAATCTGGCATCTTTTTTATCCAAATTTCCAAAACCCTGACTACTCAGAGTTGGGACCAGGAAGCAGAGTCTCAGTCTTACACGCCTCTCTGCAGCTCCTCTTCATCTGCCACCCCTCAGCTTAGCCCCTGTCTTCCCCATCAGAGATTCGTTGTCTGCTCCCTCCAAAGTGAATAAAAATATAATGTATAAGCATCCCAAAGTGATTAAGCAAAATATTGGTAAAACTCAAATTAAACATAAAGCCTCTAAATTGAATGATTTGGCCTCTGTTCCTCCTCATAATTTAAAAATTAAATGTGGTTTATTAAATATTAGGTCTCTAACTCCCAAGTCTCTGTTAGTCCATGATCTGTTAATTGATCATCAGATTGATTTAATTTCCCTTACAGAGACTTGGTTAGGGCAAGAGGATTATGTTGGTTTAAATGAATCAACTCCCTCTGGTTATTTAAACTGTCAAAATCCCAGAAGTTCTGGTCGTGGAGGAGGAGTAGCAACAATTTACCATTCCAAATTACTAGTTAATGTAAAGCAAAAAACATGTTATAATTCCTTTGAGGGCCTGGTCCTCAGTATTGTGCACTTTAGCAATTTTAGGTTAAACCCAATTTTATTTGCCATAGTTTATCGTCCCCCATCAACCTACTCAGAATTTTTATCCGAATTTGCTGATTTCTTAGCTGATTTAGTGCTGAAATCTGATAGAATAATTATAGTAGGGGACTTTAATATACATGTGGATGTAGATAGTGACTGCCTTAGTGTGGCTTTTAATTCAATATTAGACTCGATTGGGTTTTCTCAGAAAGTAGGAAATTCTACTCATTACCTCCACCATACACTGGACCTTGTTCTGACATATGGCATAGAAATAGAAAATCTTGTAGTATCTCCTCATAACCCTGTACTGTCAGACCATTGTCTGTTAACCTTTGATTTTACTATTTCTGACTATTTGGCTCCTAAAGAAAAATATTATTACAGTAGATGCCTCTCAGATGATGCTGTTTCCAAATTTATGCAGATTGTTTCCTCTATGCCATGTGTCAACACAACGGAAATAAGCTATAGACAGCTTGCTCCTTCTGTAATTGATAACATGGTGGATAGTGTTACAGCTTCTCTGCATCAGGCTCTAGACTTGGTGGCCCCCTTAAAAAAGAAAAAGTCTAATCAGAGATTTCTAACTCCTTGGTTCAACACAGAAACTCATAGCTTAAAACAGAAGACTCGTCAATTAGAAAGAAAATGGCGCTCTACTAATTTAGATGAAATCTATTTAGCTTGGAGAAATCATCTTTTAATTTATAAAAAATCTCTTAAAAAAGCTAGAACGAGTTATTACTCTGCATTAATAGAAGAGAACAAGAATAATCCCAGGTTTCTTTTCAGTACTGTAGCCAGGTTGACAAAGAGTAAGGACTCTGTCAATCCTAGCATTCCCTTAGAGCTTACTAGTCTGGACTTTATGAACTTTTTCAATAATAAAATTTCATCCATCAGAGATAAAAATCAATCAGATTCTTCCCACAGTTAACTTAAATACTGTAACTACTACAACTCCTTCTATTGATGTCTGTCTTGATGAGTTTACTCCAATCGACCTTTGTGAGTTAGACAAAATAGTTTCCTCATCCAAACCTTCAACTTGTCTTTTAGACCCTATTCCTACCAGGTTATTTAAAGAAGTCTTCCCACTTATTGGTAGCTTCATTCTTCATATAATCAATTCTTCATTAACTTTAGGCCATGTACCGCAGGCTTTTAAAACGGCTGTAATTAAACCCTTACTCAAAAAGCCAACGCTAGATCCAGGAGCTTTAGCTAACTATAGACCAATCTCTAATCTCCCTTTCATTTCAAAAATCTTAGAAAGAGTTGTTGCTACGCAATTATTTGACCACCTGCAGGGAAATGGTTTACTTGAAAAGTTTCAATCTGGGTTTAGAATCCATCATAGTACTGAAACAGCCTTAGCGAAGGTCACTAACGACCTCCTTATTGCATCTGATAATGGACTAGTTTCTGTACTTGTCCTTTTAGACCTTAGTGCAGCTTTTGATACTATTGATCATAATATTCTACTTGATAGATTAGAACACTATGTTGGACTTAATGGAACTTCGTTGCAGTGGTTTAGATCTTATTTATCTGATAGATTCCAGTTTGTTCATGTAAATAATGAGTTTTCTTTCAACTCAAAGCTTAGTCATGGAGTTCCACAGGGATCTGTGCTAGGCCCTACTCTTTTTAGTTTATATATGCTTCCGTTAGGCAACATTATTAGAAAGCACTGTATACATTTTCATTGTTATGCAGATGACACACAATTATACCTGTCAATGAAGCCAGATGATAGTAATCAATTAGCCAAGTTAGAAGCCTGTCTTAAGGAAATCAAAGCTCGGATGACTTGTAATTTCCTGCTATTAAATTCAGATAAGACTGAAGTCATTCTTGTTGGTCCAAAAAACCTTAGAAATTCCTTTCCAAATCAAACTTTCAGTTTGGATGCAGTTACTCTTTCTCTTAATAGCTCTGTGAGGAACCTTGGAGTTATTTTTGATCAGGATTTGTCCTTCAATTCACATATTAAATTTGTTTCTAAGACTGCCTTCTATCATTTGCGTAATATTGCCAAGATTAGGAGCATCTTGTCTCAGAGTGATGCTGAGAAGCTGATCCACGCTTTTGTTAGCTCGAGATTAGATTATTGTAATTCTTTATTATCAGGCTGTCCTAAAACATCTTTAAAAAGTCTTCAGCTGATCCAAAATGCTGCAGCAAGAGTTTTAACAGGTACTAGAAAGAGAGATCATATCTCTCCAGTTCTGGCCTCCCTTCATTGGCTTCCCATAGAGTTTAGAATTAAGTTTAAAATCCTTCTTCTTACTTACAAAGCTCTAAACAATCAGGCTCCTTTTTATTTAAAAGATCAGATACTACCGTATTATCCTAACAGAGCACTACGCTCCCAAAATGCAGGATTACTTGTAATACCTAGAATCTCCAAAAGTACAATGGGAGGCAGAGCCTTCAGTTATCAAGCTCCTCTCCTGTGGAATCAGCTGCCAATCTGGATTCGGGAGTCAGACTCGATCTCTGTTTTTAAGAATAGGGCTAAAACCTACCTTTTTGATATAGCCTACAATTAGGGAGGGATCATGTGTTTCTGAACCCTCCCTTAGTTATGCTGCTAATAGGTTTAGTTAGCCGGGGGACCTCCAGTAATGCACTGGGCCTCACTCCTTTCCTCACTCTCTATGAAATATTTTTTTTTTGCTGGTCATTAACATTTGTTTGTTCTCTCCCATAGATTGAGTCCCCATCGTGCTGTTTGCTCTCTACATGTCTGTTCTTTTCTTCTTCTCTATCCCTTCACCCCCCAGCCAGTCGCAGCAGATGACTGAACCTGGTTCTGCTGGAGGTTTCTTCCTGTTAAAAGGGAGTTTTTCCTCTCCACCGTCGCCAAGTGCTTGCTCACAGGGGATCGCCTGATTGCTGGGGTCTTTCTGCAACTGTGGGGTTTCCCCCCCTACAGTTGATAGTGCTATGAGATGACTGTTGTTGTGAAATGGCGCTATATAAATAAAGTTGAATTGAATTGAATTGAATTGAAAATATGCCAGGCAAAGCCGTGCGCGTGCCTCTCCTGCGAAGCCGCACGAGAGTGCCCGCTCGCCTTCCTCTCTTTCGCCGTCTCACTTTTTGAGCTAAACAGTGAACCAGATCGGCGGCAGGAGCTAAAAAAACTGGGAGTAGGTCCGTGAGAGTGAAAGTCCTGATATTTAGTAGCTCTTCACGGGTGTAAGAGCTGGCAGACACACAATTGACGTACTAAAACATATAAAGAAAAACGCAGCGAAGCACCATGGCGACCACTGTGGGCGCCATCTTGGATTATCTTGGTAACACTCTGTTCTCCCTAAGCAGCAGCTGCTCTTACTGTTTCGTCTGCAAACTGGTTTCTTTTTGACGCGGGATCCATGCTGTTGGTGTGTGCAGCACATTTACATATGGCTAATTTGGAGGGGAGTTGGACGCTGTCTAACAGTTGTAGGATGAGATCTCTATGAAGGATAGGTTTCCCTGTTGATGCAACCATCCCTCTCTTTTTCCACTGTTGTGCCAAAAAATTCTATAAGACAGTAGTGTTTTGTTTGCATATTTCTCCATCAGGAGATGCCAGCAATATGACATCTTCATAAAGGAGCAATTAGGAGGCACAAAATGTGCCAGATTTGCTGACATTGCCTGAGAAAAAAATGTAGAAGACTCACAGTAACCCTGTGATAGTCTGGTGAATGTGTACCTTTTGTACATATGTGTACAATATGTACATTTTTTTTAAATATTTTATTATATTTTTTCATGGGACAACACTGAAGAAATGACACTTCGATACAATGTAAAATAGTCATTATACAGCTTGTATAACAGTGTAAATTTGCTGTTCCCTCAAAATAACTCGAACACACAGCCATTAATGTCTAAACCACTTGCAACAAAAGTGAGTACACACCTAGTGAAAATGTCCAAATTGTACCCAAAGTGTCTATATTTTATGTGGCCACCATTATTTTCCAGAACTGCCTTAACTCTCTTGGGCATGGAGTTCACTAGAGCTCACAGGTTGCCACTGGAATCCTCTTCCATGCCTCCATGACAACATCATGGAGCTGGTGGATGTTAGAGACCTGGCACTCCTCCACCTTCCGTTTGAGAATGCCCCACAGATGCTCAGTAGGGTTTAGGTGTGGAGACATGCTTGACCAGTCCATCACCTATACCCTCAGTTTCTTTAGCAAGGCAGTGGTTGTCTTGGAGGTGTGTTTGGGGTGGTTATCATGTTGGTGGGAAGGTCCTGGAGTCATGAAATCTGGAACATAGGTTAAGGTGACTGTCACTTATAGTCCTATATGGGTGTACAACACTTAACTGACAAGGAAGTGTTGCCATGGCGCCATGGCGAATTTTGACTCCTCCCCTTACAAATTCAACCAGCTGTAAATCGGGCAAAACTTGTCCGATGTGCACCAGACTTTCCATGATGGAAAATAGTCCTGCCCTGAATGCAACTACATCAAAATACCTGGCAAATGTTTTAGCGCCACATAGTGGTTAACGAAAGAATTGCTGAAAACTATTTTATTTATTACTCACGCGCTGCTGGCCAGAATGACGTGAAATTTTCTGAGATTCATCAGAACACAGCGATGATCATATCTGAATATCAACGTTAGCATGACATAAAACATGTTACCATGGAAACGCCCTCCTTGCCATTCAATCCATGAGCTTATGGGGAGCGGTGGGAAGGTCTTGGAGTTATAAAATTTGGAACATATGTTGAATTCTCTCTCATATACAGTCCAATATGGGTGGACAACACATAACTTACAGGGAAGTGTTGCCATGGCAACATGGCGACGGTTGACTACTCACCATGAAATTTCGGAAACCGCACATTTCCACTTGATCAAATTTTTTGCCTTAATTGCTATGATAGAGATTAGTCCAACACTGCACACTCATACATAAAAATATCTGACAAAAGGAATAGTACCACTTACTGCTCACAGAAAAATCTGCGCCAAATGGTTTACTTTATTATTCATGCAGCCCTTGCAGAGATGATGGCACATTTTCTGAGCTAGCAGGGGACGATGGGCGCCGGGTTCTGCGGGCATGTTGGGGGTGAAGGCCCGTTTACACCTGCTTGCAGGTTTAATTATTTTTTTTATTAGGGCCTGAGCCACTGACAACGTCAGTCGGCGAAAGCCCTATTGTATCTGCTTCGTTTCTTTATTTTTAGGGCCTGAGCCACTGACAGCGTCAGTCGGCGAAAGCCCAATTGTATCTGCTCCGTTTCTTTATTTTTGTTATTTTTCCGCCTAAATGATCGCATTTTTCACGCTCTGAACGTTAACCAAAACGTGATTTTTTTTGGCAAAAAATTCGATAAACTGGAAAACATATGTGCCCCCCCACCCCTTATTTTTGTGGGTGAGGCCAAACGTACAAGGTCTATGGAGACTGGAGACCATAAACTTTGCTGTAGAGACACAAAATTTGGGTGAGGTGTGCATCACCTCAAGATATGCAAAAAACATCATTGTGGCCCATACCCACTGCCAACAGGAAGGCTGCCGTCTTGCCTCAAAGTCGCCCTACCTCCAATTCGGAAAAAAGTCACACCTCGCATTTGAACGCACTAGTCCTAGGGACCTGCTCCGATTGAGCTCATTTTTCGGCATCGAAGCCACCCCAACACCTGGACTGATTCGCGTTGGACTTCTGGGTTGGACTTTGATTTTTCTGGGAACAGAAACCAGTCCGGGGGGGGGGCAGTGTAATGTTGGGGCCATGTTAAGGGGGGCAGGGATTTCCCAGCATGCTTTGCCAGCTGAAAATGTTACTGTGTGAGTGTATTAAATGTTATTACTGAGTTCTTATACTGCTGTGTCATTATAACTATGTTATAATGACCCAGCAGTGTTTATAGGCAGGATAAGGGCAAGATGTATCATGTGTGTGTAACCATGATTGAAATGGGGGTCTGGGAGAATGATCTCCCCTCCTGTCTGTGCTCAGAGTGTGGGTGTTGGGGTGGTGTGTTTGAATAAAGCCTGTCCGTCGCAACCATCTGCTCCTCTTCTTTGTGTGAACCTCGCCTACGTCACAATATTTTGGTGATGATCTGAGAATGCATACTTCAGCCAAGGCTCTTATCTTCTCAGTGTGTTAGCAACAATACTCCAAAACTGATGGACAGACTTAAATGCAGTTTTCACCACAAGTGGCTACAGGCCTACACACAAAACCCATTACATTTTGGAGGTGATCCATGACAAACGGAAGGAGCCTTGGCGGAAGTATGCGCTCTATCAGTGCTTTTCTAGATTTTACTACAGGTTTTCCATAATCCTGGACTGTTTTTTTTATTTCACTTGTGTGTTCTGTAACTGTGTTTTATGTAATGCTTCTCTTATATTTAATTGTGCAATAGCCTTGTGGAGCTCCCACAGTTTGGTTGGACTGTACAACTGTACAATGACACTGAGGCCTATTCTATTCTATTGTTTGTGACTTGATTAGATTAGTCTAGATTAGTGCCACTCCACGCGCTCCTACATAAAAATATTTGACAAAAGGGATAGTGCCGCTTACTGCTCACAGGAAGATCTGCGCCAAATGGTTTACTTTGGTATTCATGCAGCCCTTGCAGTGATGACGGCACATTTTCCGAGCCAGCAAGGGACGACGGGCGCCGGGTTCCGCGGGCGCGCGGGGGGTGAAGGCCCGCTTACACCTGCTCGCAGGTTTAATTAGGGCCTGAGCCACTGACAACGTCAGTCGGCGAAAGCCCTATTGTATCTGCTCCGTTTCTTTATTTTTCCACCTAAATGATGGCATTTTTCACCCTCTGAACGTTAACCAAAATGCAATTTTTTTTGGCAAACCCCTCAGACCTGGCAAAAAATACGATAAACTGGAATGCATATGTGCCGCCCCCCCACCCCTCATTTTTGTGGGTGGGGCCAAACGTACAAGGTCTATGGAGACTGGAGACCATAAAGTTTGCCGTAGAGACATAAAATTTAGATGAGGTGTGCATCACCTCAAGATATGAAAAAAACATCATTGTGGCCCATACCCACCACCAACAGGAAGGCTGCCATCTTGCCTCAAAGTCGCCCCACCTCCAATTTGGAAAAAAGTCACACCTCGCATTTGAACGCACTAGTCCTAGAGAGCTGCTCCGTTTGAGCTCATTTTTACATGGCGGCATCTATAGGCATTGACCATTAAAAATTGTATAAATTAAATCAAAATCTCAAAAGGCGCAGCCAGGGCAACATGGCAAAGTTTGACTCCTCCCCTTACAACTTCAACCATAACTCGGGCAAAACCTGTCCGATGTGCACCAGTCTTTCCATGATGGAAAATCCGTGTGAAAATCCATGTGAAAATCCGTGAAAATCCGTGAGCTTGTGGGGAGGGGTGGGAACGTCCTGGAGTCATGAAATTTGGAACATATGTTGAGGTGACTGTTACATATAGTCCTACATGGGTGTACAACACATAACTGACAAGGAAGTTTTGCCATGGCGCCATGGCAAATTTTGACTCCACCCCTTACAACTTCAACCACCTGTAACTTGGGCAAAACCTGTCCGATGTGCACCAAACTTTCCATGATGGAAAATAGTCCTGCCCCGAACACAATAACATCAATTTTGATGTCATTGTGTTCGGGGCAGGACACAACCACTATGTGGCGCTACCTGAAAACCAATGTAGCGCCACATAGTGGTTGACAAAAGAATTGCTGAAAACTGTTTTATTACTCATGCGCCGTTGGCCAGAATGACATGAAATTTTCTGAGATTCATCAGAACACAGCCATGATCATAACTAAACATCAACATTAGCATGACATGAAATGTGTTACCATGGACACGCCGTCCTCGCAATTCAATTCGTGAGCTTATGGGGAGGAGTGTGAAGGTCCTGGAGTCATAAAATCTGGAACATATGTTGAGGTGACTGTCACATATAGTCCGGCACGGGTGCACAACACATAACTGACAAGGAAGCGTTGCCATGGCGCCATGGCGAATTTTGATTCCTCCCCTTACAACTTCAACCACCTGTAACTCGGGCAAAACCTGTCCGATGTGCACCAAAATTTTCATGATGGAAAATAATCTTGCCCCGAACGCAATGACATCAAAATACCTGAAAACCGCTATAGCGCCACATAGTGGTTAACAAAAGAATTGCTGAAAACTTATTTATTACTCACACGCGGCTGGCCAGAATGAAACGTGTTACCATGGACATGCCCTCCTCGCCATTCAATCCATGAGCTTATGGGGAGGGGTGGGAAGGTCTTGGAGTTATACAATTTGGAACATATGGTGAGGTCTCTGTCACATATAGTCCAATATGGGTGGAAAACACATAAGTTACAGGGAAGTGTTGCCATGGCAACATGGCGACGGTTGACTACTCACCATGAAATTTCGGAAAGTTGTATCTTGGACAAACTTTGTCTTATTTTCACCAAATTTTCGACAATGGATAATAGTCCCACGCTGAACACTCCTATATAAGAAAACAAAAGTTTTATCACCGCCTAGTGGTAACAACATTGGACCCTTGTAAATTGGACAAACTGTACGATTTGCACCAAATTTTATACCATCAATATTCTCCCTTCCCCGAACTCGTCCCACTCCGCACGCTCCAACATAAAAATATTTGACAAAAGGGATAGTGCCACTTACTGCTCACAGGAAGATCTGCACCAAATGGTTTCCTTTATTATTTATGCAGCCCTTGCAGTGATGACGGCACATTATCCAAGCCAGCAAGGGATGATGGGCGCTGGGTTCCGCAGATGCGCAGAGGGCGAAAGTCCATTTACACCTGCTTGCAGGTTTATTAGGGCCTGAGCCACTGACGTCAGTCGGCGAAAGCCCTATTGTAGCTGCTTCATTTCTTTATTAGGGCCTGAGCCACTGACAACGTCAGTCGGAGAAAGCCCTATTGTATCTGCTCTGTTTCTTTATTTTTCTTTATTTTTTTTCCTTTTTTCCTCTCTCGGCGCCACACGAGTAGGCTGCCTTTTGCAATAGCGGCTCGATTCCGAGTCTTCCGAGTCTTTTTCCCTTCCTCTCTCTTTTGATCCGTCTTTTTTTTTTCACCCCACTTATATCACGGACACACAGATCGTCCTAAATGTCTCCTGAGCCGGTGGACGGAGCCACTGTTTATAGCAGGATACGATACAGCAGAGAAGAGCTGCTAGCATTCAACCGCCACCCGGTCCCATTGGTAAAACTCGACATACCGAGAGAACTGAGGCGAAAACGCCGCGGCTGCCGGGCTGGAGTAAGGCGGAGGACAAAAAATATAAGGTACAGACCCTCCCTTCCATCTGTTGTCATGGGAAATGTACGGTCGATACTGGGAAAGTTAGATGAGCTAGCGGCTATCTCCCGTTATGATAGCACATACCGGGAGTGCTCTCTCCTTTTGTTTACTGAGACGTGGCTAACTGAACTAGCAGCAGATGCTAACATTGAGCTGGAGGGTTTTCACATGATACGAGCTGACCGAACACCAGACAGTGGCAAGGCTAGGGGCGGTGGAGTGATAATGTATGTTAACAACAACTGGTGCAGACCGGGACATATCACTGTTAAACAACAACACTGCAGCAAAGACATTGAGTTGCTAGCTGTTAGCATGAGGCCTACATATCTCCCGAGAGAACACTCACACTTGATCTGCATTGTTGTTTATGCAAATCCGACGGCGAACGCTGGGACAGCACGTGACGTCATCCATTCAGTAACCAGCAGGCTGCAGACAGAACACCCAGATGCTCTTCTCCTCATCTCAGGGGATTTCAACCATGTTTCACTATCTCCCATTCTACCCACGTTCACCCAGTATGTCACATGCCACACTAGAGACAATAAAACACTGGATTTATTCTACGCAAACATTAAGGAGGCGTACACCTCATCACAACTCCCCCCACTCGGGAGATCGGATCACAACTTGGTTCATCTCCGGCCGGTGTACAAACCCCTAGTGCACAGACAACCTCCGGCCATGCACACTGTGGAGTTATGGTCTGAGGAGACAATGGACACTCTAAAGGGCTGTTTTGAAGCCACCGCCTGGAAGCAGCTCTGCGATCCACATGGTGAGGACATCGATGGCCTCATTCACACCTTCACGGGCTACCTCAGCTTCTGTGTGGACAAATCCGTTCCCACCAAGACCATACGGCGTCACTCAAACAACAAACCCTGGATCAACCCTGAGATAAAAACACTTCTGAGAGAGAAGAAGAGGATCTTCAGGTCAGGGAACAGGGAGATGCTGAAGTCCGTACAGAGGGAGCTGAGGAGAAAGATCAGAGAAGGCAAGGACAGCTTCAGGAAGAAGATGGAGGACAAGCTGCAACAGAGCGACATCAGCGGGGTCTGGAGAAACCTCAAAACCATCTCGGGGCTCCAGAATACCTCCCCCCAGGCCACAGGGGGCAGGGAGTGGGCGAACAACCTGAATCTGTTTTTCAATAGATTTGACCAACCGCCCTCCCCCCTGACTGCACAACAACCACTGCTGCCTCTAAAGAAATCAAGTCCTGCTGCCCACTCCCCACTCCACCAACACCCCCCACTCCCAACACACAGCCCCCCATCCTGACCCTGACCAGGACCCAGGTGAGGACGGAGCTGAGGAAGATCAAGGCGAGGAAGGCGCCGGGACCAGACGGCATCAGCGCAAAGCTCCTCAAGTCCTGTGCAGACCAGCTGTGTGGGATTGTGACGTATATCTTCAACATGAGCCTGAAACTGGGGAGGGTACCACAGCTGTGGAAAACATCTTGTGTGGTACCTGTACCAAAAACTTCCCACCCCAAAGACCTGAACAGCTACAGACCGGTGGCCTTGACGTCCCACTTGATGAAGACCCTGGAGAGACTGCTCCTTGCTCACCTCCGCCCCCTGGTGGAACCAGCGATGGATCCACTCCAGTTCGCCTACCAGCATGGCATTGGGGTGGAGGATGCGGTGATCTTCCTCCTTCACCGTTCTCTGTCCCACCTGGAGAAGCCCGGGAATATGGTGAGGATCATGTTCTTTGACTTCTCCAGTGCTTTCAACACCATCCAACCGATGATCCTGAAGGACAAGCTGCTGCGCGCAGGGGTGGACCAGCACCTGTCATCATGGATCCTGGACTACCTCACGAACCGGCCTCAGTTTGTGAGAACCCGGGACTGTGTGTCCGACACGATCATCAGTAGCACGGGGGCCCCCCAGGGAATGGTGCTGGCTCCCTTCCTGTTCACTCTTTATACTGCGGACTTCTCACACAACACAACACACTGCCATCTACAGAAGTTCTCTGATGACTCTGCGATCGTTGGCCTCATCTCCAATGGAGATGAAGCTGAGTACAGAGGGCTTATCCAGGACTTCGTGGACTGGTGCCATCGGAACTGCCTCCAGATCAACGCGAGGAAAACTAAGGAGCTGGTGGTGGACTGCCGCAGGCATGGGCAGCCCCTCACAGTACCAGTAAATATACAGGGAACAAACATCGAGATGGTGACATCCTATAAGTACCTGGGTGTTCATCTGAACAATAAACTAGACTGGTCACACAATACTGATGCACTCTACAAGAAGGGACAGCGCAGGCTGTTCCTGCTGAGGAGACTCAGGTCTTTTGGTGTACAAGGGGCGCTGCTGAAGTCATTCTATGACACGGTGGTGGCATCAGCCATCACTTTTGGAGTGGTCTGCTGGGGCAGTGGCATTACTGCAGCCGATAGGAAGAGACTGAACAAACTGATTAAGAAAGCTAGCTCTGTCCTGGGGCAGCGCCTTGATCCGATGGAGGAGATAGGAGAGAGAAGGACGGTGGCTAAACTGTCATCTCTGCTGGAGTCCGAGTTCCACCCTATGCAGGACATACTGAATGCACTGAGGAGCTCATTTAGCAGCAGACTACATCATCCCAGGTGCACAACCGAGAGGTTTCGTAGGTCCTTCCTACCAACGGCTGTCAGACTGTACAACCTAAGCAGGGCTGCTCGCAGAGATAGCAAAAGACGTAACAAACTAATAGTTTTTTGAATGCAAAAGATGCAATAGACTTACACAATGGTCCCCTCCGGCATACAACTAGGAACATACCGGTCGCTATGGAGGGTGAGAATATGTATGGGCACATAATCATACCATGTAGGATAACTAAGTAGACGGTTATGCTGTTTCATTCCATCTAGCAACAATGCTCTGCACTGTGTGTGTTTATATATTTACATATTTATTCCATCTAGCTACAATGCTCAGCACTGGGTGTGTTTATATATCTACATATTATTCCATCTAGCTACATTGCTCCGCACTGTGTGTTTATATACTTGCATATTTATTCCACCTAGCTGCAATGCTCCGTACTGTGGGTGTTTATATATTTACATATTTATTCCATCTAGCTACAATGCTCTGCACTGTGTGTTCATATATTCATATATTTATTCCATCCAGCTACAATGCTCTGCACTGTGTGTCTGTGTATATATATATATTTTATAGTAATATGTACATATGTATATTAGCTGCTCTTGCTTGCTTGTTTTTTTCTTGCCTTCTGATTGTTGCTCTGAGTGTTGCTATCCCTGTGCTGTTGCAATCCTGGAATTTCCCCGTTGTGGGACTAATAAAGGCTTATCTTATCTTATCTTATCTTATCTTATTTTTCCACCTAAATGATTGCACTTTTAACCCTCTGAATGTTAACCAAAACGCAATTTTTTTTGGCAAAACCCTCAGACCTGGCAAAAAATTCGATAAACTGGAATACATATGTCCCCCCCCCCCTTATTTTTGTGGGTGGGGCCAAACGTACAAGGTCAATGGAGACTGGAGACCATAAAGTTTGCCGTAGAATCATAAAATTTGGGTGAGGTGTGAATCACCTCAAGATATGCAAAAAACATCATTGTGGCCCATATCCACCGCCAACAGGAAGGCCGCCATCTTGCCTCAAAGTCGCCCAACCTCCATTTCGGAAAAACGTCACACCTCGCATTTGAACGCACTAGTCCTAGGGACCTGCTCCGATTGAGCTCATTTTTACATGGCGGCATCTATAGGCATTGGCCATTAAAAATTGTGTAAATTACGTCAAAATCTCAAAAGGCGCAGCTAGGGCGCCATGGCGAAATTTGACTCCTCCCCTTACAAATTCAACCAGCTGTAAATCGGGCAAAACTTGTCCGATTTCCACCAAACTTTGCATGATGGAACATAGTCCCACCCTGAACACAACTACATCAAAATCCCTGACAAAAGTTTTGTCGCCACGTGTTACTATGGACACGCCCTCCTCGCCATTCAGTCCATGAGCTTATGGGGAGGGGTGGGAAGGTCTTGGAGTTATAAATTTTTGAACATATGTTGAGGTCACTGTCATATATAGTCCAATTTGGGTTGACAACCCATAACTTACACTGTAAGTTATGGGTTGTCACTTCCTGTTGTCACTTCCTGTAAGTCTCAACACTTCCCTGTAAGTCTTACAGGGAAGTGTTGCCATGGCAACATGGCGACTGTTGACTACTCGCCATGAAATTTCGGAAAGTTGTATCTTGGACAAACTTTGTCTGATTTTCACCAAATTTTTGACAATAGATAATAGTCCCACCCTGAACACTCCTATATAAAATTACAAAAGTTTTAGCGCCGCCTAGTGGTAACAACATTGGACTTTTGTAAATTGGACAAACTTTGTACGATTTGCACCAAATTTTATATGATCAATATTCTCCCTTCCCCGAACTCGTCTATACAGTGATCCCTCGCTACTTCGCGCTTCACCTTTCGCGCCCTCAGTGCATCGCGGATTTTTCAAAAATATTCATCAAAAATTCAAAATTGAGAAATAATGGGCGGGTGCTAGCAGAAGGCAGAGAGACTACATTAGACCATCAGGTGTCAACACGGCGAGCCGCACAACTCTCTGTTTGCTGTTGTCGTGTTGGCTCGGCTCGGAAATCTCGCAAGCTGATTGGCCGAGACGTTTCACCCCGCAAGCTGATTGGCCGAGACGTTTCACCCACCTCCTCTCCCTGCCGAGCACCCATGAAGGGAAGGAAGACCGTATTCATTGCTTTTTATCGCTCGTGTTACTTAGTCTCGCCGCGTGGAACTTTTTGCTGTTCTCTTGTGCCATTTTGTGCGAAATAGTCTTCCCGTCGAGGCACTACGCCGCCTCCTGCAGCTTCAGCTCTATCGGAAGCTGCCCTCGATGATCCTGCGCCTCCAGCATCTCACGATGAGGCGTCACCTGAGGAGCAGTAAAGCTTTCATTAACCTGTGCAGTAAATCATTTTCATCTTGAGTTACGTATCTTGTTATAAGAATAAAAGAGTTCTAAAAACATATTTATGTACACTTTGTTTACATCTACGTATGTATGTACACGTACACACACACACACGTATCATATGAGAGAGAGAGAGTGAGAGAATGAACGTACGTATTATTTATGGATGACGTCATTAGGGGTGACGCTACTTCGCGGTTTTTCACTTTTCGCGGTCGGTTCTGGAACCCATTAACCGCGATAAGTGAGGGATCACTGTATACAAATAATAAACAAAAGGCACTGGGCGCAATGGCGAGGTTTGACTCCTCCCCTTACAAATTCAACCAGCTGTAAATCGGGCAAAACTTGTCCATTGTCCACCAAACTTTGCATGGTGGAACATAGTCCCACCCTGAACGCAACTACATCAAAATCCCTGACAAAAGTTTTTGCGCCGCCTAGTGGTAACAACATTAGACCCTTGTAAATTTGACAAACTTTGTACGATTTGCTCCAAATTTTATATGATCAATATTCTACCTTCCCCGAACTCATCTATATACAAATAATAAACAAAAGTCATAGTGCCCCCTAATGATTAAAGGAAGAATTACTGACGACTGTTTTCTTTATTTTTCTCTCACCAGCTTAACAAAATTACATGAAGGAATGACTTGGGCTCATTGATAGTATATCACCAGATTAACAAAATTACATGAAGGAATGACTTGGGCTCATTGATAGTACATGTACATAGTACAGAACTGTTTCCATGGCGACCAGCGTGCTTCAATGGCTTTCTCGCCATACAAAACATGACAGATACAGCTCAGACAATCCTCGCCTGATTTGGAAAAATCTTTGCACAAATCATACTGATCCCACCCTGAACGTGTCTGTATATCAATATTCACAAAACTGTCACACCCACACCTACTGCTGACATGAGGTATTGCACAAAACTTTCAAATTTTGTACAAAGACCAGTAGTCACAATGTTGTGACCTTTTCAGTGGTTTCTCAGAGTGAATTGGACTACCCTCAGTGAAAGTCACTTTTGTACTGCAATAAAAACAGTTGCCATGAAAATCCACTCCTTGTCATTCAATATATTTTATACTTTTGAGGGTTGGGAAAGTCCAAGAGTCACTAAATGTGGAATGTAAGTCAAGATAACTCTCTTCTGTAGTTCTGTGGTGTCTGCAACATGTACCTAAAATCTAAGTGTTACCATGGCCACATGTTCGAGTTTACCTGATCGCAATATGTTGGATAGTTGTAATTTGGACAAACTGTGTCGGACTGTCACCGGAATTGCTATGATGGAGATTAATCCCACTCCGCACATTTGGCCCCACCCACAAAAATGAGGGGTGGGGGTGCACATTTGGGGCCAAACGTACACAAATTTTCAAGGTCTATGGAGACTAGAGACCGTAAACTTTACCGTAGAGACAAAATTTTGGTGAGGTGTGCATCACCTCAAGACATGCAAAAAATATCATTGTGGCCCATACTCACCGCCAACAGGAAGGCTGCCATCTTGCCTCAAAGTCGCCCCACCTCCAATTCGGAAAAAAGTCACACCTCGCATTTGAACGAACTAGTCCTAGGGACCTGCTCCAATTGAGCTCATTTTTACATGGCGGCATCTATAGGCATTGGCCATTAAAAAATGTATAAATTAAGTCAAAATCTCAAAAGGCGTGGCCTTGGCGCCAATGGAGAAGTTTGACTCCTCCCCTTTCAAATTCAACCACCTGTGAATTGGGCAAAACTTGTCCGATGTCCACAAAACTTTCCATGAAGGAAAATAGTGGCACTACAAACGCAACTACATCAAAATCCCTGACAAAAGTTATAGCACCACATAGTGGTTAACGAAAGAATTGCTGAAAACTGTTTTATTTATTACTCACGCGCGGCTGGCCAGAATGATGGGAAATTTTCTGAGATTCATCAGAACACAGCAATGATCCTAACTGAACATCAACGTTAGCATGACATCAAACATGTTACCATGCACACGCCCTCCTCGCCATTCAATCTATGAGCTTATGGGGAGGGGTGGGAAGGTCTTGGAGTTATAAATTTTTGAACATATGTTGAGGTCACTGTTATATATAGTACAATATGGGTGGACAACACATAAGTTACAGGGAAGTGTTGACATGGCAACATGGCGACGGTTGACTACTCGCCATGACATTTCGGAAAGTTGCATCTTGGACAAACTTTGTCTGATTTTCACCAAATTTTCGACAATGGATACTAGTCCCACCCTGAACACTCCTATATAAAATAACAAAAGTTTTAGCGCTGCCTAGTGGTAACAACATTAGACCCTTGTAAACTGGACAAACTTTGTACGATTTGCACCAAATTTTATACGATCAATATTCTCCCTTCCCCGAACTCGTCTATATACAAATAATAAACAAAAGTAATAGTGCCCCCTAATGATTAAAGGAAGAATTTCTGATGACTGTTTTCTTTATTTTTCTCTCACCAACTTAACAAAATTACATGAAGGAATGACTTGGGCTCATTGATAGTACATGTACATAGTACAGAACTGTTTCCATGGCGACCGGCGTGCTTCAATTTCTTTCTCGCCATACAAAACATGACAGTTACAGCTCAGACAATTCTCGCCTAATTTGGAAAAAACTTTGCACAAATAATACTGATCCCACTCTGAACATGTCTGTATATCAATATTCACAAAACTCACACCCACACCTACTGCTGACATGAGGTACTGCACAAAATTGTATCACATTTTGAACAAAGACCAGTAGTCACAATGACATGACCTTTTCAGTGGTTTCTCAGAGTGCATTGGACTACCCTTGGTGGAAGTCACTTTTGTCCTGTGATAAGCACAGTTGCCATGGAAACGCACTACATGCCTTTCAATAACGGACATTTGTACATGGAGAAAACTTGGTACAATTTGTACCAAATTGTCTATGATCGATATTAGTCCAGCACCAAACGTGTCTACATAAAAATAACAAACAAAAGTTTTATCGCCCCTATTGTTAAAATGAAGAATTGCTAAAAAAATTTTCTTTATTTTTCTCTCACCTTTTTAAAAAAATACATGAAGGAATGACTAGGGCTCATTGACAGTACATGTACATAGTACAGAACTGTTTCCATGGCGACCGGCGTGCTTCAATGGCTTTCTCGCCACACAAAACATGACAGTTACAGCTCAGACAATTCTCGCCTGATTTGAAAAAATCTTTGCACAAATAATACTGATCCCACTCTGAACATGTCTGTATATCAATTTTCACAAAACTCACACCCACACCTACTGCTGACATGAGGTACTGCACAAAATTGTATCACATTTTGCACAAAGACCAGTAGTCAGAGTGAAATGACATTTTCAGTGGTTTCTCAGAGTGCATTGGACTACCCTCAGTGGAAGTCACTTTTGTCCTGCGATAACCACAGTTGCCATGAAAACCCACTCCTTGCCATTCAATATGTTTTATACTTTGGAGCGCTGGGAAAGTCCAAGGGTCACCAAATGTGGAACGTAAGTCAAGATGACTCTCTTCTGTAGTTCTGTATAGGTCTGCAACGTGTACCTAAAATTTAAGTGTTGCCATGGCAACATGTTCAAGATTACCTAATCACAATACGTTGGTCAGTTGTAACTTGGACAAATTGAGTCAGATTTTCGCCGTAATAGCAGTGATGGAGATTACTCCCACTCCACGTGCTCCTACATAAAAATATTTGACAAAAGGGATAATGCTACTTACTGCTCACAGGAAGATCTGCACCAAATAGTTTACTTTAATATTCATGCAGCCCTTGCAGTGATGACGGCACATTTTCCGAGCCAGCAAGGGACAACGGGCGCCGGGCTCCGCGGGCGCGCAGGGGGTGAAGGTCCGCTTAGGTTTAATTTTTCTTCATTATTATTTTTCTGCCTAAATGATCGCATTTTTCACCCTCTGAACATTAACCAAAATGCGAATTTTTTTTTGGAAACCCCTCAGACCCGGCAAAAAATTTGATAAACTGGAAATCATATGTGCCCTCCTTCATTTTTGTGGGTGGGGCCAAACGTACAAGGTCTATGGAGACTGGAGACCATAAACTTTGCCGTAGAGACATAAAATTTGGGTGAGGTGTGCATCACCTCAAGATATACAAAAAACATTGTTGTGGCCCATACTCACCGCCAACAGGAAGGCCGCCATCTTGCCTCAAAGTCGACCCATCTCCAATTTGGAAAAAAGGCACACCTCGCGTTTGAACGAACTAGTCCTAGAGACCTCCTCGGATTGAGCTCCTTTTTACATGGCGGCATCTATAGTCATTGGCCATTAAAAATTGTATAAATTAATGTCAAAATCTCAAAAGGCGTGGCCAGGGCGCCATTGCTAAATTTGACTCCTCCCCTTTCAAATTCAACCACCTGTAACTCGGGCAAAACCTGTCCGATGTCCACAAAACTTTCCATAAAGGAAAATAGTGCCGCCCCAAATGCAACTACATCAAAATCCCTGACAAAAGTTATAGCACCACATAGTGGTTAACGAAAGAATTGCTGAAAACTGTTTTATTTATTACTCACACGTGGCTGGCCAGAATGACGTGAAATTTTTTGAGATTCATCAGAACACAGCGATGATCATAACTGAACATCAATGTTAGCATGACATCAAACGTGTTACTATTGACACGCCCTCCTCGCCATTCAATCCATGAGCTTATGGGGAGGGGTGGGAAGGTCTTGGAGTTATAAATTTTTGAACATATGTTGAGGTCACTGTCATATATAGTCCAATATGGGTGGACAACCCATAACTTACAGGGAAGTGTTGCCATGGCAACATGGCGACGGTTGACTACTCGCCATGACATTTCGGAAAGTTGTATCTTGGACAAACTTTTTCTGATTTTCACCAAATTTTCGATGATGATAATAGTCCCACCCTGAAGACTGCTATGTAAAATTACAAAAGTTTTAGGGCCTCCTAGTGGTAACAACATTGGACCCTTGTAAATTGGCCAAACTTTATACGATTTGCACCAAATTTTATGTGATCAATATTAGGGATGGGCATAATTAACCGATTAACCGATAATTGATCATTAAGAATTTCACCGAGGAAGTTCATTTTCGTCGACAAACCGTTTTTTTTTTTTTAAACAATCCGAATGTAGGTTATTAGGCCTAGTGCACGGCCGTCCTCAAAACAATGCAATGCATTTAACTGTGCCACTGGCAAAATTTGGGCACCAGGGGGGCAACATTACACCATCGCCGTACCCTGGCGTGCCTCAGTTGATACATGCGAGCTTCCGTAGGGCAATCGCCAAATCATTAAGCGGTTGCGGCGAAGTGTTGCGTGGGACCATTTTAATTTAAAAAATGACCAGGTGTACTGCAATCACTGCAATGCAGCATACAAAAGAAAAAAGTAAAAAGAAATACAGTGATCCCTCGCTACTTCGCGCTTCACCTTTCGCACCCTCAGTGCATCGCGGATTTTTCAAAAATATTCATCAAAAATTCAAAATTGAGAAAAAATACATTAGAACATCACGTATCAACACGGAGAGCCCGCACAACTCAAAATCCACCTCTCTGATTCGCTGGCCAGCATCTCCCCCCAAGAGATCGCTCCTGACTCTAGATTTTGTTCTCGTGTTGACTCGGCTCGGGAATCTCGCGAGAGATGCACTCTCGCGAGATTCTTTTCATTCTCTCGCTCTCTCTCTCTCCCGAGAGAAAGAGAGTGAGAGAATGAACGTACGTATTATTTATATTATTTATACATTATTTTATGTATCAAAAAACTAACGAGATCAGCCTGGAATTCCACAAAGGGGGGTGACGCTACTTCGCGGTTTTTCACTTTTCACAGTCGGTTCTGGGTAAAACATCTCGGCCAATCAGCTTGCGGGGTGAAACGTCTCGACCAATCAGCTTGCGAGATTCCTGAGCCGAGCCAACACGATGGCAACACGACATGTTGTGCGGTTCTCCGTGTTGATACCTGATGTTCTAATGTAGTCTACCTGCCTTGTTACCTACCTAAAAATGTTAATGATTAACCGATTATTAATCATTAATTCTCCCGACGATCGGTGAAGAAAATTTCACCGAATGCCCATCCCTAATCAATATTCTCACTTCCCCGAATTCGTCTATATAAGCTAAGATAAGATAAGATAAGATAAGATAAGATAAGCCTTTATTAGTCCCACAACGGGGAAATTCCAGGATTGCAACAGCACAGGGATAGCAACACTCAGAGCAACAATCAGAAGGCAAGAAAAAAACAAGCAAGCAAAAGCAGCTAATATACATATGTACATATTACTATAAAATATATATATACACACACACAGACACACAGTGCAGAGCATTGTAGCTGGATGGAATAAATATATGAATATATAAACACAGTGCGGAGCATTGTAGCTAGATCGAATAAATATGTAAATATATAAACACCCACAGTACGGAGCATTGCAGCTAGGTGGAATAAATATGTAAATATATAAAGACACACAGTGCGGAGCAATGTAGCTAGATGGAATAATATGTAGATATATAAACACACAGTGCGGAGCATTGTAGCTAGATGGAATAAATATATAGATATCCATCCATCCATCCATCTTCTACCGCTTTTCCGGAGGTCCGGGTCGCGGAGGCAGCAGTTCAAGCAGAGAAGCCCAGACTTCCCTCTCCCCAGCCACCTGCTCCAGCTCTTCAGAGGGGATACCAAGGCGTTCCCAGACTAGCTGGGAGACATAGTCTCTCCACCGAGTCCTGGGTCTGCCCCGGGGTCTCCTCCCAGTGGGACGTGCCTGAAACACCTCAAGTGGGAGGCGTCCAGGAGGCATCCTAATCAGATGCCCATACCACCTCAACTGACTCCTTTCAATGTGGAGGAGCAGCGGTTCTACTCTGAGCCTCTCCCGGATGACTGAGCTCCTCACCCTATCTCTGAGGGTGAGTCCAGCAATCCTACGGAGAAAGCTCATTTCAGCCGCTTGTATCCGCGATCTCGTTCTTTCGGTCATTACCCAAAGCTCGTGACCATAGGTGAGAGTAGGAACGTAGATTGACTGGTAAATCGAGAGCTCTGCCTTAGAACTAAGCTCCCTCTTCACCACAACAGACCGGTACAACGTCCGCATCACTGCAGATGCTGCTCCAATCCGTCTGTCGATCTCTCGCTCCATTTTCCCCTCACTCGTGAACAAGACCCCAAGATACTTAAACTCCTCCACTTGGGGCAGGAGCCTGTCCCCAACCCGGAGAGGACAATCCACCTTTTTCCGGCTGAGGACCATGGACTCGGACTTGGAGGTGCTGATTCTCATCCCAGCCGCTTCACACTCAGCGGCAAACCGTCCCAGCAAGAGCTGTAGGTCATTGCTGGATGAAGCCAACAGGACAACATCATCTGCAAACAACAGAGATGAGATCCTGTGGTCACCAAGCATGACACCCTCCATTCCCTGGCTGCGCCTAGAAATCCTGTCCATAAAAATTATGAACAGGACCGGTGACAAAGGGCAGCCCTGGCGGAGTCCAACTCTCACTGGGAATGACTCCGACCGAGTGTTGGCAATACGAACTAAACTCTCACAATGGTCGTACAGAGACCGAATAGCTCGTAACAACAAGCCCGATACCCCATACTCCCGAAGCACCCCCCACAAAAATCCACGAGGGACGCGGTCAAATGCCTTCTCCAAGTCCACAAAACACATGTAAACTGGTTGGGCAAACTCCCACGAACCCTCAAGAATTCTCGAGAGGGTAAAGAGCTGGTCCGATGTGCCACGGCCAGGACGAAAACCACATTGCTCCTCCTGAATCCGAGGTTCGACCAACGGCCGGACTCTCCTCTCCAGTACCTTGGCATAGACCTTCCCAGGGAGGCTGAGGAGTGTGATCCCTCTAAAGTTGGAGCACACCCTCCGGTCCCCTTTTTTGAAGAGAGGAACCACCACCCCGGTTTGCCATGCCAAAGGCACTGCCCCCGACCTCCACGCAATGTTGCAGAGGCGTGTCAACCATGACAACCCAACAACATCCAGGGCCTTGAGGTACTCGGGGCGAATCTCGTCCACCCCTGGGGCCCGGCCACCAAGGAGATTTTTAACCACCTTGGCGACCTCAGCCCCTGTGATAGGCGAGTCATCCCCCTTGTCCCCAAACCCTGCTTCCTCTGTGGAAGGCGTATCAGTGGGATTGAGGAGATCCTCGAAGTATTCCTTCCACCGCCCGACGATATCCCCAGTTGAAGTCAACAGTGTCCCATCCGCACCATACACAGTGTGGACGGGGAGCTGCTTTCCCCTCCTGAGCCGCCGAACAGTTTGCCAGAATCTCTTTGAAGCCGACCGAAAGTCTTGTTCCATGGCCTCACCGAACTCCTCCCATACCCGGGTTTTTGCTTCAGCAACCACCCGAGCTGCACTCCGCTTGGCCTGCCGGTACACCTCAGCTGCTTCGGGAGTCCCACAAGCCAACCAAGCTTGATAGGACTCCTTCTTCAGCTTAATGGCCCCCCTCACCACTGGTGTCCACCACTTGGTTCGGGGGTTGCCACCACGAGATGCACCGACCACCTTGCGGCCGCAGCTCTGGGCCGCCGCTTCAACAACAGAGGTGGAGAACATGGCCCATTCAGACTCCATGTCTCCAGACTCCCTCGGAATGTGGTTGAAGTTCTTCCGGAGGTGGGAGTTGAAGACCTCCCGGACAGGGGCCTCAGCCAGACGCTCCCAGCACACCCTCACTATACGTTTGGGTCTACCAGGTCTGAATGGCTTCCTCCCCTGCCATCGGATCCAACTCACCACCAGGTGGTGATCAGTTGACAGCTCTGCACCTCTCTTTACTCGGGTGTCCAAGACATACGGTCGCAGGTCTGATGATACGATAACAAAATCGATCATCGACCTGCGGCCTAGGGTGTCCTGGTGCCAGGTGCACATATGGACACCCTTATGCTTGAACATGGTGTTCATTATGGACAGACTGTGGTTAGCACAGAAGTCCAATAACTGAACACCACTCGGGTTTAGATCGGGCAGGCCGTTCCTCCCAATCACCCCCCTCCAGGTTTCACTGTCGTTGCCCACGTGCGCATTGAAGTCCCCCAGTAGGACAATGGAGTCTCCAGGAGGAGCACCCTCCAGCACCCCAGTCACAGACTCCAAAAAGGGTGGGTACTCTGAAACATCATTTGGTGCATAGGCACAAATGATGGTCAGGACCCGTTTCCCAACCCGAAGGCGCAGGGAAGCAACCCTTTCGTCCACCGGGGAAAACTCCAATATAGAGGCAGCAAGGTGGGGCGATACAAGAATACCTACCCCTGCTCGTCGCCTCTCGCCCGGGGCAACTCCAGAAAAGGCCAAGCTCCAGCCCCTCTCCAGGAGACTGGTTCCGGAACCGGAGCTGTGTGTTGAGGTGAGGCCGACTATATCTAGCCGGTATCGCTCAATCTCGTACACCAGCTCAGGCTCCTTCCCCACCAGAGAGGTGACATTCCACGTACCAAAAGCCAGTTTAGAAAGCTTGGGATCAGTCCGCCAAGGTCTCCGCCTTTGACTGCCACCTAATCCACATAGCACCGGACTTCCATGATCCCTCCTGCAGGTGGTGAACCTACTGGAGGGCGGACCCATGTAACTCCTTCGGGCTGAGCCCGGCCGGGTCCCATGGGTGGAAACCCGGCCACCAGACGCTAGCCTTCGAGCCCCTCCCCCAGGCCTGGCTCCAGGGTGGGGCCCCGGTAACCCCATACCGGGTGGGGTACACTGAATCCTTGATATACAATTCATGAGAGTCTGTTGGATCATTCTTAGTCTGGCCCTTCACCCAGGACCAGTTTGTCCCGGGAGACCCCACCAGAGGCAAATTGCCCCGGACAACACAGCTCCTGGGATCACTGGGGCACGCAAACCCCCCCACCACGATAAGGTGACGATCCATGAGGGGGAATATATAGAATATATAGATATATAAATATAAACACACCCAGTGCGGAGCATTGTAGCTAGATGGAATAAATATGTAAATATACTGTATAAACATACACAGTGCAGAGCATTGTTGCTAGATGGGATGAAACAGCATAACCGTCTACTTAGTTATCCTACATGGTATGATTATGTGCCCATACATATTCTCACCCTCCATAGTGACCGGTATTTTCCTAGTTGTATGCCGGAGGGGACCATTGTGTAAGTCTATTGCATCTTTTGCATTCAAAAAACTATTAGTTTGTTACGTCTTTTTGCTATCTCTGTGAGCAGCCCTGCTTAGGTTGTACAGTCTGACAGCCGTTGGTAGGAAGGACCTGCGAAACCTCTCGGTTGTGCACCTGGGATGATGTAGTCTGCTGCTAAATGAGCTCCTCAGTGCATTCAGTATGTCCTGCATAGGGTGAAACTCGGACTCCAGCAGAGATGACAGTTTAGCCACCGTCCTTCTCTCTCCTATCTCCTCCACCGGATCAAGGCGCTGCCCCAGGACAGAGCTAGCTTTCTTGATCAGTTTGTTCAGTCTCTTCCTATCGGCTGCAGTAATGCCACTGCCCCAGCAGACCACTCCAAAAGTGATGGCTGATGCCACCACCGTGTCATAGAATGTCTTCAGCAGCACCCCTTGTACACCAAAAGACCTGAGTCTCCTAAGCAGGAACAGCCTGCGCTGTCCCTTCTTGTAGAGTGCGTCAGTATTGTGTGACCAGTCTAGTTTATTGTTCAGATGAACACCCAGGTACTTATAGGATGTCACCATCTCGATGTCTGTTACCTGTATATTTACTGGTGCTGTGAGGGGCTGCCCATGCCTGCGGCAGTCCACCACCAGCTCCTTAGTTTTCCTCGCGTTGATCTGGAGGCAGTTCCGATGGCACCAGTCCACGAAGTCCTGGATAAGCCCTCTCTACTCAGCTTCATCTCCAGTGGAGATGAGGCCAACGATCGCAGAGTCATCAGAGAACTTCTGTAGATGGCAGTGTGTTGTGTTGTGTGAGGAGTCCGCAGTATAAAGAGTGAACAGGAAGGGAGCCAACACCGTTCCCTGGGGGGCCCCCGTGCTACCGATGATCGTGTCGGACACACAGTCCCGGGTTCTCACAAACTGAGGCCGGTTCGTGAGGTAGTCCAGGATCCATGGTGACAGGTGCTGGTCCACCCCTGTGCGCAGCAGCTTGTCCTTCAGGATCATCGGTTGGATGGTGTTGAAAGCACTGGAGAAGTCAAAGAACATGATCCTCACCATATTCCCGGGCTTCTCCAGGTGGGACAGAGAATGGTGAAGGAGGAAGATCACCGCATCCTCCACCCCAATGCCATGCTGGTAGGCGAACTGGAGTGAATCCATCGCTGGTTCCACCAGGGGGCGGAGGTGAGCAAGGAGCAGTCTCTCCAGGGTCTTCATCAAGTGGGACGTCAAGGCCACCGGTCTGTAGCTGTTCAGGTCTTTGGGGTGGGAAGTTTTTGGTACAGGTACCACACAAGATGTTTTCCACAGCTGTGGTACCCTCCCCAGCTTCAGGCTCAGGTTGAAGATGTACGTCACAATCCCACACAGCTGGTCTGCACAGGACTTGAGGAGCTTTGTGCTGATGCCATCTGGTCCCGACGCCTTCCTCGCCTTGATCTTCCTCAGCTCCGTCCTCACCTGGGTCCTGGTCAGGGTCAGGATGGGGGGCTGTGTGTTGGGAGTGGGGGGGTGTTGGTGGAGTGGGGAGTGGGCAGCAGGACTTGATTTCTTTAGAGGCAGCAGTGGTTGTTGTGCAGTCAGGGGGGAGGGCGGTTGGTCAAACCTATTGAAAAACAGATTCAGGTTGTTCGCCCACTCCCTGCCCCCCGTGGCCAGGGGGGAGGTATTCTGGAGCCCAGAGATGGTTTTGAGGTTTCTCCAGACCCCGCTGATGTCGCTCTGTTGCAGCTTGTCCTCCATCTTCTTCCTGAAGCTGTCCTTGCCTTCTCTGATCTTTCTCCTCAGCTCCCTCTGTACGGACTTCAACATCTCCCTGTTCCCGGACCTGAAGATCCTCTTCTTCTCTCTCAGAAGTGTTTTTATCTCAGGGTGTATCCAGGGTTTATTGTTTGAGCAACACCGTATGGTCTTGGTGGGAACGGATTTGTCCACACAGAAGCTGAGGTAGTCTGTGAAGGTGTGAGTGAGGCCATCGATGTCCTCACCATGTGGATCGCAGAGCTGCTTCCAGGCGGTGGTTTCAAAGCAGCCCTTTAGAGTGTCCATTGCCTCCTCAGACCATAACTCCACTGTGCGCATGGCCTGAGGTTGTCTGTGCACTCGGGGTTTGTACACCAGCCGGAGATGAACCAAGTTGTGATCCGATCTCCCGAGTGGGGGGAGTTGTGATGAGGTGTACGCCTCCTTAGTGTTTGCGTAGAATAAGTCCAGTGTTTTATTGTCTCTAGTGTGGCATGTGACATACTGGGTGAACGTGGGTAGAATGGGAGATAGTGAAACATGGTTGAAATCGCCTGAGATGAGGAGAAGAGCATCTGGGTGTTCTGTCTGCATATACAAATAATAAAAAGTTTTAGCACCCCTAATGATGGCGACGGTTGACTACTCACCATGAAATTTCGGACAGTTGTATCTTGGACAAACTTTGTCTGATTCTCATTAAATTTTCGACAATGGATAATAGTCCCACCCTGAACACTGTTATATACGATAACAAAAGTTTTAGCGTCTCCTAGTGGTAACAACATTGGATCCTTGTAAATTGGACAAACCTTGTATGATTTGCACCAAATTTTATACGATCAATATCCTCCCTTCCCCAAACTCGTCTATATACAAATAATAAACAAAAGTTTTAGCGCCTCCTAATGATTAAAGGAAGAATTACTGACGACTGTTTTCTTTATTTTTCTCTCACCAGCTTAACAAAATTACGTCAAGGAATTACTTGGGCTCATTGATAGTACATGTACACAGTACAGAACTGTTTCCATGGCAACTGGTGTTCTTCAATGGCTTTCTCGCCATACAAAACATGACAGTTACAGCTCAGACAATCCTCGTCTGATTTTGGCCAAACTTTGCACAAATCATACCGATCCCACTCTGAACATGTCTTCATATCAATATTCAAAAAAACTGTAACACCTGCACCTACTGCTGACATGAGGTACTGCACAAAATTGTTTCAAATTTTGCTCAAACACCAGTACTCACAATGACATGAAATTTTTAGTGGTTTCTCAGAGTGCATTGGACTACCCTCAGTGGACATCACTTTTGTCCTGTGATAAGCACAGTTGCCATGGAAACCCACTCCTTGCCTTTCAATAATGGACACTTGTACATTGGGCAAACTTGGTACAATTTGCACTAAATTTTCTACGATCGATATTAGTCCTGCACCAAAGGTGTCTACATAAAAATAACAAACAAAAGTTTTAGCACCCCTGTTGTTAAAAGGAAGAATTGCTGAAAACTTTTTCCTTTCTTTTTCTCTCACCAGCAGAAATAAAATAAAATTAAAAAAAACATGAAGGAATGACTAGGGCTCATTGACAGTACATGTACATAGTACAGAACTGTTTCCATGGCGACCGGCATGCTTCAATGGATTTCTCTCCATACCAAACATGACAGTTACAGCTCTGACAATTCTCGCCTGATTTGGAAAAAACTTTGCACAAATCATACTGATCCCACTCCAAACATGTCTGTATATCAATATTCACAAAACTGTAGTAGTAGTAGATTAGTTTATTTGACAGGGACAGTGCAATAAACATAGACAATTAATCAAAGACAATCAATCTGATGTGTTGCACATAGAGTGTATAGCTATTAGCTAATTTGCAACTCTTGTCCCTGGATGGGCTTTAGAAAAAAGAATCAAGATAAAAAATATACACAATAACAACATACATCAGTGCAGAAAAATTATAAATACACAATTATAAATATTATAAATATTATAAATACACAAATATAACAGCCTGACTCACATTTAACATAAATATTATAAATATTATAAATACACAAATATAACAGCCTGACTCACATTTAACACATATAACATAACTCACATTTGCCTATTTCAGGCCTTCCTCCCTCCGTCACTCACTATAAACAAACACATTTATTCCTTCCCTTCATTCACTCTCACTTTGCAGACAAATAATTCATACATGAGTACATTCTTGTTTATTTTTCAGCCAGTTTTTAACATTTTTAGTGAATGTTTTAAAGTCCGTTATTATTTTAATTTCATTTGGCATTGTGTTCCAGATGTGACTGCCCTTTATAGAGAAAGCTGTTTGTCCAAATGTGGTTCTGCGGTGGAATATTTTACAGTTATTGTTAACAGAACTCCTGGTGGCTCTGCTGCTGTCCTGTCTTTGGACGAAACCAGCAAGTGGCTCGGGTGCTGATTTATGGAAACATTTGAACGTTAATTTCAGAAGACAGAGGTCAATGAAGCTCTCAAAACTCAATAGGTTGTATTTTTTTAAAACATTACAGTGATGCCACCTAATGGGCTTTTTGTCCAAGATTTTTAGGGTTTGATTATATAATGAACCTATATGTCTTATTGTGGAAGGGGCTGCTTGAGCCCAGACTGTCAAACAGTATGATATATGAGAAAAAACCATAGAATGCATATACAGTGCAGCTGCTTCGTAAGGTATGTAATATCTAATTAATTTAAAGCAGTTCAGATTTTTTTTTACTGTTTTTGAAATTTTCTTTATATGAAGATTAAATTTGAGTTGAGGATCTAGTACAATGCCAAGGTATTTGAATTCTGTAGCTAAACTGATGTCATGATCATGTATATTAACTTTAAAATGTTGCAGGTTACATTTTTTGATTGAAAAGCACATTGAGACTGTTTTCTGAAGGTTCAGCAATAGATGGTTCTTGAGGAGCCACTCTTGGACATCAACCATACTTGTAGACAGTACATCTGCAGCCTGTGCTGGAGTCTTGGCAGCTGTGTAAATAACTGCATCATCTGCATAAAGTTGGCATGTTGCAGCTGAGCAGTGTAACGGCAAGTCATTAATAAAAATGCTGAAAAGTAAAGGACCAAGAATGGACCCTTGTGGGATACCCATGCGGTTGTTTAAAAATGAGGATTTATCCTGGTGAACTTTTACACACTGTTCTCTATTCTGGAGATAAGATGCAAACCATTCTAATGTATTTGGGGAGAAGTTAAAAGATACCATTTTGGATAAAAGCAAACTGTGGTTTACAGTATCGAAAGCCTTTTTGAGATCTAGAAAAACAGCTCCTACCACATTACCCCTGTCCAAGGACTGTTTGACGTTTTCAATAAGGCAACAATTTGCTGTTTCTGTTGAGTATCCTGGTCTAAAACCAAATTGATGTGGATGAAGAAGTTGACTGTCTTGTAAGTAGTCTATCAGCTGTGTAGCTACAACTTTTTCAAGAACCTTAGATAGGACTGGTAAAATAGAGATTGGGCGGTAATTGCATATATCGTCTTTACTGCCTGATTTATGAACTGGTATGACGACAGCTTTTTTCCAGCCAGATGGAAATGTACTAGACCTAATGGAGAGATTAATGAGATGAGTCAGTGGTTTGATTAATATTTTGCTGTGCATTTTGAGAAAGGAGGTGCTCATATTGTAGATATCATTAGTTTTTGAGTTTGACAGTGTTTTAACAATACCAGCAATTAACTTCTCATTTACCTCATCGATGTGAAAAGTATCTGTTGGAAGTATGGAATTTGTGTTGTTGAGCACATTTGGCAGCACAAAAATTTTTGTTAAGTCTTCCACAGAGCCCACAAAGTGTGAATTAAATTCATTTGCCAAAGTAGCCTTGTCACTGACGGTCTTGCCATTGATTCTAAGTTCCTTTACCCCCTTCTGATCGTTTTTTTTATTAGTTAGGTTATTTAAATGCCTCCATAGGGAACTGTTGTTACCCTTTGCATGATCTATCAGTTTATTGTAATAAGATATTTTTGATTTTCGCAGCTCATGTACCACTTTATTTCTTAAACTTTTGTACACAAGGTGATCATTTTGTAGTTTGGAGGTTAGTGATGTTTTCAGTGCATAGTCTCGCCTCTTCATAAGTTTTCTTATTTCATTATTTAACCATGGTAGGCTAATCTTCTGTTGTCTACTTTTAATTTGCTTTGAAAATTTTTCTATAGACTTTGTGATTGTTGCAGTTATAAAATTACAACAATCATCTACTTCACATGTTGACATGAGCTGCTCCCAATTTTGATTCTCTAAGTAATGTTCAAACTCCTCATTTTTTGATTTGGGGATAATAAAATTTGATTTGTCAATATCGACTCCCCCAAAATACTGTAGTCGCTTTTTAGTAAGTTTCCTGACAGCAAGAACCATGTTATGATCTGAGAGACCAGTTACAAGATTATAGGTTCTGGTTATTCGTTCTGGTTTATTAGTAAATACCATGTCAATAAGTGTTCTGGATTGTTTGGTTATCCTGGTGGGTCCTTTGATGATTTGCTGGTAATTAAATTTAGTCATGAGGCTTTTCAGTTTTTGTTTGTCTTTTTTATCAGACCAGTTGATATTAAAGTCACCATGAATTATTGTTTCTCTGTTCTTCTCAAGTTGTTTAACCAGATCACTTAATTCATTATAAAAGGAAGAGTTGTGTGACGGTGGGTTGTACACTACTGCAATGTTGAAATTCATTACCGGAGAGAGACATACATTAACAGCTAAACATTCAAGTGAAGTATTCAAATCAACCAGTTGACATTTATATTTCTCTTGGATGTAAATTAAAACACCTCCTCCCCTCCCTACCTGCCTGTCTTTTCTAAAACACTGGTAGCCCACAATATCGATCATATTAGTGTCTATGTTACTGTGTAGCCAGCTTTCTGAGAGACAAAGGTAGTCCAGATTTGTCACACCCACACCTACTGCTGACATGAGGTACTGCACAAAATTGTTTCAAATTTTGCACAAAGACCAGTAGTCACAATGACATGACCTTTTCAGTGGTTCCTCAGAGTGCATTGGACTACCCTCGGTGGAAGTCACTTTTGTCCTGCGATAACCACAGTTGCCATGGAAACCCACTCCTTGCCTTTCAATAATGGACATTTATACATGGGCCAAACTTGGTACAATTTTCACTAAATTTTCTACGATATTAGTCCTGCACCAAACATGTCTACATAAAAATAACAAAAGTTTTATCGCCCCTATTGTTAAAAGGAAGAATTGCTGAAAATTTTTTTCTCTCTTTTTCTGTCACCAGCAGAAAAAAAAATACATGAAGGAATGACTAGGCCTCATTGACAGTACATGTACATAGTACAGAAGTGTTTCCATGGTGACCGGTGTGCTTCAATGGCTTTCTCACCATACAAAACATGACAGTTACAGCTCAGACAATTCTCGCCTAATTTGGAAAAATCTTTGCACAAATAATACTGATCCCACTCTGAACATGTCTGTATATCAATATTCATAAAACTATCACACCCACACCTACTGCTGACATGATGTACTGTACAAAATTGTATCACATTTTGCACAAAGACCAGTAGTCAAAATGAAATGACATTTTCAGTTGTTTCTCAGAGTGCATTGGACTACCCTCAGTTGAAGTCACTTTTGTACTGCGATAACCACAGTTGCCATGAAAACCCACTCCTTGCCATTCAATATGTTTTATACTTTTGAGTGTTGGGGAAGTCCAAGAGTCACCAAATGTGGAACGTAAGTCAAGATGGCTCTCTTCTGTAGTTCTGCGGTGTCTGCAATGTGCACCTAAAATGTAAGTGTTCCCATGGCCACATGTCCGAGTTTACCTGATCACAATATGTTGCACAGTTGTAATTTGGACAGACTGTGTCAGACTGTCACCGGAATTGCTATGATGGAGATTAAAATCCCACTCCGCACATTTGGCCCCACCGACAAAAAATGAGGGGTGGGGGTGCACATATTTTTCCACTTGATCAAATTTTTTGCTGGAATTGCTATGATGGAGATTAGTCCCACTACGCGCGCTCCTACATAAAAATATTTGACAAAAGGGATAGTGCCACTTACTGCTCACCGGAACATCTGCGCCATTATTATTCATGCAGCCCTTGCAGTGATGACAGCACATTTTCCGAGCCAGCAAGGGACGACGGGCGCCGGGTTCCGCGGGCGCGTGGGGGGGTCGAATCCCCGTTTACACCTGCTTGCAGGTTTATTATTATTATTATTATTATTATTATTATTATTATTATTATTATTATTATTATTATTCCGCCTAAATGATGGCATTTTTCACCTTCTGAACGTTAACCAAAACGCAATTTTTTTTGGCAAATCCCTCAGACCCTGAAAAAAATTTGATAAACTGGAAAAGGTATGTTCCCTCCACCCCTCATTTTTGTGGGTGGGGCCAAATGTACACAAATTTTCAAGGTCTATGGAAACTGGAGACCATAAACTTTGCCGTAGAGACATAAAATTTGGGTGAGGTGTGCATCACCTCAAGATATGCAAAAAACATCAATGTGGCCCATAGCCACCGCCAACAGGAAGGCCACCATCTTGCCTCAAAGTTGCCCCACCTCCAATTCGGAAAAAAGTCACACCTCGCATTTGAATGCACTAGTCCTAGGGACCTGTGTAGGAGTCAAGAATTGAGGAGACCGGATGATTTTTCCAGTAACTGCTTTAATTCCCCATTCATCCTACGTCCTCTCTCAATCGGAGCGAAAAGAGGAAGGACGCAGTCACACACATACATTTATACATTCATCTTCTAACAACACACAAAAGTCACAATACTCAGCTACATCCTTTCATCTCTAATAGAACACCCAGAGTCCTTCTGTTCTCCTTTCCGACCCCCAAAGGTCAGGCCGGGTAATCTTCTCATCTCTCCTGAGTCCCCAGGGGGTGCAAACATGTCTTCCTCTTGAGGTGTGAAGTCAATACACATGGCTAGCTCAAAGTCTCTCTTGGTTGAATTCAGCCAGCCACATGTGAGTTACATAGGTTATAACTATGGGCTCCACACCTGCTCCGATTGAGCTCATTTTTACATGGCGGCATCTATAGGCATTGACCATTAAAAATTGTATAAATTAAGTCAAAATCTCAAAAGGTGTGGCCTGGGCGCCATGGCCAAGTTTGACTCCTCCCCTTACAAATTCAACCAGCTGTAAATAGGGCAAAACCTGTCCGATGTGCACCAAACTTTCCATGATGGAAAATAGTCCCGCCCCAAACGCAACTACATCAAAATACCTGACAACAGATATAGCGCTACATAGTGGTTAACGAAAGAATTGCTGAAAACTGTTTTATTTATTACTCACGCGCCACTGGCCAGAATGACATGAAATTTTCTGAGATTCATCAGACCACAGCCATGATCATAACTGAACATTAAGTTTAGCATGGCATGAAAGGTGTTACCATGGACACACCCTCCTCGCCATTCAATCCATGAGCTTATGGGGAGGGGTGGGAATGTCCTGAAGTCATGAAATTTGGAACATAGGTTCAGGTGACTGTCATATATAGTCCTATGTGGGTGGACAACACATAACTGACAAGGAAGTGTTGCCAAGGTGCCATGGTGAAGTTTGACTCCTCCCCTTACAAAATCAAGCAGCTGTAACTCGGGCAAAACCTGTCCGATGTGCACCAAACTTTCCATGATGGAAAATAGTCCCGCGCAGAACTCGTCAATTTCAAAATACCTGACACAATACATAGTGCCACATAGTGGTTAACGCAAGTATATGATATAGAACAGTGTTACCAGCAGAGGTTAATGCTTAGTCATGTTTCATCATAAATTGAACAAAACATTATTCATGCAGCCCTTGCAGTGATGACGGCACATTTTCAAAGCCAGCAAGGGACGACGGGCTTCTGGCTCCGCGGCCGCACGGGGGGCGAAAGTCCATTTATACCTGCTTGCAGGTTTAATTAGGGCCTGAGCCACTGACAACGTCAGTTGGCGAAAGCCCTATTGTATCTGGTTGCGTTTATTTATTTTTTTTCGTTATTAGGGCCTGAGCCACTGACAACGTCAGTCGGCGAAAGCCCTATTGTATCCGCTTGCGTTTATTTATTCTTTATTTTTTTTCTCTATTATTCTGCCTAAATGATCGCATTTTTCACCCTCTGAACGTTAACCAAAACGCGATTTTTTTTGGCAAACCCCTCTGACCGGGCAAAAAATTCGATAAACTGGAAAAGATATGTGCCCCCCCCACCCCTCATTTTTGTGGGTGGGGCCAAACGTACAAGGTCTATGGAGACTGGAGACCATAAACTTTACCGTAGAGACATAAAATTTGGGTGAGGTGTGAATCACATCAAGACATGCAAAAAACATCATTGTGGCCCATACCCACCACCAACAGGAAGGCCGCCATCTTGCCTCAAAGTCGCCCCACCTCCAATTCGGAAAAAAGTCACACCTCGCATTTTAACGCACTTGTCCTAGGGACCAGATCCAATTGAGCTCATTTTTACATGGGGGCATCTACAGGCATTGCCCATTAAAAGTTATATAAATTAAGTCAAAATCTCAAAAGGCGTGGCCAGGGTGCCATGGCGAAGTTTGACTCCTCCCCTTACAAATTCAACCACCTGTAACTCGCCTAAAACTTGTCCGATGTCCACAAAACTTTACATGAAGGAAAATAGTGACACCCCGGACGCAATGACCTTAAAACACCTGACAACCGATATAGCGCCACATAGTGGTTAACGAAAGAATTGCTGAAAACTGTTTTATTTATTACTCACAAGTGGCTGGGCAGAATGATGTGAAATTTTCTGAGATTCATCAGAACACAGCCATGATCATAACTCAACATCAACATTAGTATGACATCAAACGTGTTAACATGGACACGCCCTTCTCGCCATTCAATGCGTGACCTTCTGGGGAGGGGTGGGAACGTCTTGGAGTCATGAAATTTGGAACATAGGTTTAGGTTACTGTCACATATAGTACAATATGGGTGGACAACACATAACTGACAAGGAAGTTTTGCCACGGCGCCATGGCGAAGTTTGACTCCTCCCCTTACAAATTCAACCACCTGTAAGTCGGCCAAAACTGGTCCCATGTCCACATAACTTTCCATGAAGGAAAATAGTCCCACCCCGAACGCAATGACCTCAAAATACCTGACAACCGATGTAGCGCCACATAGTGGTTAACGAAAGAATTGCTGAAAACTGTTTCATTTATTACTCACAAGCGGCTGGGCAGAATGATGTGAAATTTTCTGAGATTCATCAGAACACAGCCATGATAATAACTGAACATCAACAATAGTATAACATCAAACGTGTTAACATGGACACGCCCTCCTCGCCATTCAATAAATGAGCATATGGGGAGGGGTGGGAAGGTCTTGGAGGTCTAAATTTTTCAACATATGTTGAGGTCACTGTCATATGTAGTCCAATATCAGTGGACAACACATAACTTACAGGGAAGTGTTGCCATGGCAACATTGCAACGGTTGACTACTCGCCATTAAATTTCAGAAAGTTGTATCTTGGACAAACTTTTTCTGATTTACATCAAATTTTCGACAATCGATAAGAGTCCCACCCTGAACACTCCTCTATAAAATAACAAAAGTTTTAGCGCCGCCTAGTGGTAACAACATTAGACCCTTGTAAAATGGACAAACTTTGTACAATTTGCAACAAATTTTATACGATCAATATTCTCCTTTCCACAAACTCGTCTATATACAAATAATAAACAAAACTCATAGCGCCCCCTAATGATTAAAGGAAAAATTACTGACAACTGTTTTTTTTTTAAATTTTCTCTCACCAGCTTAACAAAATTACATGAAGGAATGACTTGGGCTCATTGATAGTACATGCACATAGTACAGAACTGATTCCATGGCAACTGCCGTTCTTCAGTGGCTTTCTCACCAAACAAAACATGACAGTTACAGCTCACACAATTCTCGCCTGATTTGGAAAAATCTTTGCACAAATCATACTGATCCCACTCTGAACGTGTCTGTATATCAATATTCACAAAACTGTCACAACCACACCTACTGCTGACATGAGGTACTGCACAAAATTGTTTCTAATTTTGCACAAAGACCAGTAGTCACGATGACATGACCTTTTCAGTGGTTCCTCAGAGTGCATTGGACTACCTTTGGTGGAAGTCACTTTCTTCCTGCGATAAGCACAGTTGCCATGGAAACCCACTCATTGCATTTCAGTAACGGACATTTATACATGGGGCAAACTTGCAACAATTTGCACTAAATTTTTGACGATTGATATTAGTCCTGCACCAAACATGTTTGTATAAAAATAACAAACAAAAGTTTTAGCGCCCCTACTTTTTAAAAGGAAGAATTGCTGAAAATTTTTTTCTCTCTTTTTCTCTCACTAGCAGAAAAAAAAAATACATGAAGGAATCACTAGGGCTGATTGACAGTACATGTAGATAGTACAGAACTGTTTCCATGCCGACCAGCGTGCTTCAACACACACAGTGCGGAGCATTGTAGCTAGATAGAATAATATGTAGATATATAAACACCCAGTGCGGAGCATTGTAGCTAGATGGAATAAATATGTACATATATAATCACACACACAGTGCAGAGCATTGTTGCTAGATGGGATGAAACAGCACAACCGTCTACTTAGTTATCCTATATGGTATGATTATGTACCCATACATATTCTCACCCTCCATAGCGACTGGTATTTTCCTAATTGTACGCCGGAGGGGACCATTGTATAAGTCTTTTGCATTCAAAACTATAAGGTTGTCACGTCTTTAGGCTATCTCTAAGAGCAGCCCTGCTTAGGTTGTACAGTCTGACAGTCATTGGGAGGAAGGACCTGCGAAACCTCTCGGTTGTGCACCTAGGATGATGTAGTCTGCTGCTAAATGAGCTCCTCCGAGCATTCACTATGTCCTGCATAGAGTGGAACTCGGACTCCAGCAGAGATGACAGATTAGCCACCGTCCTTCTCTCTCCTATCTCCTCCACTGGGTCAACGCGCTGCACCAGGACAGAGCTAGCTTTCTTGATCAGTTTGTTCAGTATCTTCCTATCGGCTGCCGTAATGCCACTGCCCCAGCAGACCACTCGAAAAGTGATGGCTGATGTCACCACCGTGTCATAGAATTTCTTCAGCAGCGCCCCTTGTACACCAAAAGACCTGAGTCTCCTCAGTAGGAACAGCCTGCGCTGTCCCTTCTTGTAGAGTGCGTCAGTATAGTGTGACCAGTCTAGTTTATTGTTCAGATGAACACCCAGGTACTTATAGGATGTCACCATCTCGATGTTTGTTCCCTGTATATTTACTGGTGCTGTGAGGGGTTGTCCTTGCCTGCGGCAGTCCACCACCAACTCCTTAGTTTTCCTCGCGTTGATCTGGAGGCAGTTCCGATGGCACCAGTCCACGAAGTTCTGGAAAAGCCCTCTGTACTCAGCTTCATCTCCATTGGAGATGAGGCCAACGATCGCAGAGTCATCAGAGAACTTCTGTAGATGGCATTGTGTTGTGTTGTGTGAGAAGTCTGCAGTATAAAGGGTGAACAGGAAGGGAGCCAAAACCGTTCCCTGGGGGGCCCCCATGCTACCGATTATCGTGTCGGACACACAGTCCCGGACACACATATTATTTGTTATTATTCTGCCTAAATGATCGCATTTTTCACCCTCTGAACGTTAACCAAAACGCGATTTTTTTTGGCAAACCCCTCTGACCGGGCAAAAAATTCGATAAACTGGAAAAAATATGTGCCCCCCCACCCCTCATTTCCCAGGGTTAGCTATTCCACTACTTGGCTTGCCAGCCATACAAGACCTCAGCTTGCTTAGTCAAGTAGATGCCATTGCAACAGAGAATGCTTATGTGAAGCAATATCCCACAGTGTTTACTGGTTTAGGGAAGCTAGAGGGTGAATATAGGATTCAATTGAAAGAGAATGCCACTCCATTTGCCCTAGCGGTGCCACGCCGCTTGCCTCTGCCATTAAGAGGGAAAGTTCAAGAGGAGCTGAATAGGATGGAGGCAATGGGAGTTATTTCACCCATAGAAGATGCAATTGAGTGGTGCTCCGGAATGGTCGTAGTACCAAAGCCAAACGGAAAAATCCGTATATGTGTCGACCTCACCCACCTAAATGACAACGTGTGCAGAGAAAGACACATCCTCCCTGCAGTCGATGAGACGCTCGCTAAACTAGCTGGAGCTAGAATTTTTTCAAAGCTAGATGCCACTGCAGGTTTTTGCCAAATCCCTTTGCATAAAGAATCGGCACTAGTCCAAGTCCGCGCACTCCTACATAAAAAGATTTGACAAAAGGGATAGTGCCACTTACTGCTCACAGGAAGATCTGTGTCAAATGGATTACTTTATTGTTCATGCAGCCCATGCTGTGATGACAGCACATTTTCTGAGCCAGCGAGGGAGGACGGGCGCCGGGTTCCGCGGTCGCGCGGAGGGCGAAGGCCCATTTACACCTGCCTGCAGGTTTAATTAGGGCCTGAGCCACTGACAACGTCAGTCGGCGAAAGCCCTATTGTATCCGCTCATGTTTCTTTATTATTATTCTGCCTAAATGATCGCATTTTTCACCCTCTGAACGTTAACCAAAACGCGATTTTTTTTGGCAGACCCCTCTGACCGGGCAAAAAATTCGATAAACTGGAAAAAATATGTGCCCCCCCACCCCTCATTTTTGTGGGTGGGGTCAAACGTACAAGGTCTATGGAGACAGAAGACCATAAACTTTGCCGTAGACACATCAAATTTGGGTGAGGTGTGAATCACCTCAAGACATGCAAAAAACATCATTGGGGCCCATATCCACCGCCAACAGGAAGGCCGCCATCTTGCCTCAAAGTCGCCCCACCTCCAATTCGGGAAAAAAGCCACACCTCGCATTTGAACGAACTTGTCCTAGGGACCAGATCCAATTGAGCTCATTTTTGCATGGCGGCATCTATAGGCATTGGCCATTAAAAGTTATATAAATTAAGTCAAAATCTCAAAAGGCGTGGCCAGGGCGCCATGGCGAAGTTTGACTCCTCCCCTTACAAATTCAACCAGCTGTAACTCCCGCAAAACTTGTCCGATGTCCACAAAACTTTCCATCAAGGAAAATAGTGCCACCCCGGATACAATGACATCAAAATACCTGACAAAAGATATAGCGCCACATAGTGGCTAATGAAAGAATTGCTTAAAACTGTTTTATTTATTACTCACGCACGGCTGCCCAGAATGACGTGAAATTTTCAGAGATTCATCAGAACACAGACATGATCATAACTGAACATCAACGTTAGTATGACGTCATACATGTTACCATGGACACGCCCTTCTCGCCATTAAACCCATGAGCTTATGGGGCGGGGTGGGAAGGTCTTGGAGGTCTAAATTTTTCAACATATGTTGAGGTCACTGTCATATGCAGTCCAATATGGGTGCACAACACATAACTTACAGGGAAGTGTTGCCATGGCAACATGGCGACGGTTGACTACACGCCATGAAATTTCAGACAGTTGTATCTTGGACAACCTTTTTCTGATGTCCACAAAACTTCCCATCAAGGAAAATAGTGCCACCCCGGATACAATGACATCAAAATACCGGACAAAAGATATAGCGCCACATAGTGGCTAACGAAAGAATTGCATAAAACTGTTTTATTTATTACTCACGCACGGCTGGCCAGAATGACGTGAAATTTTCAGAGATTCATCAGAACACAGACATGATCATAACTGAACATCAACGTTAGTATGACATCATACATCTTACCATGGACACGCCCTTCTCACCATTAAACCCATGAGCTTATGGGGTGGGGTGGGAAGGTCTTGGAGGTCTAAATTTTTCAACATATGTTGAGGTCACTGTCATATGCAGTCCAATATGGGTGCACAACACATAACTTACAGGGAAGTGTTGCCATGGCAACATGGCGACGGTTGACTACACACCATGAAATTTCGGACAGTTGTATCTTGGACAACCTTTTTCTGATGTCCACAAAACTTCCCATCAAGGAAAATAGTGCCACCCCGGATACAATGACATCATAATACCGGACAAAAGATATAGCGCCACATAGTGGCTAACGAAAGAATTGCATAAAACTGTTTTATTTATTACTCACGCACGGCTGCCCAGAATGATGTCAAATTTTCAGAGATTCATCAGAACACAGACATGATCATAACTGAACATCAACGTTAGTATGACGTCATACATGTTACCATGGACACGCCCTTCTCGCCATTCAACCCATGAGCTTATGGGGCGGGTAGGAAAGGTCTTGGAGGTCTAAATTTTTCAACATATGTTGAGGTCACTGTCATATGCAGTCCAATATGGGTGGACAACACATAACTTACAGGGAAGTGTTGCCATGGCACATGGCGACGGTTGACTACACGCCATGAAATTTCAGACAGTTGTATCTTGGACAAACTTTTTCTGATGTCCACAAAACTTTCCATCAAGGAAAATAGTGCCACCCCGGACACAATGACATCAAAATACCGGACAAAAGATATAGTGCTACATAGTGGCTAACGAAAGAATTGCTGAAAACTGTTTTAGTTATTACTCTAAACTAAATATGTATTACTAAATATGTAAATATATATACACACACAGTGCAGAGCATTGTTGCTAGATGGAATAATATGTAGATATATAAACACCCAGTGCGGAACATTGTAGTTAGATGGAATAAATATGTAAATATATATACACACACAGCGCAGAGCATTGTTGCTAGATGGGATGAAACAGCACAACCGTCTACTTAGTTATCCTATATGGTATGATTATGTACCCATACATATTCTCACCCTCCATAGCGACCGGTATTTTCCTAATTGTATGCTGGAGGGGACCATTGTATGTCTTTTGCATTCAAAACTATTAGGTTGTCACGTCTTTAGCCTATCTCTAACAGCAGCCCTACTTACGTTGTACAGTCTGACAGCCGTTGGGAGGAAGGACCTGCAAAACCTCTCGGTTGTGCACCTAGGATGATGTAGTCTGCTGCTAAATGAACTCCACCGTGCGTTCAGTATGTCCTGCATAGGGTGGAACTCGGACTCCAGCAGAGATGACAGTTTAGCCACAGTCCTTCTCTCTCCTATCTCCTCCACTGGGACAACGCGCTACCCCAGGACAGAGCTAGCTTTCTTGATCTGTTTGTTCAGTCTCCTCCTATCGGCTGCCATAATGCCACTGCCCCAGCAGACCACCGTGTCATACAATGTCTTCAGCAGCGCCCCTTGTACACCAAAAGACCTGAGTCTCCTCAGTAGGAACAGCCTGCGCTGTCCCTTCTTGTACAGTGCGTCAGTATAGTGTGACCAGTCTAGTTTATTGTTCAGATGAACACCCAGGTACTTATAGGATGTCACCATCTCAATGTCTGTTCCCTGTATATTTACTGGTGATGTGATGTGTTGTCCTGAAATGAGAGTGGAGGAACTTCAGCAGAGGGACATGAGTGAAAGTTTGGAGACATTGTTTTTGGGCACAATGACTACGGCACCTCCACCTAATGCTGCGTGGAAGAAGTCGATTGGAGAAACTGGCCAGCAGGTAGGGTTCAAAGCGAGAGAGGACGGGCGGCGGGTTCCGCGGTCGCGCGGGGGGTGAAGGCCCGTTTACACCTGCCTGCAGGTTTAATTAGGGCCTGAGCCACTGACAACGTCAGTCGGCGAAAGCCCTATTGTATCCGCTCACGTTTCTTTATTATTATTATTCTGCCCAAATGATCGCATTTTTCACCCTCTGAACGTTAACCAAAACGCGATTTTTTTTGGCAGACCCCTCAGACCCGGCAAAAAATTCGATAAACTGGAAAACATATGTGCCCCCCCACCCCTCATTTTTGTGGGTGGGGCCAAACGTACAAGGTCAATGGAGACTGGAGACCATAAACTTTGCCGTAGACACATCAAATTTGGGTGAGGTGTGAATCACCTCAAGACATGCAAAAAACATCATTGTGGCCCATACCCACCGCCAACAGGAAGGCCGCCATCTTGCCTCAAAGTCGCCCCACCTCCAATTCGGAAAAAACTCACACCTCGCATTTTAACGCACTTGTCCTAGGGACCAGATCCAATTGAGCTCATTTTTACATGGGGGCATCTACAGGCATTGCCCATTAAAAGTTATATAATTTAAGTCAAAATCTCAAAAGGCGTGGCCAGGGCGCCATGGCGAAGTTTGACTCCTCCCCTTACAACTTGAACCACCTGTAACTCGCCCAAAACTTGTCCGATGTCCACAAAACTTTACATGAAGGAAAATAGTGCCACCCCGGACGCAATGACCTCAAAATAGCTGACAACCGATATAGCGTCACATAGTGGTTAATGAAAGAATTGCTGAAAACTGTTTTATTTATTACTCACAAGCGGCTGGGCAGAATGATGTGAAATTTTCTGAGATTCATCAGAATCCAGCCATGATCATAACTGAACATCAACGTTAGTATGACATCATACATGTTACCATAGAAACGCCCTTCTCGCCATTCAATCCATGAGCTTATGCGGAGGGGTGGGAAGGTCTTGGAGGTCTAAATTTTTCAACATATGTTGAGGTCACTGTCATATGTAGTCCAATATGGGTGGACAACACATAACTTACAGGGAAGTGTTGCCATGGCAACATGGCGACGGTTGACTACACGCCATGAAATTTCGGAAAGTTGTATCTTGGACAAACTTTTTCTGATTTCCACCAAATTTTCAAAAATGGATAATAATCCCACCCTGAACATTCCTATATAAAATAACAAAAGTTTTAGCGCCACCTAGTGGTAACAACATTAGACCCTTGTAAATTGGACATACTTTGCACGATTTGCAACAAATTTTATACGATCAATATTCTCCCTTCCCCGAACTCGTCTATATACAAATAATAAACAACACTCATAGCACCCCCTAATGATTAAAGGAAGAATTACTGATGGGCAAAACTTGTCCGATGTCCACAAAACTTTACATGAAGGAAAATAGTGCCACCCCGGACGCAATGACATCAAAATACCTGACAAAAGATATAGCGCCACATAGTGGATAACGAAAGAATTGCTGAAAACTGTTTTATTTATTACTCGTGCGCGGCTTGCCAGAATGACGTGAAATTTTCTGAGATTCATCAAAACACAGCGATGATTATAACTCAACATCAACGTTAGTATGACGTCATACGTGTTACCATGGACACGCCCTTCTCCCCATTCAACCCATGAGCTTATGGGGCGGGGTGGGAAGGTCTTGGAGGTCTAAATTTTTCAACATATGTTGAGGTCACTGTCATATGCAGTCCAATATGGGTGGACAACACATAACTTACAGGGAAGTGTTGCCATGACAACACTGAAAACTGTTTTATTTATTACTCACGCACGGCTGGCCAGAATGACGTGAAATTTTCAGAGTTTCATCAGAACACAGACATGATCATAACTGAACATCAACGTTAGTATGACGTCATACGTGTTACCATGGACACGCCCTTCTCCCCATTCAACCCATGAGCTTATGGGGCGGGGTGGGAAGGTCTTGGAGGTCTAAATTTTTCAACATATGTTGAGGTCACTTTCATATGCAGTCCAATATGGGTGGACAACACATAACTTACAGGGAAGTGTCGCCATGACAACATGGTGACGCTTGACTACACACCATTACATTTCGGAAAGTTGTATCTGGGACAATCTTTGTCTGATTTTCACTACATATTTGACAGTGGATATTAGTCCCACCCTGAACAGTCCCTACGCCACTGACAGTCTGCCCATGTGACAGACAATAGTTTAGGTTGTGAAATGTTTGGAAATCTGTCCACACTTAAAAGCATATGCTAGTTGTGCTTCTTTGCCATTTTTTCACATAAATTCTCACCTGTTATTAAATTGTGACTTCAGCACATTAGTTTGCTACAAACAAATTTACCACTCTTAACAACTTTTAATTTATTAGAAAAATGTTTCAAACATTATGTTCGCAAGCATGCCCACGTGACAAACACACAATGCATTCTGGGAAGTGAAGTCCGCATGTTACATCAACAGACTACAGCCCACTTTTTGATCATGGCGTAACATCTTCGGTATAATCGTCAAACCACAATTTGCAAGATTTTAGACTCCGTAAACCGCAATTTGCAAAACTTAAAAAAAGGTTTTAAACAATATTGATTCGCCCATTATGACGTAGTGTCCATAGAATTCACCAAGTGCATTCTGGGTACGCTCGGAACCGTTCGCGGACATCACGTAAAAGCTGGAGACATCGTCACAAAGCAGACATGGGGGAGTCTTGCTGTGTGGTAAACTGTAATAGTCGTTCTCACAACCGCCGTGGAGAAAAGATAAACCACGGAATAGGCTTTTTTCGTTTTCCAGCCTGGAAGAAGAACAGCACAGCTTACGTTTCGGATGTAACGAAGAGGCGACGCCTGGCCTGGATTGCAGCAGTCAGAAGACCCAACGTAACTTTCAAACACGCACCTGTATCGATGGTGGTGTGCTCAAAGCATTTTTATAAAGGTACGTTATGATTTATGGTGTACGTCTGTTGTTAAAACTTGCTTGTGTTGTGGTTAAGACTTGCTTGGTCATAGCTTTTAACCTACATCAGCAGTGCTAAGCTAAACAGAGCTAAGCTAAAGACACTCCGATATCAGAGTAGCTAGAAAAAGTTCCCACTCACACACCTGTGTGAGCGGGTTTAATTTGTTCTACTCCAAAGTATTTTCTTAATTTTTCCTTTGCTTTAACAGCAGACCAGCTTATGAAATGCTAGACTGTGATCCTGACTGGGCACCTTCTCTAAACCTTAGGCATGCAGAGCTTCCAGCTGCCACTCCTGACAGGTTTAACCGCTTATGCAGATGGACAAGATTATGACAAAAAGAATCAGCAGGGCATGCAAGTGATCCTCCCAGCACAGAACTCCAAGATCAGTGGCCACGTGACTGAGATGGATAATGTAGCTCCTTCAGGTCGTCTTTTTTTATTTCACCTATGTTTTTCTTTCTAAAATGTGTCTTGGGATTCCTTTTGATTACAAAATATATTAACTACAGTTGTTTATTGTCCTGATCAGCAACAGATAACACCACACCTCTGGCTGAGATGGAGGAGACGACATCTGATGAAGCAGCACAGATCTGTCAGGCTGATGATGCTCCAGAGGACAATGCACAAGAGCGACAGAACTACAGCAAGTGTCACTGTAGACTTAAAGAATTTTTACTCTTCCAAGAGGAGAACAGAAAGTTAAAGGGAGAGCTCTCCAGAAATACTCTGGATGACAATTTCCTCAAAGATAATCACTCAAAGGTGAAATACTACACTGGGCTTCCATCTTTCAGTTTAATGGCTCTGCTGATGCAATTTTTACCCAGCCTAACAAAGACAGAAAAAAAATCCCAATTTCAAATTCTCCTTTTAGCTAACATACATTTGCAGATTAATTTGCCTCTTGAACATATTGCACACCTTTTGGACATAAGCAGACAACATGTGCTATATAAATACACTTGTTTGCTTTGTAACAACATTTGGAATAAAGTACACAATGGCTTACAAACTCCAGCACTTTATTTCAAAGATGGAATAGTGTAACCATAACCATGACACAATACAAGTATATAAATTGACATGCAAGATCGACATGTATCATTGTTCTACCATGTTATAGCGCATAACTGTCTCATGATACAGCACTACTCTAATGCGCATGTCACAAAACCACGGCTGCTGTGGGCTTGGTGCTTCAGAGTCCCCCACATCCTAAATGGAAACACTGACTTTCAGTTTGGGTTATCACAGGCAACCATGTCATCCAGCTCTTCTGGCTGCCTGCAAGTCCACCACACTTCTGCTGTGTTCTGTGCCTGTCTTCTGGGATTGTGTGTGGGACCTGGCTGTAATGCAGTTAGACGTCGTCTTTTGGCCTTCTGGGTGGGTTTATCTGCTGCAGCTTTCCTCTTGTGTTGTGGGGTCAGAGTCAGTAAAGTGACGGGCAACAAGCTCAGGTAGGACAGCTTTAGAAAAAAAGTTCTGCGTAACTGGTAAAAGTGTTTGCTCCCACAGGTCAGAATCTGGTGTGACGCGTACAACAACACAACTTTTTGTGGTCCACACACCAAAATCACAGAAAGGTGAGCCTGTCACAAAGATTTGCGTTTGTACCTGCTGCGACCGGTATTTTCCTAATTGTATGCTGGAGGGGACCATTGTATGTCTTTTGCATTCAAAACTATTAGGTTGTCACGTCTTTAGGCTATCTCTAAGAGCAGCCCTACTTAGGATGTACAGTCTGACAGTTGTTGGGAGGAAGGACCTGCAAAACCTCTCGGTTGTGCACCTAGGATGATGTAGTCTGCTGCTAAATGAACTCCACCGTGCGTTCAGTATGTCCTGCATAGGGTGGAACTCGGACTCCAGCAGAGATGACAGTTTAGCCACCGTCCTTCTCTCTCCTATCTCCTCCACTGGCACAACGCGCTACCCCAGGACAGAGCTAGATTTCTTCATCTGTTTGTTCAGTCTCTTCCTATCGGCTGCCATAATGCCACTGCCCCAGCAGACCACCGTGTCATACAATGTCTTCAGCAGCGCCCCTTGTACACCAAAAGACATGAGTCTCCTCAGTAGGAACAGCCTGCGCTGTCCCTTCTTGTAGAGTGCGTCAGTATAGTGTGACCAGTCTAGTTCATTGTTCAGATGAACACCCAGGTACTTATAGGATGTCACCATCTCAATGTCTGTTCCCTGTATATTTACTGGTGATGTGAGGTGTTGTCCTGAAATGACAGTGGAGCAACTTCAGCAGACGGACATGACTGAAAGTTTGGAGACATTGTTTTTGGGCACAATGACTACGGCACCTCCACCTAATGCTGCGTGGAAGAAGTCGATTGGAGTAAATGGCCAGCAGGTACTGTTCAAAGCGAGGGAGGACGGGCGGCGGGTTCCGCGGTCGCGCGGGGGGGCGAAGCTCCGTTTACACCTGCCTGCAGGTTTAATTATTATTATTCTGCCTAAATGATCGCATTTTTCACCCTCTGAACGTTAACCAAAATGCGATTTTTTTAGGCAAACCCCTCAGACCCGGCAAAAAATTCGATAAACTGGAAAAGATATGTTCCCCCCCACCCCTCATTTTTGTGGGTGGGGCCAAACGTACACAAATTTTCAAGGTCTATGGAGACTGGAGACCATAAACTTTGCCGTAGAGACATAAAATTTTGGTGAGGTGTGAATCACCTCAAGATATGCAAAAAACATCATTGTGGCCCATACCCACCGCCAACAGGAAGGCCGCCATCTTGCCTCAAAGTCGCCCCACCTCCAATTTGGAAAAAAGTCACACCTCGCATTTGAACGCACTTGTCCTAGGGACCTGATCCAATTGAGCTCATTTTTGCATGGCGGCATCTATAGGCATTGGCCATTAAAAATTATGTAAATTAAGTCAAAATCTCAAAAGGCGTGGCCAGGGTGCAATGGCCAAGTTTGACTCCTCCCCTTACAAATTCAACCAGCTGTAACTCGCGCAAAACTTGTCCAATGTCCACAAAACTTTCCATGTAGGAAAATAGTGCCACCCCGGACACAATGACATCAAAATACCTGACAAAAGATATAGCGCCACATAGTGGTTAACGAAAGAATTGCTGAAAACTGTTTTATTTATTACTCACGCACGGCTGGCCAGAATGACGTGAAATTTTCAGAGATTCATCAGAACATAGCCATGATCATAACTGAATATCAACGTTAGTATGACATCATACGTGTTACCATGGACACGCCCTTCTCGCCATTCAATCCATGAGCTTATGGGGAGGGGTGGGAAGGTCTTGGAGGTCTAAATTTTTCAACATATGTTGAGGTCACTGTCATATGTAGTCCAATATGGGTGGACAACACATAACTTACAGGGAAGTGTTGCCATGGCAACATGGCGACGGTTTACTACACACCATGAAATTTCGGAAAGTTGTATCTTGGACAAACTTTTTCTGATTTCCACCAAATTTCAAAAATGGATAATAATCCCACCCTGAACATTCCTATATAAAAAAAGTTTTAGCGCCGCCTAGTGGTAACAACATTAGACCCTTGTAAATTGGACATACTTTACACGATTTGCAACAAATTTTATACGATCAATATTCTCCCTTCCCCGAACTCGTCTATATACAAATAATAAACAACACTCATAGCGCCCCCTTATGATTAAAGGAAGAATTACTGACTGGCAAAACTTGTCCGATGTCCACAAAACTTTCCATGAAGGAAAATAGTGCCACCCCGGACGCAATGACATCAAAATACCTGACAAAAGATATAGCACCACTAGTGGTTAATGAAAGAATTGCTGAAAACTGTTTTATTTATTACTCATGCCCAGCTGGCCAGAATGACGTGAAATTTTCTGAGTTTCATCAGAACACAGCCATGATCATAACTGAACATCAATGTTAGTATGACATCAAACATGTTACCATGGACATGCCATGACAAAAGGGATAATGCCACTTACTGCTCACAGCAAGATCTGAGCCAAATGGTTTACTTTATTATGCATGCAGCTGTTGCAGTGATGACGGCACATTTTCCGAGCCAGCGAGGGACTATGGGCGCTGGGTTCCGCGGGCGCACGGGGGCGAAGGTCCGTTTACACCTGCTTGCAGGTTTAATTATTATTATTTTTCCGCATAAATTATCACATTTTTCACCCTCTGAACGTTAACCAAAACGCATTTTTTTTTGGCGAACCCATCAGACCCTGTGAAAAATTTGATAAATTGGAAAAGATATGTGCCCCGCCACAAATTTTCCTGGGCGGGGCCACACGTCAAAGGTCAATGGACACTGGCGACCGTAAACTTTGCCATAGAGACATAAAATTTGGGTGAGGTGTGCATCACCTCAATATATGCCAAAAACATAATAGTGGCCCATACTCACCACCAACAGGAAGGCTGCCATCTTGCCTCAAAGTCGCCCAACCTCCAATTTGGAAAAAAATCACACCTTACGTTTGAACGAACTAGTCCGAGGTGCAAGCTCCAATTTAGCTCATTTTTACATGGCAGCGTCTATAGGCCTTTACCATTAAAAATTGTATAAATTAAGTCAAAATCTCAAAAGGTGTGGCCAGGGCACCATTGCGAACTTTGACTCCTCCCCTTACAACAACAAGAAGCTTTAACTCCGGCAATACGTGTCCGATGTGCACCAAAGTTTCCATGGTTGAAAATATTCCCACCCCGAACGCATCTACATCAAAATACCTTACAATTGATATTGCGCCACCTACTGGTTAACGACAGAATTGCTGAAAACTGTTTTACTTATTACTCACGCACCACTTGCTAGTATGACGTGAAATTTTCTTAGATTCATCAGACCACAGCAATGATCATAATTGCACATCAACTTTAGCATGAAATCACATGTGTTACCATGGACACGCTCTCCTCGCCATTCAATCCGTGAGCTTATGGGAAGGGGTGGGAACGTCCTGGAGTCATGAAATTTGGAACATATGTTGAGATGACTGTCATATATAGTCCTATAATGGTGGACAACATATAACTGTAAGGGAAGTCCCAGGGACCTGCTCCGTTTGAGCTCATTTTTACATTCTGAGCCTTGAAGGTACGATATATATATATACATTGAATATAGTGTATGGAAAATAGTCCCACCCCAAACGCATCTACTTCGATAATCTGGCAAAGATATTTGCCCCCCACCCCAAACTGTTGTGGCCGGGGCCAAACATACAACATCTATGGAGAGTGGTGACCGTAAACTTTGCCATAGAGACATAAAATTTGGGTGAGGTGTGCATCACATCAATACATGCAAAAAACATCACTGTGGCCCATACCCACCACCAACAGGAAGGCCGCCATCTTGCCTCAAATTCGTTCCACCTCCAATTCAGCAAAACCGCACATTTGAATGAACTAGTCCCAGGGACCTTCTCCGTTTGAGCTAATCTTTACATTCTGAGCCTGCAAGGTACAAGGGGCGCTGGGCGCCGTGGGCACGCGGAGGGCGAAGGCCCTTTTACACCTTCTTGCAATATCCATATGTCCAAATATTTAAAAAAAAACACAGGCTTATTCAGGGTGTCCTAATTTTTTCACATGACTGTATATATGTGTATCTATATGTAAATATACAGTGGTGGGAAAAAGTGTTTGCCCCCTTCCTGGTTTCTCATTTGTATGTTTGTCACACTTAAATATTTCAGATCGTCGAACAAATTTAAATATTAGACAAAGATAACACAAGTAAACACAAAATGCAGTTTTTAAATGAAGGTGTTTATTATTAAGGGGGGAAAAAATCCAAACGTACATGGCCCTGTGTGAAAAAGTGATTGCCCATCCATCCATCCATCTTCTACCGCTTTTCTGGAGGTCCGGGTCGCGGAGGCAGCAGTTCAAGCAGAGAAGCCCAGACTTCCCTCTCCCCAGCCACCTGCTCCAGCTCTTCAGAGGGGATACCAAGGCGTTCCCAGACTAGCTGGGAGACATAGTCTCTCCACCGAGTCCTGGGTCTGCCCCGGGGTCTCCTCCCAGTGGGACGTGCCTGAAACACCTCAAGTGGGAGGCGTCCAGGAGGCATCCTAATCAGATGCCCATACCACCTCAACTGACTCCTTTCAATGTGGAGGAGCAGCGGTTCTACTCTGAGCCTCTCCCGGATGACTGAGCTCCTCACCCTATCTCTGAGGGTGAGTCCAGCAATCCTACGGAGAAAGCTCATTTCAGCCGCTTGTATCCGCGATCTCGTTCTTTCGGTCATTACCCTTTTGGTACATGGATAAAAAAGTGATTGCCCCCTAAATCTAATAACTGGTTGGGCCACCCTTAGCAGCAACAACTGCAATCAAGCATTTGCAATAACTGGCAATGAGTATTTTACAGCGCTGTGGAGAAATTTTGGCCCACTCATCTTTGCAGAGTTGTTGAAATTCAGCCACATTGGAGGGTTTTCGAGCATGAACCGCCTTTTTAAGGTCATGCCACAGCATCGCAATCGGATTGAGGTCAGGACTTTTACTAGGTCACTCCAAAGTCTTCATTTTGTTTTTCTTAAGCCATTCAGAGGTGGACTTGCTGGTGTGTTTTGGATCATTGTCCTCCTGCAGAACCCAAGTGCACTTCAGCTTGAGGTCACAAACAGATGGCCAGACATTCTACTTTAGAAATTTTTGGTAGACAGCAGAATTCATGGCTCCTTTTACCACAGCAAGTCTTCCAGGTCCCGAAGCAGCAAAACAGCCCCAGACCATCACACTACCACCACCATATTTTACTGTTGGTATGATGTTCCTTTTCTGAATTGCTGTGTTACTTTTATACCGGATGTAATGGTACACACCTTCCAAAAAGTTCAACTTTTGTCTCCTCAGTTTACAGAGCATTTCCCTAAAAGTCTTGGTGATCATCAAGATGTTTTTTGGCAAAACTGAGATGAGCCTTTATGTTCTTTTTGCTCAGCAGTGGTTTTCATCTTGGAACTCTGCCATGCAGGCCATTTTTGCCCAGTCTCTTTCTTATGGTCACCATTTGTGGATAATGGCTCTCACTGTAGTTCACTGGAGTCCCAAAGCTGTAGAAATGGTTTTTATAACCTTTTTGAGTCTGATAGATCTCAATTACTTTGTTTCTCATTTGTTCCTTAATTTCTTTGTATCACAGCATGATGTCTAGCTTTTGAGGATCTTTTGGTCTACTTGACATTGTCAGGCAGGTCCTATTTAAGTGATTTCTTGATTGAGAACAGGTGTGGCAGTAATCAGGCCTGGGTCTGGCTCGAGAAATTGAACTCAGCTTTCTAAAGATAAACCTCAAGATAAACCTCAGTTAATTTGTTTTAACAGAGGGGGGAGGCAGTCACTTTTTCACACAGGGTCATGTAGGTTTGGATTTTTTTTTTTAACCTTAAAAATAAACACCTGTAGCGCCCATATTCATAACTGTATGTAACTGTATGTAGCTCACATATTTGCTTGCTTAGGTTTAAACGCAGAAGGACTGTGGGCTTGCAATGTGGATTGACCTCACACCTCAAATGGACAATGAGTCTGGGCCACCTGCGGACTTAGAAGAAGGACAGAGGCTCAGGGACAAGAGCCTGAAGGAACTTCTGATTAAGCGTGAATGGAAGGATGTAACATGGATGTGTGACCTTGCCTTTGATGTACGTTATGAATAGAAAGATTTGATGTAACGTGAATGTGTGACTTTTGGTGTGAGGGATGAATAGAGGGATTTGACTTGAGTGGGTGACTCTGTCTGTGGGGGTGCATGATATATACAGTGGGGCAAAAAAGTATTTAGTCAGCCACCAATTGTGCAAGTTCTCCCACTTAAAAGATGAGAGAGGTCTCCAATTTTCATCATAGGTATACCTCAACTATGAGAGACAAAATGAGAAAAAAAAAATCCAGAAAATCACATTTAAGGATTTTTAAAGAATTTATTTGCAAATTATGGTGGAAAATAAGTATTTGGTCAATAACAAAAGTTCATCTCAATACTTTGTTATATACCTTTTTTTGGCAATGACAGAGGTCAAACGTTTTCTGTAAGTCTTCACAAGGTTTTCACACACTGTTGCTGGTATTTTGGCCCATTCCTCCATGCAGATCTCCTCTAGAGCAGTGATGTTTTGGGGCTGTCGCTGGGCAACACGGACTTTCAACTCCCTCCAAAGATTTTCTATGGGGTTGAGATCTGGAGACTGGCTAGGCCACTCAAGGACCTTGAAATGCTTCTTACGAAGCCACTCCTTCGTTGCCCGGGCGGTGTGTTTGGGATCATTGTCATGCTGAAAGACCCAGCCACGTTTCATCTTCAATGCTCTTGCTGATGGAAGGAGGTTTTCACTCAGAATCTCACGATACATGGCCCCATTCATTCTTTCCTTTACACGGATCAGTCGTCCTGGTCCCTTTGCAGAAAAACAGCCCCAAAGCATGATGTTTCCACCCCCATGCTTCACAGTAGGTATGGTGTTCTTTGGATGCAACTCAGCATTCTTTCTCCTCCAAACACGACAAGTTGAGTTTTTACCAAAAAGTTCTATTTTGGTTTCATCTGACCATATGACATTCTCCCAATCCTCTTCTGGATCATCCAAATGCTCTCTAGCAAACTTCACACAGGCCTGGACATGTACTGGCTTAAGCAGGGGGACACGTCTGGCACTGCAGGATTTGAGTCCCTGGCGGTGTAGTGTGTTACTGATGGTAGCCTTTGTTACTTTGGTCCCAGCTCTCTGCAGGTCATTCGCTAGGTCCCCCCGTGTGGTTCTGGGATTTTTGCTCACCGTTCTCGTGATCATTTTGACCCCACGGGGTGAGATCTTGCGTGGAGCCCCAGATGGAGGGAGATTATCAGTGGTCTTGTATGTCTTCCATTTTCTAATAATTGCTCCCACAGTTGATTTCTTCACACCAAGCTGCTTACCTATTGCAGATTCAGTCTTCCCAGCCTGGTGCAGGTCTACAATTTTGTTTCTGGTGTCCTTTGACAGCTCTTTGGTCTTGGCCATAGTGGAGTATGGAGTCTGACTGTTTGAGGTTGTGGACAGGTGTCTTTTATACTGATAACGAGTTCAAACAGGTGCCATTAATACAGGTAACGAGTGGAGGACAGAGGAGCCTCTTAAAGAAGAAGTTACAGGTCTGTGAGAGCCAGAAATCTTGCTTGTTTGTAGGTGACCAAATACTTATTTTCCACCATAATTTTCAAATAAATTCTTTAAAAATCAGACAATGTGATTTTCTGGATTTTTTTTTCTCATTTTGTCTCTCATAGTTGAGGTATACCTATGATGAAAATCGGAGACCTCTCTCATCTTTTAAGTGGGAGAACTTGCACAATTGGTGGCTGACTAAATACTTTTTTGCCCCACTGTATATGTGTGGGTTTATTGCAGCACTTCCTCTTTGTTTCTGTCTGAGAGAGAGAGAAGGCTGGAGATGTAAGATGCAATAAACTGGAACTAAAAAGCAACCAGTCTCATCATTTCGTGATCTCCACACACCTGTATTTAAAAACTGTCTTTGTCTAATATTTAAATTTGTTAGATGATCTGAAACATTTAAGGGTGACAAACGTATTTTAAAAAAAGAAATCAGGAAGGGGGCAAACACTTTCTCACGCCACTGTGCGTGTGTATATGTATACACACACAAATATATACACTACACACAAAAAGTTTGGGATATTTGTCTTTCAGGTGAAATTTATGGAAAATGTAAAAAGTTCACGCTACAGTGATATATCATGAAAGTAGGGCATTTATGTAAGTAGAAGCATGCAATGGTGCTTTTCTCAGCTCAAACAATTTATTCAAGCAAAAGCCAACAACAGTGGTGGGTATACCACAACAAAAAATTTCAGTGTATCAATAACTTATGTGCCCTTGAGCATCAATTACAGCTTGACAACGACTTCTCATGCTGTTCACAAGTCGACTTATCGTCTGCTGAGGCATGGCATTCCACTCTTCTCAAAGGGCGGCTCTTCGGTCATTGAGGTTGTACGGTGCAGGGTTACGAGCCTCTACACAGCGACTCAGCTGATCCCATAGGTTTTCTATGGAATTCAGGTCTGGAGAAAGTGCAGGCCAATCCATTTCAGGTATCCCAGCATCCAGCAGCCATTCCCTAATGATACAACCTCGATGAGCTGGAGCATTGTCATCCATGAAGATGAAATTAGGCCTGTGTTGTTCATGCCGGGGCACAATGACTGGATTAATGATGTTATTCAGGTAGTATTAGCTTGTCACTGTAAGATTCACAAGGTGTGGGGCAGTTCTGCAGTGACTAGACACACCTGCCCAGACTGTAACACCACCACGACCAAAGGCTCATCTGGTGACAGCAGTGACTGATACATAGCGCTCTCCTTGACGTCTCCAACATCGTTGGTGGCTGTCATTTCTGGTCAACGTGAATTGACTTTCATCAGAGAACAGCACTGAGGCCCACTGGTCCCTTGTCCAGCGTAAATACTCCCTGGCCCATGCAAGACGATTATGCCTGTGCCTGGTGGTGTGGTCAGGTACCCTTGCAGGTCATCTAACACGCAGACCACACTGATATAAATAGTTTTGAATAGTGTGACGTGACACTTGGGTGCCTCTCACCTCCCTTAAATGTGCCTGAAGTTGAGTGGCATTCATCATCTGGTTCCACAGGGTACTGTCCACAATGAAGCAGTCATCAGCGTGGGATGTGGCCAAAGGACGTGCACTTCTATGCCTTTCTGTGACTCTTCCAGTCTCTCTGTATCTGTGTTGCAACCTGCTGATGACACTCTGTGACACTCTAAGCTCAGTGGCCACTTCCCTCTGAGAACATCCTGTTTGAAGCCTCGCAATGACGAGGTACTGTTGATCAATTGCTAGGTGTTGTCTTGGTCTCATGATGTCAAAATGTGAACAGCTTGATGAAGAGGACTCTTTACATACCAATTCTAATTGAACCAGAAAATTTGTTGGTCGATTTATGGATCAAACACCTGTTGTGAATTTTGCCGTTAAGCACCTTGTTAGAGAACAGCAAGTTATGCAAAAAGTACTGAAGTATTGAACAGTTGGACAGGTGCATTCAAAAGGTTAGAGAAGGTCAAATTAAGTTCACCTGTAAAGGTTATAGTGCATTTTAGGTGCTTCGTGAAATTTCACCCGAAATTCAAATATCCGTAACTTTGTGTGAGTTAATATATGTAGTAACAATTATATGTATAATTTATTTATTATTATGGTTATCTCTACCTCTATATTTTTACAGTCCTATACATGTTTATATACTGCTCAAAAAAAAAAATAAAAGGAACGCTTGTGGTTTATATTAATCATATATCCCATACCTACATATGTATAAGCATATTAGAATGTTTAGTGATTACATATGTGCAATGACCTCACGCCTCAGAACAGGACAAGAGGTCTCGACCGCCAGCGAAGATCAAAGAGCATACGGAGTCGCAGCGGTGGAGACCAGATCGATCTCCCTGACCACCCAGGGTCAAGTGGAGGAGACGGAAGACAAAGGAGGGGGGGTAAGTTAATACGGGATGTCAGCTTTGATATGCAATGTCTTTTGTTGTGGTAGGTATTAGGGATGGGCATTCGGTGAAATTTTCTTCACCGATCGTCGGGAGAATTAATGATTAATAATCGGTTAATCATTAACATTTTTAGGTACGTAACAAGGCAGGTAGACTACATTAGTCGCACAACTCAAATCCACCTCTCTCTCTCAAATCCCTCTCTCTCGAAGCTGGGTAAAACGTCTCGGCCAATCAGCTTGCGGGGTGAAACGTCTCGGCCAATCAGCTTGCGGGGTGAAACGTCTCGGCCAATCAGCTTGCGAGATTCCCGAGCCGAGCCAACCCGAGAACAGCGAACAGAAGATGTCCCTGCCGAGCGGCCACCCAACAAACGAAGACTGCATTCATTGCTCTATCGCTCGTGTTACTTAGTCTAGCTGCGCGGAACTTTTTGCTGTTCTCTTGTGCCATTTTGTGCAAAATAGTCTTCCCGTCGAGCCACTACGCCGCCTCCTGCAGCTTCACTCGACGATCCTGCGCCTCTAGCACCTGAGGAGCAGTAAAGCTCTCATTAACCTGTGCAGTAAATCATTTTCATCTTGAGTTACGTATCTTGTTATAAGAATAAAAGAGTTCTAAAAACATATTTATGTACACTTTATTTACATCTACGTATGTATGTACACTTACACACACGTGTGTGTGTCTTCTACCGAATCTTCATGACCTTCTCAATAAAGTTTCTGAAAAAAAAAAAAAAGAATCTTCACCGACCGCCATTACTCAGCGCGCAACCACTGTTGGCGGTTTCTTCGCGTAATAAGGGTGTTCCATGGACCCTGTCGATGAGGTATATTTGTATGCTGCATTGCATTGGTTGCAGTACACCTGGTCATTTTTTAAATTGAAATGGTCCCACGCAACACTTCACCGTAACCGCTTCATGATTTGGCGATTGCCCTACGGAAGCGCGCATGTATCAACTGAGGCACGCCAGGGTACGGCGATGGTGTAATGTTGCCCCCTGGTGCCCAAATTTTGCCATTGCATTGTTTGAGGACGGCCGTGCACTAGGCCTAATAACCTCGGATTGTTTAAAAAAAAAAACGGTTTGTCGACGAAAATGAACTTCCTCGGTGAAATTCTTAATGATCAATTATCGGTTAATCGGTAAATTATGCCCATCCCTAGTAGGTATTAGTATGAAGGTCTGAATGTGTTTGACCTCTTATTCTGCTTCTGCACAGAGATGAGACTTGTTAGAGGAGCGAAGCTGATATTAAACTTTGGTTTATAAATCACATCGCCTCGTTATTTCAAGCTCTTGCAACAGCCTTTTTTTTTATCTTCCTTCTTCTTTCTACACCTTTCACTCTGTATATATATCACGGACGCACGGATCGCCCCGGGGGTCTCCCGGGTCGGCGGACGGAGCCACGGTTTGCAGCGGGAGACGTTACAGCGGGGAGGAGCTAGTGCTAGCTAGCACTTGGCCGCCGCCCGGTGCTAATGGGAAACTCGACATACCGGGAGCTGTAGCGAAAACGAAGCGGGTGCCGGGCTGGAGTTTAGGCGGCGTGAAAGAAATATAAGACAGAATAATAAAGAGCGATGGCAAGAACCAAGCAGACCGCCCGTAAAATCTACTGGAGGAAGAAGCCCCCCAGGAGACAGCTAGCCACCAGGGCTGCTCGGAGAGGCGCTCTGGCCACCGGCAGAGTGAAGAGGCCTCGCCGTCATAGGTCCGTGGCTCTGAGAGAGATCCGTCGCTACCAGAAATCCACGGAGCTGCTCATCCGTAAGCTGCCCGTCCAGCGCCTGGTGAGGGAGATCGCTCAGGACTTCAAGACCGTCCTGCGTTTCCTGAGTTTCGCTGTCATGGCTCTGCAGGAGACCAGCGAGACCCACCTGGTGGTCTCTTCTTCGCTAAGGGGGTCACCATCATGCCCAAAGACTTCCAGCTGGCCCGCTGCATCCGCGGAGAGAGAGCTTAGACTTTCTGCTGCACATCCACCAGCCATAATGCTCTGCACTGTGTGTCTATATATATACATTTATAGTAATATGGACATATGTTTGCTAGATGTTGTTTTTTCTTGCCTTCTGATTGTTGCTCTGAGTGTTGCTGTCCCTGTGCTGTTGCAATCCTGGAATTTCCCCATTGTGGGACTAATAAAGGCTTATCTTATCTTATCTTATCTTATCTTATCTTCTACACACTTTTTAATCTGAGTAAGTTTTGGAGTGTTTTGAATTCAGCCCTCTGTAGGTTGTAGGTTGATAGTTTTCATTTCCATCAAAAGATGTGACATCTTTTCATTCTTAACACATTATCCAGTCCATATCAGTGTAGATATCCAGCTTATTTTTTCCCATTAAAATCTGATGTGTTTTCAAAGTGTTCCTTTTATTTTTTTGAGCAGTATATATATAGATATACAATAATATACTTATATTTCACATCCATATTATATATTTGTATACCATTGAACATATACATCATCATATCTATTGAATGTTTGTTTTGTCCTGCAAGGTACTGTTTTCTTCAAGGTACTGCCCCCCCCCCCAAAAAGCTGAGAGTTGCCATTCAGAATTTCGTTATGTGCACACATAATGGCAATAAAGAGTTCTTGATTCTTAATTCTATGCTTCTGTTCTGCTACAACACACAAAAGGCTAAAGTTCTATGAGTCTCAGTCTCAGGTCAATATCAGAGATGAGTGAGAAAGAGGTGACACTTGCCTTATTTTATTCCCTGACTCATTTAAAAAAGTCCCTGACTTATTGTAAACTCAGGAACAACAACAAAAAATCTTACGTTTATTGTTCTGGCTCTCCTCTGGTAAGTTCGGAGTCTCATCACTCTTCCCACCAACAGCAGGAACCTGGCCTCTATAGCTCAAACCTGTCTCTTATGGACAGGGGCAGAGGGCTTTCAGTCTTGAGATCTGGCTTCAAAGAACCAAGTTGTCAGAGAAAAACTGTGCTGTCTGAAGAACATTGTAACGTAAAATGATGAGAGTGAGGCGGCATGCAAAAATAAGCAGCAGTGCTGTGGTTTTAAGCAGGTTTTATTAATCATACCGCCGTCACGGGAACTCGGCTCCAGCCATAGCGTGAGCAGGCTGAAGCCGAATTCCTCGGGCTCTCAGTGAAGAGGGGACACAAAATCTGTGTCCTGCAGCAGGGTTGAAGTCAGATTGAGAGAGGAAGAGAGAGATTGCGTTACAGAGTTGCACCTTAAATACTTGATCATAACAATACATCAAAAAGACATACCCCACAGTCTAGAATGATCAAAGGGACAACAGAACAGGCAGGAGGTACTTGCATTTGTAAGCCATACATCACAATGGGCAGATTAGCTAGACCTCGCTCCAAGTGTCAGACAAAGAGGCTAACCAGCACATCTACATATTGATCTGAGTCTCTAGGTCACAGTATGGGCAAAATGCATGAACACTTTAACTTCAAGGCTGTAAACTCAGCGTGCAGCGGAACAAACCCCAGGAGTGCGAGCTGACTGTCTCTGTGTTCTGTTTGTGTGTTGTGGGGGGTTTAATCAAACCGCTACAAGAGGAGAGTTTCAAAAACAACTAACGTAAGTTTTAATACTTCTGCAAGTGGGACATTCACATCAGAATATACAGATACAAAGCCTCAGTCTGGGGCAGTCCCAGCTGGCCTTTTATACAATTCCAAGTCTACACAATGTCACGCAACACAGGATATCTCTTTAGTAAGCACCTCTAAAGCTGGATTTATGCACCCACGCCACGTCGACACCATTACCGACGTCCGTCGCGGATGCAGTGATCGACAATTTTTTCTTGTGTGTTGGGTGAAATGCATTGTTCCGTTACCAAAATGGGTTTCAGCCAATGTGTGTAGTGGTTTGTTTTCATCGTGTGTTTTTGTTCATGAAATGACGATGGACAAGTGCAGATTGAGATAGAGTTGGAGCTAAAAAATGTTAAGAAAAAGCAACTTTTCATACGATTGTTGCACAGAGAAAAAGGAAAGTGGGAGAAAAGGGTGCATTCGACCACTACCGCCTACATTTTGACAATCTGTGTAATTACTGAGGTTATGACGAGCTACAAAATGTTATGTATGTGCTTACTAGCTCAATATTCTTTTGAATTTGGAACGCTGTTTAACCGACTCTCCTTGGAAGTTGTTCTGCTGTGAACAGGCATAGTGAAGCAGCAGCGAGAACCAGGAGATGTGAAGGAGGAGACAAAGTGGACCAATCACAGCTTTTGTGGCCTGCTTCGCCGACGTGCACCTCTCCAGAGAAGGAGAGGGGGCGATGCAATAGGAATGCACATCCCTGCGCTATCAACGCTGTCACGGCTGCATTGTGTCGACGTGGGTGCGTAACGTGTGCTTTATTCAGCACAAACATATCTTCTATCAGTATGTTGAGAGCTGTTTGTCATATCTCAAATAACAGCTGGAACTTGAAACGGGACTTCTTTTCTGGGGTCTTCCTCTTGACTGTGCTTATCTTCCAGTTATCACAGTGATGCACACTGTGACTGTACTCTGTTATGCTGAGTCTACAAACAACTTCATAAAAGTATTATAGCAGTGAGTTTAGATCGCACAATACATATAACATTGAAGAAAATCGCTTTCATATACAGGTAATAATTCCCTAAAGCCAGAGGCTAATTAGTCTGCAGTCACTTGATCCACATAGATCTGCTCCAGTCTGATGTCCTGTTTGCCCTGCTGATGTCCCAGAAAGCAGGCAGCAACAAAACAGTGATAGACCAGAACTAAAGATAGCAATTTGGATCGTCATAGAATCCTGTGGCTTGAAGGTGTTAACACTTAAAAAGTAGGAAAGACACAGAGGGGAAAAAATTAAGAAGCTCAGCCTGCTGTAATCAACTGTTGGTCGACACCGTCAAGGACAAAGTCCAAGAATGGATAATTTTTTCACACATAAGGAGTTGTTCAGAACTCCTTAGAGTCTTACACGCCTCTCTGCAGCTCCTCTTCATCCGCCACCCCTCAGCTTAGCCCCTGTCTTCCCCATCAGAGAATCATTGTCTGCTCCCTCCAAAGTGAATAAAAATATAATGTATAAGCATCCCAAAGTGATAAAGCAAAATATTGGTAAAACTCAAATTAAACATAAAGCCTCTAAATTGAATGATTTGGCCTCTGTTCCTCCTCATAATTTAAAAATTAAATGTGGTTTATTAAATATTAGGTCTCTAACTCCCAAGTGTCTGCTAGTCCATGATCTGTTAATTGATCATCAGATTGATTTAATTTCCCTTACAGAGACTTGGTTAGGGCAAGAGGATTATGTTGGTTTAAATGAATCAACTCCCTCTGGTTATTTAAACTGTCAAAATCCCAGAAGTTCTGGTCGTGGAGGAGGAGTAGCAACAATTTACCATTCCAAATTACTAGTTAATGTAAAGCAAAAAACATGTTATAATTCCTTTGAGGGCCTGGTCCTCAGTGTTGGGCACTTTAGCAATTTCAGGTTAAACCCAATTTTATTTGCCATAGTTTATCGTCCCCCATCAACCTATTCAGAATTTTTATCCGAATTTGCTGATTTCTTAGCTGATTTAGTGCTGAAATCTGATAGAATAATTATAGTAGGGGACTTTAATATACATGTGGATGTAGATAGTGACTGCCTTAATGTGGCTTTTAATTCAATATTAGACTCGATTGGGTTTTCTCAGAAAGTAGGAAATTCTACTCATTACCTCCACCATACATTGGACCTTGTTCTGACATATGGCATAGAAATAGAAAATCTTGTAGTATCTCCTCATAACCCTGTACTGTCAGACCATTGTCCGTTAACCTTTGATTTTACTATTTCTGACTATTTGGCTCCTAAAGAAAAATATTATCACAGTAGATGCCTCTCAGATGATGCTGTTTCCAAATTTATGCAGATTGTTTCCTCTATGCCATGTGTCAACACAACGGAAATAAGCTATAGACAGCTTGCTCCTTCTGTAATTGATAACATGGTGGATAGTGTTTCAGCTTCTCTGCATCAGGCTCTAGACTTGGTGGCCCCCTTAAAAAAGAAAAAGTCTAATCAGAGATTTTTAACTCCTTGGTTCAACACAGAAACTCGTAGCTTAAAACAGAAGACTCGTCAATTAGAAAGAAAATGGCGCTCTACTAATTTAGATGAAATCTATTTAGTTTGGAGAAATCATCTTTTAATTTATAAAAAATCTCTTAGAAAAGCTAGAACGAGTTATTACTCTGCATTAATAGAAGAGAACAAGAATAATCCCAGGTTTCTTTTCAGTACTGTAGCCAGGTTGACAAAGAGTCAGGACTCTGTCAATCCTAGCATCCCCTTAGAGCTTACTAGTCAGAACTTTATGAACTTTTTCAATAATAAAATTTCATCCATCAGAGATAAAATCAATCAGATTCTTCCCACAGTTAACTTAAATACTGTAACTACTACAACTCCTTCTATTGATGTCTGTCTTGATGAGTTTACTCCAATCGACCTTTGTGAGTTAGACAAAATAGTTTCCTCATCCAAACCTTCAACTTGTCTTTTAGACCCTATTCCTACCAGGTTATTTAAAGAAGTCTTCCCACTTATTGGTAGCTTTATTCTTCATATAATCAATTCTTCATTAACTTTAGGCCATGTACCGCAGGCTTTTAAAACGGCTGTAATTAAACCCTTACTCAAAAAGCCAACGCTAGATCCAGGAGCTTTAGCTAACTATAGACCAATCTCTAATCTCCCTTTCATTTCAAAAATCTTAGAAAGAGTTGTTGCTACGCAATTATTTGACCACCTGCAGGGAAATGGTTTACTTGAGGAGTTTCAATCTGGGTTTAGAATCCATCATAGTACTGAAACAGCCTTAGCGAAGGTCACTAACGACCTCCTCATTGCATCTGATAATGGACTAGTTTCTGTACTTGTCCTTTTAGATCTTAGTGCAGCTTTTGATACTATTGATCATAATATTCTACTTGATAGATTAGAACACTATGTTGGACTTAATGGAACTTCGTTGCAGTGGTTTAGATCTTATTTATCTGATAGGTTCCAGTTTGTTCATGTAAATGATGAATTTTCTCTCAGCTCAAAGCTTAGTCATGGAGTTCCACAGGGATCTGTGCTTGGCCCTACTCTTTTTAGTTTATACTGTATATGCTTCCGTTAGGCAACATTATTAGAAAGCACTGTATACATTTTCACTGTTATGCAGATGACACACAATTATACCTGTCAATGAAGCCAGATGATACTAATCAATTAGCCAAGTTAGAAGCCTGTCTTAAGGAAATCAAAGCTTGGATGACTTGTAATTTCCTGCTATTAAATTCAGATAAGACTGAAGTCATTCTTGTTGGTCCAAAAAACCTTAGAAATTCCTTTCCAAATCAAACTTTCAGTTTGGATGCAGTTACTCTTTCTCTTAATAGCTCTGTGAGGAACCTTGGAGTTATTTTTGATCAGGATTTGTCCTTCAATTCACATATTAAATTTGTTTCTAAGACTGCCTTCTATCATTTGCGTAATATTGCCAAGATTAGGAGCATCTTGTCTCAGAGGGATGCTGAGAAGCTGATCCACGCTTTTGTTAGCTCGAGATTAGATTATTGTAATTCTTTATTATCAGGCTGTCCTAAAACATCTTTAAAAAGTCTTCAGCTGATCCAAAATGCTGCAGCAAGAGTTTTAACAGGTACTAGAAAGAGAGATCATATCTCTCCGGTTCTGGCCTCCCTTCATTGGCTTCCCATAGAGTTTAGAATTAAGTTTAAAATCCTTCTTCTTACTTACAAAGCTCTAAACAATCAGGCTCCTTTTTATTTAAAAGATTTGATACTACCGTATCATCCTAACAGAGCACTACGCTCCCAAAATGCAGGATTACTTGTAATACCTAGAATCTCCAAAAGTACAATGGGAGGCAGAGCCTTTAGTTATCAAGCTCCTCTCCTGTGGAATCAGCTGCCAATCTGGATTCGGGAGTCAGACTCGATCTCTGTTTTTAAGAATAGGGCTAAAACCTACCTTTTTGATATAGCCTACAATTAGGGAGGGATCATGTGTTTCTGAACCCTCCCTTAGTTATGCTGCTAATAGGTTTAGTCAGCCGGGGGACCTCCAGTAATGCACTGGGCCTCACTCCTTTCCTCACTCTCTATGAAATTTTTTTTTTTTGCTGGTCATTAACATTTGTTTGTTCTCTCCCATAGATTGAGTCCCCATCGTGCTGTTTGCTCTCTACATGTCTGTTCTTTTCTTCTTCTCTATCCCCTCACCCCCCAGCCAGTCGCAGCAGATGACTGCCCCTCCCTGAGCCTGGTTCTGCTGGAGGTTTCTTCCTGTTAAAAGGGAGTTTTTCCTCTCCACCGTCGCCAAGTGCTTGCTCACAGGGGATCGCCTGATTGCTGCAACTGTGGGGGTCCCCCCTACAGTTGATAGTGCTATGAGATGACTGTTGTTGTGAAATGGCGCTATATAAATAAAGTTGAATTGAATTGAATTGAATTGAATAAGAACTCCTTATAGTGGTGATAATCAAGTCAGTGGTCTAATGCACCTGTAAGCTGGTTGACAACCGCCAATCAAATCTAAAAGAAGAAGTACTGCTGCTCATGGGCATTATTATATGTTAATATATAAACAATATATAAATGGGAAAGTGTTTGTAATAAAAGAGAACAGTGAGTTTGTCATGAATGAAGTTTATGTCATAGCCCGAGTGTTGGTTCCGTCCACACTCGGGTCTCGTATCATATTTCCCTGGCTTTAGCAGCAGAGGATTCCTTCTAGCTCCCCCGGGCTCTTATTGTGAAGACATCTGAGCCCGGATCTTCGCAGTCCTGGACGGCGTCAGAACCCGAGCTCAGGCAAGTGCTATGTTTTGTCTTTCTTTTTCACCTCTTAGAGCACTTTTGCCTGTCTCAAGGGGAGATGAGCCGGGTGCAGCCGCCCGCTGCGTCCGAGCTTATCTCGCCGGGTTCTGGCGCTGCCGGTGATCCTGATCCCGGGTTTTCTCTCTCTCTTGAGCCTTCTCCCAGGGTCGCCGGCGAGGGGCTGCTCTCGCCTGCTGCGCCAGAGGTTCCGGTTTCGGGGTTGGAGGTCGAGTCTGGTGCCACGCCGACCCAGTCGGGGTCCGTCGTGGGTTTGGTTCCGGAGGCCCAATCGGGGTCCACCGTGGGTTTGGTTCCGGAGGCCCAATCGGGGTCCACCGTGGGTTCGGTTCTGGAGACCCAATCGGGGTCCGACGTGGGCGCTGCACCAGCAGGTCCTAGATTTGGTGAGGGAGCTGCAGATCCCCGGCCACCGGATGCTGGACAGACTCATTCCCCTCTTCACCCTCATCTCCATCGTCATCCTCCTCGTCTCCCTGAGGAGCGCTGCCCATCTTCACCTGGGGCCGTTGGGGTTCCGAGTGCTTCGCCCGGTTCTCCCTCATCTCTCCCCTTTTCAGCGGGACCGCCGGCTACTTTGACCCAACGGTTCTGGTGGGCTAGCGATGCAGGTTGGCCACCCGAAAGACTGTCTCGCCAATTTGGCTCTCTGGGTCGGCCTCCCGACATTTTGGACTCCCTGTGTGGTGACCTGGTCCGGCCACCTGAGACTCTCTGCTTCCGAGCATGGGACCAGGGTAGGCCGCCCGAACTGTTCTTTCTCCCCCTGCCTGTTTTGTGACCTCTTGTTGCCGGTCGGCCCCCCGAACTTTCTGCCTCCGCCCCTCTGAGTCAGAACTGCACTCTTCCCAGGGTTTCTGATTATGTCTGTGAGACTGTTGGGGTGTGCGGGGGGGGGGGGGGGGGGTTGATCTGTGATTTTTGTGGCTCACTCCTTTCTTGTTCCAATGTTTGGTGGTTCTTTTCCCTCCACCTTATGTCAATTCGTTGTTTGCCCATATATACACTACCGTTCAAAAGTTTGGGGTCACTTAGAAATTTCCTTATTTTTGAAAGAAAAGCACTGTTTTTTTCAATGAAGATAACTTTAAACTAATCAGAAATACACTCTAATATCTAATATACATTGCTAATGTGGTAAATGACTATTCTAGCTGCAAATGTCTGGTTTTTGGTGCAATATCTACATAGGTGTATAGAGGCCCATTTCCAGCAACTATCACTCCAGTGTTCTAATGGTACAATGTGTTTGCTCATTGCGTCAGAAGGCTAATGGATGATTAGAAAACCCTTGTGCAATCATGTTAGCACAGCTGAAAACAGTTTAGCTGGTTAGAGAAGCTATAAAACTGACCTTCCTTTGAGCAGGTTGAGTATCTGGAAAAAATTATTATTTCAAATACAAATCATTATTTCTAACCTTGTCAATGTCTTGACCATATTTTCTATTCATTTTACAACTCATGGTGGTAAATAAGTGTGACTTTTCATGGAAAACACAAAATAATTGTCTGGGTGATCCCAAACTTTTGAACGGTAGTGTATATTGCCTGTGGTTCTGTTCTTGTTTCCCACATTTAAGGGATTATGGTTTTTTTTTCCCTCTGCCTCTATAGCTTTGTTGGTCCCCTGTTATTTGCTTGTCCTTTTTTGTTTCTCTCCCTCCTGCCAGCGCCCCATCCGCCCACCCTAGGGGGGTGGGGGGTTGGGGACTTGGGTGTTACTTGGGCCGCTCAGAGCTCGGCCTAGAGGGGGAGGTACGAGGTACTGTCATAGCCTGAGTGTTGGTTCCGTCCACACTCGGGTCTCGTATCATATTTCCCTGGCTTTGGCAGCAGAGGATTCCTTCTAGCTCCCCGGGCTCTTATTGTGAAGGCGCCCGGGGGAGCTCCCTGCTGTCAAAGTCAGCTGCTCCGCTGCTGTCATTGTGAGCAGCTGTGCCGCATTGGGGCCATTAGCTGCCAGAGATAAAAGCAGGTGTTGAATGTTCCCCGATGCGGCAGTCTCTGTTATGCGCTGTTATGTTCAGCTACGTTCTGGTTATCGCTGTTAATCTCTGTTGATTCCTGCTAACGGTCCTGTTTGTAAGGTACGTTCAGTGTGACTAACCTTCATTGTTATTCGTCTGGCGCATCGGGCGCTCCCCGGCTCAGACGTGTCTATTCCTTGTGTGTATTCCTATGCCTGCCTAACCTGCACTGTAAATAAACATCACTGCAAACTCACTGGTGACTGAGGCGTCTTGTGATGGTCCGTGAGGGCCATCGTGACAGTTTAGCCCAACTAATGAGAGGCTTCTTGATGCAGCTTCACAGGTGCTCTTGGCCCAACGATGTGCTATAGCCATACAAGTATGTGTGAGTATCTGGACATGCTACAGCTGAACAGATCAGAGCAGAGACCCTGTGAAACTGTCTGTGAAAATGTCCAGAGCATCAAAGACTCTTAATGTTCATGATTCAGATTCAAAGAGTCCGAGTAAAAAATGTTGAAGTCTGAAGTCAAGTTCTTTGCAACTTGAGTCCGACTCAAATCCAAGTCTCTGATTCAACTCTCTCATCTCTGTCAGATCCTCAAACAAATTTCATTATTAAACAAAGATAACCTGAAGAAATACAAAATGCAGTTTTTAAATGATGATTTCATTTATTGTGGGGCAAAAAAGTTATCCAAACCAATTTGATGATCTGAAACACTTAAGTGTGATAAATATGCAAAAATATAAAAGTCGGGAAGGGGTTCAAAACTTTTTCAAAGCACTGTATGTTCACACTCTGTTTCTGTCTTTGTTGCTACAGGGACATGAAAGAAAAAATGGAGTGAAACCTCAGAAGCTTGAGGATGAAGATCCTCCAACCACAGCAAACAAAGCTAAATCACACAGTAACAAGAGTGGAAAAAGAAGACAGAGAAAACATCACACTGGGGATAAACGATACTTTTGTGAAGAATGTGGGAGAGGTTTCCTGCACTTGGGTAACTTGAAAACACATAAACTGATCCATTGTGGAGTTAAACAGTTTGTGTGTGGTCAGTGTGCAAAGGCCTTTACTAATATGAGTAACTTAAGAAGACACAAACTCATCCACACTGGAGTTAAACAGTTTGTATGTGGTCAGTGTGGAAGGGCCTTTACTGAGAGGGGTACCTTAAAAAGACATGAACTCACCCACAGTGGAGTTAAACAGTTTGTGTGTGGTCAGTGTGGAAAGGCCTTTACTGAGAGAGGTACCTTAAAAAGGCATGGACTTACCCACGGTGGAGTTAAACAGTTTGTGTGTGGTCAGTGTGGAAAGGCCTTTACTCACATGAGTTCCTTAAGAACACATGAACTCATCCATACTGGAGATAAACAGTTTGTGTGTGGTCAGTGTGGAAAGGCCTTTACTCGTATGAGTCTCTTAAGAAGACATGAACTCATCCACAGTGGAGTTAAACAGTTTGTGTGTGGTCAGTGTGGAAAGGCGTTTGCTGAAAGGGTTAACTTAAGGAAACATGAATTCATCCACACTGGAGTTAAACAGTTTGTGTGTGGTCAGTGTGGAAAGGCCTTTACCCAGATCAATTCCTTAAGAACACATGAACTCATCCATACTGGAGTTAAACGGTTTGTATGTGGTCAGTGTGGAAAGGACTTTACGCAGATAAGTTCGTTAAGAACACATGAACGCATCCATACTGGAGTTAAACAGTTTGTGTGTGGTCAGTGTGGAAAAGCCTTTAGTCGTATGACTCTATTAAGACGACATGACCTCATCCACAGTGGAGTTAAACAGTTTGTATGTGGTCAGTGTGGAAAGGCCTTTTCTCAGATGAGTTCCTTAAGAACACATGAACTCATCCATACTGGAGTTAAACAGTTTGTCTGTGGTCAGTGTGGAAAGACCTATACTCGTATTAGTCACTTAAGAAGACATGAACTCATCCACAGTGGAGTTAAACAGTTTGAGTGTGGTCAGTGTGGAAAGGCCTTTGCTGAAAGGGTTAGCTTGAGGAAACACGAACTCATCCACACTGGAATTAAACAGTTTGTGTGTCGTCAGTGTGGTAAGGCCTTTGCTGAAAGAGTTAACTTAAGGAAACATGAACTCATCCACACTGGAGTTAAACAGTTTGTGTGTGGTCAGTGTGGAAAGGACTTTACTCAGATCAGTTCCTTAAGAACACATGAACTCATCCATACTGGAGTTAAACAGTTTGTGTGTGGTCAGTGTGGAAAGGCCTTTACTCAGATGAGTTCCTTAAGAACACATGAACTCATCCATACTGGAGTTAAACAGTTTGTCTGTGGTCAGTGTGGAAAGGCCTATACTTGTATTAGTCACTTAAGAAGACATGAACTCATCCACAGTGGAGTTAAACAGTTTGTGTGTGGTCAGTGTGGAAAGGCCTTTGCTGAAAGGGTTAGCTTGAGGAAACACGAACTCATCCACACTGGAATTAAACAGTTTGTCTGTGGTCAGTGTGGAAAGACCTTTACTCAGATGAGTTCCTTAAGAACACATGAACTCATCACAACTGGAGTTAAACAGTTTGTGTGTGGTAAGAGTGGAAAGGCCTTTACTCGTATGCGTCACTTAAGAACACATAAACTCATCCATAATGAAGTTAAACAGTTTGTGTGTGGTAAATGTGGAAAGGCCTTTGCTGAAAAAGTTAGCTTAAGGAAACATGAATTCATTCACACTGGAGTTTAAACAAGTTATGTGTGGTCAATGTTGATAGGCCTTAACTGAAATTAGCTTCAGGAAACATGAGTTCAGCCACAACGAAGTTAAGGGCAAGCCACACCAAGCACAATAAAGATAGCGAGAACTATAAAATCATAGTTTTAAAAAAATTGACTGAAGTGGATGGCAGAGTCAACACTACAGCGATAACCGTAATGAAATAGGCTGACGATATTGTTGGGATCACTTTCAGAGTAATTTTATTCATGATAAAAACACTTTCAGCCAAACAGAAAACATCCAGCCATCACTGTCATCTGTTTTGACAGCAGGGCTGAAATAGACAAGAGACTGGCAATGTTTATCTACCTGGTTTCAGCACTATCTGACTGCACAGCAGGAGAAGGAGGAGAAGACATGTTTGGAAGTGTAAAGCAGCCCTCTGAAACAGCTCTATGCATCCAAGCTGAAATTATTATTATTGTCGTAGCGGAATCGGTACCAGGTGGACCTAGAGACCTTGTGGCTCTTTTTAGGAGAAGGGCCATAAGTAGCTGCTGCAGCCCCTCTCTCAACCAACCTCCAACTCTTCCTTCATAAAAATCAACAGATCCATGTTGAACAATGAGGAACAACTGCTCACACCCATCTTCCCCCCGACACTGCCTCTGTGCTCAGGCGGAACTCTTTTGAACCTTGATCAACACCTAGGTGAGAACTTGACTCACCCCCCACCTTTTCACCAGGAAACAGAAACACCAAACTGTCATGGACTCCACAGCGCCACCCTAAGGACAAGTGGTGATGCTTTCCTCAGATAAGAGCAATCTGAAATTTCATTGTGCATTTGGACTCTGCCAGTAATCTGCCTTTGCTTTCCACAGGAAATAAGAACTCAATATCACATGAACTAAGTCACCGATTATCAGAATTTTCCTCCTCATTACTGGTCTTATAATGTAGTACACCTGTTTACCTGCTATAAGATGTCTGCATGCTTTATTATCAATTTTTTTAAGTCACAGAGTGAGATTAGATCAGGGGTGTCAAACTCATTCCATGGAGGGCCAAGACCCTGCAGGTTTTACTTCCACCCAGTCTCTTCAGCAGGTGTTTTCACTGATCAGCAATCAGTAGGAAGAAATTCAGAGAAATCACCTGGTGAAGATACTGGGTGGAGGTAAAACCTGCAGGGTCTTGGCCCTCCATGGAATGAGTTTGACACCTGTGGATTAGATAAGTAACCAAGTAGAATTGCTTAGTTTAGACGAGTGTGTCTTAGTATTAGTTATGATGTTAATATGATGTGATTACTGTCTTTTATTTCCTTGCCAACTTTAATTTGTCAGTGAATCATGTCCCCCCCCCCTTTTTTCTTGCATGGTGGTGTAGCATCATCGTCTCCTCAAACCAAAACAGAAGATCACTTCTCTCCATTTTACAGGAATTTCACTTTATTCCTTATACAGGAATACCACTTTTCTGCATTTTACAGGAATATCACTGGCTTTCATGTCGACTCATCCAGGCCTCTTCCAGGCCTGACCAAAGATGTTTGTTTTCCCAGAACCCCAATGTAAACAGTTGCCTCTTGCAGAGATTGTAAGGATCAGAATTTGCTTTTAAAGGCTCAAAGGAACATAAACTCGGGAGACCAGACCTCCAACGTGAACACTGCATTTGGATAACGTGCCCTTACAGGAAACCAATGCTCTTAAAAGGGTCATAAACGGCTTAATCAGACGGGTTTATAGCCCCCGATGTTTTCCAGATTATCCCTTCCAGATACCATGGACCTAAAAGAAATCATCTACAGCTTTTTAATTTGTTCTAAACATTGTTTCTGCCCGCTTATCCTCTTCTCCCCTGGATCCTAAGGACACTGAAAATCATCCTTCTTTATCACCAACCATGGTTTGCTGTACTACATTAAGCTTTGATCTAAATATGAATGCATGTATTATAATTATGTATAAGAAATGCTATATTCATGAGTGTTATTCAAACAAATGTAATATTGGAGTAATGGTATAAATGCATGATCACCAAATATTAGCCAAGTCATTTAATTTAGTTAGATTTTATATTGAGCACCTAATTTCATAGGAATTGACTGAGTGTTGATTTTTCCTCTGCAATTTCATGGGATGGTGTCTTCGTTTGATTGGCTGCTCTCAAACAAATAAATGTTCTCACATTGGATGGCAGCCATTTCAAACTGCTTTTGATATAGTCGATTGGTCAGTCTTGCGATCAACATCGTCAGTTTTACGACCAGGCGGGGTGACTTTAAAAAGCAATGGAAGATGCCCTGCAAGAAAGAGAAAAAAAGTTAAGAGAACAAGAAGAGAGAATTAAGTTAGAACAGAGATAGATGGAGACAATAGCAGAAGAAAAGTAGAAAAGAAAGTAAGTTGCAGCTATGTGAGAGAGATTCAGGAAAAAACACAGGATTAAGAATTAGAAACAGAAGAAAGAAAGAGATTTTGAGAAAGATTAGGAACTAAATTAAGATTTAAGAAGCAGAATAGTAATCTAGATCTCAGAGGAAGATTTTATTCCACCGTTTCAAGGTCCTGTGTAGTTTTATTCTATCTAAACTGTTCTTTGTGAAGTTTGTCAAGTCTTTCGTTAGTTTCTGGTTACTGAGGAGAAACCACTTTTTCTTTAGAGCTCGCTTTTTCAGAGAATCAAATTCTCAAACTTTTTCCTTCACCTCAGAAGCCATTCTTATCCTAGTAAATGTTTTTTCTCATTTTTTTCATGACTTTTCACGCCGTTAAAGTGGACCTTTAATTTTCCTAATTTAAAGTGAACAGAGACTGGTTGTTGTTTTTTTGGGACTCTCTTTCCGGCCTCATACCTGCCTAACTGAGAAGTGGTTCCTTCAGTTTTTTTTGGTCTATCCCGCTCCTAAGAGACTTCCACCGATTCGGCTGGACTTGTTCCAAGGACTTTTTCACGCCGCTCGGGGATGATCACTCTGCTGTCGACGTCCTGAACAAGCCCCCGGCTGGGTCAACACCTCTGACTGCTGTGAGGAAGCATTGCAGCAGCCGCTTCCTCCCGATGTCCCGATCCTAAACTCGGCCGGTATCGACCTGCTGAACACGTGGACCTTCAGCTGTCTTGTGAGTGAGGCTCATTTTACTATTTGTTGGGTTAAAACATGATGTCCGAACAATTAAATTACAATTGAATATGGCCCGTATTTCAGGGCTCAATTAATCTCTCAGCCACAGGATAAAGCTATAAACTGAAGGAAAACTCTTAGTCATTTTTAAGTAACTGCCCTTAAATTTTTGTAGATTAATTCAGAAGTCATTTTTAGATGATTAGCTTATGAATTTTCCCCATAAAATTGCGTTGTTTTCAGCCTCATTTACCATTGAAACATAAGTCTGGTTCCTCCTTGGTTCTACAGAGGTGTAACACTGGATTTTATGTTCAGGAATCCAATAACAGTTGATGTGATATCTTACGCTGTTACCATTTGAATCTGTTGGGCTGTGTTTCTCGATCTTACAGCCGCCTATGATACGGTCTGGCACAAAGGCCTCCTCCTGAAACTTATAAAGGCGATCCCTGCTTGGGCAACAGCAATTATAAAAACCCTGCTGACCAACCGAAGGTTCAGAGTCCACCTCAGTCAGAACACAAGTGCATGGAGAATGCAGAAAAACGGACTCCCACAAGGCTCAGTTCTAGCTCCAACTCTGTTCAACCTCTACATAAACGACCTGCCTACTACAAAATCCCGCAAATTCATCTATGCAGACGACATCTGTTTGGCATTCCAAGCACCAGACTTTGAACCACTGGAACGGGTGCTCACGGAAGATCTTGCCAAACTGGACCAGTTCTGCAAAATCTGGTGCCTAAAACCAAGCCCAGCAAAAACCGTCTCCAGTGTATTCCATCTCCACAATGCAAAAGCTGCCAGAGAACTAAACATCCACCTGAGCGGACTCAAGCTTAAGCATGCCCCAAATCCAACTTATCTTGGAGTGACCCTTGATAGGACCTTATCCTTCAAGGAACATCTAAAGGGGACGGCTGCTAAGGTGAAGGTACGAAACAACCTGCTCTGCAAGCTCGCTGGTGCAAAATGGGGGGCGGCAGTCTCCACCCTGCGCACCTCAGCACTGGCCCTTTCATACTCTGTAGCAGAATATTGTGCCCCTGTCTGGTCCAGGTCATCTTACACACACCATGTAGACACCCAGCTCAACTCAACCATGAGAACTATAACTGGAACAATCCGCTCAACACCACTCCCCTGGCTCTCTGTACTGTCAAACATAGCCCCTCCACACATCCGGCGAGCAGCATTAACTCAAAGGATGCTCCAAAAAGTTAAAGATTTTCCTCACTTGCCAATCCATGCAGATATCTACACCCCACCCACTGCCCGACTTTCATCCAGACGGCCGATTTGGAAAAACCCTCCCCCAGCTGACTTTACCATCCAGACAGCTTGGCAAGAGGAATGGGAGACCAAAGAGGTCCCAAACAAACAGCTGGTGATAAACCCCAACCAACAGGTCCCGGGCACCAACCTCCCAAGGAGACAGTGGTCTACACTCAATCGCTTCAGGACTGGACATGGCCCCTGCTTGGCCAGCCTTCACAGATGGGGCAGTAGCCCTAGCCCACTGTGCGCATGTCGAGAGGAGCAAACAATGGAACACATCATAGAGGTTTGCCCGCTCCAAAGACTGGAAGGAGGATTACACACCCTCCATACAGCAAACCAGGAGGCAACTGCTTGGCTTAATGACTTTGCATTCGCTAAATAAATAAATAAATTTGAATCTGTTTACCAATCATGTGAACGCCATGCCATGTAACCTGAATGAGTTTAATAAAAGGGTGAATGAGAGAAGTTGAAGCGTTTTTCTTTCGCATATATCTGTTTCCTAATCACGGCAGGACAAGAACTCCCTGAAACTTTGAGACTGATCCATTAAGTAATTGAAGGTACAAAATTAATTAAAATTAAAGTTAATATAATTGTCCGTTAGGACTGGTGTCCCTTTTTACGAGTGCTTTTATTTAATTTAGCGGGTGTAGAAGTGACGGTTTAACTCCGCCCCTTTCACACCCACTATTAAATAAAATAAATAATTCCTGTACCTTATGACAAATATTTTATTATACAAATTTATCCTACAGTGGGTAGCCTAGCAACAGCCTGGTCTCTGTACAGCCTCTCACTGATTCGTGGAAAGATCCTAAGCCCCTCCCCTCCTGAGCGCGGCGTGGAGGTTTTAATGTGATGCAGAGAAGACTCTCGCACTCTTCTTGCATCACCTCTTCTTGCTTCGCTATCTCTTTTGTTTCATTTCTTTTTGTCTTCGTCTCTTTTTGTCTTTGTCTCTTCTCCCAGTCCTGCATCTCTCCAATCCCAAGTTTTGTCTCCTCGACATTTGTCTTGTGTTTTCTAGTTACTTATTTTTGTAGGTTTTTGTAATCCATAGGTTTTCTGTAGAGTTCGCCTTTCTCTAGAACGAATTATCAAAGTTTGAGTAGCCACCCCCTCTTTTTTTTTAGAACTTAACTCATTTATCCAACCAGCAGGGGAACATGCAGTCCAGCGTGGTATCCAGACTCAGCTGCCTCGTTCCAAAGTGAACCTGTGGGTCGAGACCTAGAACTACCGCCAAGTGACCTCAAGTGCAGTCCTAGATGAGATTCTGTGGGCCAGAATCCGAATAAGGCCTAGAGGAGGACCAATTTCGCTCAGCCTGGAACTTCCTTCACACAAAATGACATCCACAGCAGCCACTGTTTCTTTCATCTGTTGTGGCAGTTTCGGCTGATTTTAAATTTGTCCCTATCAGGGAAGCAGCTCGATCTACACTTGATCAAATCCAGACTGCATATCTGCCAACTACTCCGGTTTTGCCGTAATGGTTACGGTTTTCAAGACCCCATTCCGGGTTACGGCTTTATTAATCAAAATTACGGTTTTTCACTAAAAATTCAGTCAAAAATTTTAAATCGTAAAAAAAACACTAAAGCAATTCCAAACACGAGATTGCTAGGAATCGTATCTAAATTTAGAACAGAGCAACACGTGATGGCGGCCGGGATGGTCACACTTTTTCAGTGCTGAGACAAAGTTGCTGACTTTGCCACTAAAATAACTAACCAACAGCAAATATCGGATCAACATTTGTGATGCACACGCACAGGCTGAATTTCCACCTTGGTTGAACTAGCTTTTGAAGTAGAAATACCCCTTTATTCGCCTTTCACCGGGCTCTGTGAGTAAACTGAGTATCGTTTCTTTTTGTGGTTCGCTGCTACGCTTTACCTGAAGCATTTGCTAAGCTAACGCTATCGCTATTGAGGTTTCTATTCTCGCGCGAAATCCCGGAGAGGCGTGCGCACATCGCGAGATGTAAACACGATGTAAACTGCTGCAGACGTTCACACGACTGCACTTCAACCCTGGCAAATGGACCATGGATTCAACATCTAAAGGGAGAATACATTTTAAATAATGCCTACGATTCTGAAGAACATGTGCTGTGTAATTGCAAGCCTTGTCATGCTTGGTGTATCATGTAAACACATAAAATATCAGAGCGATTTTGCCGTCATTTACGCACATGTCTGTTATACAGTGCTAGTATACCCTGCTGATATTTCTAGTCTTCTAGTATTCATAATACATCACATCTGGCCTATTCAAAGTTCTATGCAGTGTTAAGATAGTCTTTTGAATACAAATTTAATGACAAGATAGTCGATTGCAATCCATGGCATACAGGCCGTCACTTAATTGTAATTGACTAACACAATACATTCACTCTGTGAAATTGTTTTTGCTGGCTGTTATTTGTGAAATTACAATTTTACTAGTTTTGGAGAGGGTTCAACTTCAACATCAGACTGATTTGGGACAAAACTAAATTATGCTTAGAACTGTCTATATCGCATTCAGCTGTATGAAATCCAAGAAAGTACAGCTATAATATTAATTTACATATTTAAATAGCTGATTATACCAGGGATATGCATATCCATATATATATATATATATATATATATATATATATATATATATATATATATATATATATATATATAAATATTTTAAACATGAAATCAACACATTGCAATACACATGTATTGTCTATTGACTCTGTTGTCTGATACCCGATTGTAATCAGGTGGATAGCAAACTTGCAGAAATAAATTTTACACTTAAATATTGCAGTTGATATGCTTAGAACACTGATAAAACCTTGGACAACAATATACTGTGAATTTGAAGCAATGGGATAGAGTTATGATAGCACAAATTAAGCCTACTTACCAGTTTGTTTGGTGGGTTCTCCATGTTGTTTTGATATCTTCACCTCTCTGATGCGCAAGGGATTATGGGATACATCAATACCCTGAATAGCTAACGCCATAGCTAGTCGTAGCACCTAACACCGACACAAAGAAGCGACTCTGTCCCCGGTGATTGGGGCTCGCCGGAGGAACTAACCGAGGCAACAGTTGGACGGGAGCCGGATCAGAGTTCAAGTACAGTGGCGGTAGGAGACGGGGACCAGTGGAGGACCATCGGGGCCCCAGCCAGATAAAAGCTGGAATCGGAGCCCAGTTACAGTGGCGGGGCTCGGCGGAGTCGCGAAGGAATTAGGTATACGTTTTCATTTTTTATACGTTTTTTATTGTGTACTTTTTCATCATGGAATCTGCTGGAGAAAATGAGCGTGAAACCCAAACGAAAATTACAGTCTTTTCGTGAGGAATACTCCAAAGCATTTCCAGGAATTATTATTCGCTCAAGAAAGGGTGAAAATTTCACATTTGCTGAGGGAAAAGGTCAAGAGAAATGTCATTTATCAACATTTGTTAAATGCAGGATTATGTACGAAGAGAATATTACCATAGAGTTTGTCCTTGATCTTTTCCATCAGCATATCTGCATTGACAATTTAAGGAAAATATAAACATGATTGTTGAACAATTATGGGGTTGTTAGCCACATTTTAACTTGATTTAATACTAATATTTGTTTGGCGTCGAACCCCAAACATATGAAAACGTATACCTGAACCCCCCACCAGGACTTTGTCCTGGACCTACCGGGGCCTGGGGCCCCTGGACCCCGGCTAGCTACTAGGCTTTTCAGGTTTTAAAAGTTGGCAGGTATGAGACTGTGCCAGTATAAGATACACTCAGTGGCTCTGCGCTTCCTCGCCCTTTCTGTCATGTATGCTCCTTCAGAACAGAAGGACAGACTCAAACGCTGGATTGTGTCAGTGCAATTTATTAAAGAAAAGAATAAACACAAGGTGCTCCAACAAACCAATTGGCGAGCACAGGAAAATAAAGAATTAACATAGAGTGCTCCAACAAGCAAACTGGCAAGCTAGAGAGAATTATTTACAGGTAGATTCAATTCAATTCAATTCAATTCAATTCAACTTTATTTATATAGCGCCATTTCACAACAACAGTCATCTCATAGCACTATCAACTGTAGGGAGGACCCCCACAGTTGCAGAAAGACCCCAGCAATCAGGCGATCCCCTGTGAGCAAGCACTTGGCGACGGTGGAGAGGAAAAACTCCCTTTTAACAGGAAGAAACCTCCAGCAGAACCAGGCTCAGGGAGGGGCAGTCATCTGCTGCGACTGGCTGGGGGGTGAGGGGACAGAGAAGAAGAAAAGAACAGACATGTAGAGAGCAAACAGCACGATGGGGACTCAATCTATGGGAGAGAACAAACAAATGTTAATGACCAGCAAAAAAAAAAAATTTCATAGAGAGTGAGGAAAGGAGTGAGGCCCAGTGCATTACTGGAGGTCCCCCGGCTGACTAAACCTATTAGCAGCATAACTAAGGGAGGGTTCAGAAACACATGATCCCTCCCTAATTGTAGGCTATATCAAAAAGGTAGGTTTTAGCCCTATTCTTAAAAACAGAGATCGAGTCTGACTCCCGAATCCAGATTGGCAGCTGATTCCACAGGAGAGGAGCTTGATAACTGAAGGCTCTGCCTCCCATTGTACTTTTGGAGATTCTAGGTATTACAAGTAAACCTGCATTTTGGGAGCGTAGTGCTCTGTTAGGATGATACGGTAGTATCAGATCTTTTAAATAAAAAGGAGCCTGATTGTTTAGAGCTTTGTAAGTAAGAAGAAGGATTTTAAACTTAATTCTAAACTCTATGGGAAGCCAATGAAGGGAGGCCAGAACCGGAGAGATATGATCTCTCTTTCTAGTACCTGTTAAAACTCTTGCTGCAGCATTTTGGATCAGCTGAAGACTTTTTAAAGATGTTTTAGGACAGCCTGATAATAAAGAATTACAATAATCTAATCTCGAGCTAACAAAAGCGTGGATCAGCTTCTCAGCATCACTCTGAGACAAGATGCTCCTAATCTTGGCAATATTACGCAAATGATAGAAGGCAGTCTTAGAAACAAATTTAATATGTGAATTGAAGGACAAATCCTGATCAAAAATAACTCCAAGGTTCCTCACAGAGCTATTAAGAGAAAGAGTAACTGCATCCAAACTGAAAGTTTGATTTGGAAAGGAATTTCTAAGGTTTTTTGGACCAACAAGAATGACTTCAGTCTTATCTGAATTTAATAGCAGGAAATTACAAGTCATCCAAGCTTTGATTTCCTTAAGACAGGCTTCTAACTTGGCTAATTGATTAGTATCATCTGGCTTCATTGACAGGTATAATTGTGTGTCATCTGCATAACAGTGAAAATGTATACAGTGCTTTCTAATAATGTTGCCTAACGGAAGCATATATAAACTAAAAAGAGTAGGGCCAAGCACAGATCCCTGTGGAACTCCATGACTAAGCTTTGAGCTGAGAGAAAATTCATCATTTACATGAACAAACTGGAACCTATCAGATAAATAAGATCTAAACCACTGCAACGAAGTTCCATTAAGTCCAACATAGTGTTCTAATCTATCAAGTAGAATATTATGATCAATAGTATCAAAAGCTGCACTAAGATCTAAAAGGACAAGTACAGAAACTAGTCCATTATCAGATGCAATGAGGAGGTCGTTAGTGACCTTCGCTAAGGCTGTTTCAGTACTATGATGGATTCTAAACCCAGATTGAAACTCCTCAAGTAAACCATTTCCCTGCAGGTGGTCAAATAATTGCGTAGCAACAACTCTTTCTAAGATTTTTGAAATGAAAGGGAGATTAGAGATTGGTCTATAGTTAGCTAAAGCTCCTGGATCTAGCGTTGGCTTTTTGAGTAAGGGTTTAATTACAGCCGTTTTAAAAGCCTGCGGTACATGGCCTAAAGTTAATGAAGAATTGATTATATGAAGAATAAAGTTACCAATAAGTGGGAAGACTTCTTTAAATAACCTGGTAGGAATAGGGTCTAAAAGACAAGTTGAAGGTTTGGATGAGGAAACTATTTTGTCTAACTCACAAAGGTCGATTGGAGTAAACTCATCAAGACAGACATCAATAGAAGGAGTTGTAGTAGTTACAGTATTTAAGTTAACTGTGGGAAGAATCTGATTGATTTTATCTCTGATGGATGAAATTTTATTATTGAAAAAGTTCATAAAGTTCTGACTAGTAAGCTCTAAGGGGATGCTAGGATTGACAGAGTCCTGACTCTTTGTCAACCTGGCTACAGTACTGAAAAGAAACCTGGGATTATTCTTGTTCTCTTCTATTAATGCAGAGTAATAACTCGTTCTAGCTTTTCTAAGAGATTTTTTATAAATTAAAAGATGATTTCTCCAAGCTAAATAGATTTCATCTAAATTAGTAGAGCGCCATTTTCTTTCTAATTGACGAGTCTTCTGTTTTAAGCTACGAGTTTACCAGAGTAGATGGTGCTCTGGTGGAGATGCAGATTGACAATCAAAATAGCTGCACTACTATAGTGAAACGGCAGTGCTTAAATACACAGAAAGATGAGCTGCAGGTATGAGTCATTGAGCGAGCAGGAGCCTAATTAACCAGCTGCCCACAGCTGAGCTGAGAGGGTAGGCTGTGGGCAGTGGAAGGAGGTGTCTGGGAAAGGGGAGACACAAGTGAAACCAATTCAAAAGTTTATACAGAAAACTAACAAAATTAAACTAATCAAACATACAATACTTAAAATAATGTGAGGGTCTGTGCTCAATGAAAACTTGAGCTCAGACACATGACACGTTCCTTTTTTTTAAACCAATAGAATCAAAATTTTACCCTCTAACTTTTATAATCCCATTTTTGTTAGAACTGCCTAAATTTTCTTTTCTTAAGGAGCGACTGTAGAGACCCAATTTTTAGTATCAGTGTTTAACTGCAATAATACTGTGGTAATTATAGGTGCATGTAGATCTCTATATTTCATACCCCTAACCATTGCTGTCAAGAGACCTGATTATTGTTGTATGTATTGTTTTGTTCTGCTGGTTCTAACTGCTTTTTGGTCTGTGTAAGGGCTCTGATATTTTAATAAAAGGGATAAATGAAGCTTCCTCTCGCCCAAAGATGCTGGGATAGGCTCCAGCCCCCCCACGACCCGAAAAGGATTAAGCAGAAAAAGATGGATGGATGGATGGATGGATAAATGAAGCTAAGGGTGTCATTTGTTGTCCACTTCTTTAACCACTCAGTGTCAAGAACTGACCCCCAGATTGTGAGACTCATAAAATATTCAAAGATTCAAAGATTTTTATTTGTCAATACTACTATACACACAGGACATACAAGAGAACTGAAATAGCATTTCTATCTCTCTTCAGTGGTGTGCACAATATAAAAAAAGGAATAAGGCTGGGAAAACAACAACAGCAGTCTATGTACAGTAATGCCACCCGCAGTGCAAATGGTGACAAAAGATAGACCCAGACCTCCCATAGTGCAAATAAAGATTAACGATAAATGACGAGACCCAGCAATCTTATATACAGAAAAGTAGAGCAGTAAAAGTTGGCTTCTGATGGCTTCTTGTGGTAATGTATCATCACTTCCTGTGTTGCTGTCTCTCTGTGTGGTTTGCTCTGTGGTTAGCTCTCCTTATTCTCCTGAGGATTTTTGCCTTTAATTGTATTTTAATCACTTTTTTCCATCTACCGTAAGCCTCTTGCACCTGTGTGCACACTCAGTATCAATTAATCACCCTCTTTAGCCTTCTGTTCACCTTTCATCTGTGTTTTTGTTAGCTTCGGGTTAGCCACTAGCTATGGTTACTAGCTCGCCTTCCTCTCCTCCTCTGGTGTGCACGCTCTGTCAGATGTTTAGCTACACCTCTGCCTCTTTTAGTGATAACGGTAAATGTAATAAATGTTGTCTTTTTGAGGCACTCGAGGCAAGGTTGTCTGATTTGGAATCCTGGCTCCGGTGCATTGAAACACTGTCTGCGCCAGTTAATAATGACGGACGCCCCTTAGCTGCAGTGGAGCACCCTAGCATAGGACAGCCTGCTAGCGGTCCTCCGGTCCTCCTCAGCAGCGAGGAGACTGGGTGGGTGACGGTGAGAAGGAAGCATAGTCGCAAGGCCCCGGTTCACCACCAACCTGTTCATGTTTCTAATCGCTTTTCCCTGCTCAGCGACACACCTGCTGAGGAAAAAACTGATCATTGGCGACTCTGTAGTCAGAAATGTGAACCTAGAGACTCCAGCGGCCATAGTCAAATGCATTCCTGGGGCCAGAGCAGGCAACATCGAGTCAAATTTGAAAATGCTGGCTAAAAGTAACTGTAAATACTCCACAATTGTTATCCACACTGGCATTAATGACATCCGACTCCGGCAGTCGGAAGTCACAAAACTTAATGTGGAATCGGTGTGTGACTTTGCAAAAATGATGTCTGCCTCTGTAGTATTCTCTGGGCCCCTCCCCAATCTGACCAGTGATGACATGTTCAGCCGCTTGTTATTCTTCAACCGCTGTCTGTCTGTGTGGTATCCTGCAAACAATGTTGGCTACATAGATAATTGGAACTCATTTTGGGGAAAACCTGGTCTTATTAGGTGAGACGGCATCCATCCCACTTTGGATGGTGCTTCTCATTTATCTAACAATCTGGCATCAGTTTTATCCAAATTTCCAAAACCTTGACTACTCAGAGTTGGGACCAGGAAGCAGAGTCGCAGTCTTACACGCCTCTCTGCAGCTCCTCTTCATCCGCCACCCCTCAACTTAGCTCCTGTCTTCCCCATCAGAGAACCATTGTCTGTTCCCTCCAAAGTAAATAAAAATATAATATATAAACATCCCAAAATGATTAAACAAAAAGTTGGTAAAACTCAAATTAAACGTGAAGCCTCTAAATTGAATAATTTGGCCTTTGTTCCTCCTCATAATTTAAAAATTAAATGCGGTTTGTTAAATATTAGGTCTCTAACTCCCAAGTGTCTGCTAGTCCATGATCTGTTAATTGATCATCAGATTGATTTAATATCCCTTAAAGAGATTTGGTTAGGGCAAGAGGATTATGTTAGTTTAAATGAATCAACTCCCTCTGGTTATTTAAACTGTCAAAATCCCAGAAATTCTGGTCATGGAGGAGGAGTAGCAGCAGTTTGCCATTCCAAATTACTAGTTAATGTAAAGCAAAAAGCACATTATCATTCCTTTGATAGCCTGGTCCTCAGTACTGGGCATTTTAGCAATTTTAGGCTAAACCCAATTTTACTTGCCATAGTTTATCGTCCTTCATCAATCTACTCAGAGTTTTTATCTGAATTTGCCAAATTCTTAGCTGATTTAGTGCTGAAATCAGATAGAATAATTATAGTAGGGGACTTTAATATACATGTAGATGTAGATAGTGATTGCCTTAATATGGCATTTAATTCAATATTAGACTTGGTGGGGTTTTCTCAGAAAGTAGGAAATTCTACCCATTATCTCCACCATACGTTGGACCTTGTTCTGACATATGGCATAGAAATAGAAAATCTGGTAGTGTCTCCTCATAACCCTGTACTGTCAGACCATTGTCTGTTAACTTTTGATTTTACCATTTCTGACTATTTGGCTCCTAAAGAAAAAATATTACTACAGTAGATGCCTCTCAGATGATGTTGTTACCAAATTTATGCAGATTGTTTCCGATATGCCATGTGTCAACACAACGGAAATAAGCTATAGACAGCTTGCTCCTTCTGTAATTGATAACATGGTAGATAGTGTTACAGCTTCTCTGCATCAGACTCTAGACATGGTGGCCCCTTTGAAAAAGAAAAAGTCTAATCAGAGATTTCTAACTCCTTGGTTCAACACAGAAACTCGTAGCTTAAAACAAGACTCATCAATTAGAAAGAAAATGGCACTCCACTAATTTAAGATTTAGATTTTTAGATTTTTTTTAGATTTAGTATACTTTATTTATCCCCAGAGGGGAAATTGAGGGTCATCCACCACCTGGATGGATGAAGCAGCCACGATACGGCGCTATCCCTTAACCATTCACACACACATTCACACCTAGGGCCACTTTAGAGTCTCCAATTAACCTAACCTGCATGTTTTTGGCATGTGGGAGGAAACCGGAGAAATCCCGGGGTAAACCCACGCATACACGGGGAGAACATGCAAACTCCACACAGATCACTGTTGGTCGGGGGCTGGGATCGAACCCACGATTCCACAATCCCCACGATCCCCCGGCCAAGGGTAAACTGTGCTGCCGCAGTGCTAACCACTGCGCCACCGTGCAGCCCAATCTCCAATCTCCATTTCATTTCAAAAATCTTAGAGTTGTTGCTACACAATTATTTGACCACTTGCAGGGAAATGGTTTATTTGAGGAGTTTCAATCTGGGTTTAGAATCCATCATCGTACTGAAACAGCCTTAGTGAAGGTCACTAATGACCTCCTTATCGCATCTGATAATGGACTCATTTCTGTACTTGTCTTTTTAGACCTTAGTGCAGCTTTTGATACTATCGATCATAATATTCTACTTGATAGATTAGAACACTGTGTTGGACTTCCTCTCCACCGTCACCACTGCTTGCTCACAGGGGATCACCTGATTGCTGGGGTCTTTCTGCAATTGTGGGGGTTTCCCCTACAGTTGAAAGTGCTATGAGATGACTGTTGTTGTGAAATGGCGCTATATAAATAAAGTTGAATTGAATTAATACTTGTAGTACCAGGTTCAATGTGGTAGTGTAGGTGCAGACAGGGGCCACAGTTACATGGGCAAAATTTCTTCAATCTGATTACAATTCAGATCAGAATTTTACTATTTACATGGATCCTGAAAAAACTGATCTGATTAGGATGTGCGTTTCCATGTGCCACACGTTTGAATGGAATAAATCATTTTGACATGCGCACATCGACATTTCGACATTCCGAAAATAGTAGAAGAAGAAGCAACTTCCGGTGTTAGCGAACCCCGCTTTGTGTTGAAATTGACCTGTATTGTGTTATTCAGACTGTACTTTTGCTTCTGCTCGTCTCTGTAATGAAGCTACAAGTACATACTTCTGCATATGACGAACAGAGGGAGACAGCAGGACGATACAGACCAGTTTTGTTTTACTCCCGCTATGTTTTCTGCTAGCTGCTGCTAAGGCGGAAATACGTCACATCGATGTGCGGCTGGTGTACAGACATGCGCAGTAAACATATTTTCTGCCCTACATTTGGAATAAGTGTTTTCATGCACACCATTCCGATTAAACAATCGGCATAACCCACCCCTCTCAATCGGAAGGAAATTTTGATCCGAATGAGCGTGATCAGGTAGAATATTCAGATTGCTGTGTTTACATGAAGCATTTTTATTCCGATCAGGCTTTTAATCCGGTTACTTGTTGTCACAGGTGGCCCTCGTGAGCCACCATAAGACGCCAACAAGTCACCGGTGAGTTTGCAATGATGTTTATTAATGACGACGAACAAAGGATAATACACTAAGTAACAGAAAGGGATAAGCCTCGGTGGGCTAAAACACACAACACTGGATGTAGAAGCCGTGAGGCTAAGCAAGCACACTTACAGTAAAGGGTTAGGATGAAGGATGATCGTAGCTGAGGAAACAACGAGGAACACTGACGTCTGAGACGAGGAACGCTCGCTCGACGTCTGACGAAGGGAAGTTCGACGGAGACTGCTGCATTCGGCTGCATTCAGCGTCCGCTTAAATGCCGGCCGCTAATGAGCCCTGAATGCAGCACAGCTGGCAGGCTTTGACAGCAGGAAGCTCCTCTGAGTGCTGTCACAATAAGAGCCCGGGAAGCCAGAAGGAAATCACTGCTGTCAAGCCTGCAGGGGATGACGTATGACCCGAGCGCGGAAGAGATCGGCGCTCGGATCATAACAGTACCTCCCCCCCAAGGGCGGGCTCCGAACGGCCAGGGACACCCAAGCCCCCCCCCCCCCCCCCCCCGCCCCCCAAGGTGGGCGGATGGGGGGACAGGCCAGGGGGGAGAGGGCCAGCACAGACCAAAAAAACCATGATGAAAATAGGAGCACACAGACAGAGGAAAAAAAATGACACTCTCATGCACAAATTACAACCAAGGTAGAGCATAAAGGAGACGATCACAGGGCAAAATAATAGCGAACAGGATATTCACAAATACACAAACCATGAACAAGGCAGACTGAGAAATAAAATAATTACAGGACATGACAACAGAAAATACCAAATCTCCAAAGGCAAAAACACACCAACTGTTACAGACAATGAGAGAACATTTAACAGAGGAAACATGAACGAAAAAACACCCGCTAGGAAGAGGTGAGATACACAATATCATACAAGACTGCCCGCACATCCCAAAAGGTTACAGGAACAACGAGAATGAGAACCCGGGATGATGGCAGTCCTAGAACCGTGGACTAGGACTGCCATCCTTTTCTAGGACTGCGTCCTTTTCCCGCCCTGCATCTAGCGACCACATCGCAGGCAGGGGGGAAAAGGACGGTTCGGGTGGCCTACCCCAGTCCCATGCCCGGAAACACCGTTCCTCTGGCAGCCGGGCCAGATCGCCAAAAGGGCGGGAAAGTTTGTCGGGTGGCCGACCCAGAACGCCGAACCTGCGAAACAGCTCACCAGGCGGCCGACACGCATCACACAGCCACAAGGACCGAAGGGGAGAAGTTGAAGGCAGCCTGCCTGGAGAGGGGGGAAGACGAGGGAGAGCCGGATAGAGTATTAGGAACCCCAACGGCCCCCGGTGGAGATGAGCTGGGATGACGATCCTGAGGGTGAGGATGATGATGAAGAAGATGAGCCAGTCCAGTGTCCGGTGGCAGGGGATCTGCAGCTCCCTCACCGACCTTGGATTCTGCTGGTGCTGCACCTGTGACGGACCCCGATTGGGTCACGGCTGCACCCGCGATGGACCCCGATTGGGTCACAGCTGCACCTGCGTCGGACCCCGATTGGGTCACGGCTGCACCCCCGTCGGACCCCGACTGGGTCGGCGCCGCAACAGTACTGACCTCCAACCCCGAACCCGGAGCCTCTGGTGCAGTGAACGAGATCAGCTCCGCACTGATGACCCTGGGGGGAGGCTCAGGAGAGAGAAAAGAACCAGGATCAGGATCACCGGTAGCAACAAAGCCCAGCGAGACGAGTTCGGGCGCAGCGGATGGCTGCCCCTGGCTCGTCTCTCCGAGAGACAGGCAAAAGTGCTCCAGAATAGAAAGGAGAAAAACAAAGTAGAGCACTTGCCTGTACTCGGGTTCTGTTGCTGTCCAGGACTCCGACGATCCGGGCTCAGACGGGAGCAGATCGTCTTCTGGCTCCCACTCAGCTACGTCGGGCTCCGCAGCTGGCATGATGGCTTCCGCAGTCTGAGGACCCTCCAGCACTGACGTCCACGCCAACAACCCGCACGGCGAGGCGGCAGGGGACCCTCGACCTGCTGGACCCGACCGCTCATCTGTGGAGACCTGGGGATGCTTCGTCGTCTGCGCAGGCTCCATGCTGCAGTCCGCTCTCCTCCTCTGCCCACGACGTGGCTGCGGGGCTGGAACCAGGCTCTCCAGAACCGCAGGCCCCCTCCTAATCCGGCGACGTTGGCCTGGCATCAAGGACCGCTCAGCGGAGGGAGACACAGAGGCAGCGGGTTTAATAATAGAAGCTACAGCTGGTGGTGGGAGCTCGGAGGACTGCGGACCCCGAGCTCCACCCCCAGGAGTCAGACAAGGCAAATCACAATTAAGAGGAGATGAGTGAACTCGTACTTGCCTGTCTCCCGGAGGCAAGATGGTGCCTGCTGTAGCGGACGTTGCTCCTCCCTTTCCCCGCCGGACGGTGACAGAGGGCCCCCTGGGAGGATGAGGGGGAGCTGCTCGTGATGGATCTGGGACGGGGCTTGCCGGGACAGGACTCTGGGCACTCACAGCAGCCGGGGAAGGTGTCGAGGAGGAGGGGGCGACAGCCGAGACAAACCAGGCAGGGAGCGCTGACGGGACAGCAGGAGAAGATGACCCGGGGGAAGAGGCTGTGGGGATTCCCTCCTGGCGGGACGCTGAGGGAAACAGCTGACTGCGGGATTGAGTCTTTCTGGCGGCCCGGAACGGAATCCGGATGGGGTTCTTGCTGAGGATGACTATGGCCGTGGCGCCGACGTCTTCGACAGCCCCCAGATGGTGCAAACTCCAGAACTGGATCGAGGACAGGAACGGGATCCCAAAGCAGGGAGCAGGGATGCCTCCTCCTCTGCTTACCCCTGTAGTCCTCCTCCATCAAGCGGAGTATCTCGCGCTGTGCGGCGATGTCATCCCTCCTCACGCTGACTTTGGGGTGGTCAGCGTAGCGGGGAAGATGATTCAGGACGTCCTCAGCATGGTCCAGGTACCAGCGCACGTCGCTGTGATAGTCGAGGAGGGAGGCAGAGATAAGCGTTTCATCCACGTATTCCAGGGCGTCCGCCAGCTCGTAGCTCTGACTCCGAGCGCAGCCCCTCCGCGACGGCATGCTTACAGCATGCAGTACCCAGACAGGAAAGAGCAAAGTCCAAATGCAAACTCACGGCGACAGGCATCTCAGTCTGGCAGCAGTCTACTGTCACGGGTGGCCCTTGCGAGCCACCATAAGACGCCAACAAGTCACCGGTGAGTTTGCAATGATGTTTATTAATGATGACGAACAAAGGATAATACACTAAGTAACAGAAAGGGATGAGCCTCGGTGGGCTAAAACACACAACACTGGATGTAGAAGCCGCGAGGCTAAGCAAGCACACTTACAGTAAAGGGTTAGGTTGAGGGATGATCGTAGCTGAGGAAACAACGAGGAACACTGACGTCTGAGACGAGGAACGCTCGCTCGATGTCTGACGAAGGGAAGTTCGATGGAGACTGCTGCATTCGGCTGCATTCAGCGTCCGCTTAAATGCCAGCCGCTAATGAGCCCTGAATGCAGCACAGCTGGCAGGCTTTGACAGCAGGAAGCTCCTCTGAGCGCTGTCACAATAAGAGCCCGGGGAGCCAGAAGGAAATCACTACTGTCAAGCCTGCAGGGGATGACGTATGACCCGAGCACGGACGAGATCGGCGCTCGGATCATAACACTTGTGTCCATGTAAACATAGCCAGTGACAGATAGGACTGCACATGATCGGTATTGCAACGACAGACAGCAACAGATATGACATTTGTGCTAATGGTTGCAGTAAAGTGCAGAGATATACAGCAGCAGATGTATTACTGTTGGTGTGCCAGTCGTTTTGCGCAAACAACCAAGCAAGTTATTGTGCAGGTGAGTGCGTTACAGTGGGGGCGGGGACGACGTGGACCAAGTTCAAAGTCCTGATGACCTGATGAACAATGCTGTTTAGCAGTCTTGTGGAGCAGGCCCGGAAGCTCCGGTATCTTTTTCCCGAGGGCAGGGGGGTGAAGAGAGAATGAGAGTGAGAGTGAGGGAGGGAGAGGGGGGCAGAAGAGCACCAGTGATCTTGCTGGCTGCTTTTACTGTGTGTTCTAGTGTCTTCCGGCAGGAGGTGGTGCAGCTTCCATTCCACACTGTGATGCAGCTGCTGAGGATGCTCTCAGTTGTGCCTTGGTAGAATGAGCACATGATGTGGCGTGAGACTCATGCTCTCCTCAGTTTGTGGAGAAAACGGAGGTGAGTTTGAGCCTTCTTGGCCAGTGATATGGTGTTGTTGAACCAGGAGAGGTCCTCAGAGATGTCCACCCCCAGGAACTTGGCACAGCAGCTCACCCTCTCCACATCCTTCACTTCCGGCTTTCAGAGAGAGCAGATGCTTTTTCTCTCCTCTCCTCCTTCTCCCTCCTTCTCCCTCCCTAACTGACTGAATCCCAGCTTGCTACTGTCTGTGTCTGCGTCGCTCTTCTACTGGCTGATTCTTGATCCAAACGGAAAATTATGGATTTGGTAAGCTGGGCCTTGAACACAATTGACACTGTCTTTTCAACTAGGAAATCGGGCCTGGGGGAGCCCATCTGTCCTGCAGGTACTGCTGCTGCGGGTTATGTGAGAGACACATACAATTGGAAACTTATGTGTCTGTGCGACCTTTCGATTGAAGATGCGGAAGACATCTACCTATTCGGCTTCACGATCTCAGGACTTCTACTGATCGGCTTTGGGATAGTCCTGGTGTATCGAAAACTGAAGAAGATGGACAGAGCTTATCAAAATGCTGACCCAACGAAGCTCTTTCATCAATTTGACCAGCTGGGGAGGACTCTGATTGCGGCTAATGGCGAACTGAATAGGAAGATTGGCAACATCTCGATGTCGCTGGGAGCTCTCCAGGAAATGATTTTAAAGCCTGGCAGTGTTGGAAATTATGATGCACTGAACGCATAAGAGATGAAAATTCTTTCTCTGAGTGACTGTGCTTATTCGACCTTGTTTTCGGCGCCCCTCAGCTCTCACTCCTCCTGGATGTGGATAAGCAGTAGAAATGTTTTGGCTGATTTCTCTCCTTCATAAACAATCTGGCGTACAGTAATCTGAACTCTCAAGGACAGCGCCTTGTGACTGGCTCAGAAATTTCCATCTGCCATGCACTAAGAGTTGATCTCACAAGGACATGCTTTTCTAAGTTTCAGACACTAAGACATAACATCTGCTGAGAGAGGATTTTTGCTGTCCATCAGTAACTGATAACTGACATTCACTCTGCATTCAACATACACGACTGATTCATTTACACTGATGTACACATACACTCACTGCCTCTCTCTGCTGTCTTTGTTTTTGTGAGGTCGATTGTCTGATCTGTGCCATAGAGAGGTTTTTTTTCATTGTAATCATAATTCTGCTTACACAATTATAAGCTGTATTTTGATAACGAAGTTTTTTTCTCTCCGCCCATTGTGTCATTCCTTCCCTTCCCTCTTACCCCCCCATCCCCCACTGTTTTGATGAGGCGCCTTGTTATGGCTGCCGTGTCGTTGTGATGCGCTTACACGCGCGCCAATGTCAAGTCAAATTCCTCGTGTGTTTCTAACATGCTCGGCAATAAAGCTTTTTCTGATTCTGATTCTGATTCTGATCTGCTCCTTCAATGATCAGAGGGGGATGCTGTGTGTGCCCCTTCCTGAAGTTGGCCACAATCTCCTTGGTTTTTCCCACATTCAGAAACAGGTTATTGTCTTAACACCACTGGACCAGTTGGCTCGCCTCATTTCTGAAGTTGACCTCCTTGTTGTTGGTGATGAGGCCCACCACCAGCATGTCATCCACAAACTTGATGATGTGGTTGGTTTTGTAAGCTGGTACACAGTCATGGGTCCGCATGGTGAAGAGCAGCGGGCTGAGCACGCACCCTTGTGGGGCCCCTGTGCTCAGTGTGATGGTCTTGGATGTGTTGCTGCCAACCTGCACATTCTGTGGCCTCCCTATGAGAAAGTCCAGTGCCCAGTTACAGAGAGAGGTTTTGAGTCCCACATGTCTGAGTTTTTGTATTAGGTTCTGGGGGATGATTGTGTTGAATGTGGAACTGAAGTCCAAGAACAGCATTTGCACATAGGAGTTCTTTGAGTCCAGGTGGGTGAGGGCTGGATGGAGAACAGCAGTGATGGCATCCTCTGTGGATCTGTTTGACCTGTATGCAAACTGAGATGGGTCATGGGAGGGAGAGAAGACAGACTTGATGTTCTGCATGCCAGCCGCTCAAAGCACTTCATTATGATTGGGGTCAGTGCTATGAGCCGGTAATTATTGTAGTTGGATGAGACGGGCTTCTTTGGGACTGGTATTATAGTGGCAGTTTTGAAACATGTGGGGACAACAGCTTGAGTCAGGGAGATGTTGAAGATGTCAGCCAGGATGTTCTTGAGCTCCTCTGCACAGTCCTTCAGGATGTGACCCGGTATGTTGTCCTGCTTGTCTGGAGGAGGATTGGTCTTATGTGCTGATGTGCTGTTTTGTGCTTCAAAGCGGCCAAAGAAGTCATTTAGATTGTTCAGCAATGTGATGTCACTCACACAGGTCTGAGGTGGAGGTTTGTAGTTGATGAGGTTCTGTATACCACGCCAGAAGAAACGTGCATCTCTGGTGTTGCTGAAGTGGCCGAATATTTTCTTGTTGTACTGTTGTTTTGCCTCCTTGATGCCACGGAACAGGGTGTTGTTAGTCCTGCAGTGTCGCTGGCCCTGAGGGCTGCGTCCCGAGCCCTCAGGAACCTGTGGCTCTCTGCTGTCATCCATGGCTTTTGTTTGGCACGAACAGTGATGGTTTTGCAGTGAGTGACATCATCAATGCATTTAGCTATATACAGTGGTGCAGTGGTGTGAAAAAGTGTTTGCCCCCTTCCTGATTTCTCATTTTTTTGTATGTTTGTCACATTTAAATGTTTCAGATCATCAAACAAATTTAAATATTTGACAAAGATAACACAAGTAGACACAAAATGCAGTTTTTAATTGAAGGTGTTTGTTATTAAGGGTAAAAAAAAGTCCAAACCTACATGGCCTGGTGTGAAAAAGTGATTGCCCCCCGTTCAAACATAAATTAACTGTGGTTTATCACATCTTTGGAAAGCTGAGTTCAATTTTCTAGCCATTTCTAAAGCTTTGGGACTCCAGCAAACCACAGTGAGAGCTATTATCCACAAATGGCAAAAACATGGAACAGTGGTGAACCTTCCCAAGAGTGGCCGGCCGAACAAAATTACCCCAAGAGCGCAGCGACAACTCATCCAAGAGGTCACAAAAGACCCCACAACAACATCCAAAGAACTGCTGGCCTCACTTGCCTCAGTTAAGGTCAGTGTTCATGACTCTACCATAAGAAAGAGACTGGGCAAAAATGGCCTGCATTGCAGAGTTCCAAGACAAAAACCACTGCTGAGCAAAAAGCATAAAGGCTTGTCTTAGTTTTACCAGTAAACATCTTGATGATCCCCAAGACTTTTGGGAAAAGACTTGCTGTGGTAAATGGAACCATGAATTCTGCTGTCTACCAAAAAATCCTGAAGGAGAATGTCCAGCCATTTGTTCGTGACCTCAAGCTGAAGCACATTTGAGTTCTGCAGCAGGACAATGATCTAAAACACACCAGCAAGTCCACCTCTGAATGGCTTAAGAAAAACATAATGAAGACTTTGGAGTGGCCTAGTCAAAGTCCTGACCTGAATCCAATTGAAATGCTGTGGCATGACCTTAAAAAGGCGGTTCATGCTCAAAAACCCTCCAGTGTGGCTGAATTACAACAATTCTGCAAAGATGAGTGGGCCAAAATTCCTCCACAGCATTGTAAAGGACTCATTGCTAGTAATCCCAAATGCTTGATTGCAGTTGTTGCTGCTAAGGGTGGCCCAGCCAGTTATTCGGTTTAGGGGGCAATCACTTTTTCACACAGGGCCATGTAGAGTTTTTTTTCCCCTTCATCATAAACACCTTCATTTAAAAAACTCTATTTTGTGTTTACTTTTGTTATCTTTGTCTTGTGGGAATGTGTAATTGACGAGGCAGGTTTGTCTCAAGGCAGTTTTATTACACATTCTCCAACATGAGCAAAGTAGAAAGAGAACTCACAGAAACAACTTGTCCCTTATATATCCAGGACTCTCACAGCTCACAAGTCACATTGCATTCAAATCACAAGTAACAATGCATTTCCTCTTTAATCCCATACACCCCCTCACAGTCTTTGGCACACAAAGGATCCCCCCAAGGCCGTCTCTTGCATCCCAAGGATTAAACTTTCACAGCTTCCTGTTATCTCCAAGGAAACTGTGCCCTTTGTTTTTATCTAAGATGTGAGGCAAAAAGTAAGTCACATGTGTGGCTACAGGACCCCCCCCCCCCAAACATTTTAGATCGAACAACAGAATAACAGTCTGCATTTCGTGATATAATCATTACACATCAGTCCCCCTGCTGCTTGGGCTTCAGTCTTCTCCCGTATCTGCTGTAACCAGGATTCACCGCCTCCGCGGCGCTGTCATGCTGGGGGGCTGCTGTCTGGGGGTGAAAACCTTTTGTCAGGCCCTGCAGATGTTCTGGGGAATCTCCCCGTGGGGGTCTACCACGCCGAGGGCCTACCACTTGCTCGTCCACCACCACAAAAGCAGGTTTGAGTCTGTTTATGCCAACCTTTTCCCTCCTACCCCCCAAATCTAGCAAAAAATGCTTGTCCTCTGTTTCCAGCACTCTGAACGGTCCATCGTAAGGTGGTCGCAGTGGGGGGCGATGTGCATCGTGTCTGACAAAAACAAACTCCGCGTTTTTCAAAGTTTTAGGCACAAAAACGCGCGGAAAACTGTGGTGAATGGGGCTGGGCAGCGTGCTCGATTCTATGCTACGCTGCAACAGCTGAGACGGGGAGCTGTCCGGCGCAGGATTATCTGGGAGAAACTCCCCGGGCAGCCGAAGTGGCTGCGCAAAAACGAGCTCAGCCGGGGAGGCTTCTAAGTCCTCTTTAGGCGCAGAACGTAACCCCAATAAAACCCACGGTAGCCTGTCTACCCAATTTGCATCCGTCAGTGACGCCCTGAGAGCCGCTTTCAATGACCTATGAAAACGTTTCCATAACCCATTAGCCTGCGGATTGTATGCGGTTGTGCGGTGAATTGTGACCCCCAGGCTGCGGGCCATTGTTGACCAAAGTTCGGAAACAAATTGAGGGCCTCTGTCGGACGTAATGTTCGACGGGACTCCAAAACGCCCCACCCATGTTGTTAAAAATGCACGCGCCACCTCCTCAGCTGTGGTTGACGCCAGTGGAACCACTTCCAGCCAGCGCGTGGTGCGGTCCACCATTGTCAGAAGGTGTGTGCACCCCTGTGACGGCGGGAGGGGGCCCACGAGGTCCACGTGAACATGGTCGAACCTCTTAGCCGGGATGTGAAACGGCTCCAAAGGAGCTCTCGTGTGTCTGTGTACCTTGGCTCGTTGACACGCCATGCAGGCTGCCGCCCTCTCCTTAACTTGTTTGCGAAGGCTCGGCCACACAAATTTCTCTCCCACCATTTTGACCGACGCGCGCACTCCCGGGTGCGCCAAAGAATGAATCGAGTTAAAAACGCAGCGGCGCCACGCAGCCGGTACCACAGGACGCGGTCGCCCAGTGGAGACTTCACAGATTAGGGGGGGCATACCGTCTTGCAGCACCCTGTTCTCCAGCCTGGAGCGCGCGCACATCCGCGTCACTAACCTGATCCGTGGCCATGGCTGCGTAATCTATCCCCACGCGGACGGGGGCAGCCACGGCACGCGAGAGGCAGTCTGCCACTACATTCAGTTTACCCGACACATGCTGAATATCGGTAGTAAACTCTGTGATCGCAGCTAGCTGCCTCTGCTGCCGGCCCGACCACGGCTCTGAAACTTTGGCCATTGCGAATGTTAGCGGCTTGTGGTCAACGAACGCGGTGAAACAGCGTCCTTCCAGCCAGAACTGGAAGTGGCGAATGGCCAAGTGGAGAGCTAACAACTCCCTGTCGAACGCGCTGTATTTACGTTCACTATCGTGCAAAGTCCTGCTGAAAAAGGCGAGCAGTTGCCAAGCCCCGGCTACATGCTGCTCCACGACCGCCCCTAGGGCCACATCTGACGCGTCAGTAGTGAGCGCTACGCGGGCCGTTGGGTCTGGATGCGCCAACAACGCAGCGTTTGCCAGGGCTGCTTTGACTTCCGAGAATGCTCGCTCTCGCTCCGGGGACCATTCGATCTTATTCACGGGTTTTTGTTTTTTGAGCGCGGCGTACAGTGGTTGCATGAGCTGCGCCGCGCGGGGGAGGAAACGGTTATAAAAATTCACCATTCCCAAAAACTCCTGTAACGCCCTGACCGTTTGTGGCTGGGGAAAATCTGCTACCGCGCGCACTTTGTCAGGCAGCAGAACCGCTCCTTTGGGAGAGACGCGATGCCCCAAAAAATCAATCTGCGTCACCCCGAACTGACACATTGCTGGGTTGATTATTAACCCGTGCTCTCCCAACCTCCGGAAAACTGCCGCGAGGTGGTTTTCGTGTTCGTCTTCGGACGCGCTGGCTACCAAAATATCGTCCAAGTAGACGAACACGAAACGGAGATCGCGCAGCACCACGTCCATCATGCGTTGGAACGTCTGTGCAGCCCCTTTAAGCCCGAATGGCATGCGTAAAAACTCGAATAGGCTAAATGGAGTTATCACCGCTGTTTTGGGTATGTCCTCAGCGCGCACTGGGACTTGGTGGTAACCGCGGACCAAGTCTATTTTAGAAAAAACGCGCGCTCCTGCCAAATGAACGGAAAAATCTTGGATATGTGGGATTGGGTAGCGGTCATGCGCTGTGGCGTTGTTCAACCTGCGGAAATCCCCACAAGGTCGCCACGAGCCGTCAGCTTTCGGGACCATGTGTAGCGGGGAAGCCCATGGGCTGTTCGAATGCCTGATGATGCCCAACCTCTCCAGGTTGGCGAACTCCTCGCGCGCTATGGCCAGTTTAGCTGCGTCCAAGCGCCGAGCTTTTGCAAAAACGGGCGGTCCGGTGGTGGTAATAAAATGTTCCACCCCGTGTTTAGCGACGGCTGCCGAGAATGTGGGGACCGTGATTGCTGGGAACTGAGTGAGCAGTGTGTGGAACTTACCACTTGCAGCTGTGACGTTGGCTTGTGCTGTTGGCCGGGCCGCTCGAGCTGTACAGGGAATAGAGTCAAAAGAAAGTGCATTAACCAGGCGCCTGTTAGCGAGATCAACCAACAAACCATGTGAGCACAAAAAATCAGCCCCCAACATATTGAAATTCACTGCTGCTATGACAAAAGTCCACTCAAATGTACCGCTGTGTAGAGACAGAAGCAGAGTCCTCTCACCAAAGGTCTTAATCTCCGAGCCGTTCGCTGCTGCCACCCCGGGACCTCTGGAACCTGCCAGCCGGTCAGCGTAGGAAGGTGTGATGAAACTCAACTGGGAGCCTGTGTCCACGAGGAAATGCCTCCCCGAGCGTGCGTCCATCAAGTAGAGCAGCTTGTTCTCCTCCCCGAGGGTCGCAGCTGCTACCAACCCCCGGTCTTGGCATTTTCCCGAGCGTTTGAACTGGCACGGTGGTATACATTTGCATGCCCTCTTTGCAAAGCGGCGGTGGTAGAAACAAAGGGTGTCTCCTCCGCGTTCCTTAGCCCCCGCCGCCGCCATAGTCGGTGGTTCTGCTACTGCCGTCGATGGCTCCTCGCCGTCTCCGGTCATCGCGCCGAGCTCTGCCGCTGCCGCCGCGGCCGCGCGCAGTCTGCTGGCATTGACAATCCGATGCGCCTCCCGGGCCAGCGTGCGGAAGTCCCGCTGGGCCAATAACGGCGAACTGGCCAGGGTCGCTCTCGTCTCTGACGATAGGGTCCTGAGGAAAATGTGGGTAAAGATGAAGTGGTCATCGTCCGAGCCTTTCAACCTCAGCATCTTCTCCATCAGGTCAATGGGCGTGCCATCTCCCAACTCGGTCAGTGCCAGGAGTCTCTCTGCTCTCTCCTCGACCGAGAGAGTGTAGTGCTGGATGAGTGCAGCCTTCAACGCGCCGTATTTGTCGCTGGCTGGTGGCTGCTCCAGAAGGCTCTCCACATGCTGAGCCGTGTGGTTATCAAGTTTTGCGACCACATGGTAGAATTTCATGTCATCTACCGATATCCCCCGGAGGTTGAACTGTGCCTCAACCAAGTGGAACCAGGAGCGCGGGTTGTTCTGCCAAAACTCCAGTAGCTGGACCGTCACGGCAAACGCTTGGCTGGGGGCTCCTGATGAGGCTGGCCCCGGGGAATTCTCTTCTTGCTGCATGCTACGTCTTGGGTCACCAGTGTGGGAATGTGTAATTGACGAGGCAGGTTTGTCTCAAGGCAGTTTTATTACACATTCTCCAACATGAGCAAAGTAGAAAGAGAACTCACAGAAACAACTCGTCCCTTATATATCCAGGACTCTCACAGCTCACAAGTCACATTGCATTCAAATCACAAGTAACAATGCATTTCCTCTTTAATCCCTGTCAGAAAATTATTTCTGGGTAATTAGTGGACCTACTGAGTGTCCTTCACTAAGATGTGCTTAGACGTCAAAGTGTCTCACCATATGAGACTGTGTGTATGATAAGGGGTCTGGGAGTGAGGGAGAATTAATCTTGTTTTCTTATGAAGTGCTGTGACTATGATTAACTTGGAGTCTGGAACACACCTGCAAGGCCATGTTGTTCTCAGTCCAGGCCAGTGTTTTGCATGCTCATATTATGACTGTGTCCAGCAGATGTTTTTTGTGTTTGTATGACTGACGATGTATAAAAGCTTCCTGATTGTTTTTCATTTCCAGTGCTGCATTTTCTGTTAAAGGTATTGCACTCCTTGCAAGTAAAGAGCTCATATGAGGAATATTCTTGTGTCATGAATCTTATTTGAGGTAACGAACTGACATACGATCACTCTGAGTTTCCAGATTCTGACAATCCCATACACCCCCTCACAGTCTTTGGCACACAAAGGATACCCCAAGGCCGTCTCTTGCATCCCAAGGATTAAACTTTCACAGCTTCCTGTTATCTACAAGGAAACTGTGCCCTTTGTTCTTATCTAAGATGTGAGGCAAAAAGTAAGTCACATGTGTGGCTACAGTCTAATATTTAAATTTGTTCGATGATCTGAAACATTTCAGTGTGACAAACATACAAAAAATGAGAAATCAAGAAGGGGGCAAACACTTTTTTCACACCACTGTATGCTATAACTACCTCAGTGTACTCCTCTAGGTTTGTGTGTCTATTGTGAGTGGCTGCATGCTTGAAAGTGTCCCAGTGTGTAGTGCTGAAGCAGTCTTTCAGAGCATCAGAGGTCCCTTCTGGCCACACACATACTTGCTTTTTTGTTGGTCTGATTGTTTTCACTCTGGGTTTGTATGTTGGCCTTAACAAGATGGTGATGTGATCAGAGAAACTCAGGTGGGGAAGGGGCGAGGCTGTGTATGCTTTCTTGTGACTTGTGTACACCAGGTCCAACAAATTGTCTCCTCTTGTTGGGAAGTCTGCATGTTGGTGTAGATTTGGGCCTTTAAATCTGCATGGTTGAAGTCTCCTGCTGTGATGAGGAATCTGTCTGGATGCACTGTTTGTTTCTCACTGATGGCCTGAGTTCTTCTAGTGCTTTACTTCTCTCACCGATGCCGGTGGGCGGGGCATACACGGTAGCTAGTAGGACAGATGAAAAATCTCTCTGAATGTAAAAGGGTCGGCACTTGATGATCATAAACTGCACCAATGGAGAACAGTGTTTGTGTACAACAGCTGCATCAGGACACCAAGCATCACTGATGTAAACACAGATGCCTCCACCTCGCGTTTTCCCTCCTTCCTTGAACACTCTGTCGCCACGATAGCATGCTAGCCCTGCTAACTGAATGGCAGAGTCCCGTATATTGTCAATTAACTACTTTTCCATAAAGATAAAAACACAACAGTTCCACGCATCACGTTGTGTAGTTCTCAGGAGCTGTATGTGGTCTATTTTGTTGTCTAGTGAGCGTACGTTGGCCAGAGTGAGGGAAGGAATCAGGAGTCTGTGTGGGATAGCGGTTAGCTTCGTTCAGGTACTTCCACGTTTACCTCTGTTTTGTCACCGCTCACAACATCTACAGTGTCTCCATATGGGATGAGACACAGCAGGTGTGGAGGTCTGGTGGAGGAGACCACCCAGGCCATGGAGTTCCTCTATAATGTTCTGATCCAGGACGTAATGTTTGGTTATATTCCTTATCTCCAGAAGTCTGTGGTGACTGTAGCTTATGCGCAGCATCATAAATGTACATTAACACATGAATATACACTTAGGTGTAATTTAAACGACACTAAATGGCACAAAACACTAAGAGAGAAGGGAGGCCGCTGCGTGTTCATGCGTCACCTATTGGTCATTAAATTATAAATTAATGCTTAACTTGTGGAGAGTTGTGAAGGACGAGACTGAGTGTATTCCTCAGGTTCAGCTTTATTCACAATGACATTCTCCAACATTCAAAAGCAGAAAAAGAGGATGAATCTTCTCACATCTGTCCTTTTATACCAGGACATCAAACATACAATCACATGGTGCTTAATCAAACATACAGTCACATGGTACTTAATCTCAGTCACAATGTAACTTCCCCTGATCTTAAAGGCATCGGCCGGACGAAAATTCAATATCGCTAAATCATATCTTAAATGTTTGTGTGAGACGAGCTAATTTGAACCGCACATGTTTTGGTGTCAACAAATGTCGCATAAGGTGACAATGCGCTCTTGAAGTATGCTGTCCTTGAGAGCTGTCTGACTCAGCCAAGCGATCAGCGGCTAAGATGGCCACTGACTGTGGGATGTCATTTCAGGAAGAGACACGCACACGCTCGGCGGACATTGCTTGTTGTTTACGTGTTAAAATCAGCCATTACGGATATTTCTCGGAGTACTTGTGGATTACAAATAGATTATTTATTAAGATTAGGATTTTAGTAATCGAATTAATTATGGTTTGGCGTTGTGTTGTCTACGGGTGCGATGGTATACCAGAGGAGCATGCGGTGAGTGTTTGTGAATTTCCCGTCCCTGGGAAAATCAGAATGGCATGGGTGAAATTCGTTCAGAAAACGCAAAAAAATTGGAATGATGTCGGTAAATCACCCAACATGTGCAGTAGACATTTCGTTGACAGCGATTTCGAGAATAAGATGCAATTTGTGTCACGACTCGCCGCTCATCAGCGGCTTCAGCTGCGCGCACACCTGCGCCTCGTCAGCAGCGGGCTATTTAGCCCACCTGCAGGACGCTGTCTCCCGGGCTCATCACCTGCCGACGCCAGCCACCTGTCCCTGCAAGTAAGCAACATTATCACTGATTATCCCTGTCTCGGTGTGGTGCCCGTTACCCTTGTCCTCTGCTTTTTTCCGGCTGAACGGCGCGCTGTTCTGCTGCCTGCGCATCAACCAAAGTACAAAGATGCAAGCACTACATACGATCCCCCAGCTCCTGAGAGACTGCAACCTAACACAAAAAACAGTTTCACACAATGAAACAACAGTGCATGTATTATATATATATAAAAATTATTATCCCATTGATTTTCATCATTTTTGGTGACATATCTCACACCTACAATTTATTTATTTCAGGCACAAAGGGCTGTGAAAAAGTTGTTGATATGATCAACAAAACACGGGTCCTCAGGGATGTGCGAAAGCTGAGTCCAGGGCAGCAAACTTCAAATGTGGAGGCTTTCCACAGTCTGATTATTCATTTTTCACCAAAGAGTGTACACTTCTCATTCCTTGGAATGTTGACAAGGTGAGGAGATGCAATATGTGACCAAAAATATGAAATGCAATTATAATAACAGTGCCAATTACATAGAGTTTCTGCTGATAGATCACTTATATGTCCAAAAATAAATCATTGTGATAATATTGACTTTGTTTAGCTGCAATGCACTTTAATGAAAATGCAGGCCGCAAGCAGGCACAGAATCGTGATGGTGAGCCGGTCTTCATCATCAGGTACCCAAAATTCAAAAAAGGCGGATATAAACTGCAAGCAAAGAAAGTTAATCCAACTTTCGGTGAGTATAAGAAATATTTCATACTGTAGTCAAATGGATGTCTAATTTTTATTGAATATATTTTTTTTCAGAATATGTGGATGATCTGATGAATACTCTGTTCAACAAAACCTTGGTTGATCCAACCCACTTATGGGAGCAGTGGCACTCTGTACAAGCCAGAGTTCCCGCCACACTGAGTGCCAAATTTCAGCGTCCCATCAAAGCTGATGCTGTTGAGCAACATGTATCTAGATTTTCAAAATCAAACATGTAAAAGTAGAAGAAATTTCCAATTAGCAATGAAAGTTCAGCTTTCAATTGTTAGGGAAGCAACATATTTTGCTAAGACAAACAAATATAAGCCTAAGATTTTAAGAGAAATGTGCTTTTAAAAATGGAACCCGAATTTTATACCATAAAATGGTAGAAAAATTATTCAAATGTATATGACATGCGACTTTGATGAATGCTGAAATATTAGAATTATAAAATTGACATGAACATTAATAAACTCAATATATGATTTTACAAAACTTTATTTAAATATCATTTTTCACAAATCTAATCTTGGTAGGCAAAATCCCTTGTAGTGATCCGATGGGAATGTTTCTCTGATGAGGCTCACAGCACAGGCAGGCAATATCACCCTCACTTCTTCCTGTGTTGACGTCACTGCTGCCCGCCCCTATCGACAGATGGCGGTACTGCAGCATCACTAAGTGAAAGATGAGCTATTACCAAATAAAGTCATTTATGGAGGCTGGTGACACATATTAAATCACGGGAATGGCCAGAATGGAATATTTTCATACAATCAGTTTATTGGTTCAATAAAAAAATGTCACCGTCCGAGGACTTTAACACCATCCACCTCCTAGTCTCCGGTGGTCAGGAAATCTCTCAAGGCCATCTCCTTGAAACAAAAGGCCAGATCTCACACCCTCCCGTTACCTCTTGAAGGCTCAGTCCCTTTGTTCCCCTGAGACGTGAAGTGTACAATAAGCATACAGTGATATATCTGTGGAGCATCTGAAACCAACATATGTGTGCCACATGACCCCCCCCCCCCCCCCAAACGTCTAAGATGGAACAAATGTAATACAGTTTGCAAGTCATGGTCACATTATTACACATCAGTCCAAATGTTGCTTGGGCCTCAGTCGCCTTCCATATCTGCTGTAAGCGGGCTTTACCACCCCCGCAGCGTCTTCCCGCTGTGGAGCTGCTGTTTGAGGATTAGAACTGTTAGTCAATCTCTGTGGGTGTTCTGGGGAATGCTCTCTAGGGGGTCTGCCGCGCTGAGGAGCCCTCGCCAACTGCACCACTTTGTCAGCCAGCACAAAAGCGGGTTTGAGCCTGTTTATACACATCATTTCTTTCCTGCCCCCCAAATCTAGAAAAAATGGTTGTCCCCTGTTTCCAGCACTCTGTATGGTCCGTCATAAGGTGGGCGTAAGGGTGGGTGGTGTGCATCATGTCTGACAAAAACAAACTCCGCATTTTTTAAAGCTTTAGGCACAAAAACGTGCGGGAAGCTGTGATGAACTGGGCCAGGAAGCATGCTCGCTCCCGTGTCGCTCTGCAACTGCTGAGCGGGGGGGCACTCTGGCGCAGGATTATCCGGGAGAAACTCCCCGGGCAGCCAGAGTGGCTGCGCAAAAACCAGCTCAGCTGGGGAGGCTTTTAAATCCTCTTTAGGTGCAGAACGCAACCCCAATAAAACCCATGGTAGCCTGTCCACCCAATTTGCATCCGTAAGCGACGCTCTGAGGGCTGCTTTCAATGACCTATGGAAACGTTCACATAAACCATTAGCCTGCGGGTTGTACGCGGTAGTGCAGTGGATCGTTACCCCCAGACTGCGGGTCATCGCTGACCAGAGCTCGGAAACAAATTGAGGACCTCTGTCAGACGTAATGTCCGACGGAACTCCGAAACGCGCTACCCATGCTGTTAGAAACGCGCGCGCCACCTCCTCGGCTGTGGTTGATGCCAGTGGGGCCACTTCCGGCCAATGCGTGGTGCGGTCCACCATTGTCAAAAGGTGTGTGCACCCCTGTGACGGCAGGAGGGGGCCTACGAGGTTGACATGCACGTGATCGAATCGCTTAGCCAGGATGTGAAAAGGCTCCAAGGGAGCTCTAGTGTGTTTGTGTATTTTGGCTCGCTGACAAGCCACGCAGGCTGTTGCCCACTCCCTGTCTTGCTTGCGCAGGCACGGCCATACAAATTTCTCTCCTACCATTTTGACCGACGCGCGCACCCCCGGGTGCGCCAGAGAATGAATCAAGTCAAAAACGCGGCGGCGCCATGTGGTCAGCACCACCGGGCGCGGTCGTCCTGTGGAGACATCGCAGATTAGGGGGGGCATACCATCTTGTAGCACCCTGTTATCCAGCCTTAACCCTGTTGGTCCAGACTGGAGCGCGCACACGTCCGCGTCGGTAACTTGATCCGCGGCCATGGCTGCATAATCTATCCCTACGCAGACTGGGGCCGCGCGCACTTCCGCGTCGCTAACCTGGTCCGCGGCCATGGCTGCGAAATCTACCTCTGCGCGGGCTGGAGCCGCCACGGCGCGCGAGAGGCAGTCCGCCACTACATTAAGTTTACCCGCTACATGCTGGATATCGGTAGTAAACGCCGAGATTGGCGGCCAGCTGTCTCTGCTGCCGGCCCGACCACGGTTCTGTAATCTTGGCCATCGCGAAAGTCAGCGGCTTGTGATCCACGAACGCGGTGAAACTGCATCCCTCCAGCCAAAACTGGAAATGGCAAATGGCCAAGTGGAGAGCTAACAACTCCCTGTCGAATGCGCTGTATTTTCGTTCACTATCGTGCAAGGTCCTGCTGAAAAAGGCGAGCGGTTGCCAAGCTCCTGCTACATACTGTTCCACGACCGCTCCTATGGCCACGTCTGACTCGTCAGTAGTGAGCGCTATGCGGGCCATTGGATCTGGATGTGCCAACAACGCAGCGTTTGCCAGGGCTATTTTGACTTCAGCGAATGCGCGCTCCCGCTCCGGAGACCATTCGATTTTGTTTGTGGGTTTTTGTTTTTTTAGTGCAGCATACAATGGTTGCATGAGCTGCGCTGCGTGAGGGAGGAAACGGTTATAAAAATTCACCATTCCCAAAAACTCCTTAACGCTTTGACCGTTTGTGGTTGGGGAAAATTTGCTATTGCGCGCACTTTGTCAGGCAGAGGAACCGCTCCTTCTGGAGAGACGCGATGCCCCCAAAAAAATCAATCTGCGCCACCCCGAACTGACACTTTGCTGGGTTGATTATTAACCCGTGCTCTGCCAACCTCCGGAAAACTGCTGTGAGGTGGTTTTCGTGTTCGTCTTCGGACGCGCTGGCTACCAATATGTCGTTCAAGTAGACGAACACGAAGGGGAGGTCGCGCAGAACCGCGTCCATCATGCGTTGGAACGTCTGCGCTGCGCCTTTAAGCATAAACGGCATGCGCAAAAACTCAAAAAGCCCGAAAGGAGTTATTACCGCTGTTTTGGGTATATCCTCAGCGCGCACTGGAACCTGGTGGTAACCGCGTACCAAATCTATTTTAGAAAAAATGTGCGCCCCCGCCAAATGCACCGAAAAATCTTGGATGTGCGGGATCGGATAGCGGTCGTGTGCTGTAGCGTTATTCAACCTGCGGAAATCACCGCAAGGTCGCCACGAGCCATCAGCCTTTGGGACCATATGGAGCGGCGAAGCCCAGGGGCTCTTCGACCTCCTGATGATGCCCAGTCTTTCCACGTTGGCGAACTCCTCGCGCGCTATGGTCAGTTTAGCTGATTCCAAGCGCCGAGCTTTTGCAAAAACGGGTGGGCCGGTGGTAGTAATAAAATGTTCCACCCCATGTTTAGCCACTGTCGCCGAAAACGTTGGTACCGTGAGTCCTGGGAACTGAGTGAGGAGTGTGTGGAACTTACCACCCGCGGCTGTGACTTTGGCTTGTGCAGTTGGCGGGGCCACTCGAGCTGTGCAGGGAATAGAATAAAAGGAGAGTGCATTAACCAGGCATCTGTTAGCAAGATCAACCAATAAACCATGTGAGCACAAAAAATCAGCCCCTAACATGTTGAAATTGACTGCTGCTACAACAAAAGTCCACTCGAATGTACGGCTCTGCAAAGACAGAAGCAGAGTCCTCTCACCGAAGGTCTTAATCGCCGAGCCGTTCGCTGCTGTCACCTGGGGACCACTGGAAGGCGCCAGCCGGTCCGCGTAGGAAGGCGTGATGAAGCTCAGCTGGGAGCCTGTGTCCACGAGGAATTGCCTCCCCGAGCGTGCGTCCTTCAGGTAGAGCAGCTTGTTCTCTTCTCCGAGGGCCGCGGCTGCTACCGACCCCCGGCCTTGGCGTTTCCCGAGCGCTTGAAGTGGCACGGTGGGATGCACTTGCGTGCCCTCTCTGCGAAACGACGATGGTAGAAGCAAAGGATGTCGTCCGCTCCGTGTCGCCTGGCCCTTGCTGCTGCCGTCGTCAGTGAGTCTGGTGCTGCAGCCTCTGGCCCCATGCCGTCTCCGGACGTCGCGCCTAGCTCTGCTGCTGCGGCCGAAGCTGCGCTCCGTTTGTGGGCGTTGACGAGTCGCTGCGCCTCCTGGCTCAGCTCGTGGTAGCCTCGTCGGGCCAACAGCGGTGAACCGGCCAGGGTCACTCTCACCGCTGATGGTAGGGTCCTGAGGAAAAGGTGGGTGAAGATAAAGCTGTCATCATCGGAGTCTCTCAACCTCAGCATCTTCCCCATCAGGTCTGCGGGTCTGTCGTTCTCAAACTCCGTCAACACCAGGAGCCCCTCTGCTCGCTGTTGCACCGAGGGGGTGAAGTGGCTGATAAGCGCAGCCTTCAATGTGCCGTACTTGTCGCTGTCCAGTGGGTGGTTGACCAGGCTGTCCACCCTCTGGACTGTGTGGTTGTCCAGCTTCGCCACCACATGGTAGAATTTTGTGTCGTCTCTCGAAATTCTCCGGAGGTTGAACTGCGCCTCGACCGCGCTAAACCAGGAGCGCGGACTGTTCTGCCAGAAGTCCGGCAGCTGGAACGTGGCGGCATTTGTCAGGCTGGCTTCTGACGAGTCCGGCTCAGGAGAATTACTTCTGCTCATGCTTCGTCGTAAGGTCACCAGTGTGAAGAGTTGTGAAGGACGAGACTGAGTGTATTCCTCAGGTTCAGCTTTATTCACAATGACATTCTCCAACATTCAAAAGCAGAAAAAGAGGATGAATCTTCTCACACCTGTCCTTTTATACCAGGACATCAAACATACAATCACATGGTGCTTAATCAAACATACAGTCACATGGTACTTAATCCCAGTCACAATGTAACTTCCCCCGATCTTAACACCATCCACCTCCTAGTCTCCGGTGGTCAGGAAATCTCTCAAGGCCATCTCCTTGAAACAAAAGGCCAGATCTCACACCCTCCCGTTACCTCTTGAAGGCTCAGTCCCTTTGTTCCCCTGAGACGTGAAGTATACAATAAGCATACAGTGATATATCTGTGGAGCATCTGAAACCAACATATGTACACATATGTGTGCCACAAACTTATTAATTTAACTGCCCTAGGTGCCATATGGCGCCTGGGGAAATGCAAAGCAACTCAAGCCCCCCCCCCAGTGGTCAAGAGTGTTAAAAAATTTGTCAATAAAATAGTTCAGATTTCCAAGGCTATAACTTGAAAGTTACAAGAGATAATGGCTTACTGTCAATTAGAAAGATGTAGAATGTGATGTGATGTGATAGAGTGTGAAGTTTCAGCTAGGAATAAATTTCTCCCCATTTTTATTCCTAAATCCTTTTTTAAGTCTTTGGACTCTCTGATTACCTCATTTATTTGGAATGGTAAACATCTGAGATTGAGGAAAGTTTTTCTTCAAAGACCCAAATCAGTGGGTGGCATGGCTCTGCCTAACTTTCAATATTACTACTGGGCAGCAAATATCAGGTGCATGTTATATTGGAAACATTTCTATTTGAAACCCAAATCACCCATTTGGATCCTTATGGAGTCACATGTGGACAATCAAACCTCCCTACCGGCAATTTTAGGTTCACCACTTCCCCTTGCTTTGTCTACACTGGGTAATAATAAAGTAGTTCGTCAGTCTCTTAGAATTTGGTCTCAATTCAGGAAAAATTTCGGTCTTCAGTTTTTCTCCATTAGAAGTCCAGTTGCCGCAAAACATTTATTTACCCCATCAACTATTGATAGTGCATTTCATATATGGCACAGAAAAGGTTTAACATCTTTTGCGGATTTATATTTTGATGGTCAGTTTGCAAGTTTTTCTCAACTTTCCACTAAACTCGACATCACTTCTACACATTTTTTCCGCTTCCTCCAGGTCAGACATTATGTGCAAACCATGACAAAACAATTCCCTCAAAAACCTTCTGATAATCCTCTAGATGATTTTTTTTATTAGTTAAACCAACTTCTAAGGGGGTAATATCAGTTTTATATAATTTAATTTCAAATTTACAATCTTCTTCTCTGGCCGCTATTAAATTGAATTGGGAACAAGATCTTAATTTTACTTTTACTGATGAACTGTGGGACTCTATTCTTGGCCAGGTTCACACTGCATCAATGTGTGCTCGTCACGCTCTTATTCAATTTAAGATTGTACACCGGGTGCACCTGTCCAAGGTTAAGTTAGCACGTATTTACTCGGATATAGACCCAACTTGTGAAAAGTGTGGTAGCGCTCCTGGCACTTTGCTTCACATGTATTGGTCCTGCCCTTCATTGATGAATTTTTGGCATTCTGTTTTTATCACTATGTCTGAAGTCCTGCAATATCAAATTAAACCTGATCCATTATGCGCCATTTTTGGTGTGGCTCCAGAACTTGTCTTGCCAAATTCCAAATTAAAAGTATTCAGATTTTCATTATTATTGGCTAGACGTGCTGTATTACTGAAGTGGAAAGACTCTTCGCCCCCTTCACATTTACAGTGGATAAAAGATATAATGTCCTGTTTGGATTTAGAAAAAATCAGATATACAGTTTGTGGCTCTGAAAACAAATTCTATAAATTATGGCGCCCGTTTCTTGATTTCTTTGAAAGACCCACGATTATAGTTTCTGAGTAGCTCATATCCCCTTTACCCCACCCCCACCTCACACACACAATTTTTCTTTTTTTTTTTGTATTATATGTTTATTTAAAGGTTTTTGTGTTTTGAAGCATTCACATTTGTTAGCTTTAAATTCTAGTTTTGCACTGTTTGGTTAAAACAAAAATGAAAATTTCTAATACTTTGTATTGCATTGATACTTCAATTAATAATAATAAAAAGACCTTTGAAAGAAAGGAATAAATTTCTGCATCTAATTTGCATAATGTCGCGGCAGCTATATAACTCAGTCAACATAACTGAGTCAACATAACTCAGTCAATAAGTTGACATGTGCTGTTGCTGTGCTGTGCCACTGGGGGCACGCTACCCGTCCATTTAATCTGGGCAGGTAAAGGGTTAATTGCCAAATTCTGAAGCTAAGTTGTTTCTTAATAGAGTCCTTATCTACTCTGTCCAAAGGTGAATGGTGCCCCACCTAGTGTTACAACAAGGTAATACAAGGATTATTAATAATCATTAACTCCAGTTACTGATTACACAACATTACAAAAATAATTTTTTTGTAAGTTGTCTGTGTTTTTTCAGCTGATTTAAGACAATTTTGCACTGCTGAATCCGAAAATGGCATCCGTTTCTCTCGATCAGGTCAGGTTTTTATGCTAAGTTGATTTTTTTAAAAATCTGATCTTCTGACTAAATTGATTACATTTTTGTGACATCATCAGTTGATTTTTGTTAATATTTCAGATAAGATAAGATAAGATAAGCCTTTATTAGTCCCACAACGGGGAAATTCCAGGATTGCAACAGCACAGGGATAGCAACACTCAGAGCAACAATCAGAAGGCAAGAAAAAAAAAGCAAGCAAGCAAGAGCAGCTAATATACATATGTGTGGTCTATATCAATCATATATTCCATAACCTACAGCATGTGAGAATGTTTGGTGATTACATATGTAAGGCGACTTCACACCTCAGAACAGGACAAAGACTCTCAACCGCCAGTGAAGAACAAAGACTTTTCCAGACACTGCTGTGGAGACCGGAGGAGCTGCCCTGACCCCCCAGGGCCGTGAGGAGGAGTACGAAGACAATGGGGGGATTAAGATAATGAGGGATGTCAGCTTTTGATATGCATGTCTTTTGTTATGTGCAAGTATAAGCTCATAGAGCCGAAGGTGTTCGGTCTCTTTTTCCTTCTTCTGCTGCTGCACTAGGATGAGACTTGTTAGAGGAGCTGATAATAAACTTTGGTTTATATATCACATCGCCTCGTTCTTCCAAGCTCTTCTACACTGGTGACCCTTACGCGAGAATGGACCAGAGGCGTTCCCCCGCGATCGACTCATCTGTGGCGACCCAGGCAGACGCCGGCGCCCATGCAGACAGGGGAACAGATGGACGACGTTCCCCCACGGCAGAAGTGATAGAGAGGGCTCAACCGAGCACCAGCGCCGCGGAAAGAGCCGAAGCAAGGCACTCTCACCCTGCGGACACAGCAGTGACGGTCTACACAAACGCCGTCACCGTCAACCTGCCGGACTTCTGGCAGGAAGACCCCGCCTCGTGGTTTCAGCAAGCTGAAGCCCAGTTTGCACTTGCGGGCATCACGGCTGACGATACAAAGTTCTATCACATCGTCGCCAAACTCAACGCCGCCACTTCGAGATGTGCGCGGAGCATAATCCAGCGGCCGCCAGCCCAGGACAAATATGAAGAACTGAAAGCGACCATCGTGGCAAATTACGTCCCCTCAGCCGAGGAGAGAGCCAAGAGGATCCTGGCGGTCTACGGCCACAGAGGATGCAGACCCAAGGCCCTCATGGAGGACTTGCTGCAACTTAAAGAAGAGGACAATGACAACTTCCTATTCCATTTCATATTCCTCAGTACGCTGCCGCCACACATGAGAGGGACGCTTGCCAACATGCGATGCAGCACCCAGCAAGACTTCCGCACGCTAGCTCACGAAGCTCAACGGCTCGTCAACGCCTGCAAGGAGCAGACACCCACAGCAGCATCCGCAGACCTCAACGCTGATGTCCGGAGCCACGAGGAGCCACAAATCACTGAGCAGAGCCAGCCCGCGGTGACAGCGACACGGCCAGGACACAACAGACGGAGCGACGTTTGTTATTACCACCACCGCTTCGCCGAGAAGGCTTACAAATGCGTTCCCCCCTGCAAATTCACAATTTCCGGAAAACGCCGAAGCCGAGAGCCGTTAACAGCGGCGGTTCTCGGCGAAAAAAGCAAGCTTTTATATGTGACGGACGGACACACCAGCAAGCGGTTCCTTATTGACACGGGAGCTCAACTAAGTTTTGTCATGCCCTCCCAAGCAGATCGGGCCATGGGCCCCTGGGGCAATGGAGCGGTGGCAGCCAACGGCTCCATCATCGACACTTTTGGTGAAAAGAGCCTGCACCTCTGCATCCACGGCCGCAACTACAGATGGACATTTGTTGTAGCGGCGGTGATTTTTAACTTGTTGGGCGCAGATTTTTTGTGTGCACATGGGTTATTAGTTGATCTAGCGAACAGGCGCTTGGTTAATGCACTGTCCTTTGCTTCTATTCCCTGCTCAGCCCGGCTTTCTCCACCACCCGTGCAGGCTAGCATCACCACAACAGGAGGTAAGTTTGATCAACTCCTCACCCAATTTCCAGCACTCACAATTCCCAAATTCTCAGCCACAGTGGCTAAACACGGGGTTGAACATTTTATTCCCACAACAGGCCCACCCATATTTGCCAAAGCTCGGCGCTTAGACGCGGCCAAGCTCGCCATAGCTCAGGACGAGTTTACCACCCTTGAAAAATTAGGCATTATTAGACGCTCGAAAAGCCCCTGGGCCTCACCACTTCACATGGTTCCGAAATCCGACGGTTCTTGGAGACCGTGCGGCGATTACCGCAGATTAAACAATGCGACAGCGTATGACCGCTACCCAATTCCTCACATTCAGGATTTTTCACTGCATCTGGCGGGTGCGCGCATTTTTTCAAAAATAGACCTGGTCCGCGGTTATCATCAAGTCCCAGTTCGAGCAGAGGACATTCCTAAAACAGCTGTAATAACCCCTTTCGGCCTTTTTGAATTTTTGTGAATGCCTTTCGGCCTCAAAGGCACGGCTCAAACCTTTCAGCGGATGATGGACGCAGTATTACGCGACCTCCCTTTTGTTTTCATCTACCTCGACGATATGCTGGTAGCCAGCCCGTCTGAGGAAGAACACGAGCGGCATCTCACTGTGGTTTTTCAGAGGCTAGAAGAGCACGGGTTAATAATCAATCCAGCCAAATGCAAATTCGGTGTGTCACAAATTGATTTTTTAGGACACAGAGTTTCTCCGAAGGGGGCAGTCCCACTTCCAGACAAAGTTCACGCGATAAAAAGTTTCCCACGGCCACAAACGGTCAAATCGCTGCAAGAATTTTTAGGAATGGTTAATTTTTACAACCGTTTCCTCCCCCACGCAGCTCAGCTCATGCAGCCCCTATATGACGCGCTCAGAAAACAAAAAGCTTCCAACGCGGTCGAATGGACCCCGGAGCACGAACACGCCTTCGCGGAAGTAAAAAGTGCCCTAGCTAATGCCCCATTGTTGGTTCACCCCGATCCCTCGGCCCGCATTGCGCTAACCACAGATGCTTCGGACCTGGCTATAGGGGCAGTTGTAAAACAACATGTCAGCGGAATCTGGCAACCTTTGGCATTCTTAAGCAAATCGCTAAACCAAACCGAGCGTAAATACAGCACTTTTGACAGGGAGCTGCTAGCGCTCCATTTATCCATCCGCCACTTCCAGTTCTGGTTAGAAGGGCGGAGTTTCACGGCTTTTGTAGACCACAAACCGCTCACCTTTGCTATGGCTAAAATTTCCGAACCGTTTTCAGGCAGGCAACAAAGACAGCTGGCTGCGATTTCAGAGTTCACCACAGACATTCAACATGTGACAGGCAAACTTAACGTGGTAGCAGACTGCCTCTCTCACGCTGTGACATCATCGGAGCGCGAGGAGACAGATTATACTACCTCAGCCGCTTAACTCTTCACCAACGCGGACACATACGCGGCCCCAAACCATGCAGGGATAGATTATGCAGCCATGGCAGAGGAACGTGAAAGTAGTGACGGGGATGTGCGTGCACTCTTGTCTGGAAGGCTGGAGGAAAGGGGTCTACGCGACGGCGTGCCCCCCCTAATATGCGATATCTCAACCGGCCGACCTCGCCCGTTAGTCCCAGCTACATGGCGCCGCCGTATTTTCGACTCAATTCACTCCCTCGCGCACCCAGGTGTGCGCGCCTCGGTTAAAATGGTCGCCGAAAAGTTTGTGTGGCCTGGCCTGCGCAAAAACGTAAAAGAATGGGCAAAAACTTGCATTTCTTGTCAGCGCGCCAAAATACACAAACACACAAAAGCCCCTCTGGAGCCTTTTCCAATCCCTGCTAGAAGGTTCGACCACGTTCATGTCGACCTCGTGGGACCACTGCCTTCCTCCCAAGGTTTCACACACCTGTTAACAATGATAGACCACACCACGTGCTGGCCAGAGGCAGTCCCTCTGGCGTCAACCACAGCGGAGGAAGTCGCTCGCGTTTTTTTGACAAACTGGGTGGCACGTTTCGGTGTCCCATCGGACATCATGTCCGATAGGGGGCCTCAATTTGTCTCGGAGCTTTGGTCAGCCATGTCCAGCAGCTTAGGGGCGACAATTCACCGCACCACCGCTTATCACCCTCAGGCTAATGGGTTATGCGAGTGTTTTCACATATCTTTAAAGGCCGCCCTCAGAGCCTCACTAACGGATACAAATTGGGTAAATAAACTTCCCTGGGTTTTATTGGGGTTGCGTGCTGCGCCCAAAGAGGATCTAGACACCTCCCCAGCAGAATTAGTTTTTGCACAACCTCTCAGGCTCCCAGGTGAATTTTTACCAGAGAACCCAGAGCCAGGGCATCTTCCAGCCCCGAGGTTTTTAGGCAGCAACGGACCGGACTCTCTCTCCGGACCGGCACATCACTCTTTTCCACGGGTTTTTGTCCCACAAGCTTTAAAGAACGCTGAATTCGTTTTTGTTAGGCATGAAGCTTTAAAACCAACTTTCCGCCCACCATACGATGGGCAATTCAGAGTGCTGGAACCTGGTGATAAACACTTTGTGCTTTATTTTGGGGATAGAAAAGAAACAGTCAGCATTGACAGACTTAAACCTGCCTTCTTGTTGAGAGACGAGCCTGCACGGTTGGCGAGAGCACCTCGGCGGGGTAGACCCCCCAAGAGAAAAGACTCAGCCCCCCTGCAGGGAACAATTAATCACTCTCCTCCCCAAGCTACAGATTCCTTACAGGAACGTCCCAGCAGGACGCCGAAGCGGACCCACAGCAGATTCGGGAGAAGATTAAAACCCAGACGGCACAGAGACTGATGCAAACTACTCAACAGTTGTTCACTAATTGTGCTGTAACAGTTTAGGACTGACTTGTGATATTACTATGCTGTTATGATTACCACTGAACTCTCTTAGGAGTATGGCTGCTGGAAAGTTTCTTCTGTGGCAAGAGGTGTAGCAGTTAGTATGTCATAGTAATTATCTTAAACTGTGAATTTTTCTATTGTCCTTTTCTTAGTCGTTTGGGGGGGGCTGTGGTCTATATTAATCATATATTCCATAACCTACATATGTTTTAGCATGTGAGAATGTTTGGTGATTACATATGTAAGGCGACTTCACACCTCAGAACAGGACAAAGACTCTCAACCGCCAGTGAAGAACAAAGACCTTCCCAGACACTGCGGTGGAGACCGGAGGAGCTGCCCTCACCCCCAGGGCCATGAGGAGGAGTACGAAGACAATGGGGGGATTAAGATAATGAGGGATGTCAGCTTTTGATATGCATGTCTTTTGTTATGTGCAAGTATAAGTTCATAGAGCCGAAGGTGTTCGGTCTCTTTTTCCTTCTTCTGCTGCTGCACTAGGATGAGACTTGTTAGAGGAGCTGATAATAAACTTTGGTTTATATATCACATCGCCTTGTTCTTCCAAGCTCTTCTACAATATGTACATATTACTATAAATATATATATATACACACAGACACACAGTGTAGAGCATTGTAGCTGGATGGGATAAATATATGAGTATATAAACACACAGTACGGAGCATTGCAGCTAGATGGAATAAATATGTAAATATATAAACACAGTGCGGAGCAATGTAGCTTGATGGAATAATATGTAGATATATAAACACACAGTGCAGAGCATTGTAGCTAGATGGAATGAATATATAGGTATAAATATAAACATAAACATAAACACACCCAGTGCGGAGCATTGTAGCTAGATGGAATAAATATGTAAATATATAAACACACACAGTGCGTGTGTGTTTCTATTTATATTCTATTTATATTTTATATTTATATTTATATTATATTTTTATTTATTTATAAAAATCTATTTCTCATCCGAAATAGATTTTTAAGAGAAAAAATCATTTTCTAACACAATTTATTGATTAAATGTTACATTCTTCGATTACTGTAAATTGAATAGTAGACATTGATAAAGGTAAGTACATGTAATTTTTTTTTTTTTTTTTTTTTTTTAGATTTAGTATACTTTATTGATCCCCAGAGGGGAAATTTAGGGTCATCCACCACCTGGATGGATGAAGCAGCCATAATACGGCGCTATCCCTTAACCATTCACACACACACTCACACCTAGGGCCACTTTAAGGGCCATTTCCATTAGTATCGCCTTGGCCTTACTTAGTTCTACTCGTTTCACTTTCTCGCTATTTCCACTATACCCAGCACGCTTTAACCGACACTATTTTCGTGCCGATTAAGAGGCAGGGTATAACCGGGCGAAAGCGAAGTGTGATGTGACGTCAATCGACTGCTAGCCACTGATTGGTCAGGGCATAACGTCACGAAAGTGCCCGTCTTCGTTGAAATCTTTACGACCGCCATTCGCAATCACGGACTAACTCGGTCATGGAGTAAATACGATATTAATACAGACAGCGTTGTAGGTTTTGCGGAACTCTACACCGTGGTCCAACGAAGAGGTGCGGAGTTTTCTCTGCTTGTTGGCAGATACGCAGTGAGGAGTGACCCAGACCCGATGGCTGGCCAGCATACAACCGGACTATAGACAAGCTGAAGACGAACGTGAGAGAACCATCGATGGTGAGTGATTTGTAATAATGTGCATCTGTTTGCTTATTTATCCTGTTGGTGGTAAGCTCACTTTTTTTGAGCCATACAGTGCTGTTCTGTGCTGGCTAACGTTTTTTAGCTAACGTTGTTTTTGCTAGTAGCTAGCCCTAGCTAGTGCCAACTGCTGAATGGCGCTTGTTTTCTCCTAAATATTCGCTTGTGAGAGCAAAACGATGGAATATGTTAATCCTGGTTAAAGTCCTGGTTTGTGTTTTGTATTGCACTTTGGTCCTGCGCATTAAATTGTGTGCAATTTAATGCTAGAATGTGTTTCCACATGCCAGGGGTTATAGCCTCCCTGTTTATATTGTGATACTGGTGAAATGGACCACAGGAGCCGAAATCTTGTCATATTAAAATTGCTTTTTCAAACCAGTGATTTATAAAGTCATTCATATAATTTTCTAAAGCGTCAGAATAGACCCACACACCTATTCTGTGGATCCTGCAGTGCTTGTCAGGGAAACGAAGCATTTTTGACACATCCCACCACTCACTCATTTCAGAAAGGGAAATCCTTATATAGATTCATTACACAGCCAGTGATATATTTGAAGCATTTATTTATTTTAATTTTGCTGATTACGGCTTACAGCCCCTGAAAACCCCAAATTCTATTTTGCAAAAAATTGGAATATTACATAAAATTAACTTTAAAAAATAGTTTTTAAATATAAATGTTGGCCGTTGAGGTGTTGGTTAATATGGGCTGTAGCTGTAATCATCAGTATTAAAATAAACACTTTCAATATATCACTGTTCCTGTAATGAATCTATATATGGGTTTCACTTTCTGAAATGAGTGACAAAAATATTGAATTTTTTCATGGTATTCTAATTTTTGAGATGTGCCTGTATATGTATTGAACTTGCTTGAAACTAACCAACATCCATTTCTGTCGTTCATCTAGGCAAGACAAAATCAGCCGCCCCACAACCTACGTCGCCACTGTGGAAAGTACTGAAATCCTTTGCTTTTATAGGTAAAGTGTCAAAAGCACAATTTCCACTTAATATAAAAGGGACTGAACTGAGATTTATTTGATTGTGTGAATATGGCACATCAACTGTAAAATAAACCGCTTGTTAATGTATTTATTTTTTTGTCAGATCACTTGTATGAGCCTTTGTGAGTTATGTTCATAACTGTATGTTTTGGCGAATGTGAGATGTTTGGTCGTCAATATAATTTACTTTATATGTGTAGTTTATAGTCTATCATCAATAAACTCATGCAGTAACAGGACACATTACAAATATTTGAGACCCATTGTAGTGCTTCCTTTTATATTTTAGCAATGCTAGTACAAAACACCGCCCACACATGAAGCCAGGGCAACAAGAGACACTTTTACAGACAAGACAAACTTTTATTGATAAAAACTTCATATTTTGACTGAGTGACTCCATACTCGGTGATGCACACCATCAGTTAAAGTATTAGATTCCATTCAAGTGAATGTATTAATTCATTCTGATTGCTGAGGCCACAGTAAAAAGAGATGATTTTAAATGTAACCCAGCCCTTGTAAAATCTAGTGAAGCGTAGCTACATGAAAATTGTGGTTAAATACAACAGCAAAGTACTTTATTGTCACATTCAAATTGTAATCCCTCCTGTTTTGTTTTTCTTTTGAATTCTTGGATGGAATATGGTGGGCAATATAAGCTGCAGCTTCAGCCATCACCCATTTCAGATAACCTATGTGTAACTGTATAATCAGAGGAGTTATTGTTTAATTTGACCTTGTTAGATTTTTTCCCCTTTGTTATATTATTCTATTTTCTTTTAATCTTTACCTTTAATCAATCCGAAATAAAGATCCATTCATTAATTCACATTCCAGCCCCTGAAAACCCCAAATTCAATTTGGCAAAAAATTAGAATATTACATAAACTTTAAAAAATATTTTTTAAATAGAAATGTTGGCCGCTGAGGTGTTGGTTAATATGGGCTGTAGCCATATTCATCAATATTGAAATAAACACTTTCAATATATCACTGTCCCTGTAATGAATCTATATATGGGTTTCACTTTCTGAAATGAGTGACAAAAATATTGAACTTTTTCATGATATTCTAATTCTTGAGATGTGCCTGTATAAGTGTTGAACTTGCTTGAAACTAACTACCATCCATTTTTGTCATTTGTCTCGGGAGGAGGGAATCAGCCGCTCAACAACGGACGTCGCCACTGTGGAAAGTACTGAAATCCTTTGCTTTTATAGGTAAAAGTGTCAGAACCAAAGTAGCACAATTTCCACTTAATATAAAAGGGACTGAACTGAGATTTATTTGATTGTGTGAATATGGCTCATCAACTGTAAAATAAACCACTTGTTAATGTATTTATTTTTTTTGTCAGATCACTTGTGTGATCCTTTGTGAGTTATGTTCATAACTGTATCTTTTGGGGAATGGCAGTTGTTCAGTCATCAATATAATTTAGTTTATATGTGTAGTTTATACTCTATCATCAATAAACTCATGCAGTAACAGGACACATTACAAATATTTGAGACCCATTGTAGTGCATCCTTTTATATTTTAGCAATAAAAGTACAAAACACCGCCCACACTTGAAGCCAGGGCAAGAAGAGACACTTTTACATTCCAGACAAACTTTTATTGATAAAAACTCTATATTTTGACTGAGTGACTCCATACTCTGTGATGCACACCTTCAGTTAAAGTACTATATTCCATTCAAGTGAATGTATTAATTCATTCTGATTGCTGAGGCCACAGTAAAAGCAGATGATTTTAAATGTAACCCAGCCCTTGTAAAATCGACTTTACATTAGTGCAGCTAAATGAAAATTGTGGTTAAATACAACAACGAATTACTTTATTGTCACATTGGAATTGGAATCGCTGCCGTTTTGTTTTTCTTTTGAATTCTTGGATGGAATATGGGTGGGCAATATAAGCTGCAGCTTCAGCCATCACCCATTTCAGATAACCTACGTTGAACTGTATAATCAGAGGAGTTATTGTTTAATTCGACCTTATTAGATTTTTTTTTCCACTTTGTTGTATTATTCTATTTTCTTTTAATCTATCCGAAATAAAGATTCATTCATTCACATTCCACCACTGGCTTTTAGCAACAAGTGTATTTCCCAAATATGTTTTAAACTTCCTTTATTTAACCACCACCCATTTCTGTCTTTTGTCTAGGCAAGAGGTAAACGATCGATCCACCCCAAACTGGACCTTGTGTCACTATTTACAGAGATGCAGGCCTAAGATCTGCTGATCTGAGACCAGTGTGAGCTGCACATCCCAGCTGCTGAGTGACCCAGTCTTACAGTTTGAGTTTTGCACATTCTGAATAATCTGGAATTTGCTGCTGATTGTAATAAACAATTTAGTGACTTATGTGTTTGCATCATGATTTCTATTTTTGTCTGTTAATACACTGGTTGGAAAAGAGTCAATAGTACAAACCATTAATGGGTGACCTTGAAAATAATGGCTCATTTTTAAGAAATTTTATGTCACATGGTGGTAACCTTCACATATAAAAGAGACATCTGCAAAAACTTCAGAGGTTTGTCAGTGCAATACTACATGAATGCATGTATAGTACATTGTTGATGCAGAGAATATATATTTCTACAGTATATGTATCTAGTAAATCAAGCATTTTCAATGTAACCTTGTGACTGCATTATTTTAATTGCTTTTAATCCTAGATCAAGTTTGTTTTGGCCTAAAATGCATCATAACTGTCAAATACATCTTATTATACCTAACTCAGTACTGTTTACTTTTGAATATACATTTTGTGGCTAATATAGTTATTAACCTGGCGATCAAGTTGTGTCAGCTGATCATTTTTTGCTATGACAACATCTCAGACTCAGTGCAGCTGGAGCAGGTACGTCCATGATGTCTCAACAGTCCATGATTTTCACGCAGATCAGAGCAATTTTTTTCCCACAATATTTTTATTGAACCTTTTTTTTTTTTTACAAACAGCACACACAGTCAGACACTAACACAAAAGTAATTTAAAAACTAAAAAGAACAATAACAAAATGACAAAAAAAGGGTAATAAAAACAACAACCATTAACAAAAACAAGTCAACAACAATGCTCCTCTGTTTAGTCTAGGTAATCTATTACATTAGAATACATAATATACATTCACCAGCTTGGAATTTGCAAGGTCCACACATATCATTCACCTTCTCCTTCAGAAGTTATGTTTACTTTCTTTACATAATCAATGAAAGGTCTCCATATATTCTCAAACACATTTTCCTTTGATTTCAGTATGTATGTTATTCTTTCTAGTGGAAGGTTGGTAACATCTGTCTTAACCACTGAGTCACATCTGGTCTATGAGTTTTTCCACAGTAATGCAATACATTTTTTGGCATTAAGCAAACTGAGGTCTATGAATGTTCTTTCACTCTTATTAAAGTTATGTTTTTCTGGATACAGACCCAACAAAAACAGTTTAGGGTTCAATGTGAATTGTTTTGAAATTATTTTTTCAATTGTTACCCTCACCTCTTCCCAAAACATTCTGATTTTTCTACATTCCCATAAACAGTGAAATAGGGTTACATTACTTAGATCTATATATTCTATAAATCCTTTTACAGAATATATAGATCTGTAAAAATATTTAATTATTTTTTAATTAATTTAATTGAGATATTATATATGCTGCTAATAATAATAATAATTGAATATTTTATAAAAATTTTAATAATTTATCACTTAATAGATTCTATATAACATGACAAATCTATACAGTTGGGCCTTCACGACATAGTGGACCGTTGAAGTGATGACTGGGGATATCAGCACATTTCTCACAAGCCCAGCAACAAAATAACTATTCAAATTCAAATTCAAACTTTTATTTCAAACTCAGGGTTCATATTAAGTGCAGAACTAAAATGAGTAGAAAATAAAGAAAGAAAGAAATAAAAGTATATACAGATCAGCAGACACTCGGCGCTCTTGTAACAACAATAACATACAATATTGGGCTCAGTATAAAATGGAACGCCACCACTTTCAAATGCTGGCGTGAAGTGTGAGTGACAAGTTGACAAAATAACTATAAGCGTCCAAACTTTTGTAGGCTTTCAGAGACTCTCCAGTGTACCTAGACGGTGTGTTGACCAGGTAGTTGTAGATGTCCATATAGCGTACGTCAGGTTTGGGGCAAAAATCTATGAAACTGGTGAATTTTTCAAGCGACAAGTTGTAAGGGTCCACGCCGATAACACTGATCTTTTCCGTGTACCTGTCACAATGTTTTTTATCTAGTAGTTGCGCTACATCGGACAAAGCCGGCACATCTGACTGAGCGGACGCCATGTTGAAACGCACTCGCACAGCGCCCGAGTTGCCGTCCAATGTGGCGGTATCAACAAAAATCACATGACGCGGGACATCACTGGCAAAAGGTTAATACCTCCAGAGACACAAAACCCCCAAAATCAAATATCACATCCCCAACCCACAGTCCTTCAGTAAACATATAGCCTCCGAGGCTCCTTGGCGTCTCCATTGTCTCTCAACTCCTCAGCCTCGGGGGCTCCTGCTGGGACATTCTCTCTGACTTCCCGTCTCTCAAGAAACCACTTCACACCTCCCGAGGTCTCCGCCGGGTCAGGTCTTCTTGGCCGTTTAGACGTGAAGCCTCCAGAGTATGCACCGTCATGCCTACTAAATATATGTGAGGGAAAATGCATACCATACATGCATACCATATATGCGCCCTAAATGCGTGCCATATAACCCCCCCCCCCCCAAACGTCTAAATAAGGACAGCTTACACCCCAGATGCATAGAATCATGACATATCACACGGAACGAAAAAAAATTGGCACAACATATCACACATCCAACTACTTGGGCTTCAACCTCCTGCCATATCTGCTGTGAGCAGGTCTCGCTCTGCCTGTGGCTGTCTCTTGCATCTGTGGATCAGAGTCATTAGCACATCGTTGTGAAAGCTTAGCAGAGTGTCTCCCCGGTGGCCTGCCACGACGGGGGGCCCTGGCTACTTGCACCTGTTCATCAGCTAACACAAAAGCGGGTTTGAGTCTGTTAATGCCGACTAATTCCCTCCTGTCTCCCAAATCGAGCAAAAAATGCTTTTCCCCGGTTCCACCACAATACTGTCTCCAAAATAGCTCTTAGCTGTTTTAATTGTTTTCCGGACGATTGTTTTCTGGACGTTTGCCTGATACCGTTTGTACTCAATCACTGCTTCCAAAGTGTGATGCTTTATCACTTGGCTGAATCCCCTATTTCTATTTTTAATAGCCTTATTACAGTTATCATCCCACCACGACTTTGAAGTGGAGTGCCACAAGCCGGGTTGTCGGTGGACAGGAGATGGCAGAGCAGGTGGCGGAGGGTGATACAGCAGGGTGGGATCTAGGAGGAATGGAGGTAGGAAAGAGGAGGCCTGGAACCCAGCAAAGCCCAAAAAAGGCAAATGTAGACGAAAGGAGATGCAGTCAAGTGTCTTATCAAATGCTGATGAATCAGAGGATGATCAATCCCGGAATAATCAGAAGGAAAGCAATCACCAAACCCATCAAGAAGGGGCACCACCCTGTTGTCAACGATGGCCCTCATGAGCCATCAATAAGACACTGAAAACCAGCCGATGAGTTTGCATATTTTATTAACAAAAAGACAAGATTGACAAAATAACAGCAACGGTGGGCAAAAACACGAACAAACACTTAGGTACAAAAACAGACTATGAGGAAACACACTTACTGTGAGGTCACAGCGAGGAGTAACCCTCAGCTGCTTCCTTAAATACTAATGACAACCCAATCATAGAGAAATGTAATCAGGGAAAATACTGAACAGCTGTCACAACGTGACTCGGTTTTGACAACCGGGAGCCCCATTGTGACGCTGTCAGAATAAAAGCCCTGAAGTGGCCATATGCCAAGCACAGAAGAATGGGGAAAATACCGGACAACCCGAGCGTGGACAGACTCAGTACCCAGGCCATCTCAGTATCCTCCATTCACAAGGCGAATACCAGGTGCTAACGTAACATCCAGCCCCCCCCCTCCCCAACCAGAAGGCCACCAGAGCCGACCCAGGGAGGGTGGATGGGGAACAGGCTAGGAGGACAAGAACCAAAAAAAAAAAAAACATATCAAGGAGGAAAAAAAACACACACAAAGGAGGGCAACAACAATCAAAGGGATGAGGCCAAAACACAGAAAGAGAAACAAATAAACAAACAAGAAACAAGGCAGAATATGTTACAAATGACCCCAAAGCACAGGTGAAATACAAGAAAATACCTAACCTTCCGATCAGCAAGGGAACATGAAAACCAAAATGCAGGAACATAACAAAAATACATAGTACCCTAACATACCAGGAAAACAACTCAAAATGCTACAGAACAGCAATAAACAAGCACAGGTCAATGTCAACAACCCGGCAGGGGCAAAAACTAAACACCCCTTCAAATTACGGAGAAAAGAAAACCAAAACATAGGTATATAACAGGCTAACTAGGAGAAAAAAAAACTCAAAAGCTATCAAGTAGAGCAGCACACTACAAATAGTGTCCTACAGAATACCAGAGAGTAAGGGAATTGCAGTGCACTGGTTATAGACAAGCAGATAAGGAATCCTTCCTGAAAAAGAATGAAAGGGGTACACAGAAACACACCAACTAAACAAAATACATTTGACAGCAAATTTGGTTTCCACAAGTCTTAGCTACAAGGCAGATATAGAAAACGCTAAATATACTATGGACCTAGAATACGCAATGTCTTTAACCACAGTAGCATGGTTTCAGCAAAATATGTAAATAAGCACAAAACTAATGCTTATAAAAAAAAAAGAAAATAAATATAGACAAATTTCTCTTCCTTCTTGCAAACATCAGTGTGAAAAAGAAGAAAAATGTGTGTGAATGACTGCATGATTTACTGTATGTTGACCAAATGAGTCGCATTACAGAAAACCGTTTCTGGAGAAAAAAAAAAAAAGTATAAGTATTGCACATAATGGCTGGAAGTTAACTTGCAACATTAGATCACGTTCAGGTTAAGTCCCAAAGCATGCCACATCACATTACTGTAAGTACGTACAAAAAGGCATGTCAGTGTCTCCCTCCTGTGTTCAGCTCACAATGCACGTTTCTTGTGCCATTTCAATGGATAATTCACATGTTTAAACTACAGCATCCAATCAATTAATGATCTACTAAAATAGACAAATGGAGGAACTGCCATCTACTCCATTTAATTGGTACGGCGGAACGGACTCTCCAGACCCTGACAATGCCCCCCTCATCAAAAATGCTCATGATGTCCATACATCCAGTGCATAAGATTGGAGGTCAGCGGGTCCAAAGCAAAAAGAATAAGCAGATTATTTGATAATAGACCTTGATACAAGATTAATATTCACAGTAAAGCCTCAGAAATTGCAAGAACAATTCATTCCCACAAAAGAAACTTAATCCAGAAAATAAAGATCCACAGACGTTACAAGACACCTCAAGTGACCTCAAGTGAGAGTTCTCATGAGAACTCAAAGAACTGAATGAAGTATTTCCCACATATCTGACAAGACTATAGCCTCTCACTTGGGCGAAATTGCACATGAATTGACAAAATACTGAACATTTCCCCAATACAAATACAGTTCAAGATCAACCACCCGACAAGAACAGAAAAAAAAAAAACATTCCTTCACATTACAGAGAAAGAAAAAGACACCCACAGGGACGTCGGCAGGCAGAGCTCAGAGGAAAGAAGAAGAAGGGAAAAAAACGTTCGGGAGGTCTACCTGCATTCAGCCTCCAAATCGCTGGCAGGGGAAAAAGAAACAGTTCGGGTGGCCTACCCAAGTCCCAGACCCGGGAAAACAGTACCTCAGGCGGCCGAACCAGCCCGCTAAACCAACAAGGCAGTTCTTCAGGCGGACGACCCAGAACGCAGAACCCACGAAGCAGTTCTTCAGGCAGCCAAACCAGGTCGCTGATCCAACAAGACGGCTCTTCAGGCGGCCGTCCCATGTCCTTAGACCACCAGGACCAGAGGGGGGAGCTCAGATACGGCCTCCCTATCAAGAGGGACAGCGGGGGAGAGCCGACTCAAATAAGAGGAACCCCAACAGCACCGGGTGGGGAAAAATAGGAGGAAAGAGAAGGAACCAGCCCATCGTCCGGCCGAAGGGAATCCCCAGCTCTCTCACCGGCCTCAAACCGAACCGGTGCTGCACCCTCAATGGGCCCTGATTGAACTGGCACTGCGTCCTCGACGGGCCCCGATTGGACCGGCGAAACATCAGGGATGACCTCCGAGCATGAACCTGGTGCCTTCACCACGACAACCGGAGCTGATTCGTCTTTGGTGACCCTGGGGGAAGGCTCAGAGAAAAAGAAAAAAATGGAATCAGGATCACCGGCAGCAGCAGAGCCCGGCGAGACAAGCTCAGATGCAGCGATCGGCTGCACCTGGCTTGTTTCCCTGAGAGACAGGCAAAAATGCTCAAGAACAGAAAAGAGAAAGACAAAAGATAGCACTTGCCTGATCTCGGGCTCTACCGCTGTCCAGGACTCCGACGATCCAGGTTCAACGAGCTGGAGGTCCACTCCTGGTTCCCACTCAATTGCGGCGGGCTCCGCAGCCGGCATGATGGTCCTCACAGTCTGGGGACTCCTTGGTGCTGAGGTCCACACTGAAGGCCCATTCGGCGTGGTGGCAGGGGATCCGTGGCCTGCTGGATCAAACCGCTCCTCCATGAAGACCCGGGGATGCTTGATCGTCGGCGCAGGCTCCAACCGGCAGTCCGCCCTCCAGGCTCGTTCTTCATCTGATGGTGTATTCCTGGCACCGGGGGACACTCAGGGGAAGGAGACACGGAGGATACAGGCTCACAATTAATGGCTACAGCAGGTGGAGGAAATTCAGGGGACTGTGAACCCTGAATTCCACCCCCAGGAGTCAGACAAGGCAAATCATAATATGGAGGATTAAAATGAAATTGCACTTGCCTCTTCTCCAGAGGGCCGATGGTGCCTGCTGTAGTGGGCTTGGTTCTTCCCTTTCCCCTACGGATGGTGATGGAGGACCCCCCCGGGAAGACGAAGAGGAGCCACTTGCGCAGGATCGATGATGGACACAACCGGAGCAGAACTCGCGGAGCTCACAGCAGCTGGAGAGAGCGTCGAGGAAGAGGGAGAAGCAGCCGTGGCAGTCCGGGGACGAGGAGCTGACGGAACAGCGGAAACAGAAGACCTGAAGGCGGAGACTGCTGTCTTTCCCCTCTGTCGTGACGCAGGGGCAACAGCTGGCTGGGAGGTAGAGTTCTTTCTGCGGCTCAGCACTGGATCCGGACGGTGATCTCGCTGAGGCTGGGCGCGAGCAGGGTGACGGCGTTTACCGGCAGAGGGCTAGGCAAAGGTAAAGTCTGGAAACCGCCACTGCTGCGCAGAAACAGAGGCTAGCAGTTCAGCGTACTCAGGATAGTCATAAAGCTCGGGATTGACCTCCACCAGTCTGACTGCCACCACCACATGCTTCATGATTAGAGTCAGATGGAGGGAAGAACGAGCCTCAGCCACACAGCCCCAGATGAGCTCAGCAGCCCACTGCGTCTCTTCTGGGGGAAGCCCGGCTGACGTCCTCCTTCACTGTGGATGGGAACGACCCTTGGGTGACGTGAACTCCTGGACTGGATGGCTGACAGGAACTGGATCCCGAGGTGAGGAGCGGGGATGCCTCACCGTCGGCTTCCTGCCGGAGTTTCCCTCCATTCCGCTGATCTTCTCCCTCGTCGGGATGACCGTGTCCCGGAGGGAAGGCGGAGGCTCCTTGGCCACCTTCTCTATTTGTCCCCGTAGTGCCACTATCAAAGTCACTCTGTCCTTTCCTTCTGGAAAGGAGGTCAGATGATATTTTAATAACGTCCTCTGTGCGAGATCCAGATGCTCATATGCAGCGTAGGTGGGCATAAGGAGACGGGCATTGGCCAGGTAACTATCCACCTCCCACAACTACTATTGGCAAAACCCACGCTCGAATGCTGACATTGTTTATCAGAAAATACTGGCACCCAGGGAGGGGGAAAAACTCAAGCCCAAAAACACAAACTCACAGCAACCGGCGTCTCATTTTGGCTGCGACCTACTGTCAACGATGGCCCTCACATGCCATCAATAAGACGCTGAAAACCAGCCGATGAGTTTGCACATAGATAGATAGATAGATGTACTTTATTGATCCCAAACTGGGAAATTACAGTGTAACAGCAGCATGACAGTTGACAGCCAAACAACAGAAACACACACGACAGACAAAGGGATTACCCATGGAAAGTAAAAAAGAAACTAACACGACTATAGAACCTATATACATCATAGCTTAATATATGATGATGACCCGTATAAACACATGAATCATCCCATTGCACAAAGAAGGACTATCAGGAGCAGAGTGAAATGTGAGGTACCAGTTAGTCTGTAAGGTGCAGTGTGGCAGCATAGCTATGACCAGAATACAACATCATAGTGAGTTATTGTACAGTGAAATTGCATGTGGCAGGAAAGATTTCCTGTACCTGGCCGTTCGACAATGAAGCTGTAGTAGTCTACTGGAGAAAGTGCTTCGCTGCCTACCTAGTGTGTGGTGGAGGGGGTGATCAGGATTGTTCATGATGGATCGCAGTTTATTTAAGCCTGTTTTCCACTAGCCCAGCACACCTCGGTACGGCTCAATTCACTTCAGTACGGCTCGGAATGCTTCTGTCTCCATTACCACGGTATTGTGCTTGTGCTGTGATGGTTTGTGTTAGGAGGTTTTAGAAGCGGGGCAGCAGCAGATTCTCAGCGAGGCGGGGCCACACTCCCGTGACGTTACGCACCCGACTGAGTCCTTATTTACACGAGACAAAAAAGGATCCAAGGATTATTGCCTTGCTCGCTCTGTGGATTTATCTCACAATTAATTTTATCTCATAATTAAGCTGCAACAACACAAGTCACTTTTGTTTTGAATTAACTGCCAAATGACCTAGAAATAATGAGCTGAAACTTGTTTTTATTCGTATTAAATAATGAGACGGTGGCACACTGCCCAACACCAAATTATTATTTTTTACATCCTAGGGCATTTTGGATGTACTGAATTAAAAAAAAATCATGTTTTTCACCTTCAGGTCAACGTTTGGAACAACAGTATTATTATTTTCCGTTTAGATGATGCTACACTCCTTCTAAAGTATTGTAATTCTCTGAATTTGGAATGCCGATAGAACATTCAATTTACTTTTTTACCTACTTTGACTTGTAAGCTTGATCAGTCTCTCCTGCTGCATTTTAAAGTCCAACTGTTCAACTTCTTATAAGTTAACATAAAAAATGTACCCAAAGTTTAGAACTGGATCATGTGGGGCTAATTTTTTATGATATTTAAAAAAAAAGAACAGAAAGCTTACAAAAACATTTGTTTTTTGGTCTAGTTAAAAATTACATTACCTTTACAATGGTTGACCCCTGACAGGATGATCAGCATCATTTTGATCAGACTAGGCAATGGAATTTCTATGTAATTATACTGTTTTATAATTCAGTGTTATAACAGACAAACCACACTTTCCAAAACAATTCCATTTTATTATATACAAAATATTAAAAGAAAAAAAAACTTTGCAACACAACATGAAGGTTAATCGACATTATATACACGCCGACCACTGAGTGTCTACACCAGCTTCCCAAACTGGGTCACGACTCGGATGAATGAAGGCGTCTCTGCCAGCTGTGGGTCAGGAAGGCTCGGTTGGATAATCCGTGCGGGCTGTCGCGGCAGACGCGTGGGATGATTCTACAAGGAAAATGCACACAATAAAATACAGCACGAAAGTGCAATATATACAGAAAAGACAATAGTTTTTAACAAGAATACATAAGCTTATTTCAGCGTATTGTTCACATGAATAATTAAAATAAAAGCTTTAGTCCGCAGTGTGCTGCAATAAAGCAGCGATCCATCCACAAATGAACAGCTTTTTTATTGCATAAATAAACTGAGCGTCTTAGGTTCAGGTTCAGGTTCAGGTTCAGGTTACTTTATTTGTACCCGTAGGTAGATTTGTTTTGCAGTTGGTGACATCCATATTTACAAGCCACTAATTACATTCAACATAGACACAAACACAGGCACACATCTTACAAAATAGGTAAATATAAAATATGTACAATATAATTTTTATAGCTTGTTCAACTCTTTGACAGCAGCAGGGACAAAGCTGTTTTTGTAGCGCTGGGTTCTACTTTTTGGGACAGCAAACCTCCGTCTGGAGGGAAGAAGCTGAAAGTTGCAGTGCAAAGGGTGGGAGTCATCATTTAAAATCGAGTCGGCCATCCTCTGTACTTGTCTGGTGTACAGGGATGGCAGGCTCAGCTGTGACTCACCAAGCAAACGACTGGACCATCTGACTACCTGATCCAAGGATTTCCTCTGTTTCAGTTTTATCTGACCAAACCATGACATTAAAGAAAAGGATAAAACAGATTCAATAAAAGCCCGATAGAACATAGTCATGATGGTTCGGTCAATTTGGAAGCGTGCAAGTTTCCTCAAACAATGCAAATTTTGCTGACCCTTTTTGCACACCCTTTCACAGTTCACCTCAAAGTTCAATCCACTATCAATAATTGTCCCAAGATATTTGTACGATTGTACACATTCGGTGGTCTGGCCTTTTAGTATGGTGACTTTGTGCCTGGGAGTTTTCCTCCTAAAGTCAATAATCATATCTTTCGTTTTTGTTGTATTCAGCTGCAGGTAGGAATCCTCACACCAGTGAACAAAGTCATCAACTACTGGGCCGTGGCCACTCTCACCATCCTGGAGGAGACTGACAATGACTGAGTCATCAGCATACTTTATAATGTGTCTGTTGTCATGTCTGCTCCGACACATGTTTGTGTACAGGATGAAGAGTAGTGGTGACAACACACACCCCTGAGGAGAGCCAGTAGAAGAGCACTTTAGGTCAGACAATGTGCCATTGACCCTTACTCTCTGCGTCCTGTTGGTTAAGAAATCCAGAATCCAACCCACCAGATTATTGCTTAAATCAAATTGTTGCAGGAGCCTTTCAACTAAAATATGAGGTTGGATTGTATTAAAGGCAGAAGAAAAGTCCACAAATAAAAGCCTGGCGTGTGTCCCATTAAAATCCAGATGTTTAAAAAGCATGTCAAACAGAGTGACAGTGGCATCCTCCACTCCTCTGTGAGGCCTATAGGCAAACTGCAGAGGATCCAATGCATGTTCAGTCTGCCTTAGGACCTCACGTCTGACCAGTTTTTCAAAAATTTTCATTAAAATTGAAGTCAAAGCAACTGGTCTAAAGTCGTTTACCGTTTTAGGACAGCTGGATTTTGGAACGGGAACAACCACGGCATCTTTCCAGATCTTAGGCACATGTTGTGTCTGTAAGGACTTATTGAAAATATAATGAAATATAGGACTCAGTTCATGTGCACAGGACTTTACCAGGCGTCCACATATATTATCAGGGCCCTGACTTTTGTTCACTTTTACAGCGCGGAACTCCCTTTTAACATCCTGCATCTCAATATTAAAGTGCTGATTGTCTTTGAGTTTCTGTTTCAAATCTTGGATTTCTGTGCTAAAATCAAAGGAGTCAAAACGACCATAAAAACAATTAAGAGCATTAGCCAGCTCTGTGTCTGAACTAAAACCATCTAAAAACACACGGTTACTGCGCTCTGTGCTCTGAAGGCCTGCAATAGTTTTCATACTGGCCCAGGCCGAACCAAGTTTATTTGCTGCCATCTTGCTTTCCAACTCTGATTTATAATTCTGTTTTGCTCTTAAAATTTCGGCCTTCAGCTCCTTAGTGGCAACCTGTAGCGCAGAAACAGACCCTTGTTTAAAGGCAAGAGCTTTCCTCTGTAAGCAGGATTTAACTGATTTAGTAACCCATGGTTTGTTGTTGGGGTATATTTTGACACGTTTACGTGGAACAAACTTATTTTGACAGTGAGCCATGTATGAGCATGTGAGCTCAGCCAGAGAGTCCAAATCATCCCCGCAGGCCATTATGAACATCTTCCAGTCTGTACAGTCAAAGCATTCCTGGAGGCTGTGCTCTGAATCTTCTGTCCACACATCAATGTCTCTGGTCTCCACTTTGCCTCTTCTGAGAGCAGTTTTATATGTGGGCAGCAAATGAACACAGTTGTGATCTGATGATCCTAAAGGAGGAAGGGGGAGTGATTTATAGGCCCTCTCTATGGATCCATAGCACAGGTCCAATGTCTTTTTTCGCCTGGTTGGGCAGGAGACATACTGATGAAAGTTTTTAAGTGTCTTCTTTAAAGAAACATGGTTAAAATCCCCAAGAATGAAGTTTGGCGCCTCTGGAGAAATTGACTGCAGCCGCTGCACCACATCAGAGATGGTGCTGGAGGCGGAGTCAGCGTCTGCCCTCGGATGAATGTACACAGTTGTGATGAAAAGTTGGGGAAACTCTCGAGGCAAATAAAAGGGGCGTAGTGACACAGACAGCACCTCCACATGGGGTGTACAGATGCGCTCTCTGACCGTGACAGATGTGCAGTACTGCTTATTAATGTATAAACATACTCCGCCCCCCTGACGCTTCCCAGTTACCTCTTCCTGCCGATCCGAGCGCAGCGGAGCTCCAAAGCCGTCAATCCACAGGTCTGCATCCCGATCATGCGCAGTAAGCCAAGATTCAGTGAAAGCCATGACGCAGCAGTTCTTAAAATCCTTCTGGTAACGTACATTGCCTTGAATTTCATCCACCTTGTTTCTCACAGACTGTGCATTCCCAAAAATGATCGAAGGAAGAGGAATGTTACCAAACTGACGTCTCCTAAGGCGCAATTTCACACCTCCACGTCTTCCACGCTTCCTCCTGCCGCTTCTTTTTTCACCGCTGTGACCGTCTCTCAAAATAAAGTCCGGCAGATGAAATTTGGGCGCAATCAGAGACTCTGCACCAGCTGTGTTAAAGCGCAGCAACACGTCCCTGGAATATTGTATTCTGCCCGCTATTCTGCTCGTCATGGAGCCGAACGCGTTTACCTCAGAGACAAAGAGCCAGAACACAGAAAGCAGCAGTGCGAGATATGAGAGGAAATCCATGTTGCAGATACTAGGGAGCTGTTCGCCATATATTCCACCAACGCTCCAGAGCAGAAACGACACAGAGGATTTTCTAAAAACGTAAAAAAGTACAAAAAACACACACACGCACACACGCACTATATCACCAAGCTGCTGGTCGCTGCGTGCGCATGCGCCCAGTCCCGATATAGTCTTATAGTCTTATAGTCTTATAAATATAGTCTTACCAAATATATTTGCGAAAAAACGCACAATAAAAAAAAATTAAAACTCACCGTTAAAGGACTCCGATGTCGAGACCTCCCGGTATATTTTTTCATTCCGGGCGGCTCCGTCTAACTCGCGCTGCATACGTTCGTCTGACAATGCAGTGAGCAGACACTGCAGCTCCTTATTGGTCCATGGAACACCCTTATTACGCGAAGCCATTTTTGATAGAGAATAAATGAAAATAGCACAGCAATACACTGAAAAGAAACCGCCAACAGTGGTTGCGTGCTGAGTAAAGGCGGTCGTGAAGATTCTTTTTTTTTTTTTTTTCAAAAACTTTATTGAGAAGGTCGTGAAGATTTGGTAGATGAGGAGGAGGAGAGGGGCGGTTACAACCTGACCAATCAGCGCCGGTTACGACCTGACCAATCAGCGGCGACCAGTCTGTTAACGTCACAACACGGCGCAGCTCAGCACTGCTGTACCCTGCCCTGGAGCGGGGCTGAGAATCGCGGCTGTTAAACCGTGTTGGGGCTTGTGGAAAAGTGTACAAAGCGTGCTGAGCCGTCCCGTGTCGCGCTAAAGCGTGCTAGTGGAAAAGGCCCTTTAGTGTTCTCCTCTCCACCACTGTCTCAAAGGTCTCCGGTCTGAGACCAATTACAGAGCCAGCCCTCTTGATAATCTTGTCAAGTCTGTTGGTATCTCTGGCCCTGATACTGCTACCCCAACAGACCACAGCAAAAAAGATGGCGCTGGCGACAACAGTCTGGTAGAAAAGCTCCAGCATCCTGCTGCGCATGTTGAAGGATCTCAGTTTTCTCAGGAAATAGAGTCTGCTCATCCCCTTCTTGTGCGCAGCATCGGTGTTGGATCTCCAGTCCAACCCGCTACTGATCCTGACACCCAGATATTTGTAGTCTTCAACCACTCCCACATCCTCCCCCCTAATCTGCAGTGGCTGAGAAGGAGCCTTCCTCTTCCTGAAGTCAATCACCATCTCTCTGGTCTTGCTGACATTCAACCTCAGGTGATTCTGCTCCGTCCACTCCACAAATCTGTCTACCAGTGCTTCGCTGCCTACCTAGTGTGTGGTGGAGGGGGTACTCCCCCTCCTCTCCTCCTCTTATACACCCCACAACAGCTGAGTCATCAGAGAATTTTTGCAGGTGACATGACTCAGTGTTATACTGAAAGTCCGTGGTGTATAAGGTAAAAAGAAAAGGAGAGAGCACAATCCCCTGTGGCGCTCCCGTATCACTAGCCACCACTCCAGACAAGACACTGCCGAGCCTGACAAACTGTGGTCTGCCTGTCAGGTAGTCGGTAATCCAGGAGATCGCAAAGCTGTCAACCCCCATCCCCCGCAGCTTCTCGCCCAGCAGCAGTGGCTGGATGGTGTTAAAGGCACTGGAGAAATCAAAAAAAGTGATTCTCACAGTATCTCCTCCACCATCCAGGTGCTGATGGGCTCATTGCAGCAGGTAGATGACAGCATCTTCAACTCCTAAATGGGGCTGATATGCAAACTGCAGAGGGTCCAGCCACATCTCCACCTGCGGCCTCAGGTGGGCTAAGACCAGTCTCTCCAGGACCTTCATCACATGAGATGTGAGGGCAACTGGTCGATAGTCATTCAGATCCGATGGAGATGACTTCTTGGGGACAGGAACCAGGCAGGATGTCTTCCACAGCACCGGTACTCTCTCCAGACTCAGGCTCAGGTTGTACAGGTGTGTCAGTACTGGAGCTAGTTGGTTGGCACAGGCACATATTTTATTAACAAAAAGACAAGATTGACAAAATAACAGCCATGTGGGGCAAAAACATGAACAAACGCTTTGGTACAAAAACAGACTATGAGGAAACACACTTACTGTGAGAAGAACGAATCATGAATCTTAGACGGAGGTTTGACGAGGTTGCAGCGAGGAGTAACCCTCAGCTGCTTCCTTAAATACTAATGACAACCCAATCATAGAGAAATGTAATCAGGGAAAATACTGAACAGCGGTCACAACGTGACTCGGTTTTGACAGCCGGAAGCCCCGTTGTGACGCTGTCAGAATAAAAGCCCTGAAGTGGCCATATACCAAACACAGAAGAACGGGGAAAATACCAGACAACCCGAGAGTGGACAGACTCAGGGCCCAGGCCATCACACCTGTGAGCGTAACCCATCCAAGCCCACAAACACAGTCAATAAGCCACCTGGAGAAGCTGCGAATGCAAGAATCCCTCGCAGCAGCTCCACTAGCTACATACAAAGACAGTACCCAGCAAGGAAAAGCAGCCAGAGTCACCAAGACGGAGGGGAAAAATGTGCAGCATTCAGCACCGGAAGGAAACAAAGCAATGAGAGGAGCGACACTGGGCTCCTTTGCAAAAGACCATTTTTACTGACTCGAGTTTAATCCATAAGTACATGTCTGAAGTACATTTATATGTTTGAAGAAAGAATTTTTAACTTCCTCATTTTTTGTAACATGTTAGTGCAGTTGTACTTAACATTATTCATACATATTGTATTGTTTGGGTTCTCTGTCTGTTGTTGGGGTGGGGCTGTGTGGAAGGGGGAAAGCATGAGGAGGAGGAGGAGCATGGATGTGTGAGGAGAGTTGGGAGAGAGACAGAAGTTTTTTCTTGTTGCTTTGTTGTTTCTTGGCGTGGTCACAGCCTACAGTGAGCCATCTTGTTAAGAATAAAGGTCTTAAATTGGCAACCTCTTCATGTGTTTTTTGTTATTTTGTTTTTTTACAACGCGTCTGGTGGATGGTACGATGCATTAAATACCTGATATAAGTTTAGTAATTGCCAAATGCTCATGGTTGTCATCAAGTGCTTGTGCATGAAACAATAATTTGTTTCACAGTAATATTGTTTCACAGTAATATTACATTAATCGTGTAACAGGATGCATTCAGATTACCTAGAAACGCTTGTAGTAATTTCTTAGTAATAACCGTGAATCAGGGCTGCAAAATGCAAATTTGACTGTTTCTACATTGTTTCAGAGTAATGTTACATTAATCATGAATCAGAATGCATTCAGATCAACTGGAAATACATGTAATAATTTCTTAGTAATAACCATAAATCAGGGCTGCAAAATGCATAACTGTATCACGTGTATAAGGAAATTAAAAGTATTAACATACTATAAAATGCTTAGAAATAGATTTCATATCTTAAAAGTGTGACACAGGACAGTTTCAAAATACAGAACAATTAAAAAAAACCCATTGACAACAATTAATGCAACTCCTAGATGGCAAATGTAATCAGAGATACCAAAAATGTATTTTTTACTTTTATTTTTAAAGTAGAACTGAACTGAACGGTATTGAACGGCACTGGGTGATAGTACATACAATTATAAAGATAATTTATCATTGGCACCCCCTCCACAAATCCCGGAATCTTGGAGAAAATTGCGATTTTGAATTTCCCGCCCTGAAAAATCAGACAAATCCGCCTATTAACCGGAAGTGCAGCCGGAGTTCCGCGTGACGTCACGAGTGTGACACAGTCCTCCATGTTTACCATTGCGAGCACGTCGACACTGGTTGTTTTTGGTGCATTTTGTCGTGATAGTCGACTACAAAACACTTCCAACACCTGGGAAGATCTGTTCAGTGGCCAAGGAAAGCTGTCATGGCGACGAAAGAAAAGAAAGGGGGAGGAAAAGCGACCGGGAAGCGATGCGTTTCTAGATATAGATATTACAGTGATCCCTCACTTATCGCGTTTAATGGGGACCAGAACCGACCGCGAAAAGTGAAAAACCAAGAAGTAGCGTCACCCCCCCCCCCCAAGGGCATCACAAGCACTATTTTGCACAAAAAGGCACAAGAGAACAGCGAAAAGTGCCACTAAGCAACACGAGCGATAAAGAACAATGAATGCGGTCTTCCTTCACTGGGTATGGGCGCTCTGCAGGGAGAGAAGCTGGGTAAAACGTCTCGGCCAATCAGCTTGCGAGGTAAAACGTCTCGGCCAATCAGCTTGCGAGATTCCCGAGCGGTGAAGAGGTGGGTGGAGAGGATTGGAGCGGTGGTCAGAGAGGTGGATTTTGAGTTGTGCGGGCTCTCCGTGTTGATACCTGATGTTCTAATGTAGTCTCCCTGCCTTCTGCTAGCGCCGGGGCAACTTTCGTGCCATTTTTTCTCAATTTTGAGTTTTTGATGAATATTTTTGAAAAATCTGCGATGCACTGAGGGTGCGAAAGGTGAAACGCGAAGTAGCGAGGGATCACTGTATTTATAAATAGCACAGTCAAATGCAGAGGCCAGTTCTATTCAAGTGTATTGCCACTATAGTCTGTAGAAGTATTGTAATACATAGCCCAATTTTTTGAATGAATGAATGAATTTATTTATTTCGGATAGTACAGTACAGGTTGAAAGAAACTGAATGATATAACAACAAGGTCAAATTGAACAATGACTCATCTGATTATACAATTCAACGTAAGATCATGTGTTTCTGAACCCTCCCTTAGTTATGCTGCTAATAGGTTTAGTCAGCCGGGGGACCTCCAGTAATGCACTGGGCCTCACTCCTTTCCTCACTCTCTATGAAATATTTTTTTTTGCTGGTCATTAATATTTGTTTGTTCTCTCCCATAGATTGAGTCCCCATCGTGCTGTTTGCTCTCTACATGTCTGTTCTTTTCTTCTTCTCTATCCCCTCACCCCCCAGCCAGTTGCAGCAGATGACTGCCCCTCCCTGAGCCTGGTTCTGCTGGAGGTTTCTTCCTGTTAAAAGGGAGTTTTTCCTCTCCACCGTCGCCAAGTGCTTGCTCACAGGGGATCGCCTGATTGCTGGGGTCTTTCTGCAACTGTGGGGGTCCCCCCTTCAGTTGATAGTGCTATGAGATGACTGTTGTTGTGAAATGGTGCTATATAAATAAAGTTGAATTGAATTGAATTGAATTGAATTATCCGAAATGGGTGATGGCTGAAGCTGCAGCTTATAGTATAGCCCACCCATATTCCACCCAAGAATTCAAAAGAGAAAACAGGCAAGAGCGATTACAATTCAAAACAAAACTAAGACAAAATGTGACAGAGAAAAAAGAAAACTAAGCTACAACACAACACAGGCTGGATATGTTACAACTCGCCGCTCATTAGCGGCACCAGCTGCGCGCACACTTGCGCCTCGTCAGCAGCGTGGGATATAAGCCACTCTGCCCTGGGCTTTGGCATGAAGCCGTCTGATTCCTTCAGCCCTCTTGCTGCAGAGGAACCCCCTCATCTCCCAGCAAGATCTACAGCGTAAGCATACCTACCTTTGCCTTTCCAGTCTCTCCCCTGTGCACAGGTGTATTCCCCGGCGGCGGACCTCGCCTCTGCATCGCCGTCTGCCAGCTGCTGTCACAGGTGCATCAGATCGCTGTCTCCCGGGCTCGCCCTTGTGCACGCCTGCCACCTGCCACACTCCTGCATCCTCCTCTGTCTCGTCACCGATCCTGAATGCCTCTTCACTCTGAAAACTCTGGTTTTCTTGACTGCTGGAACTGCTGGAACTGCTATCATCTGCCATTGTTGTTTTGTTTAGGGATCACACTCGTGACGTCACGCAGCGTCGTCTGCACTACTTCCGGTTTGTTTGGCACTGCCAGCCAGAGGCAAAAGTTTATCGGCTTATAGCTTGGCCATCGCACGGCCTAAAAATTTCTTTTATGTGTTGAAAAATACAATAGGTAATAAGGAATTAATCTGCTATTCTACTTTTTACAATTTAAAGTAGAACTGAACCCACCTTTTTCCAAAAGGTGGGTTCAGTTCTACTTTAAATTGGGGAAGAATCCTTGTATAGTTGCATCAATCTCTTATGGAGTTACAGGGATGGGCATCAATAACATTTTTTCTTATGCTTCAAAGAAAATAAATGATAGATGGATGCACTCATAGAATGGAATGCATTTATATGTGATGTAACTCTTTAATGCCTTTGAAGAGACGACCAATGACTCTGTCCCTGTGATTTCTGCCCAACCAGTAGTTGCACTCAATGAAGCGAAGGCTCTGCTTCAGTGTTTGCTCAGCCATGTTGCCTCTGAATCGGTAAACCTCTTGCTTAAAGGTCCTCCATGATCTTTCAATACACTATCGTTCAAAAGTTTGGGGTCACTTAGAAATTTCCTTATTTTTGAAAGAAAAGCACTTTTTTCAATGAAGGTAACTTTAAACTAATCAGAAATACACTCTATACATTGCTAATGTGGTAAATGACTATTCTAGCTGCAAATGTCTGGTTTTTGGTGCAATATCTACATAGGTGTATAGAGGCCCATTTCCAGCAACTATCACTCCAGTGTTCTAATGGTACAATGCGTTTGCTCATTGCGTCAGAAGGCTAATGGATGATTAGAAAACCCTTGTGCAATCATGTTAGGTCTGCAATGTTGTAATTGCTGCAAATTGAGGATTCTTTGACGAAAGCAAAGTTTGAAGGAAAAAATTATTATTTCAAATACAAATCATTATTTCTAACCTTGTCAATGTTTTGACTATATTTTCTATTCATTTTACAACTCATGGTGGTAAATAAGTGTAACTTTTCATGGAAAACACAAAATAATTGTCTGGGTGACTCCAAACTTTTGAACGGTAGTGTATGTTGTGTGTGTGCTCCTGTGGTTGGGTGAACAAAGAATCTCTGGTGGTTGACCTGGTAGTGTATGTAACCATGTAACCATGTTGTCTCAGTCTGTAGTAGGCATGCCAAGAATCATGAACAACTGTACTTGCTGGTTTGACACATTGCAGTATTATTGGAATTAGTCGTGCAGCATTTCGCCTCTGAACAAATTTCAGCACAGGCCATCTCTTCTGTCCTTTCACCTCCAACAGGCCAAATACCCACCCTCCCCTTCTCCGAGAAGCACCAAACCGGCCCCAGGCATAGTTAAAATTTAATGTTAACATGACTGTGTAGGTCTAAAGGATAATTCGGCATATGTGGAGAACACGAAGCGCACAAGTACACTAGGAAGAGCACTAGCAGGGACCCGGGTATGGCAAAGAACACCGGTGTATCCAACACACAACACACCGGGAAAAGCAGCAGCTGGACCTGCCAACTGCGATCCTTCACAGGGAGGCAAGCTCAGCATGCCCGGTCAGCAGAAGACGGGAGTCCGGACTGCTGCTTCACCTGTCTGCTACCGCTGTCCTTTGCAGGACCATGAGTCCTGAAATAGAGGATATTCTAAGTGTGGATCAAGCAGGTTTCCGCAAGGACCGCAGTACAGGAGAACAAGTACTGGCCCTAACCACCTTCATTGAAAATGGCTTCGAGAGCAGACTGAAGACAGGGGCTGTGTTTCTCGATCTTACAGCCGCCTATGATACGGTCTGGCACAAAGGCCTCCTCGTGAAACTTATAATGGCGATCCCTGCTTGGGCAACAGCAATTATAAAAACCCTGCTGACCAACCGAAGGTTCAGAGTCCACCTCAGTCAGAACACAAGTGCATGGAGAATGCAGAAAAACGGACTCCCACAAGGCTCAGTTCTAGCTCCAACTCTGTTCAACCTCTACATAAACGACCTGCCTACTACAAAATCCCGCAAATTCATCTATGCAGACGACATCTGTTTGGCATTCCAAGCACCAGACTTTGAACCACTGGAACGGGTGCTCACGGAAGATCTTGTTAAACTGGACCAGTTCTGCAAAATCTGGCGCCTAAAACCAAGCCCAGCAAAAACCGTCTCCAGTGTATTTCATCTCCACAGTGCAAAAGCTGCCAGAGAACTAAACATCCACCTGAGCGGACTCAAGCTTAAGCATGCCCCAAATCCAACTTATCTTGGAGTGACCCTTGATAGGACCTTATCCTTCAAGGAACATCTAAAGGGGACGGCTGCTAAGGTGAAAGTACGAAACAACCTGCTCTGCAAGCTCGCTGGTGCAAAATGGGGGGCGGCAGTCTCCACCCTGCGCACCTCAGCACTGGCCCTTTCATACTCTGTAGCAGAATATTGTGCCCCTGTCTGGTCCAGGTCATCTTACACACACCATGTAGACACCCAGCTCAACTCAACCATGAGAACTATAACTGGAACAATCCGCTCAACACCACTCCCCTAGCTCTCTGTACTGTCAAACATAGCCCCTCCACACATCCGGCGAGCAGCATTAACTCAAAGGATGCTCCAAAAAGTTAAAGATTTTCCTCACTTACCAATCCATGCAGATATCTACACCCCACCCACTGCCCGACTTTCATCCAGACGGCCGATTTGGAAAAACCCTCCCCCAGCTGACTTTACCATCCAGACAGCTTGGCAAGAGGAATGGGAGACCAAGGAGGTCTCAAACAAACAGCTGGTGATAAACCCCAACCAACAGGTCCCGGGCACCAACCTCCCAAGGAGACAGTGGTCTACACTCAATCGCTTCAGGACTGGACATGGCCCCTGCTTGGCCAGCCTTCACAGATGGGGCAGTAGCCCTAGCCCACTGTGCGCATGTGGAGAGGAGCAAACTATGGAACACATCATAGAGGCTTGCCCGCTCCAAAGACTGGAAGGAGGATTACACACCCTCCATACAGCAAACCAGGAGGCAACTGCTTGGTTTAAGGACTTTGCATTCGCTAAATAAATAAAACTAGCAGGGACCCGGGTATGGCAAAGAACACCGGTGTATCCAACACACAACACACCGGGAAAAGCAGCAGCTGGACCTGCCAACTGCGATCCTTCACAGGGAGGCAAGCTCAGCATGCCCGGTCAGCAGAAGACGGGAGTCCGGACTGCTGCTTCACCTGTCTGCTACCGCTGTCCTTTGCAGGACCATGAGTCCCCATTGGTGCTCCTCCCAGTATGCTTGCGTGGCTATCTATAAATTAAAAATTATTAATAATACTGCCATGATTGTGGAGCAGAATGGCCAGATCAACTGCATATCATACGCGGTCATATGCACAGTTTGACTAAACATAGACCATGACCAAACTGGACACAAAATGCTAAATAACAAAATAAATCATTTTTATTTAAATATTTACTGACAAATGGGCAACACTGATGCAACGGTTGCTGCCAAACAAGTCCTTCTACTGTATATAATAATAGTGGGTGTTTTGTATGTATAATTTTGCTAAAATATAAAAGGATAATAATAATAATAATAGTAATAAATCAGATTTATATAGCACTTTTCATAGACACTCAAAGACGCTTTACAATGGATGCATTATTCATTCACTCCACAGACAATGGTAGTGGTAAGCTACTACGGTAGCCACAGTGGGGCAGACTGATGGAAATGTGGCTGCCAATCCACGCCAACAGCCTCTGCGACCACTACCGAACATTTATACACATTCATATCCAGGATCATGGACACTGGAGTCAAGGTGGGTAAAGTGTCTTGCTCAGGGACACAAAGGCAGGATGTCTGGCGAGAGCGGGATTCAAACTGCCACCCTTCTGGTTATTGGACGACTCACTCTACCTCCTGAGTTACTGCCGTCCACGGATCAAGATGCATTAAAATGGGTCTCATGTGGGCGACACACATTGTGGGCTCACGTTTCCACAGAGACAGGACTGCATGTGTATTGAGGGTGTCACGTCTGCAAGGACAGAGGACTCGAATCTGCAGAAGATAACAAGGAGGTGTGAGATTTGTCTCTTTGTCCCACAGAAGATGCCCCGGAGAGATTTCCGGTTCATCAGGAAATGAGAGACAATGGTGAAGATTCAAAGGGATGCTTTGTGACTGTATGTTTACTGAAAACACCATGTGACTTGAATTCTGATGCTGGAAACATATAAAAGGGTGATGAGATTTGATTCTTTCTCTTTCCTGCTTTGAGAATGCTAGAAGCTGTGTTCTGTCAATAAAGCTGGTTTACGACTAAACTCAGCCTCATCATTTGAGCACAACTTCTACACTGGTGACCTACGACGAGAAATGAGCAGACAGAATTCTCCCGAGCGGGGCTCGGCGGAAGCCAGCCTGATGGCCGCCTCCACGATCCGGCTGCATGATTTCTGGCAGCACAGCCCGCGCTCATGGTTTAGCGCAGTCGAGGCGCAGTTCAACCTCCGGAGAATCTCCAATGACGACACAAGATTCTACCACGTGGTAGCGAAGCTGGACAGCAACACGGTCCAGAGAGTGGAGGATCTGGTTAATCATCCACCAGACAGCGACAAGTACAGCGCATTGAAGGACGCGCTGATCAGCCATTTCATCCCTTCAGTCCAACAACGAGCAGAGGGACTCCTGACGTTGACGGAGTCAGAAAACGATAGACCTGCGGACCTGATGGTGAAGATGCTGAAGCTCAAAGACTCTGAGGATGGCAAATTCATTTTCGCCCACCTTTTCCTTCGAACCCTGCCGCCAGCAGTGAGAGTGGCCCTGGCAGAGTCGCCCCGATTGGCCAGGCGAGACTACCATGGGTTGAGCAAAGAGGCGCAGCGGTTGGTCGACGCCCACAAGCCGAACGCGGTTTCGGCCGCGGCGGCTAGCCCGGGAACGGCGTCCGGAGACAGCGCAGGTCCAGCGGCCGCGGCGCCAGACGCACCAACGACGGCGGCGACGGGAGCCAGACGACGCGGAGCGGAGGACGGCCCGTGCTTCTACCACCGCCGTTTTGCAGAGAGAGCGCACAGGTGCGTCCCACCGTGCAACTTTAAGCGCCAGGGAAACGCCAAGACCGAGGGCCGGTAGCAGCTGCGACCCTCGGCAACGAGAACAGGCTGCTTTACCTGACGGATGCACGCTCGGGGAAACAGTTCCTCGTGGACACGGGCTCTCAGCTGAGTTTCGTCACACCCACCTACGCGGAACGGCTGATGCCTTCTAAAGCTCCCTGGGTGTCAGTGTCAGCAGCGAACGGCTCCACGATTAAAACGTTCGGTGAGAGGACCATGCTTCTGTCCTTACAGGGCCGTTCATTTGAGTGGACATTTATTGTAGCAGCAGTCAGTTTCAACATGTTAGGGGCTGATTTTTTGTGCTCACATGGTTTATTGGTTGACCTTGCTAATAGACGTCTGATTAATGCACTGTCCTTTCATTCTATTCCCTGCACAGCTCGGGTGGCCCTGCCGACTGCACATGCCAGCGTCTCAGCTGCGGGTGGTAAGTTTCACACATTGCTTGCTCAGTTCCCAGCACTCACAGGCCCCACGTTTTCGGCAACGGTGGCTAAACATGGGGTGAAGCATTTCATAACAACCACCGGCCCTCCCGTTTTTGCAAAAGCTTGGCACTTGGACCCAGCTAAACTGGCCATCGCGGGCGAGGAGTTCACTAATCTGGAAAAACTGGGCATTGTTAGACGCTCCAAGAGCTCTTGGGCTTCGCCGTTACACATGGTCCGAAAGGCTGACGGCTCGTGGCGACCTTGCAGCGATTTCCGCAGGTTGAACAACGTTTCAGCTCATGACCGCTACCTGATTCTGCACATTCAGGATTTTTCTGTTCATTTGGCGGGGGCGCGCATTTTTTCTAAAATAGACTTGGTGCGCGGTTACCACCAGGTTCCAGTGCGCGCGCAAGATGTACCCAAAACAGCGGTCATAACTCCTTTCGGCCTTTTTGAGTTTTTGCGCATGCCTTTTGGCCTCAAGGGGGCCGCGCAGACTTTCCAACGCATGATGGATGCAGTTTTACGCGACCTTCCTTTCGTGTTCGTTTATTTGGATGATATTTTGGTAGCCAGCGCGTCCGAGGGCGAGCACGAAAAACACCTCACAGCAGTTTTTCGGAGGCTGGCAGAGCACGGGTTAATAGTTAACCCAGCGAAGTGCCAGTTTGGGGTGGCGCAGATTGATTTTTTGGGACATCGCGTTTCGGCAGAAGGAGCGGTTCCTCTTCCAAATAAAGTGCATGCCATAACAGATTTTCCGCAACCTCAAACGGTCAAGGCGCTTCAGGAGTTTCTAGGGATGGTTAATTTTTACAACCGGTTCCTCCCAAGCGCAGCACGGCTCATGCAGCCATTGTACACCGCGTTAAAAAAACAAAAGCCCGCAAATAAAGTTGAATGGTCTCCGGAGCGGGAGCGCGCTTTTGCCCAGGTCAAATCAGCCCTGGCAAACGCAGTTTTGTTAGCGCACCCAGTTCCAACGGCCCGCATGGCGCTCACCACTGACGCTTCCGATGTAGCGGTGGGGGCGGTAGTTGAACAATTTGTGGCAGGTACCTGGCAACCCCTCGCATTTTTCAGCAGGACTTTGCGCGATAGTGAGCGTAAATACAATGCGTTTGACATGGAGCTTTTGGCCCTACACTTGGCCATCCGTCATTTTCAGTTCTGGTTAGAGGGGCGACGTTTCACCGCGTTTGTGTATCATAAACTGCTAACGTTTGCGATGGCCAAAATTTCAGAACCCTGGTCAGGCCGGCAACAAAGGCAACTAGCCGCAATATCGGAGTTCACTACTGATATTCAGCATGTCGCGGGTAAACACAATGTTGTGACAGACTGCCTCTCCCGCGCGGTAGCACCACCAAGCCCCATAGGGGCAGACTCTGTAGCCGTGGCCGCGGGCCCGGGCAGCAACGCGGGAGCGCGCGCAGCCCCGGTCTGTGTTGGGTTAGATTATGCAGCCATGGCTGCGGAGCAGGTTAACGACGCGGACGTGCGCGCGCTCCAGTCTGGACCAACAGGGTTAAGGCTGGAGTACAGGGAGCAACAAAGTGGTATGCCCCCACTAATCTGCGATGTCTCCACGGGACGGCCCCGCCCCGTAGTGCCAGCCGCGTGGCGTCGCCGCGTTTTTGACTTGGTCCATTCTCTCGCGCACCCGGGGGTGCGCGCATCGATTAAGTTGGTGGGGGAGAAATTTGTTTGGCCCGGGTTGCGCAAACAGGTCAAGGAATGGGCGGCAGCCTGCGTAGCGTGTCAGCGAGCCAAAATACACAGACACACTAAGGTCCCGTTGGAACCTTTTCACATCCCCGCTAAGCGTTTTGATCACGTGCATGTTAACTTGGTGGGCCCGCTTCCATTATCACACGGGCACACACATCTTTTGACGATGGTGGATCGCACCACGCGCTGGCCAGAGGCGATTCCTCTGACATCAACCACAGCGGAAGAAGTTGCGCAAGCATTTTTAGCAGCGTGGGTTGCGCGTTTCGGTGTACCGTCGGACATAACGTCCGACAGGGGTCCCCAATTTATTTCCGAACTATGGTCATCGATGGCCCGCAGCTTGGGGGTGAAGATTCATCGCACTACCACGTATAACCCCCAGGCTAATGGTTTATGCGAACGCTTTCACAGGTCATTAAAAGCAGCCCTCAGAGCGTCGTTGACGGATACAAATTGGGTGGACAAACTTCCATGGGTTTTATTGGGGTTGCGTTCTGCACCTAAGGAAGATTTGCATGCTTCCCCGGCTGAATTAGTTTTTGCACAACCTCTCCGTTTGCCGGGGGAATTTCTCCCCGATAATCCCGCACCAAATGGCCCCCCTGCTCAGCCGTGGCAGAGCGACTCGGGAGCAAACACGCTCCCCGGCCCGGTCCATCACAGTTTACCACACATTTTTGTGCCAAAGGCTTTAAAAAATGCAGAGTTTGTTTTTGTTAAACATGATGCTCAGCGTCCAAGTTTGCGGCCGTTTTATGACGGACCGTTCCGAGTGCTGGAGACCGGGCAGAAGCATTTTCTGCTAGATTTAGAGGGCAGAAGGGAGTTGATTTGCATAAACAGGCTCAAACCCGCCTTTGTTTTGGCTGATGAGGAAGTGCAGCTGGCGAGGCCCCCCCGCCGTGGCAGGCCGCCGAGAGGACATTCTCCAAAATCTTCACAGAAAGGTGCTAACAGCTTTAATCCACAGGTGGAGAGAGATGTTGCAGGTGCAGCCAAGCCAGGTTGCAGCAGATTCGGCAGAAAGTTAAAACCTAGGCAGTTGTTGGATTGATTAGCGATGTATGGAGTGTTTTGTGTTTTTCTTTTTTTTTATGCCATGCAGGTTTTGCCTTACTAGACGTTTGGGGGGGGTAGTGTGGGCGACACACATTGTGGGCTCACGTTTCCACAGAGACAGGACTGCATGTGTATTGAGGGTGTCACGTCTGCAAGGACAGAGGACTCGAATCTGCAGAAGATAACAAGGAGGTGTGAGATTTGTCTCTTTGTCCCACAGAAGATGCCCCGGAGAGATTTCCGGTTCATCAGGAAATGAGAGACAATGGTAAAGATTCAAAGGGATGCTTTGTGACTGTATGTTTACTGAAAACACCATGTGACTTGAATTCTGATGCTGGAAACATATAAAAGGGTGATGAGATATGATTCTTTCTCTTTCCTGCTTTGAGAATGCTAGAAGCTGTGTTCTGTCAATAAAGCTGGTTTATGACTAAACTCAGCCTCATCATTTGAGCACAACTTCTACACTCAAATATTTGTAATTGTGTCCTGTTATACAGCAGTACTGCAGAAGTTTATTGTTGATACATAGATGAAATTCAATATTACACTTAGGGTTGTGCGATATAACAATATATATCGGTGATGCAATAAAAAATGTCTAACGTTTCTTATAAAACAGTCGTTTATATCGGTATTTAAAAGACACATACCATTTCACGTTTAACAGATCAATTCTACTTGTCACCGCTCGCCTCTCCCCTGCAGTTCCCCAGGTGTGTGCAATAGTGGGTTCCGGTGGTTAGCACAGCAGCTAACTGCAAGCTAATGTTTTGGTCATACAGCTGCTACTTCTGTGGGACTTTTTCTCACTGTGCTGCGTCAGAGAGGATAGTCCTCTAACCTTGTTTTTATTGGAGGTAAGTAACATTTACACCATCTTTTTCTAATTGTAAAAGATTCATCCATTTTCTACCGCTTTTCCAGAGGTTCGGGTCGCGGAGGCAGCAGCTCGAGCAGAGTAGCCCACACTTCCCTCTCCCCAGCCACCTGCTCCAGCTCTTCAGTGAGGATACCAAGACATTCCCAGGCCAGCTGGGAGATGTAATCTCTCCAGGTGTCCTGGGTCTGCCCCGGGGTTTCCTCCCAGTGGGACGTGCCTGAAACACAAGTGGAAAGTGTCCAGGAGGCATCATGATCAGATGCCCAATCCACCTCAACTGACTCCTTTCACTGTGGAGGAGCAACAGTTCTACTCTGAGCCTGTCCCGGATGATTGAGCATCTCACCCTATCTCTGAGGGTAAGTCCAGCAATCCCATAAAGAAAGCTCATTTCAGCCACTTGTATCTGTGATCTCATTCTTTTGGTCATTACCCAAAGCTCATGACCATAAGTGAGGGTAGAAATGTAGATCGACCGGTAAATTGACAGCTTTGCCTTAGAGCTTAGCTCCCTCTTCATCACAACAGACAGGTACAACATCCACATTACTGCAGATGCTGCTCCAATCCATCTGTCAGTCTCCCGTTCTATTCTCCCCTCACTTGTGAATAGGACCCCTGAGATACTTAAACCCCCCACTTGGGGCACAAGCTTGTCTCCAACCCGGAGAGGACAATCCACCATTTTCCGTCTGAGGACCATGGACTTGGACTTGGAGGTGCTGATTCTCATCCCAGCTGCTTCACACTCAGTAGCAAACTGTCCCAGTAAGACCTGTAGGTCATTGCTGGATGAAGCCAACAGGACAACATCATCTGCAAACAACAGAGATGAGATCCTGTGGTCACCGAGCATGACATCCTTCAATCCTTGGCTGTGCTTAAAAGTCCTGTCTATTAAAATTATGAACAGGATTGGTGACAAAGGGCAGCCCTGGCAGAGTCCATCTCTCCCTGGAAATGAGTTTGACTGGGTGTTGGCAATACGAACCAAACTCTTGTAATGGTCGTAGAGGGACCGGACACAGTAGCTCGTAACAACAAGCCCGATACCCCATACTCCTGCAGCACCCCCCCTCCCCCCACAAGAAACCATGAGGGACATGGTTGAATGCTTTCTTCCGGCTTCTTCTTCCGGCTTTCAGAGAGAGCAGAGGCATTTCTCCTCCTCTCCTCTCCTCCTCCCTTGATACTGATCCCAGCTTGCTGTGTCCTGTCTGTGTCTCACTCTTCTTCTGCTGCATCTCGATCCAAACGGAAATTATGGAATTTTTGGGCTTTAATGCTATTGACACCACTTTTCAACAGGGAATCGGGCCAGGGGGAGCCCAAGGGGAGAGACTCATGGAACAATTGGAACTCATGTGTCTGCGTGATTCGATCTGTTTTGGCTTCATGATCACAGGATTTCTGTTGTTTGGCCCTGGAGTTTTCCTGGTGTATCGAAAATTTAAGAAATTGGGAGAGCTAATCAAAATGCGGACCCGGCGTAGCTCCTCCAACAAATTCGACCAGCTGGGGGGAGCACTGATAGTGGCAAATGTGACTAACATGGAATTTACCATCTGGCATGCACTGAAGAGAGATGGACTCTGTGGACATGTTTATCTATGTTTTGGAAGGTGGGAAACATCTGGAGTCGCTGGGTGCTCTCCAGGGAATGATTTTAAAGCCTGTGTATGTAAATTGTGATGCACAGATTCGCATAAGAGAGGAAATTTCTATGCTCTAAGTGAACTGTTGCTTATCAGGCCTTGATTCAGTGTCCTTCCTCCAGGAGAAGAGATAAAGCAGTAGAGAGTTTTGGCTTCTCCTCTAACCCAAACAATTAACAAACGATTGCTGTTGTGCAGCAACCTGAACTCTTCAAGGACAGCGTGATCATGTGTCTAATATGGAACTTTACCATCTGGCATGCACTGAAGAGAGATGGACTCTGTGGACATGCTTATCTATGTTTAGAATACATAAACATAACATCCAGCCATTGCCTAGGAGATGTCCTTTGTTGTGCACCAGCAACTGATACATTCACACTGCATTCATACTGATACAGTGGGGCAAAAAAGTATTTAGTCAGCCACCAATTGTGCAAGTTCTCCCACTTAAAAGATGAGAGAGGTCTCCAATTTTCATCATAGGTATACATCAACTATGAGAGACAAAATGAGAAAAAAAATCCAGAAAATCACATTGAAGGATTTTTAATGAATTAATTGGTAAATTCCTCGGTAAAATAAGTATTTGGTCACCTACAAACAAGCAAGATTTCTGGCTCTCACAGACCTGTAACTTCTTCTTTAAGAGGCTCCTCAGTCATCCACTCGTTACCTGTATTAATGGCACCTGTTTGAACTCATTATCAGTATAAAAGACACCTGTCCACAACCTCAAACAGTCAGACTCCAAACTCCGCTATGGCCAAGACCAAAGAGCTGTCAAAAGACACCAGAAACAAAATTGTAGACCTGCACCAGGCTGGGAAAGACTGAATCTGCAATAAGTAAGCAGCTTGGTGTGAAGAAATCAACTGTGGGAGCAATTATTAGAAAATGGAAGACATACAAGACCACTGATAATCTCCCTCGATCTGGGGCTCCACGCAAGATCTCACCCCGTGGGGTCAAAATGATCACGGCAACGGGGAGCAAAAATCCCAGAACCACACAGGGGGACCTAGTGAATGACCTGCAGAGAGCTGGGACCAAAGTAACAAAGGCTACATCAGTAACACACTACGCCACCAGGGACTCAAATCCTGCAGTGCCAGATGTGTCCCCCTGCTTAAGCCAGTACATGTCCAGGCCCGTCTAAAGTTTGCTAGAGAGCATTTGGATGATCCAGAAGAGGATTGGGAGAATGTCATATGGTCAGATGAAACCAAAATAGAACTTTTTGGTAAAAACTCAACTTGTTGTGTTTGGAGGAGAAAGAACACCATACCTACTATGAAGCATGGGTGTGGAAACATCATACTTTGGGGCTGTTTTTCTGCAAAGGGACTAGGACGACTGATCTGTGTAAAGGAAAGAATGAATGGGGCCATGTATCGTGAGATTTTGAGTGAAAACCTCCTTCCATCAGCAAGGGCATTGAAGATGAAACGTGGCTGGATCTTTCAGCATGACAATGATCCCAAACACACCACCTGGGCAATGAAGGAGTGGCTTCGTAAGAAGCATTTCAAGGTCCTGGAGTGTCCTAGCCAGTCTCCAGATCTCAACCCCATAGAAAATCTTTGGAAGGAGTTGAAAGTCCGTGTTGCCCAGCGACAGCCCCAAAACATCACTGATCTAGAGGAGATCTGCATGGAGGAATGGGCCAAAATACCAGCAACAGTGTGTGAAAACCTTGTGAAGACTTACAGAAAACGTTTGACCTCTGTCATTGCCAGCGAAGGGTATATAACAAAGTATTGAGATAAACTTTTGTTATTGACCAAATACTTATTTTACTGAGGAATTTACCAATTAATTCATTAAAAAAATCATTCAATGTGATTTTCTGGATTTTTTTTTTTTTCTCATTTTGTCTCTCATAGTTGAGGTATACCTATGATGAAAATTGGAGACCTCTCTCATCTTTTAAGTGGGAGAACTTGCACAATTGGTGGCTGACTAAATACTTTTTTGCCCCACTGTATCTCATGACTGATACACACACTGGTCTCTCTCTTGCTCTTGCTTTGTAACGTGTGTATTGTAACTTGTCTGCTAAGTGTGCATTGAGGTTTTTTTTCCGATGTGATCATAATCTTGCTCATTCGAGCGCTATTCTGATAAATATGTTTTTTTTTCTCTCCGCCCAATGTGTTCCCTCCCTCTCCCCCTTCCCCTCTTTACCCCCCACTGTATGACAGGCGCCTTGCATGGCTGCCGCGTCATTAGAAAGCGCTTATCAAGTGTGCCTAATGTCAAGTCAAATTCCTCGTATGTTTACAATGTAAACATGCTTGACAATAACATTCATTTTGATTCTGATTCTCCATGCCCACAAAACACATGTGGACTGGTTGGGCAAACACCCCTTGTCCCTTGAGGATTCTTGAGAGGGTAAAGAGCTGGTCCGATGTGCCATGGCCAGGCCTTAAAAAACATTGCTCCTCCTGAATCTGAGGTTCGACAGCGGTCGGAGTCTCCTCTCCAGTACCCTGGCATAGACCTTCCCAGAGAAGTGTGATCCCCCAAAAGTTGGAACACACCCTCTGGTCCCCCTTTTTAAAAAGAGGAACCCCCACCACGGTATGCCATGCCAAAGGTACTGTCCCCAACTTTCACACAATGTTGCAGAGGCATGTCAGCCATGACAGCCCTACAATGTCCAGGGCCTTGAGGTACTCAGGGCGAATCTCATTCACCCTCAGGGCCCAGCCACCAAAGAGTTTTTTAACCACTTTAGCGACCTCACTCCCTGTGATGGGCGAGTTGTCCCGGTCCTCAAGTCCTGCTTCCTCTGTGGAAGGCATGTTAGTGGGATTGAGGAGATCCTTGAAGTATTGCTCCCCCCCCCCCCCATGGATCGCCACCTTATTGTGGTGGGGGGTTTGCATGCCCTTGTGATTGCAGGAGCTATGTTGTCTGGGGCAATTTGCCTCTGGTAGGGTCTCCCAAGACAAATTGGTCCTGGGTGAAGGGCCAGACTAAGAGTGATGCAATAGACTCCCATGATGAACAAAAAATCAAGGATTCAGTGTACCCCGCCATATATGAGGTTACCGGGGCCCCACCCTTGAGCCAGGCCTGAGGAAGGGGCTCGATGACTAACACCTGGTGGCCGGCTTTCCGCCCACGGAACCCAGCTGGGCTCAGCCCAGAGGAGTTACGTGGGTCCATCCTCCAGTGGGCTCACCACCTGCAGGAGGGACCATGGGGGTCCAGTGCAATGTGGATCAGGTGATGGTCGAAGGCAGAGACCTTGGCGGTTTGTTCTCCAGCTTTCGAAACTAGCTAATTATGAAACAGCAAATGCTAAATAACAACACAACAAATGTAACAAATACAACTTTTTTGTAATGGGAAACGTCTATCAGACCATCATTTCTTTGGTTTAAATTACTGCCAAGTTTCTTAATTTTGTGTGAAAAAATATTACTAAAGCTGTAAACGTGTGTAACTTGATTTTTAATCATTTTTAATTGGTCAAGTAGTGATAATGAATAGCTGAAGTCATCTCAAATGCACATTAAAAACAATTTTATAACTACACTGCAAAATTAAGAGGGGAAAAAGGGTGCATAAAATTAATTACAGATGAATTTGTACAAGTGATTTTTTTCACTGTTATTTAAAATCTAGAAAAAGAGATGGCCCTTTTTGTTGGTTATTATATATAAACTATAGAATTTACAGAAAATATATATTGTGATATACAGTATATCGTTATTGTCATATAAGATTACTTATGTGGTGATATGAAATTCTGGTCATATTGCACATGTCACAGCCCGCTCTCGCCTGTCTCCCGCTCCAGCTGTGAGCACACCTGCGCCTCATCAAGCTCGGGCTATTTAGCCCGCTCCGCCTAGAGCCTCGGCCTGGAGCCGTCTGCTCACCAACCACCGTGCTACCCGCACTCGCCGTCTCTTCTCCAACGCCTCTAGACTACCAACCATCCCTTCTCACGTAAGCTATCGTCACTCGTCTCATCTTGTCTCCAGTCTTTTTCCCCTGTGCACAGGTGGATTTCCTGGTGGCGGATTCTCCCCTCGTCGTCATCCAACCCTCACCCTCTGTGCCGAGCGCGCGTTGGAGCGCTGTCTTCCAGGCTGGAGTCCTGCGGCTTGCCGACCTCAGCCACCAAGAACATCTGCAAGTAAGCCACAGCCCTAATATTAATCCAGTGGGTCAGACTCTACAGCTAACCACTTTTCTGCTCTGCCCTAGGGTTGCCTGGTTGCACGGCACACTGCTTCACCCTTGGCGCATCCTGTCTTCCAGCATCACATCCACACTCACTCTCACGCATCCCCACACGCTTAATATTTAATAAATCATTGTTGCAATTGACTCGAGCCTGTGTGCGTGTTCCCTGGGCCTGAACTCATGTCAGTGCAGTCCTAATTACACTTAACTCCTTCACTGAACAGTGATATAAACTAAAATAATTATAATGGTGACTGGACAACTCCCATACCCCAGAGTGCAAGATACACTATTATGAATATAAGTGATAAAGGATCAGACAAATAAGTGATCTGACAAACAAATAAACAAGGGATCTGAAACAGTTGCTAATAGTTAATGTCCCATTCATTTTCAATAATTAATATTCACACAGTCAAATAAATCTTAGCACCATTCAGTCTCTTATATTTGTCAAAGTTTAACATGTGTGATTGCCTACATATAGGCTACACCTCTTTGTATTCCACTTTCAAACACAGCCTACATTTGGGCCTGTAAAGCCTAATTGGGCTACCTGTTTCAGACAGGAATACTTGCATTCTACGGGCATTGCACTAGTAATATTCATTCAGAAGAAGTGTAAATCTTCTTTCGGCTGCTCCCTTTAAGCGTCTCCACAGCAGATCATCTGTCTCCATCTCACCCTATCCCTCCATCTTCCTCTGTAACACCAGCCCTCTCCATGTCCTCCTTCACTACATCTATGAATCTTCTCTGTGGTCTTCCTCTTTTCCTCCTGCCTGGCAGCTCCATCTTCAACATCCTTTGTCCAATATATCCACTATCCCTCCTCAGCACATGTCCAAACCATCTCAGCCTTGCCTCTCTTACTCTGTCTCCAAACCGCTCAACCTGAGCTGTCCCCCTGATATACTCACTGCTAATCTTGTCCCTCCTAGTCACTCACAGTGAGAATCTTAGCATCTTCAACTCTGCCACCTCCAGCTCTGTAAATCTCTTTAATAAAAATTAAGATTTTATCTTTGTATTTTGTTTCATTAAAAAAGTTTACATGCCTAATTATGTTGATTTTTCTTTAACCTTATAGTGAGATGTTCCAAAGATGTCCACCATAGATACATGGCTGTCATGAAAACTTTTGAGAAGACAAGAAGCGTCGGCAGAAGTTGTAACAAGCACGATGTGAACAGAAACACCATTGCCTATACTACTGTGATAACAGCGGTCAAACTGACAGCAGATAGTGAGGAGGAAGCTCGGGTTCCACCTTTTACAGGTGCTTCTCTTCTTGAATATGGCAAACTGATCAAAGCATTTGTTGACAGTGAGCCAGCCTTAAAAGCACGGATTCAAAAGAAAAAAGCTGACAGGGACTTACTGCCAATGTCGTACAAAATTGAGGGCAGCTAGATTTCACTGTTTTTGTAGGGTTGTACCCAGACACGATTATTACGACATCCCTTCATTATACTGGGATTTGGTTTACAAATTTGGTGTTCAGATATTCCATTTTCCCCAAAACTATTTGATATTAATGAAGCTAAATGGCAAATTTACCACATCCAAATTTATTAAAAGATCCCCTGCAAATTTAGGAGAAAAAGTCACAATTGTATTAAAAAAAAGAAAGAAAAATAGCCACTTGATGGTAAAGCTACAAAATTTAACAAAAAATTTATTAGATTTATGTAAATAAATTTACAAATATAAAAGAAAATAAATTGAAATTTACATGACAAGAATTGCACATTTATGAATTAAAATAAAGTTAAATGTAAGAAAATGTAATTTACAATGGGGAAAAATGCATATTTATACAAAAAAATTGATGAAAAAGGTGTCAAATTTACAAACCATGCAAATATCTGAAAACGTTCTGAACTGAAACTGAAATAATTTTTAAAAAAATTTTTATTTATTCAAAATTTATTTAAAAAGGTCACATTTCTGATGAGACATCAATCCTGATGCAGTCTACTGAGCAAAAAGACAAACTGTACTTTGGATAGTCGCTCTGGATTGCTCTTGAATATTCACAGACCTAAAATGGTAAGAGGGACAGCCCTGCTGTTTTGTTGTTGTTCAGTTTGTGTTTTTGTCATTTAAAAATTCAGTGTGTTTACAATGAGAAGAAGAATTTAGGTGAGTTACCCAGTGGTGCAAATAGAATTCTGCCATCCAGTTCCTCATGCATGTCAATTTGTCAATAAAGGAAATAAAGAGGAAACTTGTTCAGCCCTGCTCCACTTTAATTACATGGTAACTAGTTTTTATTACCATACGGTTATATTCTTATTACCATTCTGTTTCACTGTTATTAACAAGTAATTACCCAAGTAATAGCAAAATAGTTACCATTTAATTCCATAGCAATTATTTTATATTACCATATTATTACATTCTTATTACCATGCTATTTCAGCCCTATTCCCATGTTATTACCGTGCTGTAAAGTAAAGTGGCACCAGTGCACATGATAGCAGTCTACGGGTAAGCCAGTGATAAGTGAGATAGAGAGATAGTGGCAAGGACGTAACGTTGGGCTTGTGGCAACCTGGGGAGTGCATAATGGTTTACCACCTTAGACAGGAACAAAGGACGCGAAGTTAACCTTTTGTGTGTGAGAAGTTTCTAGATGCCCTAGTAAGATAACAGGGAGGTGTCAAGGATGAATGGACTGACTGCAGTCGGACGGGGAGATTATCTTTTGTGTGTGGGGAGAGTCTAGAAGGATGTCATGTTATTTAAGGGAAGAGTTCCTACTTGTATGCCATTCTGTCTATGCTCCTTGTGTGAGTCGTGTAATAAACCGCCTGAACCAAATCTGCCTCATTATTTACACACTCCACAGGCTAAACATTCAGGGGGTTAAGAACTCTACCCGTATAAGGATTTTTTTTAAAGCAGACGGACAGATGAAAATTCAATATTGCTAATTCATATTTGAAATTGTTGTCTGAGACGAGCTAAAGTGAACTGCACATGTTTTGGTCTCAACAAATGTCGCATATGGTGACAATGTGCTCTTGAAAGTATGCTGCCCTGGAGAGCCAAGCGATCAGCGGCTAAGATGGCCACTGACTGTGTGACGTCAGCTCAGCCAAACACACGCACACGGTCGTCGGCCACTGCTGTGTTTTGCTTCATGCAACACTTGATGTTTACGTTTTAAAATCGGCGATTACGGATATTTCTCGGAATTACCAAATATTTTCATAATCATAAGAACGGTTAGGGGGAAAAAACATGCTGAAGAAAGACAGTTTAACTCACCGGTTACTTATATTGGAAGTCCATCCTCCTGTGTTTTTTAGAAGCAAAGTTCTCAATTACAGAGACATACAGTGTTCCCTATTGCTTCAGCTTCTGTATTAAAGCAGACTGCAGTGAAATAGTACCCAGGTTTGTCAGTCTTTCTTGTCCACATATATTTTGCAGGTGTCACGGCTCGCCGCTCTCAGGCATCTGCCTCAGCTGCGCGCACACCTGCACCTCGTTAGCGCCCTACATGTGCAGTAGACATTTCCTTTACAGCGATTTCGAGAATAAGATGCAATTTGAAATGAAATTTGCAAAAAGATTGGTGATAAAGAAAACGGCTATTCCAACTATATATCCCTCGATTCCCCAGTATGACTCTGAGACAAGTGTCAGTGACAGTGGCGTGAAAAGCAAGGGTGATCTACCGAGGCAATCAGCTGTCAGAAAACGAGAAGTAAACAGGGTAAGTTTTGTATTTTTAATATTCACTGCAAATGTTTACTAAACATTTTAAATGAATTCCAAGCAATGGATGATTTTCAAAATCAAATTATTTCTGGGAAATAATGCGGCGGCGGACAGGTGCCCGTGTCAGGTTTTGCAGCGTCGCGCAAACAGAGGCGCGCTGGCGGGCCCAGGCCACCAGTGTTTTGCGCGTGCTTTTGTGCCTAAAACGTTGAAGAACGCGGAGTTGACAAACAGACAAACAAACCCCGGCAAAAACATAACCTCCTCCTGGCCTTTTCGGCCTGGCGGAGGTAATTACCAATGACAGTTCAGCTTTCAATTTTTAGGGAAGCAACATATTTGCTAAGAAAAATAAATATAAGCCTAAGATTGTAAGAGAAATGTGCTTTTAAAAATGGAACCCCAATTTTCTACCATAAAATGGTGCCCATTATAACTGTGAAATGTTATTTATTGGAATATAATAATTGCTATATCTGGAAACTAGTTATTTTCTTAATCTGTAGTGATACTCCATTGATTTTTGTATTTCTTTGTATATTTCTGCTGTGTTTTCAAACGTTCATACAAAGGTGGTATAGTATGTAATATTTCTTTTCAAATTGAGAAGAATTTAGTGTGTTCAAATGATCCAAATATATATGACATGCGACTTTGATGAATGCTGAACTATGAGAATTATAACATTGACATGAACATTAATAAACTCAATATATGATTTTACAAAACTTTATTTACATATCATTGTTCACAAATCTAATCTTGGTAGGCAAAATCCCTTGTAGTGATCAGATGGGAATGTTTCTCTGATGAGGCTCACTGCACAGGCAGGCAACATAACCCTCACTTCTTTCCCACAAATAAGGCTGAATACCCCCTCAGCACCACCCAAAACTACTTCATCATCCGATTCCTCATTTTCAATGTCATCATTTATATTGAGGTCGTCAAACTCGAGAAAATAATCGCTGTCCGAATCACTTTGCTCTTGTTCTGCCATTTACTATGTATTGCTGTTGTGACGTCACCAATGCCCGCACCTATCGAGAGATGGCGGTACTGCAGCCTCCCTAAGTGAAGGCTGAGCTATGAGCAAATAAGGTCATTTATGGAAGCTGGTGACACATATTAAATTGCGGGAATAGACAGAATAGAATATTTTCATACAATCTGTTGATTGGTTCAATAAAAAAATGTCACTGTCCGTCTGCTTTAAAGCAAAAAAAGTCAGCATATGTGTCCTAGTGTGGGGGAAGAGTGCGAATTCATTGATAAAAGGACAAGGCTAATTTACCTCTTTATTTTGCCATTCTAATATCAATAACAGTAGTTAAAAGAATTTCAGTCATTTACAAAACAGATGTTCAGCCTTGTAATGGTCTATTTATGCTACTATGAAGCAGCAGACCTACTTAATACCTATTTTGTGTTAAGTATTTCAGCACTGGCAGAAATCAAGCAAGTGTGGAGAGCGTGAAAAGATGAGGCTGAGTTTATTTCTCAATTCAGGTTTATTAATCATTCACGTATCTCCAACATCCTCTCAAACAGAAAAGAGACCCATCCTCCCACATCTGTCCCTTTTATGCCTGGGACATCAAAGTACAGAGTCAAATTGTCTTTAATCCCAAGACACAATACATAAACCCCCAGGTCTTCTCCTCTCCCCCAAAACCCTGGTGGTCAGGAAGTCTCTCAAGGCCATCTCAAAAGATCACATTTCACATCCTCCTGTTATCCCCAGGAGATCCAGACTTATTGTTCATTCTGAGACGTGGGCAACAGTAATATACATATGCAGCCTAAGCAACTCAAATATGTGTGCCACATGACGCCCCCCCAAACGTCCAAAATGAAACAATACAACACAGTCTGCACATTATGGTAAAATCACAATCATCAGTCCAAGTGCTGTTTGGGTTTCAATCGTCTTCCGAACTTGCTGTAAGCGGGCTTTACCACTCCCGCGGCGCCATCCTGCTGTGAATCTGCTATCTGAGGATGAGAACTGTTAGTCAATCCCTGTGGGGACTCTGGGGCATGCTTCCTGGGAGGTCTGCCGCGTCGAGGAGCTCTCGCCAACGGCACAGCCTCGTCAGCCATCACAAAAGCAGGTTTGAGTCTGTCTACGCCAATTGTTTCCCTCCTGCCTCCCAAATCTAGCAAAAAATGCTTATCACCTGTTTCCAGCACTCTATATGGGCCATCATAAGGAGGTCGCAGGGTTGGGCGTTGAGCATCGTGTCTGACAAAAACAAACTTGGCATTTTTTAAAGCCTTAGGTACAAAAACGCGCGGAAAAGTGTGATGAACGGGGCTCGGAAGCGTGCTTGCTCCCGTGTCGCTCAGTAACCGCTGAGCAGGAGGGCACTCCGGCGCAGGATTATCTGGGAGAAACTCCCCAGGCAGCCGATGCGGCTGCGCAAACACCAACTCAGCTGGAGAGGCTTTTAAATCCTCTTTAGGTGCAGAACGCAACCCCAATAAAACCCACGGTAGTCTGTTTACCCAATTTGAATCCGTAAGCGACGCTCTGAGGGCTGCTTTCAATGACCTATGGAAACGTTCGCATAAACCATTAGCCTGGGGGTGGTACGCGGTAGTGCGGTGGATCGTTACCCCCAGGCTGCGGGCCATCGCCGACCAAAGCTCAGAAACAAATTGAGGACCTCTGTCGGATGTAATATCCGACGGAACTCTAAAACGCGCTACCCAAGCCGTTAAAAACACGCACGCCACCTCCTCGGCTGTGGTTCATGCCAGTGGGACCACTTCAGGCCAGTGCGTGGTGCGGTCCACCATTGTCAAAAGATGTGTGCACCCCTGTGACAGCGGGAGGGGGCCTACGAGGTCGACATGCACATGATCAACCCTCTTAGCCGGGATGTGAAATGGCTCTAAGGGGGCTTTAGTATGTTTGTGTATTTTGGCCTGCTGACAAGCCATGCAGGCTCTTGCCCACTCCTTAACGTGTTTGCGCAGGCTTGGCCACACAAACTTCTCTCCTACCATTTTGACCGACGCGTGCACCCCCGGGTGCGCCAGAGAGGGAATGGAGTCAAAAACACGGTGGCGCCACGCGGTTGGGACCACCGGGCGACCGCGCCCGGTGGAAACATCGCAGATTAGTGGGGGCATACCATTTTGCAGCACACTGCTCTCCAGCCTTAACCCTGTTGGTCCAGACTGGAGCGCGCACACGTCCACATCGCTAACCTGATCCACGGCCATGGCTGCATAATCTATCCCCATGCGGACTGGGGCCGCGCGTACTTCCGCGCCGCTAATTTGCTCCACGGCCATGGCAGTATAATCTACCCCTGCGCGGACTGGAGCAGTTACGGTGCGCGAGAGATAGTCTGCCACTACATTAAGTTTACCCGCTACGTGTTGAATATCGGTAGTAAACTCCGAAATTGCAGCCAGCTGCCTCTGCTGCCAGCCCGACCACAGCTCTGAAACCTTGGCCATCGCGAAAGTCAGCAGCTTGTGGTCGACAAATGCGGTGAAGCGCCGACCTTCCAACCAGAACTGGAAGTGGCGAATGGCTAAGTGGAACACCCTGTCGAACGCGCTGTATTTTCGCTCGGCATCGCGCAAAATCCTGCTGAAAAAGGCCAGCGGCTGCCAAGCCCCGGCAACATGCTGCTCTACAACCGCCCCTATGGCCACGTCTGATGCATCAGTAGTGAGCGCTATGCGGGCTGTTGGGTCTGGATGTGCCAACAACGCAGCATCTGCAAGGGCTGCTTTAACCTCCGAGAATGCGCGTTCCCGCTCCGGGGACCATTCGATTGCATTTGCGGGTTTTTGTTTTTTAAGCGCAGCATACAATGGTTGCATGAGCTCCACTGCGCGGGGGAGGAAACGGTTATAAAAATTCACCATTCCCAAAAACAACTGTAATGCTTTGACCGTTTGTGGTTGGGGAAAATTTGTTACTGCGCGCATTTTGTCGGGCAGCGGAACCGCTCCTTCTGGAGAGACGCGGTGCCCCAAAAAATCAATCTGCGTCACCCCGAACTGACACTTCGCTGGGTTGATTATTAACCCGTGATCTCCCAACCTCCAGAAAACTGCCATGAGGTGTTTTTCGTGTTCCTCTTCGGACGCGCTGGCTACCAAAATGTCGTCCAGGTAGACGAACACAAAAGGGAGATCGCGCAACACCGCGTCCATCATGCGTTGGAACGTCTGCGCGGCGCCTTTAAGCCCAAACGGCATGCGCAAAAACTCAAAAAGGCCAAACGGAGTTATTACCGCTGTTCTGGGAATGTCCTCAGCGCGTACTGGGACTTGATGGTACCCACGAACCAAGTCTATTTTAGAAAAAATGCGCGCCCCCGCCAGATGAATGGAAAAATCTTGAATATGGGGGATTGGGTAGCGGCCGTGTGCTGTAGCGTTGTTCAACCTGCGGAAATCACCGCAAGGTCGCCACGAGCAGTCCGCTTTAGGGACCATGTGGAGCGGGGAAGCCCATGGGCTATTCGAACGCCGCATGATGCCCAACTTTTCAAGGTTGGCGAACTCCTCACGCGCTATGGTCAGTTTAGCTGCATCCAAGCGCCAAGCTTTTGCAAAAACGGGGGGACCGGCGATAGTAATAAAATGCTCCACTCCATGTTTAGCGACGGCTGCTGAAAATGTGGGAACTGTGAGTGCTGGAAACTGAGTGAGGAGAGTGTGGAACTTACCGCCTGCCGTAGCGACGTTGGCTTGTGCTGTGGGCGGGGTCACTCACGCTGCACAAGGGATAGAGTAAAACGAGAGTGCATTAACCAAGCGTCTATTAGGAAGATCAACCAACAGCCCATGTGAGCACAGAAAATCAGCACCTAACATGTTGAAACTCACCGCAGCTATAATAAAAGTCCACTCATATGTACGGCCGTGCAGGGACAGAAGCAGAGTCCTTTCACCGAAGGTCTTAATGCTCGAGCCGTTCGCTGCTGATGCTCCGTGACTCCCGGGGCCTGCCAGCCGGTCAGCGTAGGTTGGCACGATGAAACTCACTTGGGAGCCCGTGTCCACGAGGAATTGTCTCCCAGAACGCGCATCCGTCAAGTAGAGCAGCTTGCTCTGTTCACCGCTTCACTTCCGCCCTCCAAAGAGAGCAGACGCTTTTCTTCCCAGCTCCAGCTCCTTATCTCTCTCCTTCCCTAACTGACTGGATCCCAGCTTGCTATTGTCTGTCTGCGTGTCTTTACTGCTGATTATCGAACAAAATTATGGATTTAATAAGCTGGGCGTTGAGCGCAATTGACACTGTTTTTTCAACAAGGAAAAATAGCCTGGGGGAGCCGATCTGTCCCGCAGGCACTGCTGCTGCGAGTTATCTGAAGGACACAAGTAATTGGAAACTCTTGTGCCTGTGTAATCTTTCTATTGAAGATATTGAAGATTTATACCTATTCGGGGCAATGGTCATCGGAATTCTACTGATTGGATTTGGGATTGTTCTGGTGTACCGCAAATTGAAGAAGATGGACGGAGCCTATCAAAAAGTGGACCCGGCGAGGCTCACCCATCAAATTGACCAACTGGGCAGGACTCTGACAGCGGCTAATGGAGAACTGTACAGGAAAATGGATTACATCACAATCACGCTGAGAGCTGTCCATGAATCGATTTCAACGCCTGGCCACGAAGGATTTGAGCACTGAATCTGTAAAAGAATAGAAAGTTTTTTCTCTGAAGTGAGTGCTATTCGACCTGTTTTGACGCCCTCAGCACTCAGTCCTCCAGATTATCTTCAGTATATTTGTTTTCATAACATGGCGGGCAGCATTTGACTCTCAAGTACAGCCAGCTGTCTGGCAAACTATTCCATCTGCCGTGCCAAGGACATGCGCCTCTGCTCAGACGGTAGTCATAACATCTGCTGCGAGAAGAGACTTTTGTTGTCCTCCAACTGATATCACTGATTGCACTCAACACACTCACACACACTGACTCACTATACTGACTTGAAGATTCATTCACTCACTGCCCTCTTTGTGTCATTGTATGGATTCTATTGTCTGCTAATTGTGCATTGAGAGTTTTTTTCTTGTAATCATAATATCGATCATATATGACCTTTATTCTGACAAACAATGCTTTTTTCTCTCTCCTATTGTGTTTACCCCCCCCCCCCCTTCCCCATTGCTTCCTGTTCCCTCTCTGCTGACAGGCGCCTCATGGCTGCGGCATCATTGATTATGTCACCTATGACGTTCTCAGTGTCAAGTCAAATCCCTCGTGTATTTACCAGTTATTTACTTGTGAATGTACTTGGCAATAAATCTTTTTCTGATTCTGATTCTGATTCACCGAGGGCCGCAGCTGCTACCGACTCCCGGTTCTGGCGTTTCCCGAGCTCTTGAACTGACACGGTGGAATACACTTGCGTGCCCTCTCTGCGAAACGGCGATGGTAAAAACAGAGGTCGTCTCCTCCGCAATGTTTGATCTTCGCCGCCGCCGTTGCCGGTGGTTCTGCCCCCGCCGCCTCTGGCCCCCTGCCATTCCCGGCCGTCGCACCGAGGTCTGTCGCTGCTGCGGTGGCCGTGTGCCGTCTGTTGGCGTTGAGAATCCGCTGTGCCTCCCGGGCCAGCGCGCGGAAGTCCCGCTGGGCCACAAACTGTGAAGCTGCCAGGTTCGCCCTCGTCTCCGACGGTAGGGTTCTCAGGAAAATGTGGGCGAAAAGGAAATCGTCGTCGTCTGAGCCTCTCAGCCTCAGCATGTCTTCCATCAGGTCGACAGGCGTGCTTTCTCCCAAGTCGTTCAGGGCCAGGAGTCGCTCAGCTCTCTCCTGGGCTGAGGGAGTGAAACGCTGAATGAGCGCAGCCTTCAACCCGCCGTATTTGTCGCCAGCAGGTGGGCGCTGCACCAGGCTCTGCACATGTCGAGCTGTGCGGTTGTCGAGCTTGGCGATAACGTAGTAGAATTTCATGTCATCTGCCGTTATTCCCCCGAGAGCGAACTGAGCCTCGGCCAAGAGGAACCAGGAGTCCGGGTTGTCCTGCCAGAATTCTGGTAGTTTGACTGAGACTGCGTTTGCCTGGCTGGTTCCTGACGAGTCCGGTTCGGGGGAATCGTTTCTGCCCATGATACGTCGTAAGGTCACCAGTGTGGAGAGCGTGAAAAGATGAGGCTGAGTTTATTTCTCAATTCAGGTTTATTAATCATTCACGTATCTCCAACATCCTCTCAAACAGAAAAGAGACCCATCCTCCCACATCTGTCCCTTTTATACCTGGGACATCAAAGTACAGAGTCACATTGTCTTTAATCCCAAGACACAATACATAAGCCCCCAGGTCTTCTCCTCTCCCCCAAAACCCTGGTGGTCAGGAAGTCTCTCAAGGCCATCTCAAAAGATCACATTTCACATCCTCCTGTTATCCCCAGGAGATCCAGACTTATTGTTCATTCTGAGACGTGGGCAACAGTAATATACATATGCAGCCTAAGCAACTCAAATATGTGTGCCACACAAGCAAGTTTTGACCTGATCACGGTGTGCCTCCTGTGTCTACTCTGTCTCTCTCTAGTCAGCAGTGCTGTCTCTCTTTCCCTCCCTCTTTGTTCATCCTGTTGCTCCCACATTCATGCTCCTGATATAAAAATCAGAAGAAGCCATCTCTATTGTCATGCAGTCCATACAGCCAATCAGTTGAACAAAATTACGTTTCTCCTATCTACAATGTTAATGACTTGGAGAATCAAAGGGGTCGCTGCCATTCAAGGTGGTATCACAAGCAACTTCTCCTTCTCCCATTCTATTACGCTGAGCATCAAGCTAGAAGGTGGGAAGTACCATTTTTATATGGTCTATGGCCGGACAAACACACCCACCCATCCATCCCCCCATCCCCTTGCCGTCCCGTTGTAAATGAAAGGTGTGTGTGTGTGTGTGTGTGTGTGTGTGTGTGTTTGAGAGAGAGAGAGAGAGAAGCTCAACATGCAGCAGACAGACAGGTAGGCATGGAAAGACAGAGAATATTCTCTGTATTTTTTTTTTTTCAAAAAAACACAGACTCCAATAGCCAATACAGAGCAACAGAATAAATTCTTTTTTCCTCTCCGCTCGGTACCGAGTGGTTGGGAACCGAAAGGACTTTTCAAATGAAGGTGCTGCCAATAATTTCCAAATCTCTACTCTTTAACATGCATTGCGTTCAATATAATTTAGCTGTTGTAATGGATATTGTGTTAATCAGTCCCTCCAGGATTTCGCGATGTTGCGATTGTACCAATTCATGTGAGATCAGCCAATCAGCGCAACTATTGCACGACCTTGCAACTTCCAATCAGCGCAACTTTCACGCAATTTTGGCCAATCCTCTTCAACTTCAGCCAATTTAACCAAACAAATTTGTCTATAACTGGCGCTGAAACAGTCAGTCTATCAAATGCATTTCTGCACCGCGTTCACTTCTGTGTTTACAGTGAGTTTATAGTTTACAGTGAGTAACGGAACACATCTGCAGAGTGTGTGATTAAAAAAAACACTCACCCATGAGGTTTTCAACACTGTCCCTTCCTCCGTCTCCCCAGCCTGCCTGTGGATGCCTCGCCACGTCTTCATCCTGACCGCGTGTGCGAAGCGCTGGGTTTGTGTTGAAAAACATCCGCCTGCCCCAAAAGCACCCCCCTTGCGGAAGCACATGTGAGGAGAGTGCACTACACTACAGCAAGTGTTTGAACATCTTTAGAGGTAAAATCATTGCTACATCTGGTCAGTGAACTTTAAAACTCAATCTCCGGTGTGGACTCTGGATGGACAAACACACCTACCCATCCACCCCCCCCAACTCGTGGTCCCGTTGTAAATGAAAGATGTGTGTGTGTGTGTATGTGAAGACCAACATGCAGCAGACAGGTAGGCATGGAAAGGGAGAATATTTACATTTTTCACAAACGCATAGACTCCAATAGCCAATACAGTGCAACAGAATAATTTACTTTTTCCTCGGTACCGAGTGGTTGGGGACCATAGGGAGTTTTCAAATGAAGGTACTGCCAATAATTTCCAAATCTCTACTCTTTAACATGCATTGCGTTCAATATAATTTAGCTGTTGTAATGGATATTGTGTTAATCAGTCCCTCCAGGATTTCGCGATGTTGCGATCGTACCAATTCATGTGAGATCAGCCAATCAGCGCAACTATTGCACGACCTTGCAACTTCCAATCAGCGCAACTTTCACGCAATTTTGGCCAATCCTCTTCAACTTCAGCCAATTTAACCGATCAAATTTGTCTATAACTGGCGCTGAAACAGTCAGTCTATCAAATGCATTTCTGCACCGCGTTCACTTCTGTGTTTACAGTGAGTTTATAGTTTACAGTGAGTAACGGAACACATCTGCAGAGTGTGTGATTAAAAAAAACACTCACCCGTGAGGTTTTCAACACTGTCCCTTCCTCCGTCTCCCCAGCCTGCCTGTGGATGCCTCGCCACGTCTTCATCCTGACCGCGTGTGCGAAGCGCTGGGTTTGTGTTGAAAAACATCCGCCTGCCCCAAAAGCACCCCCCTTGCGGAAGCACATGTGAGGAGAGTGCACTACACTACAGCAAGTGTTTGAACATCTTTAGAGGTAAAATCATTGCTACATCTGGTCAGTGAACTTTAAAACTCAATCTCCGGTGTGGACTCTGGATGGACAAACACACCTACCCATCCACCACCCCCCCCCCCTCGTGGTCCCGTTGTAAATGAAAGATGTGTGTGTGTATGTGAAGACCAACATGCAGCAGACAGGCATGGAAAGGGAGAATATTTACTTTTTTTCACAAACGCATAGACTCCAATAGCCAATACAGTGCAACAGAATAATTTACTTTTTCCTCGGTACCGAGTGGTTGGGGACCATAGGGAGTTTTCAAATGAAGGTACTGCCAATAATTTCCAAATCTATGCTCTAACATGCATTCAGTGCACTTTAGCTGTTGTAATGGATATTGTGTTAATGTTTGTATTTGCTGTTGCACAAGAGTTTTTCTGTATAGCAGATGTTTCTGCTTAATTTACAAATCACTATAATAGGGAATTTTTGACAATCCTGTGCTTTTCTTGTATTGTTATATAAAATATCACTGCAGTAAACTGGAGAAAAGCATCTGCTTTCAAATTTGGAATTCTTCCCACAACTTTTAGTGCAGAAAACACTCTAAAAACACCGCAACTTTTATCGCAACTTTTTTAAAAAAGCTCCCGCAAATTCAGGCTTTTTGGCCTGCAACAATCATAAAAAACATCCCGCAAAATCCTGGAGGGACTGACTTAAATAGGACCTGCCTGACAAAATGAAGTAGACCAAAAGATCCTCAAAAGCTAGGCATCATGCTGCGATCTAAAGAAATTCAGGAACAAATGAGGAACAAAAGTAATTGAGATCTATCAGTCTGGAAAAAGTTATAAAGTCATTTCTACAGCTTTGGGACTTCAGTGAACCATAGTGAGAGCCATTATCCACAAATGGCGAAACATGGAACAGTGGTGAACTTTCCCAGGAGTGGCCGGCCGACCAAAATTACCCCAAGAGCACGACGACGACTCACCCAAGAGGTCACAAAAGACCCCACAACAACATCCAAAGAAGTGCAGGCCTCACTTGCCTCAGTTAATGCCAGTGTTCATGAATCCACCATAAGAAAGAGACTGGGCAACGATGGCCTGCATGGCAGAGTTCCAAGACGAAAATCACTGCTGAGCAAAAAGAACATAAAGTCTTGTCTCAGTTTTGCCAGAAAACATCTCAATGATCCCCAAGACTTTTGGGAAAATATTCTGCGGACTGAACACCTTCATTTAAAAAAATGCATTTTGTGTCTACTTGTGTTATCTTTGTCTAATATTTAAATTTGTTTGATGATTTGAAACATTTAAGTGTGACAAACATACAAAAAAAGAGAAATCATGAAGGGGGCAAACACTTTTTCCCACCACTGTAGATCAGAGCAATTTGTTGAACAGGAAGCTAAACGTTTCTGCAGACATTCTGAAGCTCTGCAACCATTGCGCATTTGTGAAGCTGGGGTGACATCCCACCACTGGGAGGCTTGGTTGAAAGCCCAGACCGACGGTTTGAAGCAATAATTTTGCTACAAGAAAGCCATCTGAAACATACACACAGCATACATATTTTAATACTTAATAGTGATAATTGCCATGATTACAATGTAGTATGGGGGACTAGCAAACTAGGATCAACAATCATTAGCTTACTCTCACATGTGATCTAGTTTGCATCCTCACGTCTTTGGCTTCATACTGCTCTATGGCTTCCTAAAGTCTCTAGTACTTTTCTAGAGTGTTTTGTCTTGCCACCTGTAGCCTTCTCTGGCTCTCCTTTTTTGACTTTACTTTGACAAAAAGCCAGCGAGTAGCATGCTCACCTCGATATCCATCTTGCATTTTGCTTGTCACATACAAATGATGTCATGGGAGTGTAGCGCCGCCTTGCTGTAAAGATCTCACCCACTTGAGGTGGTACTCATTTGTAATGGAAAACGAACAACACTGTGTTGATTCGAGGCGAGTAGGTGCTAGTGGAATTATTATTATATTCTCAACACAGGGCCCACACTATGTGCCGTCCCAGAAGCCATCCAATATGGCAGACAAACATTGTGGCATGTGACCACTGACGCCATGTGCAACCCCACTATAATGAGGAATGTAATGTTCCTTTTTCTTCTTCTTCTTTGAATGAATGAATCTTTATTTTGGATAGATTAAAAGTAAAGATTAAAAGAAAGGAACAGAATAATACAACAAAGGGAAAAAAAATATCTTACAAATTAAACAATAACTCCTCAGATCATACAGTTCAACATAAATTATCCAAAATGGGTGATGGCTGAAGCCGCAGCTTATATTGCCCACCCATATTCCATCCAAGAATTCAAAAGAAAAACAAAACAAGAGCGATTACAATTCAGAACAAAGCTAAGACAAAATGTGACAAAACACTTAGTAACAACACAACAAAGACTGGATATGACAATCCTTGTGATTTTACATGTCATCTTGTATATATGTTTGGAGTATTTCTTCCTTTAGTTTTTGTTTAAATTGTCCAAGCGTTGCACAGTCTGACTCCTTGCACTGAGACACAGTGTTGCTTGGTGGTAGTTCTCACTAAAGGTTTTTGAAATATACATGTTCCTCTGAAATGATATTGTTTCTCCCTTATTTGGAACAACTTTTGGATATTTGCGGGCAGCGATAGATTCTTCACTTTAAACATTATTACTGCAGTTTTAAAGTCAACCAGATCTCCAAACTGCGCAGCGAACATATGAAATGGCAGCGAGCCCAAAACGTAGAGTAAGTAACGTGTTTATTTACAATGGGTGAAAGTATGGAGAGTCCAAATACAGTCATAGATAAAGGGTGAGACACCCGGCTACAAACTTGGCTGGTTCACAGGATGCCTAACGCGTTCCAAACTGGCAGGAGCAGGGAAAAAGGCACAGGGACTTACAATTGCGTTGGAGCGGAAAGGCTCTTGAGAAACAACACGATTTAGTCCAAGGGTGAACCCACAGAAGCGAGCCTGGATGTCTGGAGTTGACATTGCAAAGTTGCCACGCCGGCTGGTCGTACTGCCCTGCAATTAATACACAGCCCTAATGACAGCAAGTAGACCAGCCGTGTGGCAACAGGTGCATGACTGATTGAACAGTGGTGTGTGCGTGCGTGACTGTGAGTGTATGTGTGTGTGCGTGCATGAGTGTGTGTGCGTGCATGAGTTTGTGAGTGTGTATGTGTGGTGAACCAAAAAACTGGTGAATGCCTGGTAAGAGGAGGGGCATGGCTGTGGGACTGATGGAGAACAAGGCTCAATCCATCAGCTGGAATTGATAAACAATAATTAAACCCGACAGCCACAAGTCATGCTCGGGGTAACGACATGACAATAACCATTACTTCTTTCATTTTGAGAGTCTTTTCATTATCATTACTTACCCTAACCAGAACATCCACTGTGGATCCTCCTCTTCTAAAACAATTCTGATAGTTGTTTATTAATCATTTTTGCTGTAGTACATATGAGAGTCTGTAAACTGACACCTTCTCCATCCATTTCCCTAAACGTGACATTAATGCTATTGGCCTGTAGTTGCCTGGATGAGCTGGATCTTTCTCTGGCTTATTAAATGATAAAATTACAGCCTTTTTCCACCCACTTGGGATCACCCCCTCCTTCCATATCCTGATAAACAATTTCAGCACCAGTCACATTGATTGCATAGGCAACTGCTGGAAAATAGCATAGCTTAACTGATCATATCCTGGAGCTGTGGATCCACTATCTTGCAAAGCTTTCTTAAGCTCTGACATTGCAAGCTCGAGGTCTAACACAGTCATGTCCTCTTTCACTTCATTTTTTTAAGTTTGCATTCTCTCTGAGTTTATGCTGCCTTTGCTGTCTATGACTCTCACCGAGATGGTCTCCTCTATGCACTGCTGCAAATGCTCTACCTAGGACTTCTGCCTTTTCTTTGTCTGATACAGCCATCTTGTCCCCATCCACTAAAGCTGGAATTTTAACTGATACCCTTTTCCCACTCATTTTTTAAACCATACCCCAGACATCACCAAGTTCTGTTTTCCTACAAAGGGTGGAACAAAATTCTCTCCAGGCTGACCTTTTCCTGTTTTTAATAATCCTTTGAGCTACTGCCCTTTTCTTTTTATACTCTATTAAGTTTTCACTAGTCATATTCTTCCTCAGCTCCCTGAATGCCTTGTTTCCCTCTCTTATTGCAATACTGCATTCGTCATTCCACCAGGGTACAACCTTCTTCCTACCCTGTGTTGTTTTCTTAGGTAAGTCAGGTCAATACATGATAATGTGCCCCTATGCATATCCACCCTGGTACCTTCACTACTGTTTAGACACATTAACGATCTTTCATCTAACATCTCTTCCACAGCATTTCCATTGTTATCTGTATGTGTGCTTCCCCACAACCTATTATGGGCATTGAAGTCTCCCCACCATACCTCTTTCATATGCCCTTCCCCTGCCATAACACTGAAAGTATCTGCTGTTAACTTCCTACATGGGTTGTAATAATTAATCAGCTTAATATTTCCTCTGTTACGACCCGAGCATCGATCTTGTCCGCGCTCGGGCCATGTATCATCTCTGCCGGCCTTGACAGCTGTGGATTACATTCTGGCTCCACCGGGCTCTTATTGTGACAGCGCTCAGTGGGGTTTCCGGCTGTCAAGGTTGATCAGCTGTTTGGCATCACTGTTTGTTAGCGACAGGCTTTATTAGTGGGCGCTGGCAGCAGTTGATTGCTGGAGTATCGTCTAACTTTCCTGGTCCTCGTTCATGTCAGGTTCGTGTTTATATTCTTGTTCATGTTCATAGTTAAGGTCGTAGTGGCTGGGGTTAGCCCTACGACCTCTTGTATTCTGTAGTGTGTGTTTTGCCCTCAGCGGCTCACAGCTTTGTGTTCTCGTCTTGCCTTTGTTAAAATAAAACATCAAATGCAAAACTCACTGGAGACTTTTGGCGTCTTATGGTGGCCCGCGAGGGTCACCACATGACAGTACTGGGCTCTTATTGTGGCAGCGCTCGGTGGGGTTTCCGGCTGTCAAGGTCGATCAGCTGTTTGGCATCACTGCTCGTTAACGACCGGCTTTATTAGCGGGCGCTGGCAGCAGTTGATTGCTGGAGTATCGTCTAACTTTCCTGGTCCTCGTTCATGTCAGGTTCGTGTTTATATTCTTGTTCATGTTCATAGTTAAGGTTGTAGTGGCTGGGGTTAGCCCTATGACCTCTTGTATTCTGTAGTGTGTGTTTTGCCCTCAGCGGCTCACAGCTTTGTGTTCTCCTCTTGCCTTTGTTAAAATAAAACATCAAATGCAAAACTCACTGGAGACTTTTGGCATCTTATGGTGGCCCGCGAGGGTCACCGCATAACAGTATACTCTAGCCAAGACGTCTAAACGGAGACGCCACACCGAGACGCCGTCCTGGTGAGTTTTTGCTTAATTGAACGATTGTTCTTCCCTGTCTGGGTAACTGCGTGTTGGGGAAATGCCGTCGCAGAGGGGCCACGCTCGGAGTCAGGACTACGAGCTGGCGGAGGCTTTGGAATATGTGGATGAAACGCTCATCGATGCCTCCCTCCACTGGTACACTGGTACCTGGACTGCGCTGAGGATGTCCTTAATCATCTCCCCCGCTACGCCGACCACCCTGAAGTCGGCGCGAGGAGGGATGACATTGCCGCACAGCGTGAAATACTCCGTATGGTGGAGGGGGCCTACGGCTGGAAGCAGAGGAGGAGGCATCCTCGCTCCCCGCTTTGGGATCCCGTTCCTATCTTTGATCTAGTCCAGGAGTTTGCGCCATCTGGGGGCCGTCGAAGACGTCGGCGCCACGGCCAAGGTAAACCTCAGCAGAATCCCCAGCTGGCCCCTCTGCCGGCGAAGCCCTTCAGCGGACCTCTGAGAGCGGCTCCTCCTCGTCCTTCCAGGGGACCCTCTTTCGCCATCCAGCGGGGAGAAGGAGGAACAACGTCCCCTACAGAAGGCATCATCCTTCCTCCGGGAGAAAGGCAAGTGCAAGTTCGTTCTTTACACCATAATTGTAACCTGCCTTGTCTTACTCCTGGGGGCGGAGTTTGGGATTCGCAGCCCCTCGAGCTCCCGCCACCTGCTGTAGTTGTGATAACCAAACCTGCTGCCTCTGTGTCTCCCTCTGCTGAGTGGTCCGCGACGCCAGGTCTACATCGCGGGGTGAGGAGGGGGCCTGCAGAGCTGGAAAGCCTGGATCCGGCCCTGCAGCCACGCTGTGGACAGACGAGAAGAGCGGACTGTGGCCCAGAACCTGTGCCAACGATGAAGCGTCCCCGGGTCTCCTCGCCAGAGCGGTCCGAGCCAGTGGGTCGAGGGTCCCCTGCCTCCATGCCATACGGGTCATCGGTGTGGACATCAGCGCGAGAGGAACCTCAGGCTGCGGAAACCATCTTGCCAGCTGCGGAGCCTGACGCAGCTGAGTTGGAGCCTGCGCAAGAACTTCTTCGCCCTGAACCTGGATAGACGGAGTCCTGGACGGCAACAGAACCCGAGTGCAGGCAAGTACTCCCTCTTGTGTCTCTGTCCCCTGTTTTGGAGCATTTTTGTCTGCCTCTCGGGGAGGCGAGTGAGGGGCAGTCGCCTGCTGCGCCCGAGCTCGTCTCGCTGGGTTCTGTTGCTGCCGGTGATACTGATCCTGGTTCTTCTATGTGTTCTGAGCTTCCTTGCAGTGTCACCGGCGCAGAGCCAGTCGGGGTCACTGAGTTGGAGGTTCCAGGTTTGGGGGTGGAGGTTGTCAGCGGTGCTGCGCCGACCCAGTCAGCGTCCATCGCGGGAGCTGCTTTGGCCCAATCGGGGTCCGACGTTGATGCGCACGAGGCCCAATCGGGGTCCACCACAGGTGCTGTTCTGGCCCAATCGGGGTCAGACGTGGGTGCAGCCGGGACCCAATCGGGGTCCAGCGGAGGTGCAGCGCCTGTGTGGTCCAAGGGCGGTGGAGGAGCTGCATACCCTTCACCTCCGGACGGAGTTTGGGCTCATCCTTGCCTTAATTCCCCTCTTCTGAGTCATCGCCCCTGCTCATCTTCGCTGGGGGCCGTGGGGGTCCTGCTACACTCGCCCCGGCTCTCCCAAGTTTTGTCCTCGCCAGGGGAGCCGCTGCGGGTCATTTTCCCCCGGTACTGGTGGCTGAGGGACACGGGTCAGCTGCCCGGGGAACTGTTTTGCCGGTTCGGCGCCTTGGGTCGGCTGCCCGATTTGTCATGTGTATTACTGGGTGACCTGGTTCGGCCACCTGAGGAACTGTTTCGTCGGTTTGGCGCCTCGGGTCGGCCACCCGACATGTTGTGTGTTTTTCTGGGCGACTTGGTTTGGCCACCAGAGGAGTGGACTTTCCGGGCCTGATAAGCTGCCCGGTCATGTTCAGTCTCCCATGACCACCCGCTGGCTGTTGGACGCGGGGAGACCGCCTGAACTGTTCCTGTGGCGCTTGGTCTCTGCCACTCGGCATGAACTGTCGGGGGGGGGGGGGTAGAGGTCATTTCTTTGTGGTAGGCTGATCCAGTATTTGTTCTATTTTTCTTGTTATCCTGTGTTTTGTTTCTTATATGGTTATTTGTGTATTTTGGGGAATTTGTGATTTATGTTCTGCAGCTGCCACATGTGTCCTATGGGTATTTGATTTGTGCATATGGGAATGCGGTATTTTTGTCATTGTGCCTGGTATAGTTGGGTTTTTTATCCCCTTTTTCTGCCTTGTTTTGATCGTGTTTTTGCTCTAGTGGGTGTATTTTTTTTTGTTATCATGTCTGTGTTATGGCGTTTCATGTACTTTTGTTTTTTTCTGGTTGTCTGTGCCCTGTTGTGTCTTGCAGTTGCCTCATTTGTCCTGTGTATTTGATCTGGGTATATGCTTTTTTTTATCATTGTGTTTTGTATACTGTTGTCCTGTCTGTGCTGTTTCTCGGCTTTTGTCTCTCTCCCGCCGGGCCTGCCCCCATCCACCCACCCTGGAGGGGGAAGGGGGGGTTGGCATGGATGACTATGGGCGTTCTGGAGCCCGCCCTCGGAGGGAGGGTACTGTTACGACCTGAGCGTTGATCTTGTCCGCACTCGGGCCATGTATCATCTCTGCCGGCCTTGACAGCTGTGGATTACATTCTGGCTCCACCGGGCTCTTATTGTGACAGCGCTCGGTGGGGTTTCCGGCTGTCAAGGTTGATCAGCTGTTTGGCATCACTGCTAGTTAGCAACCAGCTTTATTAGTGGGCGCTGGCAGCAGTTGATTGCTGGAGTATCGTCTAACTTTCTTGGTCCTCATTCATGTCAGGTTCGTGTTTATATTCTTGTTCATGTTCATAGTTAAGGTCGTAGTGGCTGGGGTTAGCCCTACGACCTCTTGTATTCTGTAGTGTATGTTTTGCCCTCAGCGGCTCACAGCTTTGTGTTCTTGTCTTGCCTTTGTTAAAATAAAACATCAAATGCAAAACTCACTGGAGACTTTTGGCGTCTTATGGTGGCCCGCGAGGGTCACTGCATGACATCCTCATCCATTTGGCCTACATATTTCAATAATATTACACTGTGGCGGTTCGGTTAACCCCCACAACAGACTAAGGACAGACAACTCGCTACTCCTGGTTTTTTCCGCTACACTACTGAGACGTAATGTGCCATTCATGCCTTGTGATGTTAATGTTGCCTCTCATGCTTTGCGTTCATGCGTCCTGTCCTTACTGTGACCTAGAGACTCAGATCAATATGTAGATGTGCCTGTTAACCTCTTTGTTCTGCACCTGGAGCAGAGTCTAGCAAATCTGCCTATTACTAACTACTAACTAACTAACCTGCACTTATATAGCGCTTTTCTAGTCACAAAGACCACTCAAAGCGCTTCCACTAATACTAACCCTCTACTCTAAGGGCCCATAGGAAACAGATATCTAGGGACAATTTAGAACAGCCAGTTAACCTAACATGCATGTCTTTGGATTGTGGGAGGAAACCGGAGCCCCCGGAGTAAACCCACGCAGCACAGGGAGAACATGCAAACTCCACACAGAAAGGTTCCAACCCCTGCCAACCTGGGGATTTGAACCAGGAACCTTCTAGCTGTAAGGCAACAGTGCTAACCACTGCACCACCGTGCTGCCCAATTGCTGCCCTATTGTGATGTATGTCTCACAAATGCAAATATCTCATGCCTGTTCTGCAGTCCCTTTGATCAGACCAACTGCTGTGACACTGCCTTGATGTATTGTTTGAGTTGGGTATAAATACTGCACAGGATCTGTAACACTTTCTCTCACTCTCAATCTGACTTCAACCCTGCTGCAGGACACAGACTTTGTGTCCCTTCTCTGAGAGCCGTGGGCTCGCTCTCGGCGCTCATGCACGGCGCCGGGAGTGGAGCTCGTGACGGTGGTATGATATAATAAAACTCTACTTAAAACCTCCAACAACGCTGCTTTATTTCATGCCGCCGCACTGGTGACCCCGATGAACACGCACACGCTTTGTGCGAAGCAACCTTCTGAGCTGGACAGCTGCACTGGTGACCCGTTCTTCAGGATGAGATCTGCACGTCTGAGATCTGCTCATCCACGCTGGACCGGCCGCGCTCGCAACTCCTCCACACGAGAGCGCAGGCACCTCGTCCCTTCTCCATGACGGCGTCCTCCATGGCCGGCGGAGAACGCAACGCGTGGACCTGAACGCACCACGCCCGAGCCTGAGGAACAAAGATCGTCTATTCCCGCTCACCGCTCCAACGCATCTGCACGAGCCTGAGGGACAAAAGATCGTCTATTTCCTCCCACCACTCCAACGCACCATGGCCAATCATGCAGCCACAGCTCAACCTGGATTTTTATCGGCGCCGTCTGCGCCGATCTCCACCAAGTTTCTGCACCCTGACTCGCCACTCCAGCGGCCCACCCACGCACGGAACTCCCGCGTACGCACCGGGGAGTTACGAGGACGCCGCATCAAGCACGGGACAAGTAACGGCTCCAGAGACCGCCATCATCCCCCGCCGCTGCTCACAGAACCTTCAGGGCTGCTCGTTCACCTGAAGCAAGCACGCAGCTCGCCACTGGATTTTTTAATGGTCTCAGCCACGGCACAAAGGGATTTCAGCCGTCAGCTGTTCCCGGGGGCTTTGGGGTTGCTCCTGCACCTAAAGCCAACACGCCAGTCCCTCTGCTTTTGTTTATTTTTTTTTTCTTACAGCCGCTCCTGCTTTTCTTCATGGCCACGAGAGGAGTCAGAGACTAATTTTTCTTCTTGTGATCTCCGCACGCGCAACGGGACAGCCCCTCGACGTCGCGGAGCAGCAAGCAATTTTTGCGCGGCTCAGGATGATTTTACAGCCCCTGCCGGCACTTACTACCCCTCCCCTCCCTCCCCCTCCGTCTGCAGCGAGCTTCTCCCACAGCTCGCTCACACAGATGGATTATCGAGGTCTCGGCCCCCTGCCGCGCCCTCTGGGGGGGAGCGTGTGGCGGTTCGGTTATCCCCCACAACAGACTAAGGACAGACAACTCGCTACTCCTGGTTTTTTCCGCTACACTACTGAGACGTAATGTGCCATTCATGCCTTGTGATGTTAATGTTGCCTCTCATCCATTGTGTTCATGCGTCCTGTCCTTACTGTGACCTAGAGACTCAGATCAATATGTAGATGTGCCTGTTAACCTCTTTGTTCTGCACCTGGAGCAGAGTCTAGCAAATCTGCCTATTGTGATGTATGTCTCACAAATGCAAATATCTCATGCCTGTTCTGCAGTCCCTTTGATCAGACCAACTGTTGTGACACTGCCTTGATGTATTGTTTGAGTTGGGTATAAATACTGCACAGGATCTGTAACACTTTCTCTCACTCTCAATCTGACTTCAACCCTGCTGCAGGACACAGACTTTGTGTCCCTTCTCTGAGAGCCGTGGGCTCGCTCTCGGCGCTCATACACGGCGCCGGGAGTGGAGCTCGTGACGGTGGTATGATATAATAAAACTCTACTTAAAACCTCCAACAACGCCGCTTTATTTCATGCCGCCGCAACACTCTATATCCTCAGGGGAGGGAATCACCCTATACGCCAGGCCATCTTTAATGAAAGTGGCACATCCTTCTCCATTTACAGTGTTAAGTCTATCCTATGTGATTGAACTGTATCCTGGAATAACAAAATCTGAGTGAGGTTGAAGCCATGTCTCCTGTACACACACTACCTGTTGAACAACTTCTAGTTTGTAAAGATACTTCTTGAGTTCTTGTCCATTTGCTATGAGACTCCTCGCATTCCACTGTAGTATGTGTAGTACCATAATTAAGGTATTGTTTCAGCATGTGCAGTGTCCCCAGTTTCAGCTTTCAATAAAGCATGAATCTGGTCGACTGTGATATCTTTCACATCTAGGAAGCTTCCTGCTGCTTCCACAGTGGTTTTGATTCTTTCACTTTTCTTCTTTGGCTGTGCAGCAACATTCATGGTGTGGCAGATAAAAGCTACAAAGTTTGTCCTCTTAACTATCAATGTGTCATCATCCATTTTTTATTTGTGAACACAAACATTCCTTGCAGTGGCACAATCCTGTGCTTGCATGGGACCCGTTGATGGCTGGGCTTCCATTTGAACTAAACTTCACTGAGGAAGGCCTGCTGTGTTTCTGACTATTCCTGCCTCTCTAACTGTCTTTTGAGCTTCTGCATGCAAGACAAGATTTTCTTAGTTATTCTGATTTCGTGGGCTTGTCTAGCTTCCCTCTGCACAACACATCCTCCATATGCAACACTGTGCTCACCCCCGTAGTTGCAACACTTTACTTTGGTGTCCTTGTCACATTTACCATATTCGTGCTCCCCTCCACATCTAGCATATCTTAGCTTTCCCTTACATTGCTGAGCAGTGTGACCAACGGCAAGGAGCCAGATAAAAGCAGGTTGGGTGATACCAAATCTTCGATGGGGAGCGGGGGTTGTCAGATTATGAAAAATGTTACATTTCATTGCTTGGTAATTAAATTAAATCAATAAAAAATATTATACCAGCTTGTAGATAAGTTTATTCATCACCATTATATGATTATTGGGGAGAAGGGGGTTATATTGGTTGGATATATAATCACCCCACCCCATCCTTTCCCATAAATTATGTCTATATGTAGCAATAGGTGCTTTTGGATATATACAGTGGGGCAAAAAAGTATTTAGTCAGCCACCAATTGTGCAAGTTCTCCCACTTAAAAGATGAGAGAGGTCTTCAATTTTTATCATAGCTATACCTCAACTACGAGAGACAAAATGAGAAAAAAAAAATCCAGAAAATCACATTGAAGGATTTTTAATGAATTAATTGGTATATTCCCCGGTAAAATAAGTATTTGGTCAATAACAAAAGTTCATCTCAATACTTTGTTATATACCCTTTGCTGGCAATGACAGAGGTCAAACGTTTTCTGTAAGTCTTCACAAGGTTTTCACACATTGTTGCTGGTATTTTGGCCCATTCCTCCATGCAGATCTCCTCTAGAGCAGTGATGTTTTGGGGCTGTCGCTGGGCAACACAGACTTTCAACTCCCTCCAAAGATTTTCTATGGGGTTGAGATCTGGAGACTGGTTAGGCCACTCCAGGACCTTGAAATGCTTCTTACGAAGACACTCCTTCGTTGCCCGGTCGGTGTGTTTGGGATCATTGTCATGCTGAAGACCCAGCCACGTTTCGTCTTCAATGCCCTTGCTGATGGAAGGAGGTTTTCACTCAAAATCTCACGATACATGGCCCCATTCATTCTTTCCTTTACACAGATCAGTCGTCCTGGTCCCTTTGCAGAAAAACAGCCCCAAAGCATGATGTTTTCACACCCATGCTTCACAGTAGGTATGGTGTTCTTTCTCCTCCAAACACGATAAGTTGAGTTTTTACAATAAAGTTCTATTTTGGTTTCATCTGACCATATGACATTCTCCCAATCCTCTTCTGGATCATCCAAATGCTCTCTAGCAAACTTCAGACGGGCCCGGACATGTACTGGCTTAAGCAGGGGGAACACGTCTGGCACTGCAGGATTTGAGTCCCTGGCGGCGTAGTGTGTTACTGATGGTAGCCTTTGTTACTTTGGTCCCAGCTCTCTGCAGGTCATTCACTAGGTCCCCCCGTGTGGTTCTGGGATTTTTGCTCACCGTTCTCGTGATCATTTTGACCTCACGGGGTGAGATCTTGCGTGGAGCCCCAGATCGAGGGAGATTATCAGTGGTCTTGTATGTCTTCCATTTTCTAATAATTGCTCCCACAGTTGATTTCTTCACACCAAGCTGCTTACCTATTGCAGATTCAGTCTTCCTAGCCTGGTGCAGGTCTACAATTTTGTTTCTGGTGTCCTTTGGCAGCTCTTTGGTCTTGGCCATAGTGGAGTTTGGAGTCTGACTGTTTGAGGTTGTGGACAAGTGTCTTTTATACTGATAACAAGTTCAAACAGGTGCCATTAATACAGGTAACGAGTGGAGGACAGAGGGGCCTCTTAAAGAAGAAGTTACAGGTCTGTAAGAGCCAGAAATCTTGCTTGTTTGTAGGTGACCAAATACTTATTTTAACAAGGAATTTACCAATTCATTCATTAAAAATCCTTCAATGTGATTTTCTGGAATTTTTTTTTCTCATTTTGTCTCTCATAGTTGAGGTATACCTATGATGAAAATTGGAGACCTCTCTTGTTTTTTAAGTGGGAGAACTTGCGCAATTGGTGGCTGACTAAATACTTTTTTGCCCCACCGTATATTTTTTTTTTCAGACATAAGGAGTTGTTCGGAACTCCTTGTGGGAACTCTTTATACAAAGAATCAAGTCAGTGGCGGTATGGCACCTGTAAGCTGGTTGCCAACCACCAATCAAATCTAAAAGAAGAAGAAGAAGAAGAAGAAGACAGAGAAGTTCAAGAACTCAGTTCCAGAACTGTTTAGTTCTAGGAACTACCTTCCCCTGGGGGAATCTTCATTTTGCATTCGCACAGGCAGTGAGGGGGCATGGTTGGGACGGGTGCGACGCAAGGATCTGCGAGTGACGTGTACCTAAGAGCCATACTCGACAACAAAAAAGAAGCCAGGATGGAGAGTGAGGAGGCTACAGCATTCATGGTCTTCATGGCAGTACTATTTTGGATGGCCAAATAGTGCGTCTAACGTCAATGCTGGAGGAATTCACAGAAAACGTCCTTAAATGAGACAAAGAATCCAACGGCGGGCAGCCCTTCATTCCATGGAGGAAGAAAGAGCAGTGCTGGAGACAAAAGTTTAACTTTTCTTAGACTTTTGTCTGCAATGCAGACATGTGCCGATTGTATGTGTGTCATATGGGTAAGTATGTCCGACCGTATTTTACTCTTGTTGTTGAGCTGATTATAATAATTGAATATTTCAGACGGTATTGTAACATGTACTGTGCATTTCAGACGTCGCTATGGCTCACTGTGCAACACTCTTCACCGTCCTTGTCTGGAGTAGAGCAGAAAAAAAGGTTGAACAATGGACAAAGAATTCTTCTTCTTCTACTTCTCTCGGTTACTGGCGGATAACAAACAACTGAAAGGTGCATACTGCCACCTACTGTACAAGAGTGTGTAACATTATGTCATCTGAGCCCAACCCCTAAATTCTGTGACTTAATCCTGTGCTATTTAAAAAAGAGAAAAGAGCCCTTCTCGTGATTCTTATTGCCTCTCCATCTGTTCCCAGAATCCCAGTTAAATCTCATTCCCTACCGGCCTCTCGAACTTCATTTTCCATTATCTGTCTTTCATTTCTGTATTTGTGACAGTGTAATAAGATGTGCTCGACATTTTCTTTTACTCCACATTCTCTACATTTGTCACTTTCACTTTTCCCCATGGTGAATAAAGTGCCGTTTAAACCTATGTGATCCAGTCTGAGTCTTGCCATAATGATGTCTTTCCTCCTTTTGCTTGTTATGAAATTCTTTATTGCAATAGATTTTTGTATTTTGTAATATGATCTACCTTTATGAACTTCATCCCATCTTTTTTGCCATAGTTCAGTTCCTTTTTTCTTGATTACTGCTTTCCCTTCACCTTTTCCAAGAGAGAATGGTATAGTTATCTCTTTTCCAAGAGCACGTTTTGCTAATTTGTCTGCACAGTCATTGCCCTTTCAACCCTTCATGTGCAGGAACCCAACAAAACTGAACTTCTCCACCACCCCTGTATACCCTAAATAAACTGTGATGTAGCTCAATCACCAAGTTTTTCCTTGTTGATTTTAGTGTCTATATGGTTTTTAGCGCTGCAAGTGAGTCCATGCACACCACAACCCGGTCCGGTCTGACCCCGTCCACCCACTGCAAAGCAATAATTGTTGCCACCATCTCTGCTGTTTCTGTATGTCCAGACGGACATTTCAATACATGTGTCTCAGCTTGAAGCCTGAGAGAATGGACACAACTTGGTTGTCCAGCCACCTGCTGCAGAGAGCAGATGGAGTGTGTGCAGTCTGATGTGTTAACTGGTGCCTTCCAACTAATTACAACACACATCACTCTTCACTCACTCTATTAAAGCAAGAAATCTCTGTTTGTGTGTCTGTCACGTTTATAGAACATCATAGGACGGCCTATGATCTCTGCCTGATCATCAACGTCCTATGAACTCAGGCATCATAGGACTCGTGATGCCATCATAAAGATATGATGTCTATATGACGGTACATAGACAAATGTGTCTTTATGATGTCATATAGACTATCACTCATATGATGCCTAGACTAATGTGTCTTTATGATGTCATGGTCAGGCATCATAGGACTCGCAATGCCATCATAAAGACATAAAGATGCCGTCTATATGACGGCACATAGACAAATGTGTCTTTATGATGTCATATAGACCACTCACGATGCCTAGACTAATGTGTCTTTATGATGTCATATGGCTCAATAACAAATGTGTCTTTATGATGTCATATAGACCATCACTCACGATGTTTAGACTAATGTGTCTTTATGATGTCATATGGCTCAAAATTGACAAGGTGACTAAATCATAGGGCCAGTCTTTACATAGCGTTTGTGTTTTCTGCACAACAGATTTCTGCAGCCATGACCAATTCTACGTTGCCGCGAGCAGATCAAGCAGTCTTCGTATTGTTGCTCAAGATTAAGAAACTAAGCAAAAGTGTCACTTTCTTTGCAGTCGTTTTTAAAGAGGTGCTGACACAGTAAAAATGTGCAACCTTGAAGAATGCCAGAGAATTTAATAGAAAAATATTGCAGATTTACATGGCAAAAATGCCAGTGTTCAGAAAAGGAGTTGCAAATTGATTTCATATTGGGACAGACAAATTAGAAATTAAGAGGGTGAAAAAAGCTTCAAATTTATGAGATAAATTGCATATTTTTTGCACATATTTACCAATCTTCAGCTCCTCCGAGGATGCCGACGGCAGACTCCAGCAGCCCGAGCACACATGGTACCTACACCGGGGTTTTATGCTCCGTGTAGGCAGGTCGATGCAAAGTGTCGGAACATTTCATGGTCTTCTGGTTCTCCTGGTTCATCCTTTTTCCTATATGCTTGCCTTTAAAGAGAGTTAAACTCTCAAATCTTTTTTTTCTTCGCCTCAGAAGCCAGTCTTATCCTATTTGAATGCTTTTCTTGGACTTTTTGACTTTTCCTGCCATTAAAGTGGACTTCTTGATCTCCTTGTTTAAAGTGAACTAATCCAAATTTTGGACTTTCCTGTTTCCTCCTAGAGAAGAATTCAGACCTCGTGGGTGAAACTGACTAAAACATTTTCCCTTCAGCCTTTAGATTTGTCCTACGGGCCGGGGACATACGCAGCCCCCCACTGCGTATGTATGAACGCTGTCTGGAAGAGCCACTGAACCTTCCCAAACAATCCCACCAGCTGGCATCGACCACCGCTGAACACCTGGAGCTACAGCTGTTCAGTTCAATTCAATTCAATTCAATTCAAATCAATTCAATTCAACTTTATTTATATAGCGCCATTTCACAACAACAGTCATCTCATAGCACTATCAACTGTAGGGGGGAACCCCCATAGTTGCAGAAAGACCCCAGCAATCAGGTGATCCCCTGTGAGCAAGCACTTGGCGAGGGTGGAGAGGAAAAACTCCCTTTTAACAGGAAGAAACCTCCAGCAGAACCAGGCTCAGGGAGGGGCAGTCATCTGCTGCCACTGGCTGGGGGGTGAGGGGATAGAGAAGAAGAAAAGAACAGACATGTAGAGAGCAAACAGCACGATGGGGACTCAATCTATGGGAGAGAACAAACAAATGTTAATGACCAGCAAAAAAAAATATTTCATAGAGAGTGAGGAAAGGAGTGAGGCCCAGTGCATTACTGGAGGTCCCCCGGCTGACTAAACCTATTAGCAGCATAACTAAGGGAGGGTTCAGAAACACATGATCCCTCCCTAATTGTAGGCTATATCAAAAAGGTAGGTTTTAGCCCTATTCTTAAAAACAGAGATCGAGTCTGACTCCCGAATCCAGATTGGCAGCTGATTCCACAGGAGAGGAGCTTGATAACTGAAGGCTCTGCCTCCCATTGTACTTTTGGAGATTCTAGGTATTACAAGTAATCCTGCATTTTGGGAGCGTAGTGCTCTGTTAGGATAATACGGTAGTATCAGATCTTTTAAATAAAAAGGAGACTGATTGTTTAGAGCTTTGTAAGTAAGAAGAAGGATTTTAAACTTAATTCTAAACTCTATGGGAAGCCATAAAATAAATGAGACTCCCTTGTTCCTATCTGCTGGGTTTAAATGAGATGTCCTAAATATCAATTATAATTGAATAAAACCAATATTTCATGGTACAATTAGTCCCTTATCCGTAGGACAAAGCTATAAACTGAAGGAAAATTCTTATTAATTTTTAAGTAACCTCCTTTCATTATTGTAGATTAATTCAGAAGTTCCTTTTTAGATAATCAGCTTATGGAATTTTTTCCCATAAAATTGCATTCTGATTTTGTTAGATACTTCAGCCTTCCATTGCAGTACAGTTGAAACATAAAATCTGGTTTCCTCTTGGTTCCACAAAAGTTTAACTATAGATTTTATGCTCAGGAATCCACTAAAAGTTGATGTGATATCTAATTACCTCCGCCAGGCCGCAGGCCAGGAGGTAATGTTTTTGCCGGGGTTTGTCTGTCTGTCTGTCTGTCTGTCTGTTGGTTAGCAAGATATCTCAAAAAGTTTTGGACGGATTTCGATGAAACTTTCAGGCGTTATTGGAAATGGTACAAGGAAGAACTGATTAAATTTTGGGAATGATCCGGATCACCGTCTGGATACAGGAATTTTTTTTAAAGGATTCTTTAACATTGTGAGATAGGGCCATTTTCAACATGTGTGCAGGCGCAATGGAGGGCGCTGGTCGTTGTGTCTGACGAACACGAACTCCGCGTTCTTCAAAGTTTTAGGTATAAAAGCACGCGGAAAATAGTGGTGGGCCGGGCCCGGCGGCGTGCCTGTGTTTGCGCTACACTGCAAAAGCTGAGATGGGCAGCTGTCCGGCGCGGGATTATTTGGCAGAAATTCCCCGGGCAGCCATAGGGGCTGCGCAAAAACAAGCTCTCTGCCGGGGAAGCTTCCAAATCCTCTTCTGGCACGGAGCGCAACCCCAATAAAACCCACAGCAACCTGTCTACCCAATTTGCATCCGTCAGTCAACCCCTGAGTGCTGCTTTCAGTGATCTATGAAAACGCTCGCATAACCCATTGGCCTGTGGGTTGTACGCGATTGTGTGATGAATTGCAATGCCCGCAGCCTGGGAGTTTGGAGATGGAGGAGATGGACACAACAGCAACACATGAGTTTATTACCTCCGCCAAGGAGCTAATGCTTTTACTGTCTGTTTGTCTGTCTGTCTGTCTGTTACCAACATAACTCAAAATTTATGAACGGATTTTGATGAAATTTTCAGGAAAGGTGTGTAATGGCACAGGGAACAGATGATTAGATTTTGGTGATGATCTGAGAGTGCATACCTCCACCAAGGACTTTGTTTGTATTTGTGCAGCAGGATTACACAAAAACTACTGGACGGATTTGGATGAAATTTTCACCAGAGGTGGTTCTTGGCCTAGAGAGGAACCCATTACATTTTGGGGATGATCTGGGAATGCATACCTCAGCCAAGGCTCTTCTCACAGTCTGTCAGCCACAAAACTCCAAAACTAATGGACAGACTTGGATGCAATTTTCACCACAAGTGGCGATAGGCCTACACACAAGCCCATTACATTTTGGAGATGATCCATGAGAAACGGAAGGAGCCTTGGCGGAGGTATGCGCTCTATGAGTGCTTTTCTAGTTTATCATTTGAATTTGTTTACCCATCATTTGAATGCCATGTCATGTAACCTGAATGAGTTTCATTTAATAAACTTGTAAACAAGAGAAGTTGAAGCATTTTTCCTTTGCATATATGCTTTTTCTGGGTCACGGCAGTAAAACAACTCACTAAATTTGGAGACTGAATTCATTAAGTAATTGAAAGTACGGAAATTAATTAATTGAAATTAATTAATCAACAATTCGTTCTTTTAGAACCGGTGCCCCCTTTTTACGAGTGCTTTTCTATTTCATTTAGTGAGTGTTAGGGTGATGGTTTAACTCTGTCCCCTCCCACCCACTATTAAATAAAATAAATAATTCCTGTACCTTATTACACTATATTTTATTAAATATCGCTACATATGTTTGTGACCCGTCTGAGGCTGTGTGCATCTGGAAAAGTATATGCAAAAGAAAAATCATTAAGACAAAAGCTGTAAGTTTTTTACTCAAATTTTGATCCACTTTATACAGTGAACCTGTGTGTTGTATGGGAGCAGGCAGGTCTGTGTCTCTCTCTCTCTGTGTTTTCCCCGCCTCCTGCAGAGAGGTGTCTGTGTTGCTGATAGCTGCAGGGGGGGAGGGGGGCAGCTGATTCCCCCATTGCCTGAGCAGCAGAAGAACTGTGTTAATGTATGCAGGAAGTTTTAAGCAGTATTATATGCTGAATTAAGAAAAATAAAGGCCTAGAGTGACAGAAATGTGAAGAAAGCTGTTCTGCCTACTTGTCAGTTTAACCTCCCGGTGAATTATCCCGGTGGGATGAATTAAACCGACCAGTTCTGTATTGCCCAAGTGTTCGGTGACATCAGATTAGGCTGGACGCAGCTGATCAAGTCACTGTGAGTAAAATGTTTGGGAGTAGTGCTTAACTATACCCGGAATTCAAGAGGTAAGATTATCTGTGCATGAATAAAGAAAGTTGGAGATTAAATTGTTGTGTATGTAAAATGGCTGTATTACCAAGATGGCGGCCAGGTTGGTCATGGGCTAGACCGGGGTGGCTTACTACCGGTTTCCGATGGTGACGCTGCCCGAGGTATAAAGGAAGTGGGTGGAAGAGGCTCTGCCTTTTTCATTACTGGAGCCACCTGGGAGGCAAGCGAGTGCCGTAAGCCTCTTTATGTAAACAACTCTGAATGTAATAAAGCTCCGTAAACTACAACAGCTGTGTATTTAGTTTTACCCAATTACGGACACAACATAAATCTCTCCAGTTTTGAAAAAGCAAGGCCTGGTGTTGTCGATAGACCTGTGCCCACACCCATGTGTCACGTGCACACTCACAGTCACATGCATGACTGGCAGGCTGTGCACGAAAAACTGTGCATGAGCAGAGTCAGTGTGCAGACGCCATTTTGAAGGCACTAAGAGGGAGTCACCCTAGCCGCCATTTTGAGTGAGACCGGTAGAACGCCCAGAGCAACATCACTGGTCTCCTCCTCTTGGGGGTGCAGAGATAACTGCTTCCATCCTGTGGTCAACTATAGGAGCTGCATTTCTTGCATGAGTGCACACCCAGATTAAAGCAGAGCGAATCTATTAAGCTGATTTATAACACTGGTCAACACCAAATTTATTGTCTTTGGTTTTTTTTAGCTGATTTAGGACAATTTTGATGTGCTGAATCCAAAAATCACATTGGTTTTGCTCAGTCAGGTCAACTTTTTGAACTATGGCCACATGCTGTTTTTAACTTTTTAGTTTACATGTACGGGTATTTTCGCTTAATATGATGCAAAATTCTTTTTTATTTCTTGAAATTCTCTGAATTTTGAACAACGATGATGTAACATTCAATTTACATGTACTTACCTTTATCAATGTCTACTATTCAATTTACAGTACAACTGTACAACTGCTTACAACTTAGCATAAAAACCTGACCTGATCGGGAGAAATGGATGTCATTTTTAGATTCAGCAGTGCAAAATTGTCTTAAATCAGTTGAAAAAACACAGACAACTTACAAAAAAATTATTTTTGTTATGTTGTGTAATCAAATTGAGCTCTCAAATTAACTTCAATTCAACCCAGACTATCCGGAACAACCTAAATTTAAACCCAATTCAAAGTTTTATGCCAAGAACAAAAGGAAAAAGAAACTTGTTGGTTTTTGAGGTTGTTCTCATTGGTGGAAGAGCTTTTGACTGCATAGATACACAGTGAAAGAACCTAAAAGCATAGACTTTGTATTTACTCACGTATGTTAACCACATATTTTAATCTTTAAAGTTAAAAACATATATTCACACATTTTATGCAACAAAAATTTGCAAACTTTTGAAACTTTTGATTAGTTCTGTTAATGCTATTTTGTATGATTTCTTTCACAGGAAGCCATTCAACTTAGGGATTTGAATAAATAACAATGTTTATTTAAACTTAAGTTAATATTAATCCTGTGCATGTTGGTAAAAGATTTAGTGATTTACTAAATATCTACCAAAATTTTCCAAAATTAGGAAACCACATTCAGCAATTAACACTTGAAAGCTTTAGCTTATTTACAATCAGTGTGTTGGTTTTAATTCATGTTTCCTCCACAGGAGAAGGAAAACATTTAACCAACTCACTATTTCTCACCAAGATTTAAAATAAGAAGTCAAAAGGTGAAAACATTGATTAGTCTGTAGATATTTTTTTTTTCAAACAGATCACAACTTTAATCCTAAGGAAGCCTTAGCGACAATACACAAAGACAATTCACTTGTGTTTCCTAATCTGTAAATATTAAAACATTTAAAAGCTTTAAATGAAAATAGGCTTTAACAAATAAAAAACAAAAAGCCAACTTTAACTTTAAGAGAAAGTGAAAACTTATAACTCTGAAGCCCTGAAGCATTTAACCTTTTCTATTTTTGTTGTTTTCCTTTTTGTAAATAAAATCATTACTTTCAAGTGAGATTCAACAAAAATTCACATCCTAGTTACTGATGACTATTCCAAAACTACACTTTGATAAGTGAACGAAAGAAATCAATCCACACAATTTTTTTGTTTGTCTTGTGAAATACAAATCAAAATACAGTGTTGTGGAGGGATAAGTTCAGGCAAGATGCGACAAGCTGGAAGGTTTCAGAGTTTTATTTCTTCCATCAAAATGAGACACACTTGTGGTGCTGTGTGCTACAGTGCTGTACTGTGCTGCGCGTGCTGTGTCGTGTTGCTGAGGCATGTATCGTCAGCTCTTTTATATGTTATACAAACAGAGAGAATGCATGGCACATTAGCATATTGATGTACATATCAGTCAATACATATGATTAGCCTGACCAACTGGTGCCCGGGCGTCTTCTTAATCCGGGGATATATAAACCATTGTCCATTGTTCTGGTTGTCCCCCCCAAGGGCTCTCTCTGTTCGTATGTGAATGGTCCTCTGCTTCTTCCAGACCTTCTGAGTGTGAGGATGAATGTCCCTGTAGATTGTGGTGGGTCACCACAGGGCTCCCCCCCAGAACACTCAGAAGGGGCTGTGACCCTCCCCCACCCCACCCCATCGTTTGGGCTCCAGCTCCGGTAGAACTGTCGGAGGGCATGTCAGTCCATGGGGGGGACGGGAGAGGGGTGGAAAAAAACAGTGTGCTCCCTCTCCGGGTTCCAGCACGTTGAACGGCCGTGGATCGTGGGCGCACGGGCTGGTGCACTTTGTGTGTAATGGAACAAAACGGCGATTGGCTGGCTTTAGGGAGTGCGGGAAGAGCGCTGTGGAGGGGGAGGGGGGTGGGAGTAAGTGAGTGCCGGCCCAGGACGTAAAAGGTGTCTTGGTCGCGTAAAAATTGCGTGTGGATCCGCGATGGTGAGGGACTTTCCCGGTAAACCTGGCGGAGATCCACAGCGGCTGTGAAAAAAAAAAAATTAAGTCTCTGACTCCTCTCGCGGCTCGATCCAGCGAGGATGTGGGGAAGGCTAGCGGCCAAATTCCCCGAGGATGCGTAGCGGCTGTGAAACAACTGCAGCTGTGTGAGGGACTTGGCGGTTTGGCTTTTAGGTGTGGAAGCCCTAAAGCCCTCGGGGACAGCAATCGGCTAAATTCCCCTTGTGCGCCGTAGCTGAGAAACCCATACAAAGTCCTGTGTGCAGGCTGCACGTCTGCTTCAGGTGCGTGAGCTGCCCTGAAGGTTCCGAAGGTGGCGATCGGCCATGTTTCTCGGGCATGTGCAGCGTAGGAGGACGATGTATCAGTCTGTGGAGCCAGTTCGTCTCTGTGTGTGGTGCACGCTTGGCGCAGTGATCACATAGCTGGCAGTTGCACTGTCCTCATAATCCTGCGGTGTGCGTGCGGGGCTTCTGTGCACGGGAGGTCCGCTGTCGTGAGGTTAGTCAGGTTCGGGGAGCTTGGTGGAAATCAACGCAGTCGGCGCCGATGTCCTTCCCCGTTCAGGCTGCTTCCTTCAACTGGCTCGTGTCGTTGTTCATGGTGCATGTCGGTCCCAGCGCTGTGCTCCGGAGCGCGCGCTCCGGTGGAGATGAAGAGGTTGCAGGCATTCTCTGGTACTCTGTATCCACAGCATGGTGAGAAGGAGCAGACGGTCATTCTCTCTCGTCAGGTCACCAGTGTGGAGGGAAAAGATCAGGCGAGGGGCGCACCCCAGCGCTACAGAAACAGCTTTGTTCCTGCTGCTGTCAAAGAGCTGAACAAGTTGTAACAATATATTGCACATAATTTAGTTACCTATTTATTAACTCCATTTTATATTTACTTATTTTTGTAGGATTTTCATCTGGGTTCTAAATCTTTTAATGGGTTTTAGACCTTTGAGTTTTTAACCTCTTTGACTAGTCTTTAACTTTTTAATATGACCCTTCTCTCTTATCTCTGGTTTTTCTCTCATCTTGTTGTCTTTATATCCTGCTTGATGGAGCCTTGAGTATTTTTATCATGTTTATAGTCAGCGTCATGTGTGCCTGTGTTTGTGTTTATGTTAAATGTAATTTTGGATTGTAAATATGGATGTCACCAGACTGCAAAACAAATCTACCTACGGGTACAAATAAAGTAACCTGAACCTGAACCTGAACCTGAACCATGATGCGTGCTGGGGCTTCCCGTCCGGGTCATCTCCGGGGTGTTCGCCTCGTGTTCCATTTTTCATCAAGGGTCACCAGTGTGGAGGAATAAGTTCAGGTGAGATGCAACGAGCTGGAAGGTTGCAGAGTTTTATTTCCTCCATCAAAATGAGACACACTTGTGGCGCTGTGCGCTACAGTGCTGTACTGTGCTGTATGTGCTGTGTCGTGTTGCTGAGGCATGTATCGTCACCTCTTTTATATGTTATACAAACAGAGAGAATGCATGGCATATTAGCATATTGATATACATATCAGTCAATACATATGATTAGCCTGACCAACTGGCACCCGGGCGTCTTCTCCTTAATCCGGGGATGTATAAACAGTAGTCCATTGTTCTGGTTGTCCCCCCAGAGGCTCTCTGTCCATATGTGCATGGTCCTCTGCTTCACCTGGATCTTCTGAATGTGAGGATGAATGTCCCTGAAGATTGTGGTGGGTCACCACAGTGTCAACTAATAAATTAACACATATTCCCCATTTCTAAACAATTCCAAAATATTCACTTCCCTCCTTATAAGCCTGTAAGTTGAAACACATTCTTAAAAGAAGCTTATAACTACCCTCACTGCAAAACAACACTCAAGGTTAACTCTTGACTAACAACTTTAGCTATAATAAACAAATTGATTTCAAGCTAAGCGTTACACAAATGGTCAAACATGTCAAATCCACTCGCCGAATTGGACGACCTTCAAGCAACATTGGAAGAGTTGGCTTTCGACCTTATACCCGGTTTCTCCAAACAAGTTTAGGAAACTCTACCCAAAGATTTGAAGCAAATCACGAAAAACTTTTGGGTGAATGCGATACTAACCTGCCGAAAGCAAAGGAAATCCCTGGTGTGTTAGGAACGTTCACACTGTGGAGAGAATAACCAGGCCGAACTTTCCCGAGCAGATGAAACTTTATTCCACTATCTCTCACATTCACCAGAATCAGAAAACATAACCACCAGGTGGCAGGCACTCTTTTTTATATCACAGCACTAACATTTCTCTGCTACCTGGGGTGCTGCATTAACATATTACTCCCCACACTCCCCACCTTTGATCTGCCACTTCAGTTTGAGGAAAACTACTGAGTGGGTTCCCCACAGCACTAGCATTAGTGGCAAGGTTGAGAGTAACCGAATCCCAAGTATTCTACGCCAAAAAGGAACTGGCAAAACAACAATCAACCATCCTCTCTCTCCAGGAAGAGAACAAATCACTTATGAGAAAGCAGGAACAAGCTCGCATAGAGCAAGAAGATACCCAAGCTACACTTGATCAGGTGCTGCTAAATTTGGAACAAGCAAAACAAGAAAAGCCCCGACTGGAGGAAGACAATACCTCGTTTCAGCAAGAAAATGAGGAATTAGGAACCGCCCTTCGGGACAGAAAGAACCAACTCAAGAGAGTTGAAGGTCAACTGGACAACACAAACTCTGACTACAAGAAATGTAAATTGCTCCTATGAGAAGGGTTGGGGAGCTGCCCGTCGTGGCATGAGGCATCACTCTGCAGTGTAGCAAGGTGCTCTGTAGTGCGGCCGAAAATGGAAGCCCTCAGCCAGATGGCGCCCTGAGACCATTCTTGAGGGTCTGGTTGAATCTCTCCACCTTACCCCCCCATTTGCCTGAGGGTGATAGAAGGCATTTTTTATGTGTTTGATGCCCCTTTCTCTCACAAAGGCCTCAAAGTATGCTGAGGTGAACTGCGGTCCATTGTCTGTTGTGACTGCATCTAACATGCCCCAGCGGGCAAAGAGGGAGGTGAGGAAATCGGTGACTGCATCGGTGATGACTGAGCTGGTGAGTGGCACCTTGTGCCATTTTGAATGAAGGTTGTAGGCCACCAGCAGGAAGTGTTTATGTGTGGGGGTGCTTTGAAGTTCACCACATATGTCCAATTGGATGTGTTTACATGGGGCTGGTGGATATGGCAGTGACCGCAGGGCAGGGGTGGTGGCATCCCAGTTTTTCTGCTGGCCAGGAAAGGCACACAGTCTTTCACTGTGATCTCTACATCTTTGTCAATGCCTGGCCACCAGACCAAGCCCCTACATTGTTGTTTCACTCTGATGACGCCCAAATGGCCCTCGTGTACCATGGTTAGGATGCGGCCTTTTAGTGCTTCTGTAATCATCATGCAGTGCCCTCTTGCCAAGCAGACATCATTCCAGCATGACAAATCATCTTTGACCCTGTAGAATGGTGCCAGTTCTCACGGTACATTGGCAGGCCAGCCCTCACGGATACAGGTGCAGAGCTGGGTCAGTGTCAGATCCTGTTCTGATGCCACCTGGAGCTCTTGAAGTGCTTTGGAGTGGCCCATGCAACATAAGATAAGATAAACTTTATTGTCCCTCAAGGGGAAATTTGTCTTGGGCTTGTCACCCGTGCTGCAACCACACAATCCACACATACACAATGGATGTAGTACATAATAAATGAAATAAAACCCAATAAATAATACATGTACATACATACATAAATATATAACAGCAGTCATTAAGAACAGGAGTTATAAGTGTCCCTGACCTATTTATCTGAGTTTAAAAGTTTTACTGACGTCGGGATAAATGAATTCTTATATCTATTGAACCTGCACTTGGGGACTCTGTATCTCCCCCCTGAGGGCAGCCGCACATATTCATTGTTTAGCACATGGCTCATGTCACTGATTATTTTTTGAGCTTGTCTACAGGCTGCCTGGTCGTATAAGATCTGCATGGGTAAATACTCTTTAACTCCAATAATTTTCCATGCTGTATGAATTAAATGCAACACTCTGTTCTTAAGTTTCACAGAGAGGTTGCCAAACCAAGCTGTAATGCTGTATCTAATACAGCTCTGCAACACAGCCTGGTAAAATATTAGCATAATCCTTTTATCAACGCCATGTATTCTTAATCTACGCAAGAGATTGGTACCGTTTTATACCGACCGGCACGCTGCCGGGCCCGGCCCACCACTGTTTTCCACGTGTTTTCGTGCCTAAAACTTTGAAGAAGTTTGTGTTCGTCAGACACGACGCCCACCACCCTCCATTGCGCCCACCCTATGATGGACCGTTCAGAGTGTTGGAAACAGGGGATAAGCATTTTGTGCTAGACTTGGGGGGTAGAAGGGAGAAAATTGGCATAGACAGACTCAAACCCGCCTTTGTAGTGGCAGATGAGCAAGTGCTGTTGGCAAGGACCCCTCGGCGTGGAAGACCCCCACGGAGAACTCCCCAGGGGAACGATTCATCAGAGCAGCCACACGGACAGAGCGACCCCCCCCCCCCCACAGACACACACACACCATGGCTCACCCGCAGTCGGACACACTCCCAGCAGCCCCCCACCGGCACAGCAGCGCCACGGAGGCAGTAAACCCCAGTGACAGCAGATATAGAGAGGAGTGCTTGTTGTAACCAGTCATTCTGTTCTGTGCTTGTGAGATGTGAGTGTGTAATAAATCGTCTGACATGAAGCTGCTTCTTCATTTACACACTCCACACTGGTATAAAACGGAATAAAACATACAAAAATAAGTTAACATATATAATAAGATGTAGTAAAAGAGACTATTACAGTAAAGAACTGGAGAAAAACAGAGACAATATTAAAAATACATGGACAATACTTAACAATAGTCTTGGAAATAAAAACAGAAATACAAGCTACCCAACCAATTTTTCAAAAAATAATAAAACGACTCAGAGTGTGAATGCAGCTTCACCTGCAGATGAATTTAATAACTTTTTTGTTAACATTGGTCCTAATTTGGCTCGAGAAATACCCATTACGGTGCCTACAGGTGATACAATAAGCAAAAACACTGCTATAAAAGACTCCATTTTCATAAAGAACACAGACGAGAGAGAGGTCATTGAAATTGTTAAATCGCTTAAAAGTAAAACATCTATGGACTGTGATGGTATTGACATGCTCTTAGTCAAAACTATTATTGAATGCTTAGTGAAACCACTGACGTATATCTGTAACCTGTCTCTCCAAACAGGTATATTTCCCAATGCAATGAAAATAGCTAAAGTAATTCCGATATACAAGACGGGTGACAGAGGAGAATTCTCAAACTATAGACCAATTTCACTATTGCCGCAATTTTCCAAAATACTTGAAAAAATATTCTATGAGAGAATTGACAACTTCATACTGAAGAATAATTTATTGTGTGAGCAGCAATATGGGTTCAGACACAAGAGGACAACTGCATTTGCTCTCATGGAATTTATAGAAAAAATATCAACTGCCATTTAAAATAAAGAGTATTCAGTTGGGGTATTCCTGGATCTTAAAAAAGCATTTGATACAGTAGATCATAATTTATTATTAAAAAAAACTACAAAATTGTGGTATTAGGGGGGTAGCACTGTCCTGGTTATGTAGTTACTTAAAGAATAGATATCAGTATGTATGTGATGGTAACAAAAACTCACAGTTACTGAAGGTTACTTGTGGAGTCCCACAGGGTTCAGTTTTGGGGCCATTGTTATTCAATATGTATATAAATGATATATGTAAAGTTTCAGAAAAAATGGATTTAATATTGTTTGCCGATGACACTAATTTATTATGCAGTGGAAGCAATTTGGAACAACTTTTGGAAACACTCGGAAAGGAATTAGGAAAGCTTAAACTGTGGTTTGATACAAACAAATTAACGCTCAATTTAAGTAAGACAAAATTTATAGTTTTTAACAACCATCACAACAACTTAGCAACTTAACAACAACATTAGTATCTAAACTCAGTGTAAATGATGTAGAGATTGAAATGGTATCCGAAACTAAATTTCTTGGAGTAATAATTGATAATAAACTGTGTTGGAAGTCACATATTAATTATATTAAAGGTAAAATATCCAAATCAATTGCAATAATCCACAGAGTGAAATATTTGCTGAATCAACCCACACTATATACCTTGTATCATTCATTAATACTCCCATACATGACATACTGTACTGAAGTATGGGAAAATACATATAAAACAAACATATATCCACTCTTTATGCTTCAGAAGAGAGCTATTAGAATAATAAACAAAGCTGCTTACAGGGAACTGTCACGCCGCGCCGCTCATCAGCGGCGCCACCTGCTCGCACACCTGTCAGTCATCAGCGGCGAGGAATTTAAGCCGCCTCGCCCTGAGCTTCGGCCTGAAGCCGTCAGACTTCTTCCCCCCTTCTTCAAGAAGCAAACTACTTTCTCTTCAGCACGACACTGAGCGGTAAGAAGATCACTTACCTCTTCTCTTCCAGTCTGCTCCCCTGTGCACAGGTGGATTCCTCGGCGGCGGACAACTCCGTCCCTCGTCCCTCCTCGCTGCTGCACCGAGTCCTGCAGGTGGCTGTCTCCCGGGGTCCCGTCCTTGAAGTGCCAGTCATCTGTCCCATACAAGTAAGCTTCTCTCCCTCGCCTATTCTCCTCCTGTGTTGGTGTGTGCCCATCCCCCTGTGTCTGTTCTCTCCCATAGGGTTGCCGGCTGAACGGTCTCCTGCCTCTGTGCCCGAAGCAGACGCCACCACCAACACATTAACATTCCGCAGACACACACCCATACATCCCTGTTGTTAATAAACAGTTTGAACTACTCTGAGCCTGTGTGTGTGCGTCTCCTGAGCCGAACGTTATGTCAGTACGGCTTCAGCAGAGCGGCTCGGCAGACGGCGGGCTCGCACACCGGTTTTCCACTCTTGAGGCTCGAGTGGATCAAGTTGTTTATCAGCAACAGGTGATCCTAAATCAATTAGTAAATTTAACTAACCGATTGAACCGCCTGGACCCCCAACAGCCGTTCCCCCCGGCTCACCAGGGTAGCGCGGCTCCTGCTGTTCCAGCGGCCGTCCAGCCGGCTCCAGTGGCACCGGTTCGGCTCACACCAATTCCGACCCCCGCCCGCTTTAGCGGTAAGCTCGGCGGAGCGCGGGGGTTCATTATACAGTGTGAGTCCGTGTTCCACCATGTGCCCGGAGATTTTCCCTCGGATCACAGCCGAATTGGTTACATAGGGAATCTTCTGGAGGGGCGTGCGTTAACTTGGACCTACGCCGTAATGGCGAGGCCCAGTTATGCCACCCTCACCTACGACCAATTCGTGATACGGGATATCCCTGAAACGCTCGCGGAGCTAACTTCCCTAGCCATCAGCTTGGACAACAGGCTGCGCGAGCGCTCCTCAGGACGGAAGTCGTCTACTTCGCGCCCTCGGGGAGTCTCGCTGCGCTTGCCCCAAGCTCGCCCCCTGGCGGCGCCGCCACCATCGTGCCCCGAGGAGTCGGAGCCGATGGTGACGGGCTGGACAAAGCTCTCCCCGGCAGAGAGACAACGCCGCCGTGAGTTGAATCTCTGCATGTATTGCGGAGACAGTCAACACACGGTGGAGCTTTGTCCACAAAAAGCCAAACGGCGGGGTCCGCGAGTCACTGTAGGAGGCCTCGCGGATGTCAATCGGTTAGATCCACTCACTCAATTGAAGCTGCCCATCCGTTTCTGCCACAACCCCACTGGGCACCTCACCCACGCACTGGTGGATTCGGGCGCAGAAGGCAGCTTCATTTCACAGAGCCTGGCAACCCGTTTGGGCATCCGCTGTCAGGCACTGAGGAATCCCATCTCCCTAGTCAACCTCTCCCGTGCCTCCCTTGGGAGAGTGTCACACCAAACCATCCCCGTTCCGGTCATCATCTCGGGAAACCACCGGGAGGAGATGACCTTCTATGTCCTTCCCAACTCTGTGTCACCCGTCATCCTGGGGTATCCCTGGCTTCGTCTTCACAACCCGGTCCTGGATTGGAGATCAGCTGGGGTATCGGCATGGAGTACATTCTGCATGGGCACCTGCCTTCAGTCCGCTGCCTGCTCTCCGTCCGCTCCTCCCCCTGCGACGGACGCTGCACCCCCGGACCTGTCTTTGGTGCCTCCGGAATTTCACGACCTGGGTATGGTGTTCAGCAAGACGAAAGCTATGTCTCTCCCCCCTCATCGGCCCTATGACTGTGCCATCAACCTCCGCCAGGGGGCTCCCTTACCTTCTGGTCGGCTCTATAGCCTGTCAGCGCCGGAGAAGGAGACGATAAACGCCTACCTGAAGGAGTCATTAAGTGCTGGGATAATCCGCCCATCATCGTCACCCGTGGGGGCAGGGTTCTTCTTCGTGGGAAAAAAGGATGGGTCCCTCCGCCCTTGTATCGACTACCGGGCCCTCAACGATATCACGGAGAAGGACCGTTACACCCTGCCCCTCATGGACACTGCTTTCCACTCCCTCCAGGGGGCGACCTGCTTCACCAAGCTGGATCTACGCAGTGCTTACCACCTCGTCCGGATCCGGGAGGGAGATGAGTGGAAGACAGCCTTCCGTACCCCGAACGGCCACTTTGAATACCTGGTAATGCCGTTCGGGTTGACCAACGCTCCTGCCGTCTTTCAGCGTCTCATAAATGACGTCCTCCGGGACTTCATCGGCCTTTTCGTGTTCGTCTACCTGGACGATATTCTCATCTTCTCCAAGTCCAGGGATGAGCACCAGGTCCACGTGAGGCGGGTCCTCCAAAGACTGCTGGAGAATCGTCTGTACGTGAAGGCAGAAAAATGTGAATTTTACGCCAGGACTACGTCCTTCCTGGGGTTCATCATCGCCCACGACAAGGTGCTCCCAGACCCAGAGAAGGTGAAGGCGGTGGTGGAATGGCCTACACCTGCATCCCGGAAGCAAGTGCAACAGTTCGTTGGCTTCGCCAATTTCTACCGCCGCTTTGTCCCCAACTTCAGCTCCATTGTTGGACCACTGACCCGCCTCACGTCCCCGAAGGTCCCGTTCCGGTGGACCGAAGAGGTCGCTGCCGCCTTTAAGGCGCTGAAGGCGGAGTTCTCCTCCTACCGGGTCCTTCGCCAGGTCGACCCCGAGCTGCAGTGCATCGTACAGGTTGACGCCTCGGACACGGGAGTGGGGGCAGTGCTGTCCCAGCGGTCGCCGGACGATGGCGCCAAACGGCCCTGCGCCTTCTTCTCCCGGCGCTTGTCCCCGGCGGAGAGGAACTACGATGTGGGGGACAGAGAGCTCTTGGCCATCAAACTCGCCCTGCAGGAGTGGCGCCACTGGCTAGAGGGGGCAAACCTGCCGTTCGTGGTCCTCACGGACCACAAGAACTTAGAATATCTACGATCTGCCAAGCACCTGAACGCCCGCCAGGCGCGCTGGTCTTTGTTCTTCGCCAGGTTCCAATTTTCAATCACCTTCAGGCCTGGCTCTAAGAACGGCCTGCCTGACGCCCTCTCTAGGCAGTTCACTCCCGTGGAGTCGGAGGAGACGCCCCACTCCATCCTGCCCAGGTCGTGCGTCGTGGGAGCCATCTCGTGGGACATCGAGGGCAAGATCCGGAAGGCACAGGAGGTGGAACCTGACCCTGGCGGCGGACCTGAGGGGAGGCTGTTCGTGCCATCCGCGGTCTGAGGAGAGGTCATCCACTGGCTACACACCTCCCGGCTCACCTGTCACCCTGGCACCTCCCGGATGATAGACCTCCTCCAACGGTCCTTTTGGTGGCCAGGCCTGCGGAGGGATGCAGCCCGCTACGCCCGGGCTTGCCCAATCTGTGCCACCAGCAAGTCGGGAAATGCCCCTCCAGCGGGTCTGCTCCAGCCCCTGCCCGTCCCTGGCAGGCCCTGGTCGCACATCGCGTTGGATTTCGTCACCGGACTCCCCGTCTCCAACTCCTATGACACCATCCTGACCATCGTGGACTGCTTCTCCAAGGCCGTGCACTTCGTTCCCCTGCGAGGCCTCCCTACTGCCCTGGAGACGGCGGATCTCCTCGTCCAACATGTGGTCAGGCTGCACGGGATTCCGGTGGACGTGGTCTCGGACCGGGGCCCCCAATTTTCGTCTGAGGTTTGGAGGTCATTCTGCAATGCCATCGGAGCCAAGGTGAGCCTCTCCTCCGGCCATCACCCCCAATCCAACGGGCAGTGTGAGCGGACCAACCAGGAGCTGGAGGCTGCGCTCCGCTGTGTGACCAGATCCAAACCTACGTCCTGGAGCAACCATCTTGCCTGGGTTGAATATGCCCACAATACCGCTCGCTCTTCTGCTACAGGGATGTCTCCCTTCAAAGCATCCCTGGGTTACGACCCCCCGCTGTTCCCGGAGCAGGAGAGTGAGGTAACTGTCCCCTCAGTTAGGGCACATCTCAGGCAGTTCCGCTCCACCTGGACTGCCGCGCGCAATGCGCTCTTACGCACAGCGGAGCGCAACAGGACTGTGGCAGACCGGCATAGAAGACCTGCCCCGGCGTACAGAGTTGGGCAACATGTCTACGTTTCCACCCAGGACGTCACTCTAAAAGGCGAGAGGAGAAAGCTGGCACAGCGATTCATGGGTCCCTATCCCATCACCCGGATCATCAACCCAGTGGCTGTGCGCGTGGCTATTCCCCCCTCCCTCCGCATCCATCCCACCTTCCACGTGTCAAAGGTGAAGTTGGCAGTCTCCGACCCCCTTTGCCCTCCTCCTGCAGCGCAACCCGCGCCCCGGATGATTGGTGGCCATCCGGCCTGGTCCGTCTACTCCATCCTGGACTCCCGGCGCCGGGGTCGTGGGTTGCAATACTTGGTGGACTGGGAGGGCTATGGGCTCGAGCATCAACAGTGGGTGCCCCCGTCGTTCGTGTTGGACCCATCGCTCATCGCTGACTTCCACCGAGCACACCAAGACAAGCCATCGCCAGGAGGCGCTGCTAGAGGGGGGAGTACTGTCACGCCGCGCCGCTCATCAGCGGCGCCACCTGCTCGCACACCTGTCAGTCATCAGCGGCGAGGAATTTAAGCCGCCTCGCCCTGAGCTTCGGCCTGAAGCCGTCAGACTTCTTCCCCCCTTCTTCAAGAAGCAAACTACTTTCTCTTCAGCACGACACTGAGCGGTAAGAAGATCACTTACCTCTTCTCTTCCAGTCTGCTCCCCTGTGCACAGGTGGATTCCTCGGCGGCGGACAACTCCGTCCCTCGTCCCTCCTCGCTGCTGCACCGAGTCCTGCAGGTGGCTGTCTCCCGGGGTCCCGTCCTTGAAGTGCCAGTCATCTGTCCCATACAAGTAAGCTTCTCTCCCTCGCCTATTCTCCTCCTGTGTTGGTGTGTGCCCATCACCCTGTGTCTGTTCTCTCCCATAGGGTTGCCGGCTGAACGGTCTCCTGCCTCTGTGCCCGAAGCAGACGCCACCACCAACACATTAACATTCCGCAGACACACACCCATACATCCCTGTTGTTAATAAACAGTTTGAACTACTCTGAGCCTGTGTGTGTGCGTCTCCTGAGCCGAACGTTATGTCAGGAACCAACAAACCCACTTTTTCTTAAATTAAACTTGACTTTAAAACTGCAGTAATAATGTTTAAAGTGAAGAATCTATCACTGCCCGCAAATATCCAAAAGTTGTTCCAAATAAGGGAGAAACAATATCATTTCAGAGGAACATGTATGTTTCAAAAACCTTCAGTGAGAACTACCACCAAGCAACACTGTGTTTCAGTGCAAGGAGTCAGATTATGGAACGATTTTGGACCTGAATTAAAATCATGTACAACACTTGGACAATTTAAACAAAAACTAAAGGAAGAAATACTCCAAACATATATACAAGATGACATGTAAAATCACATAAGGATTGTCATATCCAGTCTGCGTTGTGTTGTAGCTTAGTTTTTTGTCACATTTTGTCTTAGCTTTGTTCTGAATTGTAATCGCTCTTGTTTTGTTTTTTCTTTTGGATTCTTGGATGGAATATGGGTGGGCAATATAAGCTGCGGCTTCGGCCATCACCCATTTCGGATAACTTATGTCGAATTGTATAATCAGAGGAGTTATTGTCTAATTTGACCTTGTTGGATTTTCTTTCCCCCTTTGTTATATTATTCTGTTTCTTTTAATGTGTACTTTTAATCTCTCCGAAATAAAGATTCATTCAAGAAATGCAGCCGCTGTTGTAGTCTACTACAGAGGTAATCAATATGTGTGCTCCAGGTTAATGAATTGTCAATAAATACTCCCAAATATTTATAGGAACTAACCTGTGTTATAGTGTGGTTGTCGATGACCACAGGCCCGTGGTCACCAACTCCCCGAGGGTCAAACACCATCTCCTTTGTTTTATCAGTATTCAAAATGAGATGACTGTCATCACACCAATTGACAAACCTCTGAATTTCTATAAAATAGCTTGACAGATCATGAGTCTTTTGAAGTAGTGATAAAATAGTAGTGTCATCCAAAAATTTAATAATTTGATTGCCTGGATAGACACTTCTGCACTCATCAGTGTACAAGGTGAACAAAAATGGTGAACTAACACAGCCTTGGGAAGCTCCTGTGCTAAGGGTTCTAAATTTAGATAAAGTTCCATTTACACTAACTTGCTGTTTACGATATGTTAAAAATGAGTGGTACCATTTAATAATGACAGGATTCACTTTAAAATCATTTAACCTCTTAATTAAAAGGTGTGGCTGCAGTGTGTTAAAAGCTGAATTAAAATCAACCAATAAAAGACATGCATATGAGGTTGTCTCCTCCAAATGTTTAAACACAGAATGAGTTAAGGTTAAAATGGATTTCCTCTGTACTTTTATTATTTTTATAAGCAAACTGCAGAGGATCCAAAAGTCCTCCAAAATCAGTTTTCAGAATGTCAATGACAATCTTCTCGAGGCACTTCATTACCAGTGAGGTCAGTGCAACAGGACGATAGTCATTATTCTCTTTGCAGCTTGCTTTTTTTGGTACAGGAGTTATAATAGAGCTTTTCCAAATTACTGGGACAGAACACGTATCTAAAGACTTCTGGTAGATGGGACTCCAGGCTTCTGCTAGCTCCTCACTACATGACTTCAGTAAGCGCCCAGAGATCCTGTCTGGTCCAGATGCCTTCTTGGGGCACATACATGAGAAAAATCTTTCTACAACATGCTGGTCAACTATAATTTTTGCAGAGCCTGAAACTGGTATAGTGTCCAGAGCAGCTTTTTGTTCATGAGAAAAATCTCTAGTCTCAAATCTGCAAAAGAAATTATTCAACTCGTTTGCCTTTTCTTCCTCATTCATTACATTAATGCAGCTTTTGGATGGAGTCATCTTTGTCATTATTTTAACTGAGTCCGACAATTTCCTAGAGCTTTTTCCTAGGAATTCAGATTAAATTTCTTCCTCATCTCATCTCTAGCTATTCTTAGTTTGTAATTAATTTCTTTCTGTATATTTTTCACACTTGACATGTCCCCATTCTTAAAAGCAATTTTTTTCTGTACTATGCACCGTTTTAATTCCTTGGAAATATAAGACTTATTATTTGGGTACATAGTGATTACTTTCTGAGGTAAAACATTTTCTTTACAGAATTTTATGTACTCAGTTATGGTATCTGTGGCCTCCTCCAACTCCAAGTTATGGAAGAGTCCTCAGTCGGTACAAGAAAAACAACCTCTCAAAGTTTCTATGCCTTCATTGTCCCATATGAAGATTGTCTTTGCCTGTGGTTTGCTGCTTTTAAGCAAAGACTTGTAAGTAGGAATCAGATGAACAGCATTATGGTCTGAGGACCCCAAGGGGGGCTTAACCCTTGCTATAGAGGCATTTTTGACGTTCCCATAGCATTTGTCCAAAATATTTTTCCCCCTTGTGCTGCAGTTCACATATTGGCTGAAGCCAGGCAGTGCCGCATACAGTTTGCAGTGATTAAAATCCCCTAAAATCAAACAAGGTGCTTCAGGAGTGCATTCCAGTTGTCTGTGTACACAGTCCACGATAGCGTTCGCCGTGTTGAAAGCATTCCCACTGGGCGGGATATAAACAGTGCATATAAAATGTTTCCAAATTCGCGGGGGAGATAAAAGGGTCTCAGGCTTAAGCACAGCAGTTCTATGTCCGGGGTACAAAGCGACTCTCTTATAGTGAACTGTGAGCACCATTTGTTCTTAACGTACACACAAATACCTCCTCCCTTGATCTTACCAGAGAGTGCGTCCCTGTCCTGCCGCACCAGGGAGAAGCCGTCCACGGACAGGAGCGAGTCAGGTACGTCCTCCTGAAGCCACGATTCCGTGAAAATGAGCAGGCATGACTCCCGGTACTTGTATAGGAACCTGGCGTTAATTTTGAGTTCCTCCATTTTGCTCTTCAGTGAGCGGACATTACAGAGCAACATGGATGGCAGTGGCGGCCTGTTCTCTCTCCTCCGCAGTCTCTGTTGTACTCCGCCACGTTTCCCTCTCTTCCACAACCAGCTTCTACGTCCTCCCGTCAGATTTCATAAGAGCTCCCTAGGCAGGAGGGGTGCTGGGACGTGGCTGGAACGAAGAAGCAGGAGCTGGTCTCGAGTATAGCTCAGGAGCGTATGGATCAGCTCCGGCTCCAGGGGGTCTCGATTGCCCTTTGGAGTGGGATTCGGTGTGGCCCAGGACAACAGATCTGCCACTATGTTTTCTCTGCCTGGCATGAACTGGGTGGTAAAGTTGTATGCTTGCAGTCTTTCTGTCCATCTATAGATGCGCAGAGGTTTGTGCCCTGACCTTAATGTTTCCAGCAGTGCTGTGAGGGCCCTATGATCTGTTCATCATGTCCATGTCATCCATACAGGTACATGTGCCAGTGTTTGCACCTCCAAACACATGCCAGTGCTTCCCTCTCCTCCAATGAGTACTTCTGCTCGGCCAAAGTGAGTGATCTTGAGGCAAACGCCCCTGGACACTCGGTCTCCCCTTGAAGTTGTGATAGGATGGTTCCTACTGCTGTGTTGGAAGTGTCACATGCCATAAACGTGGAGCCCTCTAGGTCGAAGTGGAAGAATACAGATGGAGAGTTGAGCTGTGTCTTCAATTTGCTGATAGCAATTGAACATGTTGGGGTCCACACCCAGGGTGCATCCTTCTTCAGGAGGGCACACAGTGGCTCTATGGTCTCTGAGTACTGGGAATGAGGCACCCATAAAAGTTTACCATGCCTGAAATGGATGAGAGTTGTGTAGGTCATGATGGTCCGGGTAGCTGCAGTACCGTCTCAACATTTGAGTGCAGGGGGCTCAGGCTCTTTGCAGTCAGGCAGAACCCCACAAATTTCATGGCCATTGTTCCAAAGATGCACTTCTCCCCATTGACTGTGAGGCTGTGTTCTGCTAGTACCTCCATTACCTCACTGAGGTGAGCGTCATGGGAAGCCGCTGTTGCGCTGTGCACCACAATGTCATCCAGGTACACCACCACTCCCAGGAGGCCAATGAAGATGGTAGCCATGATCTTTGGGAAGCAGCTCGGGGTGGAACTGAGGCCGAAAGGCAAGCAGGTGTACCCAAACACTCATGTGGGTGATGAAAGCTGTTAGGATGTGGCTGTCAGGATGGAGGGGAACCTGCAGGTAGCCTTGGCAGTGGTCCAGTTTGGAGAAAACTTTGAACTGTTGAACACCAGCGTCAGTTCCTCCATCGTGGACAGGGGGTATTTGTCTGGAATTACCGCCTTGTTCAGCATTCGGAGATCGATACATGGTCATAGGCCGCCCAACTTCTTCTTTTCCATGACCAGGTTGGAGATCCAGGGGGAAGTGTTGACCTGTTCAATGATGCCGGTGTCCAAGATTTTCTGTAGCTCCGCCATGATGTCGTCCCGCAGTGCGAGGGGGAGTCGGCGGAGAGGCTGAATCTTTGGTGACACCATCGGATCAATGAGTGGTTGGTGATTTAAGGAGGGGACACATCCCAGTCCGGTGAAGAGCAGCAGCCAACGGTGCCCACTGGCTCAGTGATGGAGAAATCCAGCTCGCTGATCAAGTCGACGCCCAACAAGTCAGCCCCCAGCATGTTACTTGGAAAGTGAATGACAGGATGGTTTTAGGGCTGCAACGTACAGAAAAGGCAACCGTTCCCACCATGCCGATCTTGATGTGTTCATAGCCAAATAAGTTGTCTGCCTTCGCTGTGATGGCTTTCCGGGGAAACAGTTTTCTGGCTGTGGCCACGCTGAGAAGGGACCTCGAGGCTGCCATATCCAACAGCAGCGGCACGTCGTCACTGTCCAGCTGTATTGTGCACCATTTGAATGGACAGTTCTTGGGGCCGACTGTGTTGTCGGTGCCTGGGCCTGACAGGTGGGCCATTAGAATTGCAGGTGTTGAGCGGCAGACTTTGGCAAAGTGGTTGGCCTTTTTTCCCCCTTTTCCTGTCAGGCAGCTAGGTGAGCAGAACAGAAATCTTCTACCCATATTGTGCCAAAACAGATTTACTTTGCCAAAAGGAACTTTATACAGTACCTATCTATGTACTGTATATTGTTGTAAACTCCTCTTGTAATAACTTTTAATCCATCCATCTTCTTCTGCTTAATCCTTTTCAGGTCGCCCGGGGGGGGGGGGGGGGGCTAGAGTCTATCCCATCTTTGGGCAAGAGGCCTGGACTAATACTTTATTTAAATTCTTTTACCCATGAAGGATCCGACAGGATGGGGAATGGGGAAAGGAAGTGTGGGGAGGGGGAAAGAAAAGGGAAATGAACAGACAAAAAGACAAACAAATCAACAACTTAAACAAACAAAAGACAGACTACTTCTTCCACAGAAGAGGTCTCAACACGAGTCTGGTATCCGCACCTGTTAAAGGGGAGACATTTGTGTGTGTGCACCAGTGTGCATGTATATGAGAGCGTGTGGAAAATAAGTGTGTTCATGTGAGGGGTTTATCAGGGAACATACAAAGATGGTGGCCGGTCACAGCAACTCCCTCCCCCCGGAAACCCGGAACAGGCAAGGCAACGCCACCAATCCCCACAGACCACAAATGTCCGAGTCCAATAAGCCCCAGGAAAGCCAGGCATCCGCCCCAGGAGGGACAGCCAAGGAAGGCCAGGTTGCCAGGCAGCTGGTGCATTTTTACAGCGGTAGCATTTCAGCCCCCTGGCTAGGGAGATGGCTGAATGGATTTGGTGTGAAAGGGTTAATGGAAAATTAGTGCCAAAATAATAATTCTGTAGGTAATCTCCTATTATGCTCTACACAGATTCCATACATATTCTGTTTGCATGCTTATGAACAAATATGCGGTGTCTGATAAACTGGAGTTAGGCAGAGCTACAGAGCTCTCTGTCTTTTATAGTCAGGTCTATCACATTAGATGCACACCCAAAACCAACATTCTCACACACAGTTTTGATAGTACATTTTAGGAGATTGGTAACGGATGGCCTGTTCATGTCAGAGTTAAACTGGCCAATCAGACGGTTGCATACAAGCCCATCCTGTTGTATGGGGGGTTGGTCCAACCCGCCAACCCGAGAAGATAACTGTAACACTCACCTGGAAGTCATGGTCAGTGTGGCGGCGCTCCAGAGGGAGCTGCATCACGTTGCACCCAGCGCTGCACCCAGCGCTGCTTGCTTTACTTGTGACTTCTAAATAAATGTTCCATCTTTAACCTGAAGAAATCTCTGGCTTGTTCTTGGATCTTTCAATCAAAGAATCAGGTATTTTTCTAACAAATTGGTGCCGGTAACCCGGAAGAAATATTCTGAGGTGAGCCTGAATGCAACAAATCGGAAGGACCCTTTTGCAGACAGCGGTGGCGCCTGAACAAAAAAAGGTAAGCCGAAAACCTTTTTTTTTAACACAAATTTCTGCAGTTTGGCCATTCTAAATTTACAGTTGTCTAATAAAGGGGTATATCCGATCCCCAAATTTTATCATTTGGTTGGGAGTCACATGTAAAGTCTAAACAAATAGTCAAATAGTTTGAAAAGTTAAAAGGTAAGTGCACATGTTCTATTTTCAGTCTGAGGTAGAATGGTCACAATCATAGACATACAATTCACGGGTGTATGGTCTATCAAATAAAACATTTTGGAGTCAGTCTGAACCAAAATGACGAGACTTAGGAGCCAGGGTGACTAATAATCACCCAGGTACGTCTCCTCAAATGAAAAGAGCCAGGTTTTAGTAACCTGATGCCGGGGGAGCCATTGAAAGTGTTTGACCCGATGCTGCTGTGGAGTGAAGCCATGGTCGTTTAATCTGCTGGACACAAGGCACCGCTTGTCTTGGCTGAAAGAAGCCAGCAGTGAAAGTGTCCTCTGTGTATCAGAGTTAGTCACGGTACCACTTGTGCTTGGGAGACCTGCCGAGGCCTCAGCGAAAGTGTCCTATGTCTAACAAAAGTTAAAAGGATTGGTGAAGTTTTGGGATGCAGTCTGTATCCAAAACTTAGTAAGACTTAGGTGCAACAGCCGTGCCAGTCTTCCCAAATAAAAATAGTCAGGATTAGAACCTGATGCCGTTAAGGAATGATACCACATAGGTGAAGTATTTCGGATGCAGTCTGTGCCGAAATAAGAGATCTAGGGAACAGCGGAATCAATCGTGTTCGTCTCCTCAAATATGGGAACGAGGGTTAGTCTGGTCCCAAATGTCTGTGTAATTCTGTGTCTTTAGGGGATAAATGTGTGGTTTGAGAAATACCGGGAAGTGGAAATATTTATTAAACTTTTCACATAGCATGATTTAACTAATGGCCTGCTCTGGACCGCGTGGCCAGAACAAAGGCAAGTGTGTGTTTTTCCATAAAAGGAGGGAGGTGATGTGCCCCCACCACCGAGTTGAGGTGAGATTGCAAAACAGGTTACTGAGAGGAGAATTATTTGAGGTAACAGTATTAAAATGAAGTGCTAAATTAAAGTTGTATGGTTATTCTGGCATGTATACAGCTGGGGTTAGGGAGGCAGCACTCCATTTCCTTAAAAAAAAAAATAAAGACATCGTGGTTTGTGAACAATTGGCTCAGGAGCCATCTTGCGCGTGTTGCATTCACTGCGCATATGCATGAGAATGCCATCTTGAACCACCTTCAAGCTGCGGCACAGCCTCCATCGTGTGGCCAAATATAGGAAGTGCACTATTTCACAAAATTACTGCCAATAAGAACTTAAATCTTAATAATAAACTTGGAACTTTATCTCTCTGGCTGAAAGGAAAGCTTTAAGTCTGTGCACAGCAAGATAAAGTCCTCCCGCGCCCACCTATGTGGGTTTTGTTTGTAGTGAGGCAAAAGCATGCCCACACAGCTTGGAGAGAAAAGGCTCAACTTTAAATTAGGCAGAGGGAGGTATAAGAATAATAATTATTTCTACTTATACAATAAAACTGGAGAATAAGGAGATTCATTCCTCAATAAAACTGTAGAAAATCCTAGGTGGACAATATATAAAGGTGAGGTAATTTAAATGAATAAATAAGGAAAACTGTAAATTGGAGTAAATAAATAAGTGAATACAAAAATAAATGACCAGATTAAATGAACTAAAATGAATGAATAAAATAAATAAATAGGTGTGGAGATGAACCTTGTGGAAGTGAGAGTGGGCAGAAAATGGAAAGGGAAATTTGTTGTTTGAGAAAATTGAAAACTGATGAAATATTAAAGTTTTGTGCAGGACAAGAAAATATGGAGAAACGATTGGAGGAAGGAAAGAAAAAACGTAAGAATAAGAGACTTATGCTGAAACGGTGAGAACAAATGCAAAATAATCAATAAACACGATAGAACAGAAAAGGACAAAAACACGCTGTTTAATAGCCTGTCTGTTTCTCTCCATTAAATTTGAGATGATTGTGGTCTGAGATGATGGTGGCGGTGGACATCCCTCCTCCAGCAGCTGCGTCCACCCTCCTCCTTCACCCTCCCTTGCCTAGCGACCCCCTCCTCCCTCCGCAACAGTAAAAGAATGCAAAACAAGGGGACATCTAAAGAATGGTCAAAGAGGAACAATTGAGCACATGTAAGTACAGTATTGTTGCTTTCCATATGCCATGTGCCAAGACCACATACTGAGCAAACCCAATACATGACCAATCTTCAAAAAAGCCATACCCATGCCCCACCTAATTTGACCTATCAGTATCAGCTGCAGGGCCACAGGAGGTCAGAGTTTTAACAATAGAGTCAGAGGCCCCCATGGGACTAATACTTCCAATGCAAGGGCACCCAGGGGGGTCCCCCAATTAGCAACACAATGTGTATCCTGCCCTACAGGATGTTGAAAAAGAACAGCTTTGAAATTAATGCCATTCTGTTTCAAAAGGGGAAGAGTGGGACAGGAACTGATAGAGAAGTTCTAGGTCATTTAAAAGAGTGGGATAGAAAAGTTACTAAGCCATTTAAGGTTTATTGTCTTGAAGTCTTAAGTTACACATCTTGTGAGTTGGCATCCTCTTTAACAAGCAGGGCGTGAATCTAACAGTAAGACTAAGAAAATTAATCACAATGGTCTCAGCCTTATAGCTGGGAGGTCGGTGTGCTTTCTCATCAAAGAGTCAGGACTCTGTCAATCCTAGCATTCCCTTAGAGCTTACTAGTCAGGACTTTATGAACTTTTTCAATAATAAAATTTCATCCATCAGAGATAAAATCAATCAGATTCTTCCCACAGTTAACTTAAATACTATAACTACTACAACTCCTTCTATTGATGTCTGTCTTGATGAGTTTACTCCAATCGACCTTTGTGAGTTAGACAAAATAGTTTCCTCATCCAAACCTTCAACTTGTCTTTTAGACCCTATTCCTACCAGGTTATTTAAAGAAGTCTTCCCACTTACTGGTAGCCTTATTCTTCATATAATCAATTCTTCATTAACTTTAGGCCATGTACCGCAGGCTTTTAAAACGGCTGTAATTAAACCCTTACTCAAAAAGCCAACGCTAGATCTAGGAGCTTTAGCTAACTATAGACCAATCTCTAATCTTCCTTTCATTTCAAATATCTTAGAAAGAGTTGTTGCTACTCAATTATTTGACCACCTACAGGAAAATGGTTTACTTGAAGAGTTTCAGTCTGGGTTTAGAATCCATCATAGTACTGAAACAGCCTTAACGACCTCCTCATTGCATCTGATAATGGACTAGTTTCTGTACTTGTCCTTTTAGACCTTAGTGCAGCTTTTGATACTATCAATCATAATATTCTACTTGATAGATTAGAACACTATGTTGGACTTAATGGAACTTCGTTGCAGTGGTTTAGATCTTATTTATCTGATAGGTTCCAGTTTGTTCATGTAAATAATGAGTTTTCTTTCAACTCAAAGCTCAGTCATGGAGTTCCACAGGGATCTGTGCTAGGCCCTACTCTTTTTAGTTTATATATGCTTCCGTTAGGCAACATTATTAGAAAGCACTGTATACATTTTCATTGTTATGCTGATGACACACAATTATACCTGTCAATGAAGCCAGATGATAGTAATCAATTAGCCAAGTTAGAAGCCTGTCTTAAGGAAATCAAAGCTTGGATGACTTGTAATTCCCTGCTATTCAATTCAATTCAACTTTATTTATATAGCGCCATTTCACAACAACAGTCATCTCATAGCACTATCAACTGTAGGGGGGAACCCCCACAGTTGCAGAAAGACCCCAGCAATCAGGCGATCCCCTGTGAGCAAGCACTTGGCGACGGTGGAGAGGAAAAACTCCCTTTTAACAGGAAGAAACCTCCAGCAGAACCAGGCTCAGGGAGGGGCAGTCATCTGCTGCCACTGGCTGGGGGGTGAGGGGATAGAGAAGAAGAAAAGAACAGACATGTAGAGAGCAAACAGCACGATGGGGACTCAATCTATGGGAGAGAACAAACAGATGTTAATGACCAGCAAAAAAAAAATATTTCATAGAGAGTGAGGAAAGGAGTGAGGCCCAGTGCATTACTGGAGGTCCCCCGGCTGACTAAACCTATTAGCAGCATAACTAAGGGAGGGTTCAGAAACACATGATTCCTCCCTAATTGTAGGCTATATCAAAAAGGTAGGTTTTAGCCCTATTCTTAAAAACAGAGATTGAGTCTGACTCCCGAATCCAGATTGGCAGCTGATTCCACAGGAGAGGAGCTTGATAACTGAAGGCTCTGCCTCCCATTGTACTTTTGGAGATTCAAGGTATTACAAGTAATCCTGCATTTTGGGAGCGTAGTGCTCTGTTAGGATAATACGGTAGTATCAGATCTTTTAAATAAAAAGGAGCCTGATTGTTTAGAGCTTTGTAAGTAAGAAGAAGGATTTTAAACTTAATTCTAAACTCTATGGGAAGCCAATGAAGGGAGGCCAGAACCGGAGAGATATGATCTCTCTTTCTAGTACCTGTTAAAACTCTTGCTGCAGCATTTTGGATCAGCTGAAGACTTTTTAAAGATGTTTTAGGACAGCCTGATAATAAAGAATTACAATAATCTAATCTCGAGCTAACAAAAGCGTGGATCAGTTTCTCAGCATCACTCTGAGACAAGATGCTCCTAATCTTGGCAATATTACACAAATGATAGAAGGCAGTCTTAGAAACAAATTTAATATGTGAATTGAAGGACAAATCCTGATCAAAAATAACTCCAAGGTTCCTCACAGAGCTATTAAGAGAAAGAGTAACCGCATCCAAACTGAAAGTTTGATTTGGAAAGGAATTTCTAAGGTTTTGTGGACCAACAAGAATGACTTCAGTCTTATCTGAATTTAATAGCAGGAAATTGCAAGTCATCCAAGCTTAGATTTCCTTAAGACAGGCTTCTAACTTGGCTAATTGATTACTATCATCTGGCTTCATTGACAGGTATAATTGTGTGTCATCTGCATAACAATGAAAATGTATATAGTGCTTTCTAATAATGTTGCCTAACGGAAGCATATATAAACTAAAAAGAGTAGGGCCTAGCACAGATCCCTGTGGAACTCCATGACTAAGCTTTGAGTTGAAAGAAAACTCATTATTTACATGAACAAACTGGAACCTATCAGATAAATAAGATCTAAACCATTGCAACGAAGTTCCATTAAGTCCAACATAGTGTTCTAATCTATCAAGTAGAATATTATGATCGATAGTATCAAAAGCTGCACTAAGGTCTAAAAGGACAAGTACAGAAACTAGTCCATTATCAGATGCAATGAGGAGGTCGTTAGTGACCTTCGCTAAGGCTGTTTCAGTACTATGATGGATTCTAAACCCAGACTGAAACTCTTCAAGTAAACCATTTCCCTGCAGGTGGTCAAATAATTGTGTAGCAACAACTCTTTCTAAGATTTTTGAAATGAAAGGGAGATTAGAGATTGGTCTATAGTTAGCTAAAGCTCCTGGATCTAGCGTTGGCTTTTTGAGTAAGGGTTTAATTACAGCCGTTTTAAAAGCCTGCGGTACATGGCCTAAAGTTAATGAAGAATTGATTATATGAAGAATAAAGCTACCAATAAGTGGAAAGACTTCTTTAAATAACCTGGTAGGAATAGGGTCTAAAAGACAAGTTGAAGGTTTGGATGAGGAAACTATTTTGTCTAACTCACAAAGGTCGATTGGAGTAAACTCATCAAGACAGACATCAATAGAAGGAGTTGTAGTAGTTACAGTATTTAAGTTAACTGTGGGAAGAATCTGATTGATTTTATCTCTGATGGATGAAATTTTATTATTGGAAAAAGTTCATAAAGTCCTGACTAGTAAGCTCTAAGGGAATGCTAGGATTGACAGAGTCCTGACTCTTTGTCAACCTGGCTACAGTACTGAAAAGAAACCTGGGATTATTCTTGTTCTCTTCTATTAATGCAGAGTAATAACTCGTTCTAGCTTTTCTAAGAGATTTTTTATAAATTAAAAGATGATTTCTCCAAGCTAAATAGATTTCATCTAAATTAGTAGAGCACCATTTTCTTTCTAATTGACGAGTCTTCTGTTTTAAGGTACGAGTTTCTGTGTTGAACCAAGGAGTTAGAAATCTCTGATTAGACTTTTTCTTTTTTAAGGGGGCCACCAAGTCTAGAGTCTGATGCAGAGAAGCTGAAACACTATCTACCATGTTATCAATTACAGAAGGAGCAAGCTGTCTATAGCTTATTTCCGTTGTGTTGACACATGGCATAGAGGAAACAATCTGCATAAATTTGGAAACAGCATCATCTGAGAGGCATCTACTGTAATAATATTTTTCTTTAGGAGCCAAATAGTCAGACATAGTAAAATCAGATAAGACTGAAGTCATTCTTGTTGGTCCAAAAAACCTTAGAAATTCCTTTCCAAATCAAACTTTCAGTTTGGATGCGGTTACTCTTTCTCTTAATAGCTCTGTGAGGAACCTTGGAGTTATTTTTGATCAGGATTTGTCCTTCAATTCACATATTAAATTTGTTTCTAAGACTGCCTTCTATCATTTGCGTAATATTGCCAAGATTAGGAGCATCTTGTCTCAGAGTGATGCTGAGAAACTGATCCACGCTTTTGTTAGCTCGAGATTAGATTTTTGTAATTCTTTATTATCAGGCTGTCCTAAAACATCTTTAAAAAGTCTTCAGCTGATCCAAAATGCTGCAGCAAGAGTTTTAACAGGAACTAGAAAGAGAGATCACATCTCTCCGGTTCTGGCCTCCCTTCATTGGCTTCCCATAGAGTTTAGAATTAAGTTTAAAATCCTTCTTCTTACTTACAAAGCTCTAAACAATCAGGCTCCTTTTTATTTAAAAGATCTGATACTACCGTATTATCCTAACAGAGCACTACGCTCCCAAAATGCAGGATTACTTGTAACACCTAGAATCTCCAAAAGTACAATGAGAGGCAGAGCCTTCAGTTATCAAGCTCCTCTCCTGTGGAATCAGCTGCCAATCTGGATTCGGGAGTCAGACTCGATCTCTGTTTTTAAGAATAGGGCTAAAACCTACCTTTTTGATATAGCCTACAATTAGGGAGGGATCATGTGTTTCTGAACCCTCCCTTAGTTATGCTGCTAATAGGTTTAGTCAGCCGGGGGGCCTCCAGTAATGCACTGGGCCTCACTCCTTTCCTCACTCTCTATGAAATATTTTTTTTTGCTGGTCATTAATATTTGTTTGTTCTCTCCCATAGATTGAGTCCCCATCGTGCTGTTTGCTCTCTACATGTCTGTTCTTTTCTTCTTCTCTATCCCCTCACCCCCCAGCCAGTGGCAGCAGATGACTGCCCCTCCCTGAGCCTGGTTCTGCTGGAGGTTTCTTCCTGTTAAAAGGGAGTTTTTCCTCTCCACCGTCGCCAAGTGCTTGCTCACAGGGGATCGCCTGTCAGCAAGCACTATGCACTATGAGATGACTGTTGTTGTGAAATGGCGCTATATAAATAAAGTTGAATTGAATTGAATTGAATTGAATCTAAAATGATACCATTTATGCAAATTATTGAGTAGCTACAGCTGTGGACAAAATTGTTGGTACCCCTCGGTTAATGAAAGAAAAACCCACAATGGTCACAGAAATAACTTGAATCTGACAAAAGTGGTAATAAATAAAAATTCTATGAAAATTAACCAATGAAAATCACACAATGCTTTTGAATTGTGGTTCAAAAGAATTACTTTAAAAAACAAACTCATGAAACAGGCCTGAACAAAAATGATGGTACCCCTAGAAAAGATTGAAAATAATGTGACCATAGGGACATGTTCAACCAAGATGTGTCCTCTAATTAACATCACAGGTGTCTACAAACTTGTAATCAGTCAGTCGGCCTATTTAAAGGGTAACAAGTAGTCACTGTGCTGTTTGTTGACATGGCGTGTACCACATTAAACATGGACCAGAGGAAGCAAAGGAGAGAGTTGTCTCAGGAGATTAGAAAGAAAATTATAGACAAGCATGTTAAAGGTAAAGGCTATAAGACCTTCTCCAAGCAGCTTGATGTTCCTGTGACTACAGTTGTACATATTATTCAGAAATTTAAGATCCACGGGACTGTAGCCAACCTCCCTGGACGTGGCCGCAGGAGGAGACAGATAATACGAATGGTAACAAAAGAGCCCAGAACAACCTCTAAACACATTCATGGTGAACTCCAAGGTCAAGGTACATCAGTGTCAGCTCGCACCATCCGTCGTTGTTTGAGCCAAAGTGGACTTCATGGGAGACGACCAAGGAGACACCACTGTTGAAAACAAATCATAAAAAAGCCAGACTGGAATTTGCCAAACTGCATGTTGACAAGCCACAAAGCTTCTGAGAGAATATCTTATGGACAGACGAGACAAAACTGGAACTTTTTAGCAAGGCACATCAGCTCTATGTTCAAAGAGGCAAAAATGAAGCATACCAAGAAAAGAACACTGTCCCTACTGTGAAACATGGAGGAGGTTCTGTTATGTTCTGGGGCTGCTTTGCTGCATCTTGCTCAGGGTGGCTTGAATCTGTGCAGGGTACAATGAAATCTCAAGACTATCAAGGTATTCTAGAGAGAAATGTGCTGCCCAGTGTCAGACAGCTTGGTCTCAGTTGCAGGTCATGGGTCTTGCAACAGGATAATGACCCAAAGCACACAGCTAAAAACACCCAAGAATGACTAAAAGCAAAACACTGGACTATTCTAAAGTGGCCTTCTATGAGCCCTGATCTAAATCCTATTGAACATCTGTGGAAGGAGCTGAAACATGCCATCTGGAGAAGGCACCCTTCAAACCTGAGACAACTGAAGCAGTTTGCTCATGAGGAGTGGGCCAAAATACTTGCTGAGAGGTGTAGAAGTCTCACTGACAGTTACAGAAATCATTTGATTGCAGTGATTGCCTCAAAAGGTTGTGCAACAAAATATTAAGTTAAGGGTACCATCATTTTTGTCCAGGCCTGTTTCATGTGTTTGTTTTTTAAAATAATTCTGTTGAACCACAATTCAAAAGTATTGTCTCATTTTCATTGGTTAATTTTCATAGAATTTTTATTTATTACCACTTTCATCAGATTCAAGTTATTTCTGTGCCCATTGTGGGTTTTTCTTACATTAACAGAGGGGTACCAACAATTTTGTCCACAGCTGTAGCTACTCACGAATGAATCTTTATTTTCCAGATAGATTAGATTAAAAGATTAAAAGAAAGGAACAGAACAAAATATCAAGGAAAAATCCAACAAGGTCGAATTAAACAATAACTCCTTGTACAATTCAACATAAGTTATCCGAAAAGGGTGATGGCTGAAGCCACAGCTTATATTGCCCACCCATGTTCCATCTAAGAAACATCTAATAAAATGAAGGCTAGCAATTAAGACCAAAATCTAGAAAATTCTTGATGCTTGAAAGGTCATTTTTCCACAGAATATCATGCAGTCTGACCTTTTGCTACAAGAAAACTTGCCACCTGCTGGCCAAGAGAAAGGATGCAGGTTTAGGGCTCTTTTATACTCAAGGTCCAATACATATTTGAAGATTCCCAGACCCTCCTATTTGTATTTTTGCACATTTCCCAAAACCTTTTGGATATGAATTAAAATTACTAGCACATTTTCTAGTCTAAAAGACCACCACTAGTACTAACCCTCTATTCTAAGGGCCTATAGGAGAAAGAGGTCTGGGGACAATTTGGAACAACCAATTAACCAAACATGTGCAACCAAGAGTTCAAGAGAAGCTAGTGAAAAGTATTGCTTATGTTTTACAAATTTGTTGAAATCTAATCACATTGTTAAAGTAAGAGATTTGCAGGAGGCATTTTTTAACTTGACATGGGGTATGAACGTGTGAGGGTAGATCGGGTACAAGTTTGTAAGATGGAGGTGCAAAATATGATAAAAATGCTGATTTACAATCACAACTTAAGACAAAGTTTGAAAATTTATGAAAAAAGGTATAAAAGTAAAACTGTGCAAATTTCAGAGAAAATTGCACATTTGAGGAAAAGTTGCAAATTTACAAAATATTTTGGAAAAGAGTCACAAATTTCTGAAAAAAAAAACTTGCAAATTTACAAAGAAAAAAAATCCAAAATTTGTTAGGAGAAAAATGACAATTTAGAGAAAAGCTGTAAGTTTACAGTACATGAAAGTCACATTCTTAACACAGTTCCTTACACTTTGTATGGGGATGGGGGATGGCAGCTTAACAAGGGTGATGGTTTTTGATCATCCACTGATGAGTAAAAAGCATTATAGAAGAAGATGAGTTAAAACAAACATAACATAACTAGAGCAGACTAGAGAAACAAGAAGATTATTTGAGGTAAAAGCAGCAAACACTTGGCCAAGTAGACTCAAGAATGAAGCATATACTGTCATAATGGTCTATGCGCCAATGTCATCCGCGCTCAGGCCATATTCCTCCTCAGCCTAGCTCTTATTGTGACAGCGTCTCAGCGGGCTTCCAGCTGTCAAGCTCTACGGGACGGCTGGAGGCCAATTACCTCTCATCAACTGAGGCGCTGTCAACCATTATAAAAGGGAGCAGCCCTGATTACTCGGCGCTGTGACCTCACGCATATTATCCACGCTCTTCTCCGGTGTGGGTAAGGCTGGAACCCCTACGTCCGGCTCCAGTCCTCCTCTCATCCCTCATCATTTGTAAGTCTACCCTTTTGTATTGTTTGCGTTTTGCCCCACGAGGCTCTTTCCTTTGTTCCCTTCCCTTATCGTTAATAAACAACACAAACTTGGCCCTTGGCTCTTATTTATGGCTCTTATTTATGGCTCGCCAGAGCCATACGTAACAGTAGGTCACAGCCAGTGAGTTGCCGGCTGCCGTGAGTTTGCTAAATTGGACTGTTGTTCCTACCTGTCTGGGTACCGTGCTGAAGCATGCCGTCGTGGAGGTCCCGCACTCAGAGTCAGAGCAATGTCCTCGCAGGCACACCTCGAGTGCGTGGACGAAATTCTCATCACCGCCTCCCTCCTCGACTTCAACAGCAATGTGCACTGGTACCTGGACCAAGCTGAGGATGTCCTCAATCATCTCCCCTGCTCGACCACCCTGAGGTAAGCGCGAGGAGATATGACATCGCTGCACAGCGCGAGATACTCCGTGGGCTGGAGGGAAATCCTGGCAGGAAGCTGAAGAGGAGGAGACATCGCCCCTCGCTTCGGGATCCCGCTCCTGCCTTCGTTCCGGCCCAGGTGTTTGCACCATCCAGAGGTCTTTCCCCATCAAGCATGTCGTCACTCGGGATTCCCCCAGAGGAGCTGCAGCTGACAGTAATCAAGATCTGGGACCGAGTGGCTGCTGCTTGCTCCACTGTGCATCCATCATCTATCATGAAGCATGTGGTGGTGGCAGTTAGACTGGTGGAGAGGAATCCAGAGTTGCGTGAGTTCCCTGAGTTTGCCGACCTGCTCGCCTCTGTTTCTGCACAGGAACGGCGATTCCCAGATCTCACCTTCGCCTCGTCCACTGCAAGAAACTGTCGTCACACCGGCTGTCAACCTCAGCGTGAATCCCGTCCGGATCCAGTTCCGGGCCGCCGCAAGGGCTCAATTCCTTGCACAGCTGCCACTCCTGCGCCTCGTCAGAGGGGAATTCCCGCAGACTCATCTCCCGGGCTATCTTCTCCGGCTGTCCCGTCAGCGCTCTATGCCAGGCTCATCTCGGCTGTCGCCCCCTCCTCCTCGTCGCCTATCCCGGCTGCTGTGTGTCTTGGGAGTCCCGTTTCGGCGAGTCCCGTCCCGGGACCTTCTCGAGCGGCTCCCCGTCGTCCTCTCAGGGGGTCCCTCTGTCACCATCCAGTGGGGAAAGGGAGGAGCAATGTCCGCCGCAGCAGGCACCATCCAACCTCCAGGAGACAGGCAAGTCCCAGTTCATTCATATTCTCATTATTGTGATTTGCCTTGTCAGACTCCTGGGGGTGGAGTTCAGGGTTCGCAGCCCCCCAAGCTCCCACCACCTGCTGTGGCTTTACTTATTAATCCCACATCCTCTGTGTCTCCCTCCGCTGAGCGGTCCTCGACGCCAGGCCGACGTCGCCGGATGAGGAGGGGGCCTGCGGTTCTGGAGAGCCTAGTTCCGGTCCCGCAGCCACTTCGTGGGCAGAGGAGGAGGGCGGACTGCAGCGTGGAACCTGCGCCGACGAGGAAGCGTCCCCGGGTCTCCACGGACGAGCGGTCCGGTCCAGCGGGTCGAGGGTCCCCTGCCCCCACGCCGTGCGGGCCATCGGCGTGGGCATCAGTGTCGGAGGATCCCGAGGCTGTGGATACCATCATGCCAGCTGCGGAACCCGCTGTAGCTGAGTGGGAGCCTGATGACGACCTCCTGCCGGCTGAGCCCGGATCTTCGCAGTCCTGGATGGCGTCAGAACCCGAGATCAGGCAAGCGCTCTGTATTATCTTTGTCCTTTCCGTCCTAGAGCATTTTTGCCTGTCTCTTGGGGAAACCAGCTGGGTGCAGCCACCCGCTGCGTCTGAGCTTGTCTCGCCGGGTTCTGGTGCTGCCGGTGATCCTGATCCCGGTTCTTCTCTCTCTCCCAAGCCTTCTCCCAGGGTCGCCGGCTAGGAGCTGCTTTCGCCCGCTGTGCCAGAGGTTCCAGGTTCGGGGTTGGAGGTCGGTTCTGGTGCGGCGCCGACCCAATCGGGGTCCGACGCGGGTGCAACCAAGACCCAATTGGGTTCCAACGAGGGTGCAGCACCAGCGGTATCCAAGTTCGGTGAGGGAGCTGCAGATCCCCTGCCACCGGACACTGGACTGGCTCATCTTCTCCCCCAACTTCACTGTCGTCATTATCTTCACTCTCATCATTCCCCCAAGCCTTCTTCACCAGGTGCCGTATGGACCTCTCACTGTCGGCCCGGCTCACCCTCGCTATTCCCCTCCACAGGGAAGCCGTTGCCTTTCTCTCCCCTGCGGTCCTGGTGGCTGAGCGACGCGGGTCGGCCGCCAGAAGGACCGCCGTGCCATTCGGTTCTTTGTTCCGGCCACCCGACCCACTGGACTCTCTATTCAGCGGTCTGTTCCGGCCGCCCGAAGTACTGTTTTTCCTGGCCTGGGATTCGGGTAGGCCGCCTGAATTCTTCCTATCACCCCTATTGGCGGTTTGGACGCTGGGTGCGGGGAGACCCCCCAAACTGTATTTTTTTTTCTCCAGTCATTCCTGTGCCTCTGGTCCTTTTGTGATTTTGTGAGTGTGCAGGTATGTGATTTCTTGTAGTCCTATCACGGTTAGCGTGTTTTTTTTTCTCCCCCTCCTGTTTGAAGGATGTCCTGTATTTGTTGGATTTCGCCTTAGGAGCCTCTGCTTTCCTTTTAGGTCTCCTGGGGTTGTTTTTCTTTGTTGGGTCTTGTCTACATATTATGGCATTTGTAGGATGAAGTGCCTATAAAAATATTTGTCATAAGGTACAGGAATTATTTATTTTATTTAATAGTGGATGTGAAAGGGGGCGGAGTTGAACCGTCACTTCTACACCCGCTAAGTTAAATAAAAGCACTCGTAAAAGGGGCACCAGTCCTAACAGACAATAAAATTAACTTTAATTTTAATTAATTTTGTACCTTAAATTACTTAATGAATCAGTCTCAAAGTTTCAGTGAGTTTTTGTCCTGCCGTGATTAGGAAACCTGTATATGCGAAAGGAAAACGCTTCAACTGCTCTCATTCACTCTTTTATTAAAATCATTCAGGTTACATGGCATGGCGTTCAAATGATGAATAAACAGATTCAGATGATGACAGCGTAAAATATCACATCAACTGATAGTGGGTTCCTGAACATAAAATCCAGCTTTACACCTCTGCAGAACCAAGGAGAAACTAGACTTATGTTTCAACGGTAAATGAGGCTGGAATGTTTTAACATAACATCGCAATTTTATGGGGAAAATTCATAAGCTAATTATCTAAAAATGACTCCTGAATTAATCTACAAAATTTAAGGGCAGTTACTTAAAAATGACTGAAAGTTTTCGTTCAGTTTACAATTCCATCCTGCGGCTGAGAGACTAATTGAGCCCTGAAATACGGGCCATATTCAATTGTAATTTAATTGTTAGAACATCACGTTTTAACCCAGGAAATAGGAGAAATAAAAGTTTCACTCACACACGGCCGTAGGTTCAAGTTTCTGCGGGTCGGTACCGCTGGGTTTTGAAGTTAGGACGTCGGAGGAAGCTGCTGCAAGATGCCTCCTCACAGTCGTTGTAGTGTAAACTCAGCTGGGGGCTCTCCAGACAATGGCAGCAGTGGGTGGTCTGTCACAGAGCGGCGTGAAAAGTCCTTTGAAAAAGAGTCCAAATTTGGGGTCTCTTGTAGTGGGATCGACCCGAAAACTGAAGAAAAATCTTCTCAGTCTCTGTTCACTTTAAACTAGGCAAATTAAAGGTCCACTTTAATGGCGTGAAAAGTCATTAAAAAAAAAATGTTAGAAAAACATTTACTAGGATAAGAATGGCTTCTGAGGTGAAGAAAAAAAATTTGAGAATTTGATTCTCTAAAAGGGACGAGCTCTAAAGAAAAAATGGTTTCTCCTCAGTTTCCAGAATATAAGAAAAGATTTGACAAACACACAGAGAATAAAATAAAACTTCACAGGGCCTTGAAACGGTGGAATAAAATCTTCTTCTGAGATCTAGATTGCTATTCTGCTTCTTTAATCTTAATTTAGTTCCTAATCTTTCTCAAAATCTCTTTCTTTCTTCTTTCTGTGTTTCTAATTCTTAATTCTATTACTGCTTTGCTGTTCTAATCTTCCTGCCTGTTCTTTGTCTGATCTGTTCCTACTGTTTCTTTTCTCTTAACTAAACTCAAATCTAACTCCTCTCTTTTAAAGTTACCTCGCCGGGTCGTAAAACTGATGATGTAGTCGCAAGACTGACCAATCGGCTTTTTCAGAAGCAGTTTGAAATGGCTGCTATCCAATGTGAGAACACTTCTTTGTTTGAGAGCAGCCAATCAAATGAAGACACCATCCCATGAAATTTCAGAGGGAAAATCAACAGTCAGTTCTTATGAAATAAATGCTCAATATAAAATCTAACTAAATTAAATGACTTGGCTAATATATGGTGATCGTGCATTTATACCATTACTCCAATAATACTCATGAATATAACATTTCTTATACATAATTATAATACATGCATTCACATTTAGATCAAGATTAGAACAGCAGAACATGCAGCAAACCATGGTTGGTGATAAGAGGGATGATTTTCAGTGTCCTTAGGATCCAGAGGATAAGCTGAAAGAAACTTAATATTTAGAACAAATTAAAAGTCATCCTACGTACTGAAAACACATTCCGTAGGTATCCGCTAGGAGGTACTGTTGAGCTGTAGATGATTTCCTTTAGTATCTGGCGAAGGTACCTGGACAGCATAGGCTATAAAACTGTCAGATTAAGTGGTTTATGACTCTTTTAAAAACATTGGTTTCCTGTGAAAAGGTACGTTATCAAATGCAGTGTTCATGTTGAGAGGTCTGGTCTCCTGAGTTTTATGTTCCTTTGAGCCTTTAAAAGCAAATTCTGATCCTTACAATCTCTGCGAGGGGCAACTGTTTACATTGGGGTCCTGGGAAAGCAAGCATCTTTGGTCAGGCCTGGAAGAGGCCTGCATGAGTCGACATAAAAGCCAGTGATATTCCTGAAAAGGCAGAAAGGTGATATTCCTGTGCAATGAATAAAATGAAATTCCTGTAAACTGGAGAGAAGTGATCTTCTGTCTTGGTTTGAGGAGGACGATGATGCTACACATTTCATACTCTGTAATTGCTTCGTTTGTCCCCTGCCAATGTAGTGTTTTTTTCCCCTCTGTCTGCATATTGTTAGCATGTTATGGAGTATTGTGGTTTTTTTTCCGTACTCTGTAATTGCCTCATTTGTTCCCTGCCAATGTTGTGGGGTTTTTTTTCTCTCTGTCTGCAAATTAGCATTTTATGGAGTATTGTGCCCTTTTTTTTCCCGTACTCTGTAATTGCTTCGTTGTTCCCTGCCAAGGTTGTGTTTTTTTCCCTCTCTCACGCCCTCCTGGCCTGCGCCCCTTCCGCCCGCCCTAGGTGGGGGAGGACTTGGGTGTTACTTGCCGTTCGGAGCCCGGCCATGAGGGGGAGGTCCTGTCATAATGGTCTGTGCGCCAATGTCATCTGTGCTCAGGCCATATTCTTCCCCAGCCTAGCTCTTATTGTGACAGCGTCTCAGCGGGCTTCTAGCTGTCAAGCTCTACGGGACGGCTGGAGGCCAATTACCTCTCATCAGCTGAGGCGCTGTCAACCATTATAAAAGGGAGCAGCACTGATTGCTCGGTGCTGTGACCTCACGCATATTATCCACGCTCTTCTCCGGTGTGGGTAAGGCTGGAACCCCTATGTCCAGCTCCAGTCCTCCTCTCATCCCTCATCATTTGTAAGTCTACCCTTTTGTATTGTTTGTGTTTTGCCCCCACGAGGCTCTTTCCTTTGTTCCCTTCCCTTATTGTTAATAAACAACGCAAACTCACCGGTCAGCCCTTGGCTCTTATTTATGGCTTGCCAGAGCCATACGTAACATATACATACATACAGTATAGCTGGGTGCGCCCCAGCCTTATCCAAAGGCTATAGTTTTGTAGGCATGGTGTTAGCTCATCTGGAGGTTATCTGTTCAGAAGAAAAAAGGACAGAAAACTCCACCACACCAAGATACAGATGACTCTGTTATACTTAAGTTTTCAGAGTAATCAGCAGACTTCTTATTTTAACACATTCCTCGAAAGGCAGATGTTCAGACCCAATTCAAAAGGTCAGTATTAGAAAAGCATCCAATGCCAGGGTAGAGATCAAGAGATGATGAGTTTTGCCACGAGACAGAATTTTGAAATAAGCCACGTTGGTTTATTATAAAGCTGACTTTTCAGAATGAAACTGATCACCTTTATGTGTAGGACCTTGCATGGAGCATTAGCTGTGGACAGTAGTCAGTAGTATGAACGACGAGACAGTGGATCATGAAGAAGACAAGCAGATGGTAACAGAATGTTGATGAAGGCTGAAGAGAACTGAGACCAAATGAATGAAAGGAAGTTTTAATACTGAAAGAGACTATAGATGTGAGATGTGCAGTTTCATCAGCTAGTCCAGGGAAAGGTGAAGTCTTGTACACAGATGGATAGTGGATGGTAAAAATCGAGTGTTTCTGATGGAAAAATTACATAGGGGAAGAAGAATGATGGATTTAGCAAGTGTAGAAAATATTTCTGATGTTGAGATGGAAATGGAAAAAGAAATGAAAGCAGAGTATGTGAAACCAAAGAACAATAAAGATCCATGTAAGATTTGCAAATGTAGCTTTAAAAGAAAAATAATAATAATAAATAAATTAAATTTTGCTCAATCCTGAAGAGTGTCAGGAAGAATGCACAAACACAGGCAGCCATCTTAAATGTTTCCAAGTATTTAAAGCAGAAATGAGGCAATAGGTATCCACTCTTTCAGTGCATTTCTTTTAATTGTGAATATTAACATTAATGAGCAAACACTCACAGCAAAGATTATAGCTTTACTATATACTCAGTTATTTAAAGTCAATCTAACACCCCAGTTATGTTCCTCCCCAATAGAGGGTATGCATAGGATGTCATTGAACAGAACACTTGGTAGACAAACACAGAGTGGCAAAAATGAATAGCAACATGAAGGTGTATGCAGTACAAAAACAAAAATCCACACAGCATTCAGTTACAGTAGTACAAATAATATCTCTTGGCATGGTGGAGAGCTAATCTTATTATCCCATCTTGTATTAATTAGCAAAATTAAATAAAGGCTTTGAAGCAGTTCTTTTCTTGACTCAAGGTTGGAAATCTAAATAAGAAGGGGAAAATCAAATTTGAAGGAAAAATACGCACTTATTTATGGAAAGGCTGACACAAGGGGAGGCTCCCCATGAATCTGTTTCTCTTATAAAAGGAGGCCAAAAGGACAAGGGGGGAGGACAGCAAGGGGGACGAGGAGGGAGCACGCCCCACAATGGCCGCTGCTGGCGGGAGGGAGGCACCCACATCCACCATGGAAAAACTGGACTGCATACTTAAAGACGAGAACAGATAAGTGGACTCACTTCTACACATATACAGAAAATTAGCAAAATTATTGCATGTAAAGTAGGAACTCCGGGGTAATGACATACAGGACTTTTCAAGGTCAGAAAAGTAACGATCAAATTCTGCAAATTGCAAGCTACCAGTAGAACACTTATCAACATCTGTAAAAGTAGCATTGTACCCCATGTACTATAGGTGATTGAACAGATCTGATCCAAATTATTAACAACCATTATTTGCAAATCCATCCTCCAGATTGGTCATAAAATTGGACTGATAAACAAAGAAATGTGTGGAAGCATCCATTGTCCTAATTGAAGAGGATAAGAGACATTTCAACCTATGGGGGGTTCCACACATCCCGCTGGTTAAACCCAAACACATGGATTGGAAAAAGTTGGACATTTTGTCACCTCTACTGTGGAATAGAGCCATCTATGGAAAACCAATACCTGACCTAGAATATTCTCCCAAATTAAAACCATAAGCATTGTCTCTTAACTGGGTAACCACAGCACAAAAGGCGGTACACACTGACGCCCAGAAATCTCCTATATGACCAATCTTAACATTAACAAACAAGGGGATGAGGAAAATTTGAGGCAAATTCCAAACTGGTTAAAGGACAACTAGATGTAGATCTAATAAAAGGAGAAGAGTACGACACTATAGGCCATACATTCAGAAGCCCAGAAGGGCGTTAACAAATGCAATTTTCCACAGTGGGAGTCATCAGCAAGTCTTAAACCAATTGCTGGGTCGAGAGGAAGAGCTGAGGACCCCAAGACAGAGGATGATGATGAGGAAGACCATTCTGCCATCACAGATTATTTGTAAACACAGTGTGTTATGATAATACATAAATCATACATAGCTCACCACACATAGGTACGGGTGTGAGACTTATAGTATTCCTGCGTGTTTATCTCCATCATGCTAATTACAGTTAGGTACATGTACTGCAGTTAGGATAATTGTGAAGGTTAGAAGCTCTATAAGCCTGAATACAGCAAGTATGGATAAGGATGTCTCCTGACTTGAAACAATTTTGTCTGCTACCTACTCACAGCACAACACATATGAATGAATGAATCGTTATTTCGGATAGATTAAAAGTAAAGATTAAAAAGAAACAGAATAATATAACAAAGGGGGAAAAAAATCCAACAAGGTCAAATTAAACAATAACTCCTCTGATTATACAGTTCAACATAAGTTATCCAAAATGGGTGATGGCTGAAGCTGCAGCTTATATTGCCCACCCATATTCCATTCAAGAATTCAAAAGAAAAACGAAACAAGAGCTATTACAATTCGGAACAAAGCTAAGACAAAATGTGACAAAAAAACCCAAAAACACTAAGCAACAACACAACACAGACTGGATATGACAATCCTTATGTGATTTTACATGTCATCTTGTATGTATGTTTGGAGTATTTCTTCCTTTAGTTTTTGTTTAAATTGTCCAAGCGTTGTACATGATTTTAATTCAGGTCCAAAATCGTTCATAATCTGACTCGTTGCACTGAAACACAATGTTGCTTGGTGGTAGTTCTCACTGAAGGTTTTTGAAATATACATGTTCCTCTGAAATGATATTGTTTCTCCCTTATTTGGAACAACTTTTGGATATTTGCGGGCAGTGATAGATTCTTCACTTTAAACATTATTACTGCAGTTTTAAAGTCAACCAGATCTTTCAACTTGAAACCTTTTAATTTAAGAAAAAGTGGGTTTGTTGGTTCCCTGTAAGCAGCTTTGTTTATTATTCTAATAGCTCTCTTCTGAAGCATAAAGACTGGATATATGTTAGTTTTATATGTATTTCCCCATACTTCAGTACAATATGTCATGTATGGGAGTATTAATGAATGATACAAAGTATATAATGTGGGTTGATTCAGCAAATATTTCGCTCTGTGTAGTATTGCGATTGATTTAGATATTTTACCTTTAATATAATTAATATGTGACTTCCAACACCACAAACACAGTGTCTTCCAACACTTTTCCCGCACCTCTGGAACTCGGAGCGGAGCACATTGCCCTTTCCACCCCTCCCCCGTCCCCCTCATAGACTGACATGCCCTCCGACAGTTCTACTGGAGCTGGAGCCAGACAACGGGGGGGGGGGGGGGTCACAACCCCTTCTGACCGTTCTGGGAGGAGCAGTGTGGGCACCCAGCACACGTGTGGGCCCCCAGCGCAATGCAGACTGATAATATTCACGCTCAGCAGGGATTTGCATACGACCAAAAGAACTACAAGAAACAGTCAGGCGGGACTGAAAGCATGCATCTTTTGTGCCAACCAATGTCATGCTAATCATGTGTATTGACCAATGTGTATTAGATAACAATTGATATGCTAATGTGCCATGCATTCTCTGTCTGTATCACTGCATAAAAGAGCTGACTTTACATGCACTCACAACTCACTCAGAGCTCACTCACAACAGTGTACACACAGCACACAGTGCTGCAGTGTGTCTCATGATGATGGAGGAATAAAACTCTTAAACCTTCAGCTCGCCATGTCTGCCTGAACTTATTTTGTTCCTCTACACTGGGTGACCTGATGTGAATGGACTGTCTCTCCCTTCTGCCGCGCTATGGACTATTATGTTCCTCCACACTGGTGGAATCCATCATGGGTGGAATCCATCATGTGACATAGGTCTCATTATCCAGCTCATTCATCATAACACACTCATCACAACACAACCACTGCTTGCAGATTTCATATAGTCAACAATCACACACTCAAGGCTACTGGGCGATAACTTACAACAGCACATAGATAACTACAGATGTAGTGAATAAGGATAAAACGGTATAGGCTCCATACATTGTGATGGCAACCCCTCAGACCATTATTGATCCTGCCCTGGCTGAGCCCTTTGTATCAGCACTTGAACAAAGGTGTAGGACACAGGGAAGATGCATGCCGGAGGGCACCAGACATCACGACGTGTGCTTGCAATGTAGAAAAAGGCCGTAGGGTGAGTGACTGTACAACTTCAGTCCCTAGAAGAAGAATGGACTGGTACATCCACCACACCTCCAGCATCCGGGGTGGAGCCAGGAGCTCGAGCCTTACCAACACCAGCATCTCTACCTCTGTCCAGCGACAAGGAAGGTAGCATCCCTGGGACAGCATCACTGAACTGTTCACCGGCTGGACTGGATGTTACATACCCTCTGCTGCACCCACCAGACTGTCCTATAGACCTCATGGGACGAGATGTGCCTCTGAGAGCGTGGGCACACAGTTGTTTGGCTTCTAATGGTACTGTTGTGTGTAAACGAGATGAGACTGTGCTCTACAGCTGCGGATACAGGAAGAAAACACAGAGGAAGGTCAAACCTCTGTCGCAACCGTGTAATGACTGCAGCCGAATGATGCGACCCCTGGCAAGGGTCAACCGGTGGACAAAGGTTTTGTGGGCTTCGTGGATTGACCCTATTCGACCCTATGACCCCCACATGGTCCACTCCACCGGACAAAGAAAATCAGGAGGAGACCTCGGTAGTGGTACAGGACTTGGTGACAGTTCATCTCTTAGACATCGCTGCATCGCACTAAGGTGTCCACAGATGGGGAGGCAAGGGTAGCAGGGCCAATGGTGCAAGCCTCTTGGGTTGACACACAAAGCAGGGACCTGCCTTATTCACCATCTGTTAATCGCTAGCGTCTCTCACACCATGCATGGCTGACATGAAAAAAATCATGTCAAAGGGGGAAGTGAAAGGGTTAATGGAAAGTTAGTGCCAAAATAATAATTCCATAGGTAATCCCCCATTATGTTCTACACAGATTCCGTACATATTCTGTTTGCATGCTTATGAACAAATATGTGGTGCTAAACTCTGATAAACTGGAATTAGGCAAAGCTACAGAGCTCTCTCTCTCTCTCTCTCTCTCTCTCTCTCTCTCTCTCTCTCTCTCTCTCTGAGTGGGAGTGGTCATGAGTGGGAGCATGTGACAGCGTGAGTGAATTATCTCAAACCTTTCTCTATCTTTTTGTGTTTAAGGTGTTTTTTTTGCTAAATAATCTTAATTTTTGTTGTTTTCTGTAGCTGGGGTGGGGTAGGCGTTCTGGGAGGGGGGTTTCTGCTGCCAGCTCTGCTGGTCAGCATGGTTTTGGAGCGAGGCTCCGGGTTCGAGAAGCTGACACGCCGGCATGCTGTCAAACTGGCTCCGGCTGTCAGCTGCTCAGTGGAGGAATGTAGTCTGGCTGTGGGGGAGTTGGTCGGATATGAAAGCGTTAGGTCAGTTTCTAGAATGAATAATGCCGTTGTAATTTTCCTAGATAGTGTTGAAAAAGTTAACCAGGTAGTGGAGAGCGGGGTTGTGATTAAAGACACACTGGTTCCTGTTCTGTCTCTGGTAAATCCCGCGAAGGAAATCACAATATCAAATGTCCCACCATTTTTAAAGAATGAGCTGTTGGAGAAGGAGCTGTCGAGACACGGGCAGCTTTTGTCCCCCATTAAGCACATCCCTCTCGGCTGTAAGTCCCCGCATTTAAAACATGTCATGTCTTTTAGGCGACAGGTGCTCATGATTTTAAAGAATAGCGAGGAAAGCCTCAACCTCGTATTTAAGTACCGGATTGACGGCTTTGATTACACCATCTACGTCACCTCTGATAATATGAAGTGTTTCGGCTGCGGAATGGAGGGACACTTGATTCGATCATGCCCTCAGGGAGTGGGGGGTGATCAGTCGGGGGAGGCCGCTAGTGCGGCCTCGCAGTTGGGCGCCGCGGCCGCGGGGTCGTCTGGCGACGGAGCAGCTTCACTGTCCTCCGAGGCTGCTGGCGCTGCCGCGCAATCGGGCGCTTCGACCAAGGCCGTGGGGCTGTCTGGCAGCGGGGCGGCTGCCGCCCTCTGCAGCCAGCCTGTCGATCATAAATGGAACAGCAACAAAAGTTAAAGTACATCGCTGGTCTGCTGCACAGACCAACATTGTGGACAAGGGTGAGATTACTGAGAGGGATCACGCTGAGGATCAGACAGATGAGCCAAATGAGGCACAGGTAGATGGTGGGACTAGAAAGATGAATATAAAACCACAGCACAGGGTGAGTGAAAAGCAAGAAGAGACAGCTACCAGGGTGGCTGAGTCAGTGTTGGAGGATGAGGATGACATTGAAATAGATGAAGAGTTATGTAAAATCTCAATCAAGCGGAAGAATTTGGAAAACAAACAGCAGAGGAGCAAAGTAAAAAGGGTTGTCAAAGAAAGTTCTGAGGTTTCTCTATCTCAACCAGATTCTTATGCTGGGTCTGAGATAGAGAGTGATGGTGAAAGCAGTGATGATGTGGCCAGTGGAGGCGGTTACCCCTTCACAAAGATACAGAAGTTTTTTGCAGGACACTAAGGGATCCAGAATGGTTAAAGTTGAAAACTTCTTCCCCGATCTAAAACGTTTTGTTGACTCTGCTCGGGCCTACATGAAAAATAGGGGAGAGCTTGAGCAGGAAAGTTTTACTGATCAGGAGGTCTACAGACTAAAAAAGCTTGTACTAAAAGTTAAGAACCAAATTGCCCAGGATGATTAGTCTTTTATCGCTCATTCTTTCTTTTCTGTTTTTGTATTGGCTTTGCCCTCTTATATGCATGTGCAGTTTTAATTTTGGCACACTCAACATCAATGGAGCAAGAGAAATGTCCAAGCAAGCGTGTGTTTTTACTCTTGCAGAATGCAAGAAAATTAATGTTCTGTTTGTTCAGGAGACTCATAGTTCTGAGGACAATGCTGCTGACTGGAGGAGAGAATTCCAAGGGGAAATTATTCTCAGTCATAAAAACAGCAGTAGTGGTGGTGTGGGTATTTTATTTTCTCGAGATTTTATTCCACTTTCTTATGACATTGATGAGATAATTGCAGGCCACATTTTAAAAGCTCGAGCTGTTTTTGAAAATGTGAAAGTTGTTTTTATAAATGTGTATGCTCCAACCGTAGGCACAGAAAGATTGGCCTTTTTAAATATTTTAGATGACACGATCAAAAATTGCAGTAATGATGACTTTTTATTTGTGGGAGGTGATTTTAATTGTACAGAAAATCCTCTTATGGATAGGAATCACCCAGAGCCACATGCTGCATCCAAGAGAAGTTTAAAAGGTCTCATAGAAGCTCATGATCTGTGTAATGTGTGGAGGAATTTTCATGGCAAGGCTAGACAGTACACGTGGAGCCATAGAAAGGACAATATTCTGTCCTTAGCTAGACTGGATAGGGTTTACAGTTTTAAGCACCATTTTAAGCATTTTTAAAAGTGCTTTTATAGTCCCTGTTGGCTTTACAGATCACTCTCTGGTTCAGTGTTGTGTTTTTATCAAGAATGTAAAGTGCAGTAGTGCATACTGGCATTTTAACACATCACTTTTATTGGATAACAGTTTTAAAACTGCTTTTATTTTTTTTTGAGTAATTTTAAATTAACAAAATCAAATTTTAGTTCTTTGCAGCAGTGGTGGGATGTAGGGAAGAGCCAAATAAAGAATTTGTGCTTACAGTATACTCGCAATGTCTCTGGAGACTTGGCCAGGTCTGTCAGGGACCTGGAGAGAGAAGTAGTGGAGCAGCAGTCTTTGGCAGGCTCCACAGGAGAAAGAGGACATTTTGAGGTCCTCAATGGCAAAAAGTCTGTTTTAACTGACCTACTGGGTGTGGCCGCCAGGGGCACTGTGGCATGCAGTAGGTTCCAGAACATCGCACTAATGGACACTCCATCTCATTTTTTCTTTGGTTTGGAGAGGAAGAATGGTCAGAGGAGGATGATCCACTCTCTCAGCTCCGAGGACGGGTGGCTGATCCATGAGTCTGCGGAGATCCATCGCTTTGCAGCTGCTTTCTACAAAGATCTCTTTAAGAAAGAATTTGTTGAGAATCCACATGCGCTGAGTCATTTTTTGACAGACTTGCCAAAGGTGATGGCTAGCATGAATGTGGAGCTGGAGAGCGGGATCACTCTGCTAGAACTAGCAGTGGCTGTCCAGTCTCTTCAGTGTGGAAAAGCCCCAGGGATAGATGGTCTACCATCGGAGTTCTACAAGGCGTTCTGGTCTGAGATCTGTGAGGACTTGCTGGAAGTACTGTCTGACAGTCTGCGGAAGGGTCACCTGCCCCTAAGTTGTAGGAGAGCAGTCCTCACCCTCCTTCCCAAGAAAGGCGACTTGAAAGACATTAAAAACTGGCGTCCGGTGGCCCTCCTCTGTACTGACTACAAAATTCTCTCCAAAGTGTTGGCTACCAGACTGAGGAAGGTGATGGAGCAGGTCATACATGTAGACCAGACCTACTATGTACCTGGTAGGTTGGTTACAGACAACATTTTTTTTAATTTGTGATGTTTTGGACCTCTCCAGCTCATTGGTCAAAGAACTTGGTCTTATTTCAATAGACCAAGAAAAGGCGTTTGACCGAGTTGAACATCCATACCTTTGGCAGACACAGGGCTGCCCTCTCTCAGGTGTGCTGTACTCTCTTGCCATCGAGCCCCTCCTTTGTAAACTAAGGCAAGGCCTCACTGGTTTTAAAGTCCCCAACTCTGACTCTGTTTTTAAAGTGTCTGCCTATGCTGCTGATGTTGTTGTTTTTACAAGAAATCAAAATGATGTAGACTACCTTTTAAGAACTGTTAATCTTTTTGGTGAGTGCTCCTCAGGGAGAGTGAATTGGGGTAAGAGTGAAGCTGTTGTGGTGGGGGGGAGACCACAAAAAATTGCCCTACCTGGTGGCCTCTCGTGGACACAAGGTGGTTCTAAATATCTTGGTGTGTTTTTAGGAAATCAGACTTTTACTGGGAAAAATTGGGAGTGTTTTTTTAGAAAAAGTTGAAGGAAGACTAAAAAAGTGGAAATGGACTCTGCCAAACTTGTCCTTCAGAGGTCATGTTTTAATCATCAACAACTTGATTGCTTCAATGCTGTGGCATCGACTGTCTTGTCTGGACCCTCCACCCAATTTGCTGGCCAGAGTGCAATCTATAGTCGTGGACTTTTTCTGGGACCGTCTTCACTGGGTTCCACAGAGCATCCTGTTTTTACCGAGGGAAGAAGGTGGTCAAGGGCTCATCCATCTGGCCAGCAGGGGGGCTGTCTTCCGCCTGCAGTTCATTCAGCGACTGCTGAGTGGCCCCCTCGACCTTGTGTGGAGACCTATTGCCAGGGCTGTCCTGGCTCGCTGTGGAGAGCTTGGACTAGAGGAGTCGCTGTTTTTAATGGACTTAAGGAGCCAAAAACTCCCAGAACTTCCCCAGTTTTACCAAAGTGCTTTTAAAATCTGGGGACTTTTTAAAAAGAACTCTCCCCAGGCTTCCTTGTCACCTTTCTGGCTTTTAAAAGAACCACTTGTGTTCGGGACCCGTTTTGATGTGGGCAATGCTTTAGGACCTTCTGTTTTAAAAAAGTTCATTTCTGCAAAGGTTACAATGCTGGGACATTTGGTGAATTTATGTGGTCCTAACTTGGGTAATGCTGTTGCCCTGTGCTCAGCTCTTGGCGTTTCTTCAGTCAGAATTATAATGAACTTGCTGAAAGTCTGGAGAGACTGCCTGTCCACAGAAGAACACTCTGCTATTGTTTTACACTGCAAAAACTCTGTGCGAACTGATGATGAGCCTTTTCCTTTTAGTGTTTTATCTCCTGATTTAAAAGATGGCACTGGTGTGTTTTTAAACTCTGAACACATTAACATTTGTGACTCTCCTGGTAAAAAAATGTATGGACTTTTGGTAAAAGTTCTAAATGTGGATAAGTTAAAAGGTCGAGCTGATACACCATGGAGGAAACACTTGGGTTTGGGTTCAGAGGTGAGGCCTGCCTGGAGAGCACTCTATCGTTGACATAACGCACGGCTCAGGAGACGCACACACACAGGCTTAGAGTAGTTCAAAGAGTTTATTAACAGCAGGAGTGAATGAGTGCGTGTCTGCGGGATGTAAATGTGTTGGTGATGGTGTCTGCTCCAGGCACAGAGGCAGGTGACCGTACAGCCGAGCAACCCTATGGAGAGAGCACAGGGAGAGGGTGACGGGCATACACCAACACAGGAGGGATTTATGGCGAGAGAAGGACTTACTTGGTGGGTCAGGACAGCTGGCACAACAAGGGGGCGAAGCCCGGAAGACAGCCACCTGGAGAGCTCCGTACAGCAGCGAGGATTGGGCGATGGAGTGGAGATGTCCGCCGCTGGGGAATCCACCTGTGCACAGGGGAGAAGACTGAAGAAAAGAGGTAAGCGATCTTCTTACCAAAATGGTGACGCTGAAGGGAAGTATGCTCACAACGGTGAGGGACGAAGTCTGACGGCTTCAGGCCGAGCCTCCGGGCGAGACGGCCTTTATCCCTCGCCGCTGATGATTGTCAGGTGCGTGAGCAGGTGGCGCCGTTGATGAATGGCGCGGCGTGACAGTACTCCCCCCTCTAGCAGCGCCTCCTGGCGATGGCTTATCCGGGTGCGCTCGGTGGAAGTCCGCGATGAGCGATGGGTCCAACACAAACGACGGGGGCACCCATTGTCGATGCTCGGGCCCATAGCCCTCCCAGTCCACCAAGTATTGCAACCCACGACCTCGGCGCCGGGAGTCCAGGATGGAGGAGACGGACCAGGCCGGATGGCCACCAATCATCCGGGGCGCGGGTTGCGCTGCAGGAGGAGGGCAAAGGGGGTCAGTGACTGCCAGTTTCACCTTCGACACATGAAAAGTGGAATGGATGCGGAGGGAGGGGGGAATAGCCACGCGCACAGCCACCGGGTTGATGATCCGGGTGATGGGAAAGGGACCCATGAAACGCTGTGCCAGCTTCCTCCTCTCGCCTTTTAATGTGACGTCCTGGGTAGACACATACACGAGTTGCCCAACTCTGTACGCCGGGGCAGGTCTTCTGTGCCGGTCCGCCACGGTCCTGTTGCGCTCCGCTGTGCGTAAAAGCGCATGACGCGCGGCAGCCCAGGTGGAGCGGAACTGCCTAAGGTGCGCCCTAACGGAGGGGACAGTCACCTCGTTCTCCTGCGCTGGAAACAGCGGGGGGTCATAACCCAGGGACGCCTTGAAGGGGGACATCCCCGTTGCAGAAGAGCGGGCGGTGTTGTGGGCATACTCCACCCAGGCGAGATGGTTGCTCCAGGACGTCGGCTTGGATCTAGTAACACAGCGGAGCGCAGCCTCCAGCTCCTGATTGGTCCTCTCACACTGCCCGTTAGACTGGGGGTGATGGCCGGAGGAGAGGCTCACCTTGGCTCCGATGGCGTTACAAAAGGATCTCCAAACCTCGGATGAAAATTGGGGGCCCCGGTCCGAGACCACGTCCACCGGAATCCCGTGCAGCCTGACCACGTGTTGGACGAGGAGGCCCGCCGTCTCCAGGGCAGTAGGGAGACCTCGCAGGGGAACGAAGTGCGCCGCCTTGGAGAAACGGTCCACAATGGTCAGGACGGTGTCAAAGGAATTGGAAACGGGGAGTCCGGTGACGAAGTCCAGTGCGATGTGCGACCAGGGCCTGCCGGGGACGGGCAGAGGCTGGAGCAGACCCGCTGGGGGGGCATTTCCCGACTTGCTGGTGGCACAGATTGGGCAAGCCCGGGCGTAGCGGGCTGCATCCCTCCGCAGGCCTGGCCACCAAAAGGACCGCTGGAGGAGGCTGATCATCCGAGAGGTGCCGGGATGACAGGTGAGCCGGGAGGTGTGGAGCCAGTGGATGACCTCTCCTCGGACCGCAGATGGGACGAACAGTCTTCCCTCCGGTCCGCCGCCAGGATCAGGTTCCACCTCCTGCGCCTTCCGGATCTTGTCTTCAATGTCCCAAGAGATGGCACCGAGGACGCACGACCTGGGCAGGATAGTGTGGGGCGTCTCCTCAGCCTCCACGGGGGTGAACTGCCTAGAGAGGGCGTCAGGCAGGCCGTTTTTGGAGCCCGGCCTGAAGGTGATCGAGAAGCGGAACCTGGCGAAGAACAAAGACCAGCGCGCCTGGCGGGCATTCAGGCGCTTGGCAGATCGTAAATACTCTAAGTTCTTGTGGTCCGTCAGGACCACAAACGGCAGGTCCGCCCCCTCTAGCCAGTGGCGCCACTCCTGTAAGGCGAGTTTAATGGCCAGGAGCTCTCTGTCCCCCACATCGTAGTTCCTCTCCGCCGGGGACAGGCGCCGGGAGAAGAAGGCGCACGGCCGTTTGGCGCCATCGTCAGGTGACCGCTGGGATAACACTGCTCCCACTCCCGTGTCCGATGCGTCCACCTCCACAATGCACTGCAGCGCGGGGTCGACCTGGCGAAGGACCCGGGAGGAGGAGAACTCCGCCTTCAGCGCCCTAAAGGCAGCAGCGACCTCTTCAGTCCACCGGAACGGGACCTTCGGGGACGTGAGGCGGGTCAGCGGTCCGACGATCGAGCTGAAATTTGGGACAAAGCGGCGGTAAAAATTGGCGAAGCCAACAAACTGTTGCACCTGCTTCCGGGATGCGGGAGTAGGCCACTCCACCACCGCCTTCACCTTCTCTGGGTCTGGGAGCACCCGATCTTGAGCGATGATGAATCCCAGGAAGGATGTGGTCCTAGCGTAGAATTCGCATTTCTCAGCCTTCACGTACAGACGATTCTCCAGCAGTCTTTGGAGGACCCGCCTCACATGGACCTGGTGCTCGTCCCTGGACCTGGAGAAGATAAGGATGTCATCCAGGTAGACGAACACAAAAAGGCCGATGAAATCCCGGAGGACGTCATTAATGAGGCGCTGAAAGACGGCAGGAGCGTTGGTCAGCCCGAACGGCATGACGAGATACTCAAAGTGGCCGTTCGGGGTACGGAAGGCTGTCTTCCATTCATCTCCCTCCCGGATCCGGACGAGGTGGTAAGCGCTGCGTAAATCCAGCTTGGTAAACCAGGTCGCCCCCTGGAGGGAGTGAAAGGCAGTGTCCATGAGGGGCAGGGTGTAACGGTCCCTCTCAGTGATGTCATTCAGCGCTCGGTAGTCTATGCAGGGGCGGAGGGATCCGTCCTTCTTCCCGACAAAGAAAAACCCTGCCCCCACGGGTGACGACGATGGGCGAATAATCCCAGCGCTCAGAGATTCCTTCAGGTATGTATTCATGGTCTCCTTCTCCGGTGCCGACAGGCTGTAGAGCCGACCAGATGGCAGGGGAGCCCCCTGGCGGAGGTTGATGGCACAGTCATATGGTCGATGCGGGGGAAGAGACATAGCTTTAGATTTGCTAAATACCATACCCAGGTCGTGAAATTCTGGAGGCACCAGTGACAGGTCCGGAGGTGCTGTATCCGCCACAGGGGGAGCCGCGGACGGGGAGCAGGCGGCGGACTGAAGGCAGGTGCCCATACAGAAGGTACTCCATGCCGATACCCCAGCGGACCTCCAGTCCAGGACAGGGTTGTGGAGGCGTAGCCAGGGATACCCCAGGATGACGGGCGACACAGAGTTGGGCAGGACGTAAAATACCATCTCCTCCCGGTGGTTCCCTGAGATGATGACTGGGACAGGCATGGTTTGGTGAGAAACTCTCCCAAGGGAGGCACGGGAGAGATGGACCAGGGAGATGGGGTGTTTTAATGCCTGACAGCGGATGCCCAATCGGGTTGCCAGGCCTTGTGAAATGAAGCTGCCCTCTGCGCCCGAATCCACCAGTGCGTGGGTGAGGTGCCCAGTGGGATTGTGGCAAAAACGGATGGGCAGCTTTAATTGAGTGAGAGAGTCTAACCGGTTGGGACCCGCGAGGCTCCCTACAGCGATTCGCGGACCCCGCCGACTGGCTTTCCGCGGGCAACGCTCCACAGTGTGTTGGTCACCTCCGCAATACATGCAGAGGCCCAACTCACGGCGGCGTTGTTTCTCCGCAGGAGAAAGCTTGGTCCAGCCCGTCACCATCGGCTCCGACTCCTCGGGGCACAATGCTGGCGGCGCCGCCAGGGGGCGAGCTTGGAACAGGTGCGGCGAGACTCCACGAGGGCGAGAAGAAGAAGACTTCCGCCCCGAGGAGCGCTCGCGCAGCCTGTTATCCAAACTTATCGCTAAGGATGTCAGCTCCGCTAGCGTCCCAGGGATATCCCGTCCAGCCAGTTCATCCCTCAGATCACTATTGAGGCTGCGGAGGAACAGGCCACAGAGGGAGCGTTCCTCCCAGCCCAATTCCTCCGCCGCTACCCGGAAGTCGACCGAGTAGTCCGCTGCCGACCGGCCTCCCTGCTGGAGAGCGAGGAGCCGATCGACCTGGACCGTCTCGGTTTGAGAATGGTCAAAGACCTCCAGAAAGCGCCTCACGAACTGGTCATAGGTGAGGGTGGCATAACTGGGCCTCGCCATTACGGCGTAGGTCCAAGTTAACGCACGCCCCTCCAGAAGATTCCCTATGTAACCAATCCGACTGTGATCTGAGGGAAAATCTCCGGGCACACGGTGGAACACGGACTCACACTGCATAATGAACCCCCGCGCTCCGCCGAGCTTACCGCTAAAGCGGGCGGGGGTCGGAATCGGTGTGAGCCGAACCGGTGCCACTGGAGCCGGCTGGACGGCCGCTGGAACAGCAGGAGCCGCGCCACCCTGACGAGCCGGGGGGAACGGCTGTTGAGGATCCAAGCGGCCCAACCGGTTAGTTAAATTCAATAATTGATTAAAGATCACCTGTTGTTGATAAGCTATTTGATCCACTCTAGCCTCGAGAGTGGAAAACCGGTGTGCGAGCCCGCCGTCCGCCGAGCCGCTCTGCTGAAGCCGTACTGACATAACGCACGGCTCAGGAGACGCACACACACAGGCTTAGAGTAGTTCAAAGAGTTTATTAACAGCAGGAGTGAATGAGTGCGTGTCTGCGGGATGTAAATGTGTTGGTGATGGTGTCTGCTCCAGGCACAGAGGCAGGTGACCGTACAGCCGAGCAACCCTATGGAGAGAGCACAGGGAGAGGGTGACGGGCATACACCAACACAGGAGGGATTTATGGCGAGAGAAGGACTTACTTGGTGGGTCAGGACAGCTGGCACAACAAGGGGGCGAAGCCCGGAAGACAGCCACCTGGAGAGCTCCGTACAGCAGCGAGGATTGGGCGATGGAGTGGAGATGTCCGCCGCTGGGGAATCCACCTGTGCACAGGGGAGAAGACTGAAGAAAAGAGGTAAGCGATCTTCTTACCAAAATGGTGACGCTGAAGGGAAGTATGCTCACAACGGTGAGGGACGAAGTCTGACGGCTTCAGGCCGAGCCTCCGGGCGAGACGGCCTTTATCCCTCGCCGCTGATGATTGTCAGGTGCGTGAGCAGGTGGCGCCGTTGATGAATGGCGCGGCGTGACAATCGTCGTCGGCCTCCGTTGATCTATGATGACCATGGAAGAGAATCCTAAGCATCTACTCTGCTGGAACAGCACCGCCTTTGGCTGAACAGGCCGATGCGCGAATGGAAATCCCTGTCACACAGGTCGCACTTGTGAGTGGTCTCCGTGCTGCTGGGTCTGTGGCGGTTCTTCCTGCGGGTCCTTTTTTCAACTGCTGCAGCAGTCAGTCCCTCTTCACCCGCCTTGAGCTGTCTGGTCAGGGTGCCTCTCCATTTGGAGCGGTCCGTTGCAAGGTCCTCCCAGCGCTCTGTGTTGATCTCCAGGGCCTTCATGCCTCTCTTGCAGACATCTCTAAAGCGCAGCTGTGGGCGGCCAACGTCTCTCCTGCCAGTTGCCAGTTCTCCGTAGAGGACGTCTTTGGGGATTCTGCCATCCTCCATACGGTGAATGTGGCCTAGCCAGCGGAGCCTGCACTGCCTGAGTAGAGTGAACATGAAGGGAAGGCCGGCGCGGGACAGAACTTCTGTGTTGGGCACTTTGTCCTGCCAGGATATGTCCAGGATGTGGCGAATGCAGCGCAAGTTGAAGGAGTTCAGTCTCTTTTCCTGCCGGGCGTATGTTGTCCACGTCTCACTCCCATAGAGCAGTGTGCTGATGACGCAGGCATTGTACACTGCCATCTTCGTCTTGACAGAGAGTTTGGGATTCTCCCACACTCGTGTGGTGAGGCGAGCGAGTGTGAAGGCTGATTTTCCAATCCTCTTTTTGATCTCTGTATCAAGGGAGAGGTTGTTGCTGATCGTGAACCCCAGGTACGTGAACTGATTCACGACCTCCAGCTCGTAGTCGTCGATGGTGATGGTTGGTGGTGCTTCCGTGCCTTGCGCCAAGATGTTAGTCTTCTTCAGGCTGATGGTAAGCCCGAAGTCCTTGCATGCCTGGGAGAAGCAGTCCATCAGGGTCTGAAGCTTCTGCTGTGTGTGGGTTGTGACTGCAGCGTCGTCTGCGAACAGCATGTCTCTGATTAGAGCCTCTCGTACTTTGGTTCTGGCTTTCAGGCGGGCGAGGTTGAAAAGCCTGCCGTCAGATCTTGTGTGCAGGTAGATTCCCTCTGTTGCTGTGCTGAAGGCATGCCTCAGGAGCATAGCAAAGAAAATCCCAAAGAGAGTTGGCGCAAGTACACAGCCCTGTTTCACTCTGCTGCGTATGTTGAATGGTTCCGAGACGTTGCCATCGTGCTGCACTATCCCCTACATGTTGGTGTGAAATGATTCGATGAGGCTTTGCAATTTTGGTGGGCATCCTATCTTTGGCAGGATCTTGAAAAGGCCTTCTCTACTGACCAGATCAAATGCTTTGGTGAGGTTGATGAAGCGACGTACAGGGGCATGTTCTGTTCTCTGCATTTCTCCTGGAGTTGGCGGATGGAGAATATCATGTCTACCGTCGATCGCTCAGCGCGGAAGCCACACTGAGACTCGGGGTAGACACGTTCGGCAAGCTTCTGTAAACGAACGAGAACAACTTGTGCGTAGACTTTGCCAACAACGCTGAGGAGGGAGATGCCCCTGTAGTTGTTGCAGTCGCTTCTCTCCCTTTGTTTTTGTAGAGGGTGATGATCTTGGCGACCCTCGTGTCCTGTGGTACGGCACCTTCCTTCCAACACTGGCAGAGGACGTCATGCAATGGCAGCAGTAGGGCGGTCTTGCAGTGCTTGATCAGGTCAGGGGGTATGCCGTCATTGCCGGGTGCCTTGCCAGCGGCCAAGCTATCAATGGCCTTGCTGAGTTCGTTGATGGTTGGCTCGGCGTCAAGTTCGTCCATGGATGGCAGGCAGTCGATGGCATCAAGGGCTGACGGTGTCACGGTGTTCTGTCTGGAGTAGAGGTCGGAATAGTGTTCCACCCATCTCTCCATCTGCTTGTTCTTTTCTGTGATCATCTCCCCAGTGGAGGATTTGAGGGGGGCCGTCTTGCTCTGAGCCGGACCAAGTGCTTTCTTGATGCCATCGTACATACCAAGGATGTTCCCTGTTATGGCAGCGGTTTGAATGTCTTGGCTGAGCTGAGTTCAGTACTCGTTGGCACAGCGCTGAGCAGTCTGCTGAACTTTGCTTCTCGCAGCCCTGAGAATCTGGAGATTCTTCTCGTTTGGGTACTTCTTGTACTCAGCAAGTGCTGAGCGCTTGGCTTCAATGACGGGGGTCATCTCGGTCAACTTGGCATCAAACCAGTCCTGTGATTTCGAGGTCTTCCTCCCAAAGGTAGCCAAGGCTGTGTGGTGGATGGTGTTTCGCAGCCCTTCCCACTTCTGCTTTGCAGATTCTCCTTCTTGTGGTACACCAAGTTCCTTCTCAAAGGTGGAGGCAAACTGCTCAACAAGTTCTGGTTGAGCCATCTTGCTGGTGTCAATCCATGCCTTTCCAGGCTGTCTAGCACGATGGAATTTCTTCAGCTGCAGCTTGACCTTGCAACACACCAATGAATGGTCTGTCGCAATCTGCACTCTGGAACGAACGGGTGATTAGCACGTTCTTCAGTGAGGTGCGCCTAGTCAGGATCAAATCCAGCTGGTGCCAGTGCTTTGAGCGCGGATGTTGCCAGGAAACCTTGTTTTGGGGCTTGGTCTTGAAGAACGAGTATGTGATGCACAGATCTTGATATGTGCAGAACTCGAGCAGTCGCTGTCCGTTGTCGTTCATTCTGCCCACGCCAAAAGGTCCAAGACAGGAGGACCAGGAGTCATGGTCAGCACCCACTCTGGCATTGAAGTCTCCAAGGAGAATGAGTTGTTCAGAGTTGGGGATGATCCTGACAGTTGTTGCGAGATTCTCGTAGAACTCGTCTTTTGCCTCTGGTGTGGCTGTCAGTGTTGGGGCATACACACTGACGAGGGTGACTAGGCCTTGAGTGGTGTTCAGGCGGAGGGTGAGGAGTTGTGCAGAGCCAGTGCTGCCCGGTTCCACCATCTTCAGCAAGGTGTTCTTCACTGCGAAGCCCACTCCATGTTCCCTGTGTTCATCACTGCCCTTTCCCTGCCAGTAGAACGTGTAGTCCTTCTCTCTCAGTGTGCCTGCGTCAGCCAACCGTGTTTCCTGGAGAGTGGCGATATCTACTCCCAGTCTCTTCAGCTCATTATTGATGATGGCAGTCTTCCTGGTGTCGTTGATGTCCTTGAGGTTAGCAGCGAGTCCTGTCATCATAGTGCGGACGTTCCAAGTTCCCAGTTTTAGAGTTGGTCTCTTTTGTTTTATTGTCTTGCCTGGTGCGAAGGTTCTCAGCCTGCTGTTCGGACTTCTCCTCATCCCCATGCACCCAATGAGGAAAGCAAGCTGTGGCGGGACAACACCTTATTGGCTGGGGGCTGCCCAGCTTGAGGCAGGCGGTAGCTGTCCAGTGAGATCCGATGATCCCTCCCACCATTGGGAACAACCCCTGGTGCCGCGCTCTACGCCAATTGAGCGGTGGCTTATAACCGGTAACTGTCATTCCCCGTGTTTTGTCTATGCCAAAGGCAAAGCTGGAGTGTCCTCTCCAGTGATCCGGTGTTCTACCTTCCAGCGTTGGGCGTTGGTAGGATTCAAGCCTAGGCAGGAAGATATGGAGGACAAGATGTTGCCCATGCAGCATGTCCCCCCTCTCCACGTCACTGATGAATCCAAAGGAACAGCAGGGCTGCTACAGTTTGGCACCAGCGCCGTTGCAGGAGCTGCCAGAATGATGTTGAGCACAACATAGAACTGCCTTAGGGGCTCCGACTCCGGATTTTTCCTCAGGGTTGACTCCCGAAGCCTTTCCCGTGACTGGGTATGCTGCAAGGCAGCGGAGGTTTGAAATCAGGGTTTACCTTCCCCTAGATGGGCTACCTTCCCAGGTTGACGAGCCACCATCTACCCGAAGCATCTGGTTTTAAGGTGCCAGAGATCCGCCCTCGCCCCTTCTCCTATTAGTAAAAAAAGTTCCGCCGGGCTTAGAGACTAAACCACACGGGCAGGCTAGGAGTTGGACTTAGTTGTCAGAGGCTTTTCGAGACGCACGCCATAAGGAGCCATAAGGAGTATTTTATGAGCACTGGGAGCTTAACCCCAGTGCCGCTCCTGGCTATGACAACCTTGGAACCAGAGCACTCTATAAACCACCATTAACTAAGAAGGTTGGAGACCTACAATGGCGAGTTTTACATGGTGCTGTAGCTGTAAATGGTTTTATCTCTATTTTAAACCCAAATGTTGTTGAGGTTTGTCCATTTTGTCCTCAGAAAGAGACTGTGTTCCATTGTTTTCTGGACTGTAACAGACTGCAATTGTTGTTTGTTTTTTTGGGGAAGCTGTTTTATCTGTTTGGAGAAATCTTTTCCCTGCAGATTTTTATCTTGGGTTTTCCACATAGACAGAGAACTAAGAAAAAGAGTGAACTTTTAAATTTCATCCTGGGTCAGGCTAAAGTGGCTATTTATGTTAGTAGGAAAAGAAAAATTGAACAAATGCTGGATTGTAATGTAAAAGACATGCTGGTTGACATGATCAAGGCTCGAATAATGATTGATTACAATTACTATCATCTGATGCAAAATGTTGAAACTTTTGAGGCTATGTGGTGCTTTAAGCACATCCTGTGTTGTGTTAAAGAGGGGAAAATTACCTATGGTTTGGTTCTGATGTAAGAAGCAAGTTTTTGTTTTAGTTTTCCTGGTTTGGTTACTTGTGCCTTTGATTTCTTGTCAGTGAGTCATTTTACTTTTCCACTGCTTCTTTTAGTTGTTTTAGTTGTTGTGTTTTTCTGTTGAACTTGTGATAATAAAGGTGTGTTGAAAAATCAAAATCAAAATCTCTCTCTCTCTCTCTCCCTCTCTTTTATAGTCAGGTCTATCACATTAGATCAGGGGTCGGGAACCTATTGCTCACGAGCCAGATGTGGCTCTTTTGATGGCTGCATCTGGCTCGCAGACAAATCTTTAATTATAAGGTTCAAGTTCAAGTGGGGTTGCCGTATTTTGCTGTCGAAAATAGTGGCCGATGTGCGCATGTGCAAAAGGGTCCGCACAACGGCTTGTCGTGAGTAAACTTCCCTCGTTTTAATCACGTTGTCAGCTAACTAATTTTAGAAACCCTTTTGAGAAGATGGCTAAAAGAAAAAGAGACGAGGAGTATCATACTTTTCAGCAGGAATGGACAGAGGAATTTGCCTTTGTGGAGAGAGCAGGTTCTGCAGTGTGTCTAATATGCAATGATAAAATTGCATCTATGAAACGGTCAAATATAAAGCGGCACTTCGACACACGCCATACTACATTTGCATCGAAATATCCTGCGGGGGACAGCAGGAAGAAAGCATGTCAAGAGCTACTATCAAGAGTGCAAGCTAGTCAGCAGCAACTCCGTGTTTGGACCCAACAAGTTGACTGGAATTCGGCTAGCTTTGCTGGCGCTTTAGCAATTGTGAGAAACGGAAAGCCATTTACAGATGGGGAGTATGCCAAAGCATTCATGCTTGATGTTGCCAGTGAACTTTTTGACGACTTTTCGGATAAAGACAAGATAATTAAACGGATAAAAGACATGCCTCTATCGGCAAGAACTGTTCACGATCGTACCATCATGATGTCAAATCAAATTGAGATAACGCAAGTGAAGGACATAAATGCGGCACCGTTTTTTTCTCTCGCTTTGGATGAGTCAACAGACATAAACAATTTATCCCAGTTCAGCGTGATTGCAAGGTATGTTGTCGGTGACACACTACATGAGGAAAGTCTTGCTGTTTTGCCTATGAAAGGGACAACAAGAGGGGAGGATTTATTCAAGTCCTTCGCTGAGTTTGCTAAAGAAAAAAATCTACCGATGCATAAACTTGTTTCGGTGTGCACTGATGGTGCTCCGTGCATGGTGGGGAAAATCAGAGGATTCGTAGCGCTTCTTCGTGAACATGAAAAGAGATGCATCCTAAGTTTTCACTGCATCCTACATCAGGAGGCGCTTTGTGCTCAGATGTGTGGCAAGCAGCTTGGTGAGGTGATGTCACTGGTCGTTCGGGTGGTCAACTTTATTGTTGCCCGAGCTTTAAATGATCGCCAGTTTAAAACACTGCTGGATGAAGTTGGGAATAATTATCCTGGTCTGCTTCTGCACAGCAACGTGCGTTGGTTGTCAAGGGGGAAGGTGCTCAGCCGTTTTGCGGCTTGTCTGAGCGAAATCCGGACTTTTCTTAAAATGAAAAATGTCTAGCATCCCGAGTTAACTGACACTGAGTGGCTCCTGAAGTTCTACTATCTTGTGGACATGACTGAACATCTAAACCAGCTCAATGTGAAAATGCAAGGCGTTGGAAATACAATCTTATCCCTGCAACAAGCAGTGTTTGCATTTGAAAACAAGCTAGAACTCTTCATCGCTGACATTGAAACAGGTTGTTTACTACACTTTGAAAAACTGGGAGAGTTTAAAGATGCATGCACAGCAAGTGACCCTGCTCAACATCTTGATCTTCAGCAGCTAACAGGCTGCAACATCTAATCTCCTGCAGTCATTCAAAGCGCGCTTTGGAGAATTTCGCAAGCGCACTCGTCTTTTTAAGTTCATCACCCATCCACACGAGTGTGCAGTGGACAGCGCTGACCTAAGTTACATCCCCAGTGTCTCCGTCAGAGATTTTGAGCTACAAGCTGCTGACCTGAAGGCCTCAGACATGTGGGTGAATAAGTTCAAGTCACTGAATAAAGATTTGGAAAGACTTGCACGACAGCAAGCAGAGTTGGCGAGCCAACACAAGTGGGCAGAAATGAAAAAAACTTCAACCCGCAGACCAGCTGATTGTCAAAACTTGGAATGCGCTTCCCGTCACATACCACACACTGCAGCGTGTGAGTATTGCTGTACTGACAATGTTTGGCTCTACGTATGCATGTGAGCAGTCTTTCTCACATCTAAAGAACATTAAGACCAACCTACAATCACATTTAACGGATGGAAGTCTCAACGCCTGCATGAAGCTTAACCTCACCACGTATCAACCAGACTACAAAGCCATCAGCAAAACCATGCAGCACCAGAAGTCGCATTAATGGTAAGAAATACTCATCATTGATTAGCAACAGCATAACAATGTTATTAAAAAGAATTCAGAGACTTATTGTACTTTAAAAGTGTTGAAATTACATAAAATGCACACATTTACTTGTATTTTTAGTTTTAAACATATTGTATGGCTCTCATGGAATTACATTTAAAAATATGTGGTGTTCAAGGCTCTCTCAGCCAAAAAGGTTCCCGACCCCTGCATTAGATGCACACCCAAAACCAACATTCTCACACACACTTTTGATAGTACATTTTAGGAGATCGGTAACGTGAATAGCGGATGGCCTGTTCACGTCAGAGTTAAACTGGCCAATCAGACGGTCGTGTACAAGCCCATCCTATTGTACGGGGGGTTGGTCCGACCCGCCAACCCGAGAAGATAACTGTAACACGCACCCGGAAGTTGTGGTCAGTGTGGCGATGCTCCAGAGGGAGCTGCGTCACGCTGCACCCAGCGCTGCTTGCTTTACTTGTGACTTCTAAATAAATGTTCCATCTTTAAATTGAAGAAATCTCCGGCTTGTTCTTGGATCTTTCAATCAAAGAATCAGGTATTTTTTTAACAGGTGTCTCAGTGAACCACTGTCATTGTAGGGTGGGCACTCACCCATGTTAGCCCGTTTCCTACCTGGCTTCTTCCGGTTGTAGTGGTGAGATGTGGGGAAGGAGCGCCGGGTGGCAGCGATGACAGCCTGCACTCATGGAGCCAGGTGAGGGGCCTGTTGGCTAGGCGCTGTTAGCTGTCCCGATAGCTGGGTGGCCATTTCCATTTTGAACGCCATCCTCACCACCTTGTCAAGCTTTAGGCTATTCCCTGCCAGTATCAACTCATCAAACAACCACTCGTTGTTAGCATTCTCTGCTAGCTTTACACATATTAGCTCTTCCTCTAAGTGGCCAAAAACGCATGTGCTCGCCATGAACCAGAGCTCGGTGGCAAACTGAAGGGTCGTCTCATCCACACGCTGACAGTGTCAGTTGAAAATAATTCTTTGTGCCATTAAACAGCATGTTCAGCAAAATACCCACCACCTCCAGTGACAGGAATGAGACACTAAATGAACTCTACCAGGTCATCAGTGAGACACAAACAGCACACCCAGATGGATTCCTCATCACAGCAGGAGACATCAACCATGCAGATTTAAAGGCCCTCCTATCAAAACTACACCAACATGTGGACTTTCCAACAAGACGAGACAACCTGCAGGACTGGGTGTATACAACCTACAAGACAGTCATATAAAGCCCCCCCCCCCACACACCTTGGTCTCACTGATCACATCACCATCTTGCCAAGGCCTGCATACAGACCCAGAGTGAAAGCCATCAGACCGACAAAAAAGCACGTACATATGTGGCCAGAGGGGGCCTTCTATGTGCTCAAAGACTGCTTTTGCTTTAGCACAACAGACTGGGACATTTTCAAGCATGCAGTCACCCACAGTGAACACACAAATATAGAGGAATACACTGAGGCTGTTGTAGCATACATAGCTTAATGCATTGATGTAATGTAATGTAATGTACTTTATTTATATAGCCTGTGGCGGTTTGGGAAAACCCCCACAACACACAGGGACAGACAGCTCGCTACTCCTGGTTTTTTCCGCTACACTACTGTGATGTTAATGTTGCCTTTCATACATTGTGTTCATGCGTCCTGTCCTTACTGTGACCTAGAGACTCAGATCAATATGTAGATGTGCCTTTTAACCTCTTTGTTCTGCAGCTGGAGCAGAGTCTAGCAAATCTGCCTATTGTGATGTATGTCTCACAAATGCAAATATCTCATGCCTGTTCTGCAGTCCCTTTGATCAGACCAACTGCTGTGAATCTGCTTTGATGTATTGTTTGAGTTGGGTATAAATACTGCACAGGTTCTGTAACACACTCTCTCAATTCTCACTTCTACAACGGCTGCTGCTGGACACAGACTTTGTGTCCTCCTCTCCTTCTCTGAAAGCCGTGGGCTTGCTCCCGGCGCGCACGCACGGCGCCGGGAGAGGAGCTCGTGACGGCGGTATGATATAATAAACTTCCTTAAAACCTCAGCATCGCTGCCTTATTTTATCATCCGCCGCACTGGTGACCCGACGCTGAAACGAACACGCTGCCAGCGAACGCAACACCCGGCGGTGATTCTCCGACGACAAACGAACGCGGCAGCCTGACTGATCTGCCCTCCCTTCTGCTTCAGGGAGACCTCAACGCGGAGTTTCCAGGCGAAACTCCCCGGAGAACACCCACGACCGGGAAAGCTGAGCAACGTTTCATGGTGAGATCTGCACGCCTAGATCGGCACATCCACGCTGGACCGGCCGCGCTCACAGCTCCTCCACACGAGAGTGCATGCACCTCGTCCCCTCTCCACGACGGCGATCCCCATGGCCGACGGAGCACACGTGGACCTGAACGCACCATGACCGAGCGAGTGACAGAGCGTCTACTTCCCTTCACCGCTCCACCACACTGAACAGGGATGATTAAGCTCCCTGACCCTGGTTCTCCTCTCCAGCCGGCCCACCCATCACGGAGCCCCGGTGCATGCACCGGGGAGTTACGGGGACGGCGCACCACGCACGGGACAAATACGGCTTTTCTGACCGCCTTCCTTCTGCTGCACACTGGCCCTTCAGGCTTGCTCGTTCACCTGAGGCACACAGCTTGCTCACTGGATTTTATGGTCTTAGCCACGGCACACAAGGGGAATTCAGCGGTTTGCGGTTCCCGAGAGCTTTAAGGTTGTGCCCGCACCTAAAGCAAACACGCCAGTCCCTCTGCTCTCATCACAGCCGCCACGCAGCCTCGTCTTTTCTTCATGGCCACTATTAATCCTTGCAGGACTTAATCGCGGGAGTAGCCAGTGACTAATTTTTCTTCTTGTGGACCTCTGCACGTTCAACGGGACAGCCCTTCGACATCGCGGACCCACAAGCAATTTTTGCGCGGCCCGGACGTTTTCATCGTCTCCGGCCGGCTTTTACTACCCCCCACCCCTCTCCACCCCCTCCTGCACAGAGCTTTTCCCTGCTCGCTGCCCAAGCTGCACTATCGAGGTCTCGGCCACCTGCCGAGCCCTCTGGGGGGGGAGCTGTGGCAGTTTGGGAAAACCCCCACAACACACAGGGACAGACAGCTCGCTACTCCTGGTTTTTTCCGCTACACTACTGTGATGTTAATGTTGCCTTTCATGCATTGTGTTCATGCGTCCTGTCCTTACTGTGACCTAGAGACTCAGATCAATATGTAGATGTGCCTTTTAACCTCTTTGTTCTGCAACTGGAGCAGAGTCTAGCAAATCTGCCTATTGTGATGTATGTCTCACAAATGCAAATATCTCATGCCTGTTCTGCAGTCCCTTTGATCAGACCAACTGCTGTGAATCTGCTTTGATGTATTGTTTGAGTTGGGTATAAATACTGCACAGGTTCTGTAACACACTCTCTCAATTCTCACTTCTACAACGGCTGCTGCTGGACACAGACTTTGTGTCCTCCTCTCCTTCTCTGAGAGCCGTGGGCTCGCTCCCAGCGCGCACGCACGGCGCCGGGAGAGGAGCTCGTGACGGCGGTATGATATAATAAACTTCCTTAAAACCTCAGCATCGCTGCCTTATTTTATCATCCGCCGCAAGCCCTTTAAAACAACCCGTAGGTGACCAAAGTGCTTTACAGAAAATAAACAGCATTAAAAACACACACAGCATTAAAAACAAATAACATAAATGAAGAAATAAGAATAAATACCTAAAAATGAGAACAAAATAAAAACAAATGCCAAGACAAATATCACCACTACTGGCTATTAAAAGCCATCCTAAGCAAATATGTCTTAAGTTCTGATTTAAAAAGGGCCAGGTCAGAGACAGCACGTAGGTCGGGGGGAGATTATTCCAGAGCCTGGGGGCGACAACAGAAAAGGCTCAGTCACCCCAATGTTTATACCTTGACCTAGGCACATCCAGCAAAAGCTGATTGGATGACCTCAAAGCCCTGCCTCGGTCACGGACAGTCAAAGTCTCAGACATACAGTATAAACCGGAGCAAGGCCATTAAGAGCTTTAAAAACAAAAAGCAAAAGTTTAAAATTAATTCTAAAATGGACTGGAAGCCAATGTAGTGAATAAAGAATCGGAGTAATGTGCTCTCGCCTAGGTGTGTTGGTCAAAAGACAGGCCGCTGCATTTTGCACAAGTTGAAGGCGGCTGAGAGAAGACTGAGAGATGCCAACATAAAGTGCGTTGCAGTAATCAAGTCGAGATGTGATTAAAGCATGGATGGCTATCTCAAGATCATGACGGCTCAGGAAAGGTTTGGCTTTGGATAACAAACGTAATTGATAAAAGCTCATCTTGACTACATTGTCAATCTGTTCATCAAATTTTAAATGGATGTCAAAAACCACCCCCAAATTTCTGACAGCTGAACTGAGCCTTAAAGAGAGAGTACCAAAGCCAGCCGTTACAGTATCCCCAAACACAACACATTCTGTTTTTTCTTCATTTAAGTGGAGAAAATTTTGGCTTAACCACAACTTAATGTCAATGATGCAGTCCGATAGAACACTCTGTGAGTTAGTTTGTTCTGGGTTCAAAGGTAAATAAAGCTGCAAATCGTCTGCATAACAGTGGAAAGACATGTTATGCCTGGCTATTATTGACCCGAGTGGCAGCATATACTGTATAATGAAAACAGAATAGGGCCAAGGATAGAGCCCTGTGGGACCCCACAGGAGAGAGAGGCACTAGAAGAGGACGTGTCACCAATCATTACAAAAAAGTTCTATTAGATAGGTAGGATTCAAACCACTGAAGTGCAGTGCCATGGATGCCAACATGGTGATTCAGGCGTGACAAAAGGATAGTGTGGTCCACAGTGTCAAAGGCTGCTGTAAGATCTAGCAGCACTAAGACCACAGGGCATTTGGCATCAACAGACATCATAATATCATTGTGCACCTTAAGCAGGGCACACTCAGTGCTGTGACGAGATCTAAACCCAGATTGAAACTTCTTAAAAATAGAATTGTCTTCTAAAAAAGACTGCAACTGTATAAAAACAGCTTTTTCTAAAACTTTAGATAAAAAGGGCAAATGAGAAATGGGTCTAAAATTAGATAAAACTGAAGGGTCAAGGTGAGGATTTTTAAGAAGGGGCCTAACCACATCATGTTTAAAAGCAGGTGGGACAAATCCTGAACTAAGGCAGGAATTAATAAAAACCAAAAGACCAGGCCCCACAGTATTAAAAACCCTTTTCAGGATTCCAGCGGGAACAACATCCAGTGAGCAATTTGTAGGCTTCAGAGACTTTACTATATCAGCAAGTGATGATAAAGAAACCAACTCAAACTGTTCAAACACAGCAGAGTAACCCGGGACAACAGACAAGCTGCCATTAAAACTGTTATTAATAACTCGTCTGACAGTGACATTGATGATGTCACTCACTGCAAAACATCACTGTTCGTGCTAACCAGAAGCCATGGATGACAGCAGAGGTTCACAGGCTCCAGAGGGCTCGACATACAGCTTTTAGGGCCGGTGACACCGCAGGACTAACAATAGCTAGGGCCAACCTGTCCCGTGGTATCAAGGAAGCAAAACGACAGTACAGCAAGAAAATATGCGGACACTTCAGCAACACCAGAGATGCACATTCTTTCTGGCATGGCGTACAGACTCTCACCAACTACAAACCTCCACCTCAGACCTGCTTGACTGACATCACACTGCTTAACAACCTAAATTACTTCTTTGGCTGCTTTGAAGCACAAAATAGCACATCAGAACAGAAGACTAGCCCCTCCCCCGAGACGAGTGGGCTATAAGTCTGGATCCAGAGGGCATGAAGAGGACCCTCTACAGGATCAACCCGCGCAAGGCAGCTGGACCAGACAACATACCAGGTCACGTTCTGAAGGACAGTGCAGAGGAGCTCAAGAATGACCTGGCTGACATCTTCAACATCTTCCTGAGTTAAGCTGTTGCTCTGATGTATTTCAAAACTGCTACCATAATACCAGTCCCAAAGAAGCCCGTCCCATCCAGCTATAATGATTACAGGCCCATAGCACTGACCTCCATCATAATGAAGTACTTTTAGTGGCTGGTCATGCAGAACATCAAGTCCACCCTCCCTCCCTCCCTCCCAGGACCCATCTCAGTTTGCATACAGGTCAAACAGTGGTGGAGTGGTGGCTCAGTTGGTAGAGCATTCGCCCCACACCCGGGAGGCAGGGGTTCAAAACCTGGCCGGGTCATGCCGAAGACCATATAAAAAAGTGGAACTTCCTGCCGTCCAGCTTGGTGCTCAGCAATAATGGAATGGAGGAGGGAAATTTGTGGCGGCGCCTTGCATGGCAGCGGCCCTCTGATTCTACACTTGGGGTGTGTGTGATTAACACTGTATACTGATAGGTAAAACACAATCTCGTTCTACTGTACATGATTGGTTGTACAGTTGAATGACAATAAAGAGTGATTTAATTTAATTTTAATTTAATTTAAAACAGATCCACAGAAGATGCCGTGTCTGCTGCTCTAAATCCAGCCCTCATCCACCTGGATTCAAAGAACTCCTATGTGCAAATGCTGTTCTTGGACTTCAGTTCAGCATTCAACACAATCATCCCCAGCACCTGATACAAAAACTCAGACACTTGGGACTCAAAACCTCTCTCTGTAACTGGGTGCTGGACTTTTTCACAGGGAGGCCATAGAACGTGCGGGTTGGCAGTAACACCTCCCAGACCATCATGCTGACCACAGGGGCCCCAAAAGGGTGCTTGATCGCCGCTGTGTACGTCCCTCCCGACGCGGACGCGCGCGAAGCTCAGCGCGCGCTCGCAGATCACATTCAACATACGGAGCGGACTTTCCCGGACTCTCTGGTTATTGTGGTTAGCGACTTCAACCAGAGCAATCTGAGCCATGATCTCCCCCGTTACAGTTTATTAAATGCCCCACCAGAGGAAAGAACACGCTGGATCACTGTTACACCACAGTGAAGGACGCGTATCGCGCTGTTCCCCGCGCTGCGCTCGGACTATCTGATCACGTGATGGTCCACCTCATTCCCACTTACAGACAGAGACTGAAGCTCACTAAACCTGTTGTGAGCACTACGAAGAAATGGACCAGTGAAGCTGAGGAGAAGCTGGAAACGTGCATGGAAATAACTGACTGGGGCATGTTTAAAGGAGCCACGCATGATCTGGATGAGTACACGAACACTGTGAACTCATATATCCACTTTTGTGAGGAGAGTATTCTTCCATCGCGCACCAGGGTGAGTTACTCAAATGACAAGCCCTGGTTCACTGCTAAGCTCAGACAGATCAGGAAGGAGAAGGAAGCAGCGCTGAAAAGTGGAGACAGGGACTGCTACAGGGAGGTCAAATATCAGTTTAACAGAGAGCTGAGGAGAGCTAAATCTGTGTATTCTGAGAGACTCCAGCAGCAGTTCGCTGCTAATGACTCTGCTTCTGTGTGGAGAGGACTGAGGCAGATCACCAACTATCGGCCTCAGGCTCCTAAAGGTCAGGATGACAAAGCCCTTTGTCAAAGACTGTCCCAACACTATGCCCGTTTTGACACCTCGTCAGCTGTGTCCAACTCCCCCCTCCCCCCAGCTCCACTGCCTCCACGGTCCCTACTTCATCAAAGGCGCCCCCCCTCCTCCCCCCCGCCCTTGTCATCAGTGAGCAGGACGTGCTCAGACAGTTCTCCAGACTGAACCCGCGCAAGGCCCCTGGTCCGGACGGCGTGTCTCCCTCCACCCTGAGACACTGTGCGAAAGCGCTGGCTCCTGTCTTCACAGACATTTTTAACACCTCCCTTAAGCTATGCCACGTGCCGACCTGCCTCAAATCCTCCACCATCATCCCTGTCCCCAAGAAGCCATGGATCACTGGACTTAACGACTACAGACCTGTAGCGCTCACCTCTGTAGTCATGAAGTCCTTTGAGCGCCTGGTCCTGCCCCACCTCAAGTCCATCACCACTCCCCTCCTGGACCCGCTGCAGTTTGCCTACCGAGCCAACAGGTCTGTAGACGACGCAGTCAACCTGGCCCTCCACTCCATCCTGCAGCACCTGGACTCCCCGGGAACCTACGCCAGGATCCTGTTTGTGGACTTCAGCTCTGCATTCAACACCATCCGCCCCGCTCTGCTCCGGGACAAGCTGTCCCTGCTCAACGTGCCTGACTCCCTCTGCAGGTGGATCACCGACTTCCTGACGGACCGGAGGCAGCATGTGCAGCTGGGAAAGACTGTCTCAGACTCTGTTAGCATCAGCACCGGATCACCCCAGGGCTGTGTACTTTCCCCCCTACTCTTCTCCCTTTATACCAACTCCTGCACCTCCAGCCACCAGTCTGTCAAGCTGATCAAGTTTGCGGACGACACCACCCTCATCGGGCTCATCTCCAACGGCGACGAGTCCGCCTACAGGAGAGAGGTGGCTCAGCTGGCGTCCTGGTGCAACAACAACAACCTGCAGCTGAACGCTCTGAAGACAGTGGAGATGATTGTGGACTTCAGAAAAGTCACAACCCCTCTGCCCCCCCCTCACCCTCACAGGCTCTCCCATCACCACTGCAGATTCCTTCCGCTTCCTAGGCACCACCATCACCAGGGACCTCAAGTGGGAGCCGACCATCAGCTCCCTCATCAAAAAGGCCCAGCAGAGGATGTTCTTCCTGCGGCAGCTGAGGAAGCTCAAGCTACCCACCAAGATGTTAGTGCAGTTCTACACAGCCATCATCGAGTCCATCCTCACCACCTCCATAACCGTGTGGTATGCAGGAGCCACCGCCAGGGACAGACTAAGGCTGCAGCGTGTCGTGCGCACTGCTGAGAAGGTGATCGGCTGCAAGCTCCCATCTCTTCAGGATCTGTACATCTCCAGGACCCGGAGGCGTGCTGGCCGGATCATAGCCGATCCTTCACACCCTGGTCACGTACTGTTTGCCCCTCTCCCCTCAGGTAGAAGACTTCGGTCCATTCAGAAAAAAACCTCCCGTCACATGAACAGCTTCTTCCCCTCTGCCATCAGACTGCTGAACACTAAGTGACTTATTGACTCTCGTGCACTATGTACAGCAGCTCAACCAGACTCATGTCAATCATCACTGTTTTCTTTTTGCATTACCGACTGCACTATATGGTTCTCCACAATATCTGCTGCTCGCTAATATATTTAAAACTGCTGACTAGTATTGCTCATTCTTATTCTACACTTTATTGCATGTATAGTTTATTTCTTTTATTTTATCATGTTTAATGTTGCAGCATTGCACCGAGACAAATTCCTAGTTTGTGTATTACAGGAACAATGGCAATAAATCTGATTCTGATTCTGATTGATCAGCCCGCTGTTCTTCACCCCATTGACCCATGACTGCGTGCCAGCCTACAGCACCAGCCACATCAACAAGTTTGCAAATGACACAATGGTGGTGGGCCTCATCACCAACAATGAAGAGGTCAGCTACAGAAATGAGGTGAGCCAACTGGTCCAGTGGTGTAAAGACAATAATCTCTTCCTGAACGTGGGGAAAAACCAAGGAGATGTGGTCGACTTCAGGAGAGGACACACACAGCATTCCCCTCTAATGTCTGTATTTATTTTGATCATCTTGTTCTCCTGTGCTTTTATTTTGACAGTGTTCTTTGTTTACTTCTGTTTCCTCTCCTAGCTAATTTCACAGCTCGCCCCAGCTGTTCATTATTCTGGTTATTATGTCATGGCAGCCGCTGGGCCATCATCAGCCTCGGCTGCTCACACACACCTGCCGCCAATCATCAGCAGACCTTAAAAGTCGGCATCACTGATGGCTCAGCATGGAGCTGTCTGCCTACTTCGCCACGCAACGCGTCACGGATTAATCCTCTTGCCAGAGCATCCACAACGCATCCTCGTCAAGCCTCGTCACGTAAGAATCAGCATATCTTATCTTGTCAAAGTGTTAACACTGGCGGCGGACTTGTCTCCCCAAATAATGGAGCCTCTCCTCCTCCTTCTAGGGACACCTCCACCTCACCGCAGCACCAAGTGTCACTTACACCGAGCCACAGTGAGCCACAGAGCCAGAAAGAGTCTTCCAGCGTCACCTGCAAGTAAGCAGTACTTATTGTTACACTTCCTTATTGCGAACAGCACTAATCCATCTGTGCTTGTGTGTTCCAGGGTTGCCAGGTCGTGGAGGGACTCGTTCAGCCCCAGTGGCTCCTCAGCATCACACTCACTCACACCTTCACACATTCCTGATTTAATAAATAATTGTCTAAACGGCCTACTCATGTCAGTGTCTGCCTCCTGGGTCAAGCAATCATGTCAGTACGACTCCGTCAAGACGACCCAGCAGACAGCACGCTGTCGCGCCGTCTTAACACTCTTAGCTCCCGGGTAGACCTAATTGCCCATCAACAGGGCAAATTAACCCTAATTAACAGCCGTCTGGACCATCTGGAAGGACACCAGGCATTTCCCCCGGTCGCCGGGGCGTCACCAGCCCCTGCTAATTTACCGGCTAGTCAGGCCCACCAACCTCCCTTACCTCGCCTCACTCCCGTACCTACCCCCGCCCGCTTTAGCGGCAAACTCGGGGAGCCACGAGGTTTCCTGCTGCAGTGTGAAACAGTGTTCCATCGTGTTCCCGGCAATTTTCCCACAGATCATAGCAAAGTAGGGTTTATTTCCAATCTGCTAGAGGGAAGAGCGTTAGCCTGGGCATACGTGATTATGGCGAAACCCAGCTACGCTCAGTTAACTTACCAACAATTTATAGCAGATTTCCGGGAGATTTTTGACCCCACGGATCAGGACGCGGTGTTAGCTGACCGCCTATTAAATCCCCAGCAGGGCAGTAAATCTGCAGCCGATTTTGCTGTGGACTTCCGGGTTTTAGCTGCAGAGGTGGGGTGGGGGGACTCAGCCCTGTGTAGTATTTTCCTCCGAGGCCTTAGCTCAGAGCTGAGGGATGAGCTGGTGGCACGGGAGAAACCAGATAGACTAGGTGAATTAATCTCACTAGCCGTTAGTGTTGACAACAGGTTGAAAGAGCGGGCAGCAGAACGTAGGGCTGCGAGCCACTCGGTTAGACCATGCCCCCGCTTCTCTCGGCTATCCCTGCTGGCTCTGCCACCGCCAGAGGGACTTCCGGGACAGGAGGAGATGATTACAGGACAGTCGGGTGTTTCGGTGGCTGAGCGACAGCGACGAAGGGATCAGGGCCTGTGTTTTTACTGCGGTAGTGGGTCTCACGGGGTGGCTGAGTGTAACAATCGGTTAAAAAGGGGAGGTACGTGGGTCACAGTAGGGGGACTCACAGACGTAGACCAGAAGAAGCCCCTCACCCGTTGTTTCTTAGCCATTAGACTGATCTACAAACACAAAGAACATACCACACACGCTCTTATTGACTCTGGGGCTGAGCAAAGCTTCATTTCTGAAGACCTGGCAACCTGTCTGGGCCTCAGCTGTCAACCCCTCCACCCGCCTGCCAACTTCATCACGCTGTCTAAGACCACGCTCACCACTGTTTTCCGCCAGACAGCCCCTGTTTCGGTGATTATCTCTGGAAACCATCGGGAGGAGATCTGGTTCTGGGTGCTGCCCGTTTCCACGTCACCTGTTATCCTGGGTTATCCATGGCTACGCCTTCACAACCCCACGTTTGATTGGCAGGCGGGGAACATCACAGCGTGGAGCTCCTTCTGTCTCAGCGCCTGTCTCCAGTCTGCAGAGTGTGCCCATTCTGTCTCGATGACCCCCCCCCCCCACGCTCCCGCCCCCGGACCTATCCAGAGTACCAGAGGTTTACCACGATCTGGGAATGGCATTTAGTAAGTCACGGGCGCTGTCCCCCCCCCCCCCCCCCACCGGCCCTACGACTGTGTGATCAACCTCCGGGCGGGGGCCCCACTACCGGTGAGTCGATTATACAGCCTATCGGCTCCGGAGCGGGAGGCCATGGACACGTACATTAAGGAGTCCCTCAGCTCCGGAATCATCCGTCCATCCTCCTTGGCGGTGGGGGCAGGATTCTTTTTTGTGGGAAAAAAAGGACGGTTCCCTGCGCCCCTGCATCGACTTCCGGGGTCTAAATGAAATCACCATTAAGGACAAGTATACATTGCCCCTGATGAACTCGGCCTTTGACTCCCTCCAGGGGGCGTCATGGTTCATGAAGCTGGACCTTCGCAATGCCTATCATCTGGTGCGCATCAGGGAGGGCGACGAATGGAAGATGACTTTCCGGACCCCAAGCGGCCACTTTGAAAACCTTGTGATGCCGTTTGGGTTAACCAATGCTCCGGCCGTTTTCCGGCGTTTGATCAATGACGTCCTCCAAGACTTTCTGAATTCATTCGTGTTTGTGTATTTGGGTGACATCCTGATCTTCTCACGCACGTTGGAGGAGCACCAGGTGCATGTGCGACGGATCCTGCAGCGCCTCCTGGAGAACCAGCTATTCGTCAAGGCCAAGAAGTGCGAATTCCATACGAATTCAATGTCCTTTTTGGGTTTTATCATTGCCCATAACCAAGTGCTTCCGGATCCAGCCAAGGTCAAGGTGGTGGTGTATTGGCCCACCCCTATGTCCAGGAAGCAATTACAGGGGTTTTTGGACTTTGCAAATTTTTACTGTCGGTTTGTGCCAAAGTTCGGGATCATCGCTCGCCCCCTGACTAGCCTTATGTCCCCCAAGACCTCCTTCCGTTGGAGCAAGGAGGCTGCCGCAGCATTCGGGAAGCTGAAGGAGGAATTCGCCTCTGCCCGTGTTTTGACCCAGGTGGACCCGGACCTGCAGTGCTTGGTGGAGGTGGACGCCTCGGACTCTGGAGTGGGGGCGGTCCTTTCCCAGCGCTCCCCCGTGGACGGGGTGATTCGCCCGTGCGCCTTCTTCTCCCACCGGCTGACGCCTGCTGAGAGGAACTACGGCATCGGGGACAGGGAGTTGCTAGCTGTCAAGCTCGCCCTGGAGGAGTGGAGGCACTGGCTGGAGGGGGCTGCCCAGCCATTCATCGTATGGACAGATCATAAGAACCTGGAGTATCTCTGGACAGCCAAGCGGCTAAACTCCCGCCAGGCTCGCTGGTCCCTCTTCTTTGGGTGCTTTAACTTTACCATCACCTACCGGCCAGGGAGCAACAACACCAAGCCGGACGCCCTCTCCAGGCAGTTCGAGGTAGAGCCGTCTGGGGACCAGGGCGAGACCATCCTGCCAGCGTCCTGTGTGGTGGGCGCCCTCGTGTGGGAGATCCAGGACAGAGTCAGGAGGGCACAGGAGAATGAGCACGACCCGGGTGGGGGTCCCCTAGGCCGTTTGTTCATCCCCTCATCAGTCAGGGGTGAAGTTATCCAGTGGGGTCACGCCTCCAAGTTGGCGTGCCATCCGGGAATCTCCCGCACCATCAACCTGCTCCAGAGAGCCTTCCAGTGGCCAGGGCTGAGGAGGGATGTGACCAACTATGTCCGGGCCTGCGCTCAGTGCGCCACCGGGAAATCATCATCTTCCCCCCAGGCAGGTCTTCTCCATCCTCTACCGGTTCCTTCTCGCCCCTGGTCCCATGTGGGTCTGGATTTTGTGATGGGCCTGCCCCCTTCGGACCATTTCACCGTGGTGCTGACAATAGTGGATCGCTTCTCCAAGGCCCACTTTGTACCACTCCGGGGGCTGCCCTCAGCACGGGAGACGGCGGACCTCCTGGTTCAGCATGTGGTTCGCCTTCACGGCATCCTGGCGGACATTGTCTCGGATCGAGGTCCGCAATTCGTTTCCCAGGTCTGGAAGGCATTCTGCACGACACTGGGGGCCATGGCGAGTTTCCCCTTGGGGTATCACCCACAGAGTAATGGTCAGTGTGAGCAAACCAACCAGGAGCTGGAGGCTGCGCTCCGCTGCGTCATCTCGTCTTGTTCCTCGTCCTGGAGTACGTTCCTGCCCTGGATTGAGTACGCACACAATGCCACGGTGTCCTCAGCAACGGGTGTGTCTCCATTTAAGGCATCGTTGGGATATGACCCCCCGCTGTTCCCGGAGGAGGAGAAGGAGGTGGCTGTCCCGTCCTTGCAGGCCCATACCAACAAGATGGTCCAGATCGCCGGATCTGGACCATCACCCGCAGAGCTCTCCTCAAGACCACAGAACGCAATATCCAGGTGGCCAACCGTCATAGGAGACCTGCGCCGGATTATCAGGTGGGGCACCACGAAAAATATCACTGTGCCGGCCGAGAAACGCAAGCTGTCTAAGCGTTTCATCGGTCCATATGTGATTACTCGGATCATTAACCCAGTGACTGTGCGCCTAGCTCTCCCCCCTTCCATGCACATCTGCCCCTCTTTTCATGCCTCCCAGGTGAAGCCTTACATCGCCGACCCCCTGTGCCCAACCCCCGCGGCGTCTCCCCCTCCGAGGATGATCGACGACCACCCGGCTTGGGGGGTTACTGCCATCTTGGATGTCCGTCGGCGGGGCCGGGGTCTTCAGTATTTGGTGGGCTGGGAGGGGTTTGGTCCTGATCACCATTCCTGGATTCGCCCAGCGTTGATTCGGGATAAACAACTCATCCGCGATTTCCATCGGGCGCATCCAGGTAAGGTGGGGCAGGTGCCTGGAGGCATCTCTAGAGGGGGGAGTACTGCCATGGCGGCCGCTGGGCCATCATCAGCCTCAGCTGCACACACACCTGCCGCCAATCATCAGCAGACCTTAAAAGCCGGCGTCACTGATGGCTCAGCATGGAGTCGTCTGCCTACTTCGCCACGCAATGCATCACGGATTAATCCTCTTGCCAGAGCATCCACGACACATCCTCGTCAAGCCTCATCACGTAAGAATCAGCATATCTTACCTTGTCAAAGTGTTATCCCCTGTGCACAGGTGGACCTCCCTGGCGGCGGACTTGTCTCCCCAAATAACGGAGCCTCTCCTCCTCCTTCTCGGGACACCTCCACCTCACCACAGCACCAAGTGTCACTTACACCGAGCCACAGTGAGCCGCAGAGCCAGAAAGAGTCTTCCAGTGTCACCTGCAAGTAAGCAGTACTTATTGTTACACCTCCATACTGTGAACAGCACTAATCCATCTGTGCTTGTGTATTCCAGGGTTGCCAGGTCGCGGCAGGACTCGCTCAGCCCCAGTGGCTCCTCAGCATCACACTCACTCACACCTTCACACACATCACATTCCTGATTTGATAAATAATTGTCTAAACGGCCTACTCGTGTCAGTGTCTGTCTCCTGGGTCAAGCAATCATGTCATATTGTCCTTGCCCTTGGTCTTTATTATCCACTCCTGTTTGTCACTGCACTAATTACTCCTTGCCTTATTTAAGGGATGCCACCCCACAATTCATGGCAATGTCCTACTGTGTCTATCGGCATGTAGCACACACTTCAGCCTTCCCTTTAGTCTGCCTGTTTGTTATTAACTCGCTAGTTGTTCTGCTCACCAGCCTGTCTTCTCCAAATTTTTGTAATTTCTGTTCCTTCCCTGTTAAGATTTTGAGTTTAATTAAACTGTGCAAATCCCAGCTCTTGCGTTTGGGTATCCATTCCACCATGGATGGGCAGTTAATGACATTGTCACTGTTTGCACCTCCTCTACCGCACTGTACTTGCACTATGGGTATTACAGTATTACTGTACATAGGACTGCTGTGTTTTTTTATCTTTAGTTACACTACAGGCAGCATTATAGACTGCTGTTGTTTTGATCCTTATTCCTTTTCCGATATTTTACACACACTACTAAGAGAGAGAGAGAAATGGCATTTTGATTCTCCTGTATGTCCTGTACATATAGAAGTATTGACAAATAACATATTTGAATCTTTGAATCTTGAAAAATAAAAAAATAATGTTGCATGACCTCAAGCCCGCCTCGGCCAAAATTACCGAGGCCATAGTGTCTTGAGGCCGGGGATGAAACTGAGCCATTACCCTTCCAGGCTGGGAAAACTGGTCTCAAGGAAGGCACTGAGGCCGAAGCCGACCTCGAGTCCTCCATCACTGGTGGCAGGAGTCTTTTATGTCAATCAATCAGCTTTATCTATAAATTCAATTCAATTCAACTTTATTTATATAGCGCCATTTCACAACAAACAGTCATCTCATTGCACTTTCAACTGTAGGGGAAACCCCCACAATTGCAGAAAAACCCCAGCAATCAGGCGATCCCCTGTGAGCAAGTGCTTGGTGATGGTGGAGAGGAAAAACTCCCTTTTAACAGGAAGAAACCTCCAGCAGAACCAGGCTCAGGGAGGGGCAGTCATCTGCTGTGACTGGATGGGGGGTGAGGGGATAGAGAAAACGAAAAGAACAGACACGTAGAGAGCAAACAGCACAATGGGGACTCAATCTATGGGAGAGAACAAACAGATGTTAATGACCAGCAAAAATATTTCATTGAGAGTAAAGAAAGGAGTGAGGCCCAGTGCATTATTGGAGGTCCCCCGGCTGACTAAATCTATTAGCAGCATAACTAAGGGAGGGTTCAGAAACACATGATCCCTCCCTAATTATAGGCTATATCAAAAAGTAAGGTTTTAACCCTATTCTTAAAAACAGATTGAGTCTGACTCCCGAATCCAGATTGGCAGCTGGTTCCACAGGAGAGGAGCTTGATAGCTGAAGGCTCTGCCTCCCATTGTACTTTTGGAGATTCTAGGTATTACAAGTAATCCTGCATTTTGGGAGCGTAGTGCTCTGTTAGGATAATAGGGAAGTATCAGATCTTTTAAATAAAAAGAGGCCTGATTGTTTAGAGCTTTGTAAGTGAGGAGAAGAATTTTAAACTTAATTCTAAACTCTATGGGAAGCCAGTGAAGGGAGGCCGAACTGGAGAGATATGATCTCTCTTTCTAGTACCTGTTAAAACTCTCGCTGCAGCATTTTGGATCAACTGAAGACTTTTTAAAGATGTTTTAGGACAACCTGACAATAAAGAGTTACAATAATCTAATCTAGAGCTAACAAAAGTGTGGATCAGTTTCTCAGCATCACTCTGAGACAAGATGCTCCTAATCTTGGCAATATTACACAAACAATAGAAGGCAGTCTTAGAAACAAATTTAATATGTGAACTGAAAAACAGATCTTGATCAAAAATAACTCCAAAGTTCCTCACAGAGCTATTCAGAGAAAGAGTAACCGCATCCAAACTAAGAGTTTGATTTGGAAAGGTATTTCAATTTAATTCAATTCAACTTTATTTATATAGCGCCATTTCACAACAACAGTCATCTCATAGCACTATCAACTGTAGGGGGGAACCCCCACAGTTGCAGAAAGACCCCAGCAATCAGGCGATCCCCTGTGAGCAAGCACTTGGCGACGGTGGAGAGGAAAAACTCCCTTTTAACAGGAAGAAACCTCCAGCAGAACCAGGCTCAGGGAGGGGCAGTCATCTGCTGCCACTGGCTGGGGGGTGAGGGGATAGAGAAAAAGAAAAGAACAGACATGTAGAGAGCAAACAGCACGATGGGGACTCAATCTATGGGAGAGAACAAACAAATGTTAATGACCAGCAAAAAAAAAATATTTCATAGAGAGTGAGGAAAGGAGTGAGGCCTAGTGCATTACTGGAGGTCCCCCGGCTGACTAAACCTATTAGCAGCATAACTAAGGGAGGGTTCAGAAACACATGATCCCTCCCTAATTGTAGGCTATATCAAAAAGGTAGGTTTTAGCCCTATTCTTAAAAACAGAGATCGAGTCTGACTCCCGAATCCAGATTGGCAGCTGATTCCACAGGAGAGGAGCTTGATAACTGAAGGCTCTGCCTCCCATTGTACTTTTGGAGATTCTAGGTATTACAAGTAATCCTGCATTTTGGGAGCATAGTGCTCTGTTAGGATAATACGGTAGTATCAGATCTTTTAAATAAAAAGGAGCCTGATTGTTTAGAGCTTTGTAAGTAAGAAGAAGGATTTTAAACTTAATTCTAAACTCTATGGGAAGCCAATGAAGGGAGGCCAGAACCGGAGAGATATGATCTCTCTTTCTAGTACCTGTTAAAACTCTTGCTGCAGCATTTTGGATCAGCTGAAGACTTTTTAAAGATGTTTTAGGACAGCTTGATAATAAAGAATTACAATAATCTAATCTCGAGCTAACAAAAGCGTGGATCAGTTTCTCAGCATCACTCTGAGACAAGATGCTCCTAATCTTGGCAATATTACGCAAATGATAGAAGGCAGTCTTAGAAACAAATTTAATATGTGAATTGAAGGACAAATCCTGATCAAAAATAACTCCAAGGTTCCTCACAGAGCTATTAAGAGAAAGAGTAACCGCATCCAAGAGTAACCGCATCCAAACTGAAAGTTTGATTTGGAAAGGAATTTCTAAGGTTTTTTGGACCAACAAGAATGACTTCAGTCTTATCTGAATTTAATAGCAGGAAATTACAAGTCATCCAAGCTTTGATTTCCTTAAGACAGGCTTCTAACTTGGCTAATTGATTACTATCATCTGGCTTCATTGACAGGTATAATTGTGTGTCATCTGCATAACAATGAAAATGTATACAGTGCTTTCTAATAATGTTGCCTAACGGAAGCATATATAAACTAAAAAGAGTAGGGCCTAGCACAGATCCCTGTGGAACTCCATGACTAAGCTTTGAGTTGAAAGAAAACTCATTATTTACATTAACAAACTGGAACCTATCAGATAAATAAGATCTAAACCATTGCAACGAAGTTCCATTAAGTCCAACATAGTGTTCTAATCTATCAAGTAGAATATTATGATCGATAGTATCAAAAGCTGCACTAAGGTCTAAAAGGACAAGTACAGAAACTAGTCCATTATCAGATGCAATGAGGAGGTCGTTAGTGACCTTCGCTAAGGCTGTTTCAGTACTATGATGGATTCTAAACCCAGATTGAAACTCTTCAAGTAAACCATTTCCCTGCAGGTGGTCAAATAATTGCGTAGCAACAACTCTTTCTAAGATTTTTGAAATGAAAGGGAGATTAGAGATTGGTCTATAGTTGGCTAAAGCTCCTGGATCTAGCGTTGGCTTTTTGAGTAAGGGTTTAATTACAGCCGTTTTAAAAGCCTGCGGTACATGGCCTAAAGTTAATGAAGAATTGATTATATGAAGAATAAAGCTACCAATAAGTGGGAAGACTTCTTTAAATAACCTGGTAAGAATAGGGTCTAAAAGACAAGTTGAAGGTTTGGATGAGGAAACTATTTTGTCTAACTCACAAAGGTCGATTGGAGTAAACTCATCAAGACAGACATCAACAATTTCTATGGCTTTTTGTACCAAATAGAATGACTTCAGTCTTACCTGAATTTAATAGCAGAAAATTACAACTGAGGATTCTAAATTGTCCTTAGGTATGACTGTGAGAGTGAATGGTTGTCTGTCTCTCTGTGTTGGCCCTGCGATGGACTGGCGATTTGTCCAGGGTGTACCCTGCCTCTCGCCCTAAGATGCTGGGATAGGCTCCAGCCCCCCCGCGACCTGAAAAGGATTAAGCGGAAGAAGATGAATGGATGGATGGAAAATTACAAGTCATCCCTTTATAAAGCACCTTAAAACCACAAAAGCTGAGAACAAAATGCTGTACATCAAAGATAAAACACTAACTAACTAAAGGCCAGGGAATAAAAGTACTTTTTAAGATAAATTTTAAAAATGGACAGAGAGGAGGCCTGTCTAATGTGCAATGGCAGATCATTCCAAAACCTTGGGGTAATGACAGAAAAGGCCCTGTCCCCTTGGAGTTTTCTCTTGGATTTGGAAATGTCCTGGAGCAGCTGGTCAGCTGACCTGGTGGCCCAAGCAGGATTGTGGTGTTGTAGCAGCTCAGTTAGGTAAGGAGGGACAAAGCCATTTAAAACTTTAAAAATTAGAAAAGCACTCATAGAGTGCATACCTCCGCCAAGGGTCCTTTCGTTTGTCATGGATCACCTCTAAAATGTAATGGGTTTGTGTGTAGGCCTATAGCCACTTCTAGTGAAAATTGCATCAAAGTCTGTCCATGAGTTTTGGAGTATTGTTGCTAACACACTGTGAGAAGATAAGAGCCTTGGCTGAGATATGCATTCTCAGATCATCACCAAAATATATTGAGTTCCTCTCTAGGCCAAGAACCACCTCTGGTGAAAATTTCATCCAAATCTATCAAGTAGTTTTTGTGTAATCCTGCTGCACAAACACAAACAAAGCCCTTGGTGGAGGTATGCACTCTCAGGTCATCACCAAAATGTAATCATCTGTTCCCCGTGCCATTACACACCTTTCCTGAAAATTTCATCAAAATCTGTTCATCAGTTTTGGAGTATCGTTGCTAACACACTGTGAAAAGATAAGAGCCTTGGCTGAGGTCTGCATTCTCAGATCATCTTCCTTGTCCCATTTCGGACTTGTCCTGAAAATTTCATCCAAATCCGTTCATAACTTTTTGAGTTATGTTGGTAACAGACAGACAGACAAACCCCAGTAAAAACATAACTTCCTTGGCGGAGGTAACAAACAAAAGAATTTTAAAATGGACTGTGAAGTGGACAGGCAGCCAGTGGAGTGAGGTCAGAACAGGGGTATGTGATATATCTCACAAAAGTGAGTACACCCCTCACATTTTTGTAAATATTTTATTATCCACCTTATTCCTAGGCTCCATGATGCCTTGCGTGAATTATGGTAGCAACTTCCGGTACTAGTTTAGAATGTACTGTATGGTTGTCACTGAAACGGGATACTTTTCCTTGTTAAAAAACAATGACTTCGGCATCAGAAATGCGGGAAAACGGCCTCTTGCAGCTCAAAACAGTAATATAATCATACCACTTCCCACGACTATCGAGGGATGGGAAGATAGCCTTATAAAGTGGCCTTGTAGACAGTAGCCCCATTAGCGCCGCTGCTAAGATGCTAACGCTGTAAACAAATGACCCGTGCTGGCAAAATGAGTCACTTTGAGGATATTTTCAAAACTGATGTAACATTATTTCCATATTCTGTATTGAAAGATCTTCAAAATGATATTTATTTGTAGGAACTGCACAAAAACTGACCCGGAAAAAGACGATTTGTTTATATTTTGGCTTAGTTGAAAACTTGCGTTTGATCAGTCGGGAGTTACGTCTTCTGCAAAAGCATAGGTATTTTTTAGAAAGTACGATTTCTAAGCTTTTCAATGATACCAGACACTCATGGGGGTTTTCCTGGGACTTTGCCGCTACCAAATAAAGAGTCATGATTTATGACTTCTCGTTGCCTGTACTCATAATGACGTGGTGTGCATTCTGACCAGCACGTCTCCACTGCAATAAAGTCTTCTTCTTCTTCTTTTAGATTTTATTGGCGGTTGGCAACCAGCTTAGAGGTGCATTACTGCCACCTACTCTATCTTCAGTTGCATTGTTGTCCTTGAAGTCGGCTGCATTTTGTTAAAATATGTTGGACACAATCAAATTTACCTTAGAGCAGACGTACGCCACAACACCGTGCTTGGATGTCGTCTGTCACCGAGTGGTGAGACGCCTCCATTTATCCAGTCTGGCACAACCACAAACACCAGCAACAAGTACCAGAACTATTCCAAAAAATTAAAAAAATACAAAAACTAGAAGAGTTGAAATTACCTTCCACTTGAGTGCAAAACACGTATGTGGACTATACATTAAAATGAATATGAAAAACTTTTAAAAATGCTATTTTAAATGTCCCTGCTACTCAACTCTTATTGACTGATTTAACACTACGTCAGTTGAAACCTACCGCGGCACTCCCAGGAATAAGGTGGATATCTTTTCATGGGACAACACTGAAGATAACACACTTTGATACAGTGGGGAAAAAAAGTATTTAGTCAGCCACCAATTGTGCAAGTTCTCCCACTTAAAAGATGAGAGAGGTCTCCAATTTTCATCATAGGTATACCTGAACTATGAGAGACAAAATGAGAAAAAAAAAAAAAATCCAGGATTTTTAATTTATTTATTTATTTAGCGAATGCAAAGTCCTTAAGCCAAGCAGTTGCCTCCTGGTTTGCTGTATGGAGGGTGTGTAATCCTCCTTCCAGTCTTTGGAGCGGGCAAGCCTCTATGATGTGTTCCATAGTTTGCTCCTCTCCACATGCGCACAGTGGGCTAGGGCTACTGCCCCATCTGTGAAGGCTGGCCAAGCAGGGGCCATGTCCAGTCCTGAAGCGATTGAGTGTAGACCACTGTCTCCTTGGGAGGTTGGTGCCCGGGACCTGTTGGTTGGGGTTTATCACCAGCTGTTTGTTTGGGACCTCCTTGGTCTCCCATTCCTCTTGCCAAGCTGTCTGGATGGTAAAGTCAGCTGGGGGAGGGTTTTTCCAAATCGGCCGTCTGGATGAAAGTCGGGCAGTGGATGGGGTGTAGATATCTGCATGGATTGGTAAGTGAGGAAAATCTTTAACTTTTTGGAGCATCCTTTGAGTTAATGCTGCTCGCCGGATGTGTGGAGGGGCTATGTTTGACAGTACAGAGAGCCAGGGGAGTGGTGTTGAGCGGATTGTTCCAGTTATAGTTCTCATGGTTGAGTTGAGCTGGGTGTCTACATGGTGTGTGTAAGATGACCTGGACCAGACAGGGGCACAATATTCTGCTACAGAGTATGAAAGGGCCAGTGCTGAGGTGCGCAGAGTGGAGACTGCCGCCCCCCATTTTGCACCAGCGAGCTTGCAGAGCAGGTTGTTTCGTACTTTCACCTTAGCAGCCGTCCCCTTTAGATGTTCCTTGAAGGATAAGGTCCTATCAAGGGTCACTCCAAGATAAGTTGGATTTGGGGCATGCTTAAGCTTGAGTCCGCTCAGGTGGATGTTTAGTTCTCTGGCAGCTTTTGCATTGTGGAGATGAAATACACTGGAGACGGTTTTTGCTGGGCTTGGTTTTAGGCGCCAGATTTTGCAGAACTGGTCCAGTTTAGCAAGATCTTCCGTGAGCACCCGTTCCAGTGGTTCAAAGTCTGGTGCTTGGAATGCCAAACAGATGTCGTCTGCATAGATGAATTTGCGGGATTTTGTAGTAGGCAGGTCATTTATGTAGAGGATTTTTAATGAATTAATTGGTAAATTCCTCGGTAAAATAAGTATTTGGTCAATAACAAAAGTTCATCTCAATACTTTGTTATATACCCTTTGTTGGCAATGACAGAGGTCAAACGTTTTCTGTAAGTCTTCATAAGGTTTTCACACACTGTTGCTGGTATTTTGGCCCATTCCTCCATGCAGATCTCCTCTAGAGCAGTGATGTTTTGGGGCCGTCGCTGGGCAACACGGACTTTCAACTCCCTCCAAAGATTTTCTATGGGGTTGAGATCTGGAGACTGGCTAGGCCACTCCAGGACCTTGAAATACTTCTTACGAAGCCACTCCTTCATTGCCCGGGCAGTGTGTTTGGGATCATTGTCATGCTGAAGGACCCAGCCACGTTTCATCTTCAATGCCCTTGCTGATGGAAGGAGGTTTTCACTCAAAATCTCACGATACATGGCCCCATTCATTCTTTCCTTTACACGGATCAGTCGTCCTGGTTCCTTTGCAGAAAAACAGCCCCAAAGTATGATGTTTTCACCCCCATGCTTCACAGTAGGTATGGTGTTCTTTCTCCTCCAAACGCAACAAGTTGAGTTTTTACCAAAAAGTTCTATTTTGGTTTCATCTGACCATATGACATTCTTCCAATCCTCTTCTGGATCATCCAAATGCTCTCTAGCAAACTTCAGACGGGCCTGGACATGTACTGGCTTAAGCAAGGGGACACGTCTGGCACTGCAGGATTTGAGTCCTTGGCGGGGTAGTGTGTTTCTGATGTAGCCTTTGTTACTTTGGTCCCAGCTCTCTGCAGGTCATTCACTAGGTCCACCCATGTGGTTCTGGGATTTTTGCTCACCGTTCTCGTGATCATTTTGACCTCACGGGGTGAGATCTTGCGTGGAGCCCCAGCTCGAGGGAGATTATCAGTGGTCTTGTATGTCTTCCATTTTCTAATAATTGCTCCCACAGTTGATTTCTTCACACCAAGCTGCTTACCTATTGCAGACTCAGTCTTCCCAGCCTGGTGCAGGTCTACAATTTTGTTTCTGGTGTCCTTTGACAGCTCTTTGGTCTTGGCCATAGTGGAGTTTGGAGTCTGACTGTTTGAGGTTGTGGACAGGTGTCTTTTATACTGATAATGAGTTCAAACAGGTGCCATTAATACAGGTAACGAGTGGAGGACAGAGGAGCCTCTTAAAGAAGAAGTTACAGGTCTGTGAGAGCCAGAAATTTTGCTTGTTTGTGGGTGACCAAATACTTATTTTATCAAGGAATTTACCAATTAATTCATTAAAAATCCTTCAATGCGATTTTCTGGATTTTTTTTTTCCTCATTTTGTCTCTCATAGTTGAGGTATACCTATAATGAAAATTGGAGACCTCTCTCATCTTTTAAGTGGGAGAACTTGCACAATTGGTGGCTGACTAAATACTTTTTTGCCCCACTGTACAATGTAAAGTTGTTAGCATACAGCTTGTATAACAGTGTAAATTTGCTGTTCCACTCCTCCATGACAACATCACAGAGCTGGTGGATGTTAAGAGAACTTGCGATCCTCCACCTTCTGTTTGAGGATGCCCCACAGACGCTCAATAAGGTTTAGGTCTGGAGACATGCTTGGAGACATGCTCATCACCTTTACCCTCAGTTTCTTTAGCAAGGCAGTAGTCATCTTGGAGGTGTGCTTGGGGTGGTTATCATGTTGGAATACTGCCCTGTGGCCCAGTTTCTGAAGGAAGGAGATCATGCTCTGCTTCAGTATGTCACAGTACATGTTGGCATTCATGGTGCCCCCAGTGCCGGCAGCACTCATGCAGCCCCAAACCATGACACTCCCACCACAATGCTTGACTGTAGGCAAGACACACTTGTCTTTGTACTCCCCACCTGGTTGCTGCCACACACGCTTGACACCATCTGAACCAAATAAGTTTATCTTGGTCTCATCAGACCACAGGACATGGTTCCAGTAATCCATGTCCTTACTCTGCCTGTCTTCAGCAAACTGTTTGCGGGCTTTCTCGTGCATCATCTTTAAAAGGGGCTTCCTTCTGGGATGACAGCCATGCAGATCAATGTGATGCCGTGTGCAGCGTATGGTCTGAGCACTGACAGGCTGACCCTCCACCCTTTCAACCTCTGCAGAAATGCTGGCAGCACTCATACTGTGTGTGTATACTGTATGTGTGTGTGTGTGTATACATCACACTGTATATCAGTGTACAGCTTGTATAACAGTGTAAATTTGCTGTCCCCTCAAAATAACTCAACACACAGCCATTAGTGTCAAAACCACTGTCAACAAAAGTGAGTACACCCCTAGTGAAAATGTCCAAATTGTGCCCAATTAGCCATACCGGAGTGATGGCTCAGGTGGTAGAGCATCCGCCCCACTCCCGGGAGGCAGGGGTTCAAATCCCGGGCGGCCGGGTCATGCCAAAGACCATATAAAAGCGGAACTTCCTGCCATCCAGCTTGGTGCTCAGCAATAATGGAATGGAGGAGGGAAATCTGTGGCGGCGTCTTGCATGGCAGCGGCCCTCTGATTCTACATAAGGGGTGTGTGTGATTAACACTGTAGAAAGGAAAAACACAATTTCGTTCTACTGTACATGATTGGTTGAATGACAATAAAGGGTGATTTAATTTAATTAATAATTTAATTTCCCCTCCCCAGTGTCATGTGACTCGTTAGCGCTACAAGGTATCAGGTGTGAATGGAGAGCAGGTCAGAATCAGAATCAGAATCAGATTTATTGCCATTATTCATGTAGTACACAAACTAGGAATTTGTCTCGGTGAATGCTGCAATATTAAACATGATAAGATAAAAGAATAAAAAACTATACATGCAATAAGTGTAGAATAAGAATGAGCAATACTAGTCAAAGCAGTTTTTAAATATATTAGCGAGCAGCAGATATTGTGGAGTACCACATAGTGCAGTTGGTAGTGCAAAAGAAAACAGTGATAATTGTCATGAGACCGGTTGAGCTGCTGTACGTAGTGCATGAGAGTCAATAAGTCACTTAGTGTTCAGCAGTCTGATGGCAGAGGGGAAGAAGCTGTTCATGTGATGGGAGGTTTTAGTCTGAATGGACCGAAGTCTTCTACTTGAGGGGAGGGGGGCAAACAGTACGTGACCAGGGTGTGAAGGATCGGCTATGATCCGGCCTGCACGCCTCCGGGTCCTGGAGGTGTACAGGTCCTGGAGAGATGGGAGCTTGCAGCCGATCACCTTCTCAGCAGTGCGCACGACGCGCTGCAGCCTTAGTCTGTCCCTGGCAATGGCTCCTGCGTACCACACGGTTATAGAGGTGGTGAGGATGGACTCGATGATGGCTGTGTAGAACTGCACTAACATCTTGGTGGGTAGCTTGAGCTTCCTCAGCTGACGCAGGAAGAACATCCTCTGCTGGGCCTTTTTGATGAGGGAGCTGATGGTCGGCTCCCATTTGAGGTCCTGGGTGATGGTGGTGCCCAAGAAGCGGAAGGAATCTGCAGTGGTGATGGGAGAGCCTGTGAGGGTGAGGGGGGGCAGAGGGATTGTGACTTTCCTGAAGTCCACAATCATCTCCACTGTTTTCAGAGCATTCAGCTGCAGGTTGCTGTGGCTGCACCAGGACGCCAGCTGGGCCACCTCACTCCTGTAGACGGACTCGTCGCCGTTGGAGATGAGCCCGATGAGGGTGGTGTCGTCCGCAAACTTGATCAGCTTAACAGACTGGTGGCTGGAGGTGCAGGAGTTGGTATAAAGGGAGAAGAGTAGGGGGGAAAGTACACAGCCCTGGGGTGATCCGGTGCTGATGCTGACAGAGTCTGAGACAGTCTTCCCCAGCCGCACATGCTGCCTCCGGTCCGTCAGGAAGTCGGTGATCCACCTGCAGAGGGAGTCAGGCACGCCGAGCAGGGACAGCTTGTCCTGGAGCAGAGCGGGGCGGATGGTGTTGAATGCAGAGCTGAAGTCCACAAACAGGATCCTGGCGTAGGTTCCCGGGGAGTCCAGGTGCTGCAGGATGGAGTGGAAGGCCAGGTTGACTGCGTCGTCCACAGACCTGTTGGCTCGGTAGGCAAATTGCAGTGGGTCCAGGAGGGGAGTGGTGATGGACTTGAGGTGGGACAGGACCCGGCGCTCAAAGGACTTCATGACTACAGAGGTGAGCGCTACAGGTCTGTAGTCGTTAAATCCAGTGATCCGTGGCTTCTTGGGGACAGGGATGATGGTGGAGGATTTGAGGCAGGTCGGCACGTGGCATAGCTTAAGGGAGGTGTTAAAAATGTCTGTGAAGACAGGAGCCAGCTCTTTCGCACAGTATCTCAGGGTGGAGGGAGACACGCCGTCCGGACCGGGGGCCTTGCGCAGGTTCAGTCTGGAGAATTGTCTGTGCACATCCTGCTCGCTGATGACAAGGGCAGGGGGGGAGGAGGGGGGGACCGCTTTTGATGAAGTAGGGACCGAGGAGGCAGTGGAGCTGGGGGGAGGGGGGGAGTTGGACACAGCTGACGAGGTGTCAAAACGGGCGTAATGTTGGGACAGTCTTTGACAAAGGGCTTTGTCATCCTGACCTTTAGAAGCCTGAGGCCGATAGTTGGTGATTTGCCTCAGTCCTCTCCACACAGAAGCCGAGTCGTTAGCAGTGAACTGCTGCTGGAGTCTCTCAGAATACACAGATTTAGCTCTCTTCAGCTCTCTGTTAAACCGATATTTAACCTCCCTGTAGCAGTCCCTGTCTCCACTTTTCAGCGCTGCTTCCTTCTCCTTCCTGATCTGTCTGAGCTTAGCTGTGAACCAGGGCTTATCATTAGAGTACCTCACCCTGGTGCGCGATGGAAGAATGCTCTCCTCACAAAAGTGGATATATGAGTTCACAGTGTCCGTGTACTCATCCAGATCATGCGTGGCTCCTTTAAAAATGCCCCAGTCAGTTATTTCCATGCACGTTTCCAGCTTCTCCTCAGCTTCACTGGTCCATTTCTTCGTAGTGCTCACAACAGGTTTAGTGAGCTTCAGTCTCTGTCTGTATGTGGGAATGAGGTGGACCATCACGTGATCAGATAGTCCGAGCGCAGCGCGGGGAACAGCGCGATACACGTCCTTCACTGTGGTGTAACAGTGATCCAGCGTGTTTTCTCCTCTGGTTGGGCATTTAATAAACTGTTTGTATCGGGGGAGATCGTGGCTCAGATTGCACTGGTTAAAGTCGCCAACCACAATAACCAGAGAGTCCGGGAAAGTCCGCTCCGTATGTTGTATGTGATCCGCGAGCGCGCGCTGAGCCTCGCGCGCGTCCATGTCGGGCGGGACGTAGACAGCGCCCAGGATGAATGAGGCAAACTCCCACGGGGAATAAAATGGCTTGCAGTTGATGAATAAAAATTCCAGAGCGGGAGAACAGTGTTGGGAAATCACCGTTACATCAGAGCACCAGCTGCTGTTGATGTAAAAGCAGACTCCTCCTCCCGAGGACTTACCGGAGAGCTCTGTGACGCGATCAGCACGAAACAGCTGAAATCCCTCTAGGTGAAGCGCGCTGTCCGGTATATTCCCCCTGAGCCAGGTCTCAGAGAAACAGAGAGCAGACGAGGAAGCGAGGTCCTTAAATCGCATAAGCAGTCTCAATTCATCTACCTTGTTTAAGAGAGAGTTGGCATTGGAGAGAAATATGCCAGGCAAAGGCGTGCGCGTGCCTCTCCTGCGGAGCCAGACGAGAGCGCCCGCTCGCCTACCTCTTTTTCGCCGTCTCACTTTTTGAGCTAAACAGTGAATCAGATCGGCGGCAGGAGCTAAAAAAACTGGGAGTAGGTCCGTGGGAGTGAAAGTCCTGATATTTAGTAGCTCTTCACGGGTGTAAGAGCAGGCAGACACACAATTGACGAACAAAAACAAATAAAGAAAAGCGCAGCGAAGCACCATGGCGACCACTGTGGGCGCCATCTTGGATAGCATGTGTTAAAGGTGTGTTAAATTTGGCGTTATCGCTCTCACATGCTCTCATACTGGTCACTGGAAGTTCAACATGGCACCTCGTGGCAAAGAACTCTCTGAGGATCTGAAAAAAAGAATTGTTGTGCTACATAAAGATGGCCTAGGATATAAGAAGATTGCCAACACCCTGACGCTGAGCTGCAGCACAGTGGCCAAGACCATACAGCGGTTTAACAGGACAGATTACGCTCAAAACAGGCCTCCCCATAGTTTACCAAAGAAGTTGAGTGCATGTGCTCAGCGTCATATCCAGAGGTTGTGTTTTGAAAATAGACATATGAGTGTTGCCAGCATTGCTGCAGAGGTTGAACGGGTGGAGGGTCAGCCTGTTAGTGCTCAGACCATACGCTGCACACTGCATCAAATTGGTCTGCATGGCTGTCATCCCAGAAGGAAGCCCCTTTTAAAGATGATGCACAAGAAAGCCCGCAAACAGTTTGCTGAAGACAGGCAGACTAAGGACATGGATTACTGGAACCATGTCCTGTGGTGCGATGAGACTAAGATAAACTTATTTGACTCAGATGGTGTCAAGCGTATTTGGTGGCAACCAGGTGAGGAGTGCAAAGACAAGTGTGTCTTGCCTACAGTCAAGCATTGTGGTGGGAGTGTCATGGTTTGGGGCTGCATTGGTGCTGCCGACACTGCAGAGCTACAGTTCATTGAGGGAACCATGAATGCCAACATGCACTGTGGCATACTGAAGCAGAGCATGATCCCGTCCCTTCAGAAACTGTGCCGCAGGGCAGTATTCCAACATGATAATGACCTCAAACACACCTCCAAGACGACCGCTGCCTTGCTAAAGAAATTGAAGGTAAAGGTGTTGGACTGGCCAAGCATGTCTCCACACCTAATCTCTATTTAACATCTATTGGGGCATCCTCAAACGGAAGGTGGAGGAGCGCAAGGTCTCTAATACCATGATGGAGGAGTGGAAGAGGGTTCCAGTGGCAACCTGTGAAGCTCTACTGAACTCCATGCCCAAGAGAGTTAAAGCAGTGCTGGAAAATAATGGTGGCCACACAAAATAGTGACACTTTGGGTACAATTTGGACATTTTCACTAGGGGTGTACTCACTTTTGTTACCAGTGGTTTAGACATTAATTGCTGTGTTGAGTTATTTTGAGGGGACAGCAAATTTACACTGTTATAAAAGTTGTACACTGACTATTTTACATTGTATCAAAGTGTCATATCTTCAGTGTTGTCCCATGAAAAGATATAATAAAATATTTACAAAAATGTGATGGGTGTACTTACTTTTGTGAGCTATTGTGTGTGTGTGTGTGTGTGTGTGTGTGTGTGTGTGTGTGTGTGTGTATATATATACACACACACACATATATACACATATATACACACACACACACACATACTGTATATATATATATATATATATATATATATATATATATATATACACACACACATACGTACATAGATATATATAGATATAGATATATATAGATATATATACATATTATATATACATACATATTAAAAATAAGTTGACTTTTCACCGTTCATTCCTTCATTATCATTTTCACTATCCCCCATTCCCCAGCACCCAGGCCTGGCCAGCCTTTTCCCTTACCCACTCACCTGCACTGGAGGACTCCTCTCCTGACATCCGTCATCACTGGATCTGATACCATTCCCTGCTGTTTCCTCCTAAAGAAATCTGTAAACATACAAACAATATAAATTTTCCTGTCGCCACTCCATGCACTAACCGTTGTCTCTCCTCTCTCTCACAGGGTTGCCAGATTCTCATCACTGTAACATACGTAATTACAATATTATTGTCAATTAAGTTAACTGTTTCACTCACCTTAAACGTTGTCCTCCGTGTCTGCTCCTGGGTCTAAGTATAACACCATGTCAGCATGCAACCAGCATGCAGACCCAATGAGCATGGACATGGCAACTGCTTTAGCAAAGCTTGGTGTTCTGGAACAGCAGGCAGAACAGCTTTCTTACCAGAACCAGGTTATGCTAAATCAAATGCTACAAAAGTCCAGTCACATCTCTCAGTTTGACCAAATGCTATAAGGGCTTGCGACGACGTCCCCCATTGAACCCCACCTCGCATCACTCCACTGGGGGCACACTACTCAGGTACTCTTGCCTTCACATTATTCTGGCACACTGGGAAGGGGGGGGGGCAAGCAGTTTTCTTTTTCAGTGTCAGCTAGTGTTCAACCGAGTGCTGGAGGATTTCTCCACAGATGGGCGCACACTCACCTGAGCTCAGGCGTTAGTCCAGGGGCTGAATTACCACCTGTACACCTACGCCCAGTTCTCCGAGGAGTTTGGTCAGGGTTTTGGTTCATCTGACTGGGAGGGCAATGCTGCTGTGCGGTTACTCAACTTTCGCCAGGGGCTAAGCTCTGCAGCAGAGCACATGGTCGACTCGTGGGTATTAGCAGTCAAAGTGGGTTGGATCAACTCCTCGCTACAGTCTGCGTTCATCGCAGCCTCAGTCCTCATCTTCACGATGAGCTCGCCCACTTTTGGGACGAGCCGGAGTCGCTAGATGCCCTTATTTCATTAGTCATCAAGTTGGACAACAGACTGCGTGGACGCTTGATTGAGTGGCAACGCGCATCTAGTGCCGCTGCACGCGTCAGCCCACCATGTCAACAGCTCCGCGCACTCCCACTGACCACTGCTAATTTTGACTCCTTGGATCCCATGGCCATTGGGTGGTCCAGATTGACTCTGGCCAAAAAGCAATGGCGGCATGATGAAGGTCTATGTCTGTACTGTGGCCAAGCTAACCATGTTGCCAACCAGTGTCCGGAGAAGTTAAAAGGGCCAGCCCGTTAGTCCAAATGGGGGGCTGGCCAGCAGAGACAAGAACCTCCCTATTAATCTTTTTATCCTGCCCATGGGTATTATGCTCCAATCTACTGAGTTTGTTGGTTTAGCACTGGTAGATTCAGGGGCTGAACAAAATTTTATTTCTGAGAGTCTGGCAAATGAGCAAAAGATCCCCTGCACTCAGTTACATCGCCCCGAGAACACCTTAGCTATCTCTGGCCAGCCCTTGTGTCAGGTGCATAGATGCACATTAGCGCATTAGCGCACTTAACCTCTAGCAATCACCGGGAGATGCAATCCTTTTTAGTCCTCCCGGCCTCCACCTTTCCCATAGTGTTGGGATACCCTTGGATAGTAACCCACAATCCCATTCTTGACTGGAGTCAGGGAGCCATTCACTCTTGGAGCACCTTTTGCATGTCTGTCTTCCTCCAGTCGGCAGCGTGTTCACCCTCCATTTCATACCAGCCCCCAGATCCAGAGCCCCCTGACCTCTCTAAGGTTCCCCCTGTTTATCACAACTTAGCTCCCGTCTTCTGCAAAGTAAGGGCCATGTCGCTGCCTCCCCACCGGTCCTATGACTGTGCCATAGAGCTCCAGCAGGGAGCTAAACTACCCTCCAATCGCCTGTACAGCCTGTCAGCCCCCGAAAAGAAGGCCATGAAAAATATATCAAGGAGTCATTAAACGCTGGCCTGATCCATCTCTCCACATCAACCCTGGGTGCGGGATTCTTCTTCGTGTGAAAGAAGGATGGTTTGTTACGCCCCTGCATTGACTTCTGCAAACTTTTTTTCCCCCGTTTCCTGTCAGGCAGCTAGATTAGCAGAACAAAAATCTGCTACCCTTATTGTGCCAAACAGATTTACTTTGCCAATAACAGTTTTGTACAGTACATATATATATTTTTTTATTTATTTTTTTTTTTTGTTACTTATTTGTACCCGTAGGTAGACTTGGTTTGCAGTCTGGTGACAAGCCACCGGCTGCTGGTCGCTGCGTGCACGAGCGCCCTAAACCTACATGTTTTTGGTGTGCGGGAGGAAACCGGAGAAATCCCGGAGTAAACCCACGCAACACGGGGAGAACATGCAAACTCCACACAGCTCACTGTTGGTCGGGGGCTGGGATCGAACCCACGATCTCATGATCCCCGTGATCCCCCGGCCAAGGGTAAAACTGTGCTGCCACAGTGCTAAACCACTGTGCCACCGTGCGATGTTAATGGCATCCACTAGCGGATGCTAACGGATGCTGAGTACTAGCAGAAGGAATTCTGTGGTGTAATGTACCATTTAAAGTTACATTCTATGCAATAAACATTGCAATAAGCATTGCAATAAATGTGTACCGTGTTATTTAGTGTTTGGTACAATTACAACTGCTCTTTAGGAAAGAAAGTTCCGCAAATGTTGGCCAATGCAAGTTTCTTTAACAAAAAGTATCAGATTACTCGAGTAATCTTCAATTAGAGTGGGTGATTACCCAAGCCGTAAAATAGTCGTTAGCTGCAGCCTTAGAGAACGCTATAATCTGGTACAGAGCATCTTTACCCTGTGTTTAATGTGTTATCTGTACTGAGGAAGGTTAAAAAGAAGGCAGAAGCTTATACAGTAAGAGGTACACAAATACACTGGAAGGACGGAGACTTCCTTCTCTATGCAAGGGCAAGAAATTAGGCCAGGTGGGAATATCGAAAAGCAAAATGAGATTTCGAGAGGAAAATGACAAAGGAATCTTAAGAACAACCCTAAGGCATTTTACAAATATGCCAATGAAAAACTTAGGATCAAGATGGTGTCGCAATATTTAATTATAAATGTGATAAGGTACACCTCGTCGGCCTCCGTCGGTCTATGATGACCATGGAAGAGAATCCTAAACGTCTACTCTGCTGGAACAGCACTGCCTGTGGCTGAACAGGCCGATGCGCGAATGGCAGTCCGTGTCACACAGGTCGCACTTGTGGGTGGTCTCCGTGCTGCTGGAGCTGTGGCGGTTCTTCCTGCGGGTCCTTTTTTCATCTGCTGCAGCAGTCAGTCTCTCTTCACCCACCTTGAGCTGTCTGGTCAGGGTGGCTCTCCATTTGGAGCGGTCCATTGCAAGGTCCTCCCAGCGCTCTGTGTTGATCTCCAGGGCCTTCATGTCTCTCTTGCAGATGTCTCTGAAGCGCAGCTGTGGGCGGCCAACGTCTCTCCTGCCAGTCGCCAGTTCTCCGTAGAGGATGTCTTTGGGGATTCTGCCATCCTCCATATGGTGAACGTGGCCTAGCCAGCGGAGCCTGCGCTGCCTGAGTAGAGTGAACATGGAGGGAAGGCCGGCGCGGGACAGAACTTCTGTGTTGGGCACTTTGTCCTGCCAGGATATGTCCAGGATACGGCGAATGCAGGGCAAGTGGAAGGAGTTCAGTCTCTTTTCCTGCCGGGCGTATGTTGTCCACGTCTCACTCCCATAGAGCAGTGTGCTGATGACGCAGGCGTTGTACACTGCCATCTTCGTCTTGACAGAGAGTTTGGGATTCTCCCACACTTGTGTGGTGAGGCGAGCGAGTGTGGAAGCTGATTTTCCAATCCTCTTGTCGATCTCTGTATCAAGGGAGGGGTTGCTGCTGATCGTGGACCCCAGGTACGTGAACTGATTCACGACCTCCAGCTCGTAGTCGTCGATGGTGATGGTTGGTGGTGCTTTCGTGCCTTGTGCCAAGACGTTAGTCTTCTTCAGGCTGATGGTAAGCCTGAAGTCCTTGCATGCCTGGGAGAAGCGGTCCATCAGGGTCTGAAGCTCCTGCTGTGTGTGGGTCGCGATGGCAGCGTCATCTGCGAACAGCATGTCTCTGGTTAGAGCCTCGCGTACTTTGGTTCTAGCTTTCAGGCGGGCAAGGTTGAAAAGCCTACCGTCAGATCTTGTGTGCAGGTAGATTTCCTCTGTTGCTGTGCTGAAGGCATGCCTCAGGAGCATAGCAAAGAAAATCCCAAAGAGGGTTGGCGCAAGTACACAGCCCTGTTTCACTCCGCTGCGTATGTTGAATGGCTCTGAGACGTTGCCGTCGTGCTGCACTATCCCCTGCATGTTGGTGTGAAACGATTCGATGAGGCTTTGCAACTTTGGTGGGCATCCTATCTTTGGCAGGATCTTGAAAAGGCCCTCTCTGCTGACCAGATCAAACGCTTTGGTGAGGTCGATGAAGGCGACGTACAGGGGCATGTTCTGTTCTCTGCATTTCTCCTGGAGTTGGCGGATGGAGAATATCATGTCTACCGTCGATCGCTCAGCGCGGAAGCCACACTGAGACTTGGGGTAGACACGTTTGGCAAGCTTCTGTAGACGAACGAGAACAACTCGTGCGTAGACTTTGCCAACAACGCTGAGGAGGGAGATGCCCCTGTAGTTGTTGCAGTTGCTTCTCTCCCCTTTGTTTTTTTAGAGGGTGATGATCTTGGCATCCCTCATGTCCTGTGGTACGGAACCTTCCTTCCAGCACTGTCAGAGGACGTCATGCAATGGCAGCAGTAGGGCGGTCTTGCAGTGCTTAATCAGGTCGGGGGGTATGCCGTTGTTGCCGGGTGCCTTGCCAGCGGCCAGTGTTTGTGTAGAATAAGTCCAGTGTTTTATTGTCTGTAGTGTGGCATGTGACATACTGGGTAAACGTGGGTAGAATGGGAGACAGTGAAACATGGTTGAAATCACCTGAGATGAGGAGAAGAGCATCTGGGTGTTCTGTCTGCAGTCTGCCAGTTACTGAGTGGATGATGTCACGCGCTGTCCCAGCGTTCGCCGTTGGATTTGCATAAACGACAATGCAGATCACGTGTGAGTATTCCCTCGGGAGATATGTAGGCTGCATGCTAACAGCTAGCAACTCAATGTCTTTGCTGCAGTGTCGTTGTTTAACAGTGATATGTCCTGGTCTGCACCAGTTGTTGTTAACATACATTATCACTCCACTGTCCCTTGCTTTGCCACTGTCTGGTGTTCGGTCTGCCCATATCGCGTGGAAACCCACCAGTTCAATGTTAGCATCTGCTGCCAATTCGGTTAGCCAAGTCTCTGTGAATAGATACAGACTACACTCCCGATATATGCTATCATAGCAGGAGATAGCCGCTAGCTCATCTACCTTTCCCAGTAACGATCGTACATTCCCCATAACAACGGATGGAAGGGTGGGTCTGTACCTTATATTTCTCGTCTTCCGCCTTACTCCAGCCCGGCACCCACGGCGTTTTCGCCTCAGTTCTCCCGGTATGCCGAGTTTTTCCGTTAGCACCGGGTGGCGGTTGAGTGCTAGCAGTTCTTCCCTGCTGTGCCGTCTCCTGCTATAAACAGTGGCTCCATCCACCGGCTCGGGAGACATTTGGGGTGATCTGTGTGTCCGTGATATAAATGGAGTGAAAGGTGAAATGATATTTTTTCTCCCTTATTTGGAACAACTTTGGATATTTGCGGGCAGTGATAGATTCTTAGCTTTAAACATTATTACTGCAGTTTTAAAGGCAACCAGATCTTTCAACTTGAGAGCTTTTAATTTAAGAAAAAGTGGGTTTGTTGGTTCCCTTCAGCACAATACTGTATGTCATGTATGTGAGTATTAATGAATGATACAAAGTATATAGTGTGGGTTATACACCACAAATATTTCACTCTGTGTAGTATTGCGATTGATTTGCATATTTTACCTTTTATATTATTTTATATTATATATTATATTATATTATATTATTTTATATTTTACCTATTTTACCAAGTCTCTGCGTCCCAGAGCGCACGAGGGCGCTCTCGTGCGTCCTCGAGCGCACGAGGGCGCACGATGGAGCTGCGGGAGCTGCATATCCATTCTTCCACTGCAGACACAGCCGCGAACAGATTAGATCATCTGATTGACCTCTCATTCGAGTAATAAGAGCCTTGAATTGGGTTTCTGAAACCTTGAAGAACCAATGACTGAAAACCTAGCAAGAAGGACCCGCCTACCAAAGCTGTGAATGCAGTGAGCCAATTGAAGCAGAGAAGTTCGCAAGCTGTTTTTTTTTTAAGGCTGGGTGAAGACAGACTGCTGCTGCAGAGAAAAAAAGGACCCGCAGGAAGAACCCCACAGACCCAGCAGCATGGAGACCATCCACAAGTGCAACCTCTGTGACAGCGACTGACATTCGCGCATCGGTATGTTCGGCCAGGCGGTGCTTGTTTTGTTTTGTTTTTGTCCCAGCAGAATAGACATTAGGATTGCCTTCTATGGTCATCATAGACTGACGGAGGCCGAAGACGAAGGCTGAGTGACACACTCGCGTTTGCCAGTCTATTTTTAATTACTACCTTTATTTGTTTTGAAAAATCGTTCACCAAAAACCGCAATAATGGAATTATGTTTTGTTCGGGTCGCGAGACCAGAACCACGAGCGGACCAGCATCACATTCCTCTGACAATGAGGAAGAGAAGTTCGCCAGGACTCTGCTGCTGTGAAGAGGTAAGGTGTTATAAGCTAAATTATTCTTTAGCCCTGAAAATTGTAATCCAAAATGACTTTTGACCAATCGGTAAATTACAACTGTGTGGCGCACGAAGTCTGAAGTTCGTGTGCCACGGTACAAGGGGTCGTTCGTCGCGTCCAGACCGTGAACGCCCTCCCCCCCACTATTATTCTGTAGCGAGGGGGGGGGGAAGCCGCGGTGACTGCACTGCTGTCCCACATGAGGCTAATCCGTCATGTAGCGATGGCCAACGTCCATCCTCTGTAGCGAGGGGGGGGGGACCCCCCCACACACACACAGAGACACAGCCCTGAGTGTGACCTTTCATTAGAGCCCAAAATTAAGCTTCTACATTGAAGCATTCAAAAGTTACAGACGTTTTTCCAAACTGTGCCATTTGGCACAATTTGGCACAGTTCCAAAACGCCTGGGAACTACCTGAGGAAAAAGCTGTGTAATATATTCATTTTTTGTGGTATTGTTACAAAATTTGGACCTCAGCTGGATAACACTTGTTCTACATTTCTGTTGCATTTTCCAGCCCGGATCTGAAGCTGTGTGTTATTTGCAAGCATTTGTATCCAAAAAAACACCCAGGCCAAATTTATTTTCTTCAAGTTCACTATGTTTAGATGACTGTAAATCAGTGGCCGGAGCACTTAGAGAGATTATGAAATTCAAAAATTCAAAGTGTTTTCTTTTAAATGAGACCAATCCCATGAAGATGCTGCAAAGGGTTGAAGAACAGCTTTGGATTTAATTTGGGCATGTTAATTTTTGGTGTTTTTAGGGAAATTGACCGGAGTGCAAGGGGTTAATATAATTAATATGTGACTTCCAACACAGTTTTTTATCGATTATTATGCCAAGGATTTTAATTTTGGATACCCTTTCAGTCTCTACACCATTTACACTGAGTTTAGATACTGAGTTGTTGTGATGGTGTAAAATAACGTTATCAATAAAAGTTTAGCCACCGCTATGTCGCCCTGGTTTCAAATGTGGGTGGTGTTTTGAGCTTGTATTGCTAAAATATAAAAGGAAGCCCTACAATGGGTCTCAAATATTTGTAATGTGTTCTTTTACTGGATGAGTTTAAAGATGAAATACTATAGACTACACATATAAACTAAATTCTAATGGTGACTGAACAACTCCCATTCCCCAAAGTGCAAGATACACTATTATGACTACAACTCAAAGGATCACAGAAATGATCTGATAAATAATAAATAAACAAAAATAAATAAACAAGCGGTTTACCTATGCTTTAACTTAAAAAGCAAAAGATTTGACTATAAATATGATTGATGTGTTGTTTACCTGTCACAATACTGCTGTCAAAACTTCGCCATTCCGAGCAGGTCCTGTTTGGACTCTACAATCAAAATACACACACCTTAAGGTCATACAGAGCACGAAAATGCAACATGTAAAAAACACCTTTTTAACCAGGATTACAACTACCTTATTTCATCAGATATTGCACAAGGCAACATACGACGTCGGACGTAGCATTGAGCTAGGTCATCGTTTAAACACGATTAAGTTTTCGTCTGTCTACAATGAACTTTCCACTGCTGGGAAATATAACGTAAAACATGAATATCACATCACTCACCATCCTGTATATCACAATATCATAGCTTCAACTGCTGAAGTTGGTTGCGTCGTGGCTGTACATTCAATTCAATTTGGGTGGCTGGGTCAAATTCCTGGTGCGTCTTCGTGTATTTTCCAATGCGTCCGCTTGTGCTCCCCACTGCAAGCTCAGTCTGCTTCCCTCTGCATTCTCTCATCAGCCGAAACGCACAGAAAACTCTGCTGGATTGCTGTGTTGATTTCTGCTGATTTCTGTTAAGCCATTCTATCATTCTATCGTTGTTGTTCATAATATCACTTGTTCGCGGGCTCACAGATGAAAAATTGCAAATGTCGGCCAGCCAGTGATTCTGGAACATCAGCGTAACGCCCACTCTCATGACGCTATGCCTGGACCAATCAGTGGCCAGCAGTGGGTTGACGTAACAGTGCCGGTACGCTTTGGACCTGCTCTGGAGCAGGGCCGAAAAAATAGGGACAGTTCTAAAAAAATAGAACTGTAAGGACTTCCGGTGCCTAATGGAAAAGCAGACAAACCGTGCCGAACCATACTGTACTGACCCTAGTGCGCCTTAAAGGACTATGCCCCCCCCCCCTTCCCGAGAGAGGAAGAATGATCAGAGCTGCCGTGGCCACTCGGAGAAGAAGTGTGTAATAGCAGCACCGGCATAATGTTATGTTAACGTGCCACACATTCCTTTGTGAAACAACAATTTATGATCGTCGGAAGCTCCAGGTCTCTATGCATAGGAATAAAGATATAAAAGGAGAGTGCACAGAGACCTGAGAGGCTTTTTAGTCTCAGTGCTGTGGCGCTGGAGGCTTATAGCTGTTTTGCTTATGTGTTGTTGGAGAAAGATTAAAGTTCTGTGTCATCCAGCTTGTTGCCTCACCTGCATCCTTTCGCTACAATATCACTGTTCAGTGATGAGTTCAGCGTAATATTGAATTTCTTCTGTGTATCATCAATAAACCCATGCAGTGCTATAACAGGACACGTTTACAAATATTTGAGACCCATTGTTGTGGGTCTTATTTTATATTTTAGCAATATTTTGTTATTATTTTTTTTAAAAACTGCAATCAACCGAATTAACTAAAAAACAAACAAAAAAACCCAAAACACCCAACATCAATAAAGTACATCTATCTATTGTTATTCACAGCAGAAGGACCATTTGACTGCAACCGTTGCATCAGTGTTGCCCATTTGTCAGTAAATATTTCAGTAAAAATGATTTATTTCATTATTTGGGTGTTTTTTGTGTCCTGTGTTTGGTCGTTAAGTCATTCCATAACAGGTGTTATGTGGAGAATTGCTTGCTTGCCGAAAATTGCATCCCATCCACCAAAACTATAAAATATAACACTACAGCCAGGCTTGTAAGCATTTGTGCATTTTTAGAAGTACCCATTGCACATTTTCACAAGCAAAAATTGTTATTACCTCTTGTAAATTATCTTTAAAATTATGTTTATTTACCAGACATTTTAGTATTTCAAAGACGGTTAGAAATCATAGTGATCCAACTCCATGTATGGGATGCAAGTCCCATCCCATCCCAGCAGAATCACAGTTCACACTGCTACACTTATTGACAATCTGTTTGTTAACAATTGATAAGAAAATAGAAAGTGGATTGTTGCTAAATGACATAAGTGACCATCTGCCAGTCTTTGCACTTATCCATGGCCACACGAGGGACAGTACAGAAAAAAAAACCTTTAAAATCCTTCAGATATAAATCACAAAATGCAATCAGTTCTTTTGAAGATGACCCACTGAAGCAAGACTGGACAAAAGTTTATGTATCAGATGGAAAAGAAGCCTATGATACATTCATGAACATTGTAACCGCTCTTTATGAAAAAAATTGTCCACTAGTAAAGAGAAAGCTTAAACAGAAATTTGTCGACAAGCCATGGTTAACCAAAGGATTACAAAAAGCATGTAAAAAGAAAAATTCATTATATAAAGCTTTTCTAAAGAAAAGGACAAAAGAAGCAGAGCAGTGGTATAAAACATACAAAAACAAGTTAATATATATAATGAGATATAGTAAAAGATACTATTATAGTAAAGAACTGGAGAAAAACAGAGATAACACTAAAAATACATGAACAATACTTAACAATATTCTTGGAAATAAAATCAGAAATACAAGCTACCCAACTAATCTGTCACAAAAAAAAAAGACTCAAAGTGTGTGAATGCAGATTAATCTGCAGATGAGTTTAATAAATTTTTTGTTAACATTGGACCTAATCTGGCTCAAGAAATACCCATTACGGCACCTACAGGTGATACAATAAACAAAAACATTGCTATAAAAGACTCCATCTTCATAAAGAACACAGACGAGAGAGAGGTCATTGAAATTGTTAAATCGTTTAAAACATCTACGGATTGTGATGGTATTGACATGGTTTTAGTCAAAACTGTCATCGAATACTTAATGAAGCCACTGATGTATATCTGTAACCTGTCTCTCCAAACAGGTATATTTCTCAATGCTATGAAAATAGCCAAAGAAATTCCGATACACAAGATGGGTGACAGAGAAGACTTTTCAAACTATAGGCCTATTTCACTATTGCCGCAATTTTCAAAGATACTCAAAAAATATTCTACAAGAGAACTGACAACTTTAAAATAAAGAATAATTTATTGTGTGAACAGCAATTTGGGTTCAGACACAAGAGGACAACTGCATTTGCTCTAATGGAATTTATAGAAAAAATATCAACTGCTGTAGAAAATAAAGAGTATTCAGTTGGGGTATTCCTGGATCTTAAAAAAAAACAAAAAAACAAGAAGCATTTGATACAGTGGATCATAAATTATTGTTAAAGAAACTACAAAATTATGGTATTGGGGGGTAGCACTGTCCTGGTTATGTAGTTACTTAAAGAACAGATATGAGAACGTACGTGTAGGTAGCAAAAACTCGCAGTTACTGAAGGTTACTTGTGGAGTCCCACAAGGTTCAGTTTTGGGGCCATTGTTATTCAATCTGTATATTAATGATATATGTAAAGTTTTGGAAAATTGGATTTAATATTGTTTGCAGATGATACTAATTTATTATGCAGTGGAAGCAATTTGAAACAACTTTTCGATACACTCCAAAAGGAATTAGGAAAGCTTAAACTATGGTTTGATTTAAACAAATTAACACTCAATTTAAGTAAGACAAAATTTATAATTTTTAACAACCATCATAACAACTCAGTATTTAAATTCAGTGTAAATGGTGTAGAGATTGAAATGGTATCCGAAACTAAATTTCTTGGAGTAATAATTGATAATAAACTGTGTTGGAAGTCACATAGTAACTTTATTAAAGGTAAAATATCCAAATCAATTGCAATACTACACAGAGGGAAATATTTGCTGACTCAAATGTCAGAAAATTGTTTATTGTTTATCATGCATGTCTAATCATTTATCATTTTATATGATTGCTGTTACTAACAAATCATTTTATAATTGTTAATCATTTTATAATTACTAACATCATTATCATTATCATTGCATAACCATATTATATGACTTAAAATGTATACTGCATGCATCTTTTATGAATTATACCATACTGTATTGTTTCTGGGTAATAAGTAATAAATAATTAGTGTCCTCCATTTAAGATGTGCTTAGAAGTCAAAGTGTCTCACCAGACCAGACTATGTGCATGATAAGGGGTCTGGGAGTGAGGGGGAATTGACCTTGTTTTCTTATGAAATGCTGTGACTTGGAGCCTGAGAGCACACCTGCAAGGCCATGTTGTTCTCAGTCCAGGCCAATGTTTTGTATGCTCATATTATGACTGTGAATTGTACCCAGCAGATGCGTTGTGTGACTGACTATGTATAAAAACTTCCTGATTGTTTTTTATTGCCAGTGCTGAATTTGCTGTTACAAGTGTGCACTCCTGCAGTAAAGAACTCATGTGAGGAATATACTTGTATCATGAATCTTATTTGAGGTAACGAACCAATATACGATCACTCTAAATTTCCCAGATTCTGACATACTTGGTGCCGTGACCCGGATGGGCAATATCTGGACAGCGGATAGAGGCGACGCGCTCTCCAGGTTGGAAATCCATGCGCATGGTCTGACTGCATACAGTCAGTATTGGACTCCCCATTGAGGAAATCTGGATTGTGTGGGACTCTAGACGTCGTCTAGTGAAGCCCATCCTCTTCATTTAAAAGAAAGAAAAGTAAGTGACGTCTTTTTTACTATTTACTATATGTGTGTTTAGAAGATTCTCTAAAATCGAGCCTTGAGTGAGTAATATTAAATATATTACAAGAATCTCCAAATCCAACTACGAGTGACTAATGCGAAAAGCAAATAAAGTGCGCGGAAGTAGTTGCAACGAGGGTTGAAATCCCCGGTCAGAGACAAAAATAGGTTTTGGGTTGAAATTCCCGGGTTTGGAACTGAAAATAAATATCAGGTCGCAGTTATGATGTAATGGTAGTGTGACGGCGCTTCACACTTTTCCTGGTAAAACATTTTAATTCCTGTGGAATTACCAAGGGGTTTTAAAAAAAATAATAAAAACAGCAGGAAAAAAGGGGAAAAAAATGGGTAACTGTGTGGGAAAAAAAGAGGATAAGAAAAAAACTAAACAGCAGAAAAAACAACAAACAGCGCATCAAACAGTTAGAAATTACAATAACCGGTTAAAGGATAAACAGATAAAGGATCCTGAAAAATATCTGAGCAAATGGGAAAAAGACTATTCTTTCAAACCCACATTGGATGTGGATGAGTGCACAGTCTTAGCGTCAATGGTAAAATTAGTGACCAAAGGAAATAAGAGGAGGCCAAATTCTGAACTTGAATGTGCAAATCTTTGGATGGCAGCAGCTGCAGATGCCTGAATAAAAGCCAGCCAAGGATGCAAAAACAGTAAGAATGGAGTGGATCAGAAAAAACCATGTGAGAATCAAAACAGTGAAAATTCTCTGTCACAGCTGGACAGGAAAAAACCGCCCCCCCCCCCCATCTAGTAACAGATCCTAAGGAGGGTCCATATTCCAAATTGCTGAAAGAGGCAAAACAGGTGGAAAAACAATTTCAGAATCCTCAGGCAAATTATCCATTTTTTGAAAAGCCTTGCCTTAGACCTGTAAAAGAGGAGGAGGAAGAGGAGGAAGAAGGGACCTCACCAGTTAGTAGGAGGACGTCAAGAGCAGCACCCCAGGAATTAGAGGAAGCCACCATCCGAATTTTTAAACCATGGACTCTTGTTGAAATGCATGGGATTGCCAAGGCTGTTCCAAAACCTGATGTTGATATAAATGGTTGTGTGGAGGAATTGAACAGCATTATGGATTTGTATAATCCCAGCCCAGCAGAAATGTTAAAGATCTTTAGGATAGTGTTTGGGAAAAAGGAGAAGTTCTTTACTGATGAATTGATTGAGCCTGTATGGGTAGATAACTATGACCCAAATGAACACCGTGTGGACTGGGAAAGAGCTGTTGAAAAGGTGCTAAAAAGGGCTACAGAGCACTATGGGCTCCCTAAGTCTATGACTGATGTGGCTATGCTGAGAATGAAACGTGATGAAAACATTGTTGATTACTGGGTGCGCTTTAAAGAAGTGTTTGATATAGTCTTTGGAAGTTATATCAATTTGAATGTAGATGCAAAGGAATGCCTGCTGTTTAAGCATACTTTCTTTGACACCCTGCCTGCTGACCTTAGGGAGGCTATAAAGGTGTCTTGTGTGACTTTGAAAACATGTAGCATGGAGGAGTTTAAACAGCATGTATTCCATGTAGCCGAGGCTAGACAACGGAAAGACAAGAATAGGAAAAAAGTGGACATTTATATGAATGAGGAGTGTGATGATGGCTTGTATGAGGCTGAGCTGCCCTGAGGTAGAGCACGCTTGAGGGGGCGGAGGCAATGGGATGCAGAAGCTGACTGGGTGTATGATCAAAATGCTTGTTTCAGGTGTGGCCAGCTTGGTCACTGGGCCCGTGGCTGTAATAAGAGTGGATTCAGAGGAAGGGGACGTGGTGCAGGCAGGAGAAGATTTCAAAACACTCAGAGAGGTGGTTTTCAACAAGGTAGAGGAGAGGAGTATCAAGGTGGTTATGAGGATGACCAAAGACAAAGACCCTCAGGGGGTCAAAGACCTGCGGACGGGAGAGCATGACTAACCGACATAGACAGACTCTCTCCCAAGGACAAACAAACAGTACTTGACCAGCAGAAAAGACTATCTGAGGTGTTGACTCAACCTAATGAGACCCTGGACCTGACTATGTACAGCAGTGTGATGTCTGCTCCCATAATATGGTTATTGGTGAATGGAAAGGAGGTTGAATTTCTTTGTGACACCGGAGCCACACGCACTACTGTTCGTAAAATCCCCAACAGTGCTAGGTTCACCGGACGGACAATAAAGGTCCAAAATGCGGGAGGGAGCACAACCACAGAAAGCCTGTATGGCCCAGTCACTTTGACAGATAAAGAGACAGGAAACTCCTGTGTGTCTGATGTTGTGGTTGCCCCCTCCTGCCCAGTGAACCTGCTGGGAAGGGATGTACTGTTCAGACTTGACATTACTTTGGGTCCAGATTTAAAGAAAGATGGCTACACAGTTTTGAGAAATGCTCAGTCATTTCTTATAAACGAGGATGAATTGGATGATCAAGGGTGTGGCACCCTGTTCAGCCTTGATTTGCCTGACAGCAGCGCAGCCGTAACTGCCCTCCGTACAGAGAGCACGACCACTATGTCTGCTCTGCTGCCAGAAGATGTATTTCAGACCCTAGTGGGGCCACAACCACTGCATGTTACCATGAAATACATTCATTGCAATGAGCCTTTTGACTCACCATTGGCTGATAAATTGCAAGATTTTTGTGGTATAAATGTGTGTACTGAAAACCTGATTTTTGATGCTCAAGGGGTGGCAGCAGTGTCATTAAGACTGCCTCCAGAGGTTTTCTCTTTGCATTGCATGCCCACACCACCTCATATGTCTCTGTGGGGCCCGGAAAATTATTTTTGGGCTGATTGTGGAAAAATGATTCTAAAAGCAAATGGTGTTACTGATTGGGAAAACACCACGGAGCAGAGGGTGCAGCGTTCACCTTCCACAGGCCTTTTTAAAGTTCCTCTCAGAGTCATGATGACTCTTCATTTTGAGATCCATTATGCCTGTGGGACTGAATGTCCACCTGATGCTGTGAGAATAACATATGCACCAGCTTACACTGCCCCAACATGAAAAGAACTAGCCGTTTTACCTGAAGGGTTATGGGCTAAGGGCCTTGCAGACGTGGGTTTCTTAAAAAATGCTACTCCTGTAACTGTAAAATCTAATGGGAGAGGATTTCCATATAAAAAACAATACCCACTAAAATCTGAGGCACTTGAAGGCATTAGACCAATCATTGTTGACCTCTTACAGAGTGGAGTAATAATCCCATGTCAGAGCTCACCAGTGAACACTCCACTTTTCCCTGTTAAGAAGGCTCCACCTAGCGTCGGCTGGAGGCTAGTGCAGGACCTTCAAGCAGTGAATGCTGCAATCATTCCCCGCCCTCCATCTGTCCCTGACCCCCATACATTGTTGAATGCTGTGGGACATGATTCATCAGTTTTTCAGTTATAGATCTCAGTAATGCATATTTTACTATCCCTATTCATGAGGATAGTCAGTTTTGGTTTGCATTCACATTTGATGGCAAGAGATACACCTACACCCGATTGCCCCAAGGCTATTGTGAAAGTCCAACTATTTTCTCTCAAGAAATGGCATCTTTAATGGCTAGATTTGATCCACCTGCAAGTTCTAAAATATTACTTTATGTGGATGATATCCTGGTGGCATCTACCAATGAGGATCAATGCAAACAGGATACCATTGCACTGTTGCAATTTCTGTATCAAAATGGTCTGAAATGTAGCAGAAATAAACTGCAGTTCTGCAAAACAAATGTTAAGTTTCTTGGACATACACTCACAGCTGATGGGAAAAAGCTGGAAAAAGATAGGATACGAACTATTCAAAACTTACCTACACCACACACTAAAAAGGAGCTAATGTCTCTGTTGGGCACCCTGAATTACTGCCGGCAGTGGATACCAAATTACTCCCAGTACACTGCCCCACTGTATGCACTTCTTCAGGGTCCTCACGGAAATTTACATGAAAAAGTAGAATTGTCTCCAGAGCATATGGAATTAATCTCTGCCCTCAAGAACACGTTATCATCAATATGTGCTTTACAAATTCCAAATTATGAAGAACCATTTCATCTATTTTGTGATGCAGTTAATGGACATATGTCAGCAGTTTTGACACAAATTCATGCAGGACAATACAAACCATTGTCCTATTATTCACGAAAACTCGACTCAGTCGCAGCTGGCTTACACCCATGTATGCAAACAGTCGCTGCAGTTTCTGACGCAATAAACGCTGTTCTTGATGTAGTGTTATTCCACCCTTTAACTGTGCATGTGCCTCATGCAGTTGAAGCTTTGCTCTCTGAAAATGGTCATACAATGCTCTCTAATGCCAGATGCTTAAGATACACAATGACCTTGCTGACACAACCACATCTTACATTCATCAGATGCACTACACTGAATCCTGCTACATTGCTTCCCTCTGGAGGTAACACACCAGAATCTTTAGACCATGACTGCGTTCAACAATCACTGAGGGAGTTCCTCTCCAGACCAGATCTCTCTCAGACTGTAAAAGATGATTCTCTTTGGCTGTTCACTGATGGCTCATCAGTTAAATTACCAAATGGCAACACGTCAACTGCATATTCTGTCATTGCACTGACAGAAATTTTGATTGTAAGGAATGTACCTCAACCAGCATCTGCTCAAAGGGCAGAACTTCTGGCTCTCATCGCAGCTTTAAAGTGGTCTAAGGATTTGAATGTCACCATTTGTACAGACAGCAAGTATGCCTTTAAATGCAGCACACTCACACACTGCTTTGTGGAATATTAGAGGTTTTGTAACATCTACTGGAAAACCAGTCCAACATTCTGATCTTTTGAAAGAGCTAACTCATGCTTTAACACTGCCTAAATCACTATCAATTGTTCACTGTCCTGCACACACACAGGGAGCTGATTTACTAACCAGGGGAAATGCATTGGCTGACCATGCTGCCTGCTGTGCTGCTGAAGGTCACACAGAGTCAGCATTGTTGCAAAAGTGAAATGCATTTGACCTGGACATCTTGCATGATGCACAAGAAAAAATGACACTTCCACCAGATGCTATTTTGAATGACAAGAAAATTTATTGCACTACTGATGGCAAGATTATCCTCCCACCCTCATTATACCGTTGGGTGGCGCTTTCGATTCATGGCTTGTGCCATGTCTCGACAGGAGGGATAATTAGCCAAGCCAAAAAATATTTTTTCTGTCCTGGGATACAAAAAGTGGTAAAAAAGGTTTGCAGCCAATGCACAGTGTGCATACAAAACAATGCTCAAGGTGCAATGAGAACAAGGCAAGGAAGTTTCCCACCACCAAAAACACCTTTTTCTCAATGGTGCATGGATTTTATAGAGCTATCAAAGGTGGGCCAGCTCCAATATTGTCTTGTCCTCGTTGACACTTTCACACGATGGACAGAAATCCACCCCACTGCCAAAGCAGACGCAAAGTTTGTTTGTAAAGTGTTACAGAATAATATTTTTCCAACCTTTGGAATACCAGAGATCATTTATGCTGACAATGGCACACATTTTACAGCTCAAATAGTTAAAGATTTGGCTAAAAGCACCGGCACATGCCTGAAGTTTCATACAGCTTACCACCCACAGAGTGCCGGATTAGCAGAAAGGAAAAATGGTACAATCAAACAAATGCTGGCAAAAACCACACATGGAAGGGGTATCACTTGGCCAGAAGCCCTGAAATTGGTCAAGCTGACCATTAACTCTATACCAGACCCTAAGACAGGATTGTCACCTTTTGAATGTGCTTTTCACCGGCCTTACATATTGCCTGTCCTCTCACCACTAACCACACCTAACAAATACACTGATCTTGGTGTACGTCTTAGAGAATGCTTGGAAAAAAGAGAATATGTTGATTCTGTTCGGGCTCTTTCTGCTCCACAGGAGGAAGCTGATAACCCAGTACAACCTGGAGATTATGTCTTCATAAAGAATCACCGTAGACTGCACTGGAATTCGATACGGTGGCTCGGGCCATTCCAGGTGTTGTTAACCACCCCTACTGCTATACGTATTGCTGAACGACCATCTTGGATCCACCTTTCACACGTTAAGAGACTACGGGTGCCTGTAAGTGAACTAACTTGTTTCCCTGAGTAAGTCCAGTTACAAAGGGGGCTTTGTCCTTCTAAGGACAGAGCCGTCTCAAACCTGGTGAAGATAGGGGCCCGGATGGGTACTCTCTCAGGTGGAGGCATGGCACCAAAGGTACTGATGACTCTGTGTTCCATACTTCTCATAACTGTGGGGTGGGGGACCATTTCAGATTCCAAGACGAGGAGCCCGCAAGACATGGACAATGGACAATACGTGGATTATACGCACAACCTGTCAAAATCCCAGAAGTTCTGGTCGTGGAGGAGGAGTAGCAACAATTTACCATTCCAAATTACTAGTTAATGTAAAGCAAAAAACATGTTATAATTCCTTTGAGGGCCTGGTCCTCAGTATTGGGCACTTTAGCAATTCCAGGTTAAACCCAATTTTATTTGCCATAGTTTATCGTCCCCCATCAACCTATTCAGAATTTTTATCCGAATTTCCTGATTTCTTAGCTGATTTAGTGCTGAAATCTGATAGAATAATTATAGTAGGGGACTTTAATATACATGTGGATGTAGATAGTGACTGCCTTAATGTGGCTTTTAATTCAATATTAGACTCGATTGGGTTTTCTCAGAAAGTAGGAAATTCTACTCATTACCTCCACCATACATTGGACCTTGTTCTGACATATGGCATAGAAATAGAAAATCTGGTAGTGTCTCCTCATAACCCTGTACTGTCAGACCATTGTCTGTTAACCTTTGATTTTACTATTTCTGACTATTTGGCTCCTAAAGAAAAATATTATCACAGTAGATGCCTCTCAGATGATGCTGTTTCCAAATTTATGCAGATTGTTTCCTCTATGCCATGTGTCAACACAACGGAAATAAGCTATAGACAGCTTGCTCCTTCTGTAATTGATAACATGGTGGATAGTGTTTCAGCTTCTCTACATCAGGCTCTAGACTTGGTGGCCCCCTTAAAAAAGAAAAAGTCTAATCAGAGATTTTTAACTCCTTGGTTCAACACAGAAACTCGTAGCTTAAAACAGAAGACTCGTCAATTAGAAAGAAAATGGCGCTCTACTAATTTAGATGAAATCTATTTAGCTTGGAGAAATCATCTTTTAATTTATAAAAAATCTCTTAGAAAAGCTAGAACGAGTTATTACTCTGCATTAATAGAAGAGAACAAGAATAATCCCAGGTTTCTTTTCAGTACTGTAGCCAGGTTGACAAAGAGTCAGGACTCTGTCAATCCTAGCATCCCCTTAGAGCTTACTAGTCAGGACTTTATGAACTTTTTCAATAATAAAATTTCATCCATCAGAGATAAAATCAATCAGATTCTTCCCACAGTTAACTTAAATACTGTAACTACTACAACTCCTTCTATTGATGTCTGTCTTGATGAGTTTACTCCAATCGACCTTTGTGAGTTAGACAAAATAGTTTCCTCATCCAAACCTTCAACTTGTCTTTTAGACCCTATTCCTACCAGGTTATTTAAAGAAGTCTTCCCACTTATTGGTAGCTTTATTCTTCATATAATCAATTCTTCATTAACTTTAGGCCATGTACCGCAGGCTTTTAAAACGGCTGTAATTAAACCCTTACTCAAAAAGCCAACGCTAGATCCAGGAGCTTTAGCTAACTATAGACCAATCTCTAATCTCCCTTTCATTTCAAAAATCTTAGAAAGAGTTGTTGCTACGCAATTATTTGACCACCTGCAGGGAAATGGTTTATTTGAGGAGTTTCAATCTGGGTTTAGAATCCATCATAGCACTGAAACAGCCTTAGCGAAGGTCACTAACGACCTCCTCATTGCATCTGATAATGGACTAGTTTCTGTACTTGTCCTTTTAGATCTTAGTGCAGCTTTTGATACTATTGATCATAATATTCTACTTGATAGATTAGAACACTATGTTGGACTTAATGGAACTTCGTTGCAGTGGTTTAGATCTTATTTATCTGATAGGTTCCAGTTTGTTCATGTAAATGATGAGTTTTCTCTCAACTCAAAGCTTAGTCATGGAGTTCCACAGGGATCTGTGCTAGGCCCTACTCTTTTTAGTTTATATATGCTTCCGTTAGGCAACATTATTAGAAAGCACTGTATACATTTTCACTGTTATGCAGATGACACACAATTATACCTGTCAATGAAGCCAGATGATACTAATCAATTAGCCAAGTTAGAAGCCTGTCTTAAGGAAATCAAAGTTTGGATGACTTGTAATTTCCTGCTATTAAATTCAGATAAGACTGAAGTCATTCTTGTTGGTCCAAAAAACCTTAGAAATTCCTTTCCAAATCAAACTTTCAGTTTGGATGCAGTTACTCTTTCTCTTAATAGCTCTGTGAGGAACCTTGGAGTTATTTTTGATCAGGATTTGTCCTTCAATTCACATATTAAATTTGTTCCAAAATGCATGTTTACTTGTAATACCTAGGCTATATCAAAAAGGTAGGTTTTAGCCCTATTCTTAAAAACAGAGATCGAGTCTGACTCCCGAATCCAGATTGGCAGCTGATTCCACAGGAGAGGAGCTTGATAACTGAAGGCTCTGCCTCCCATTGTACTTTTGGAGATTCTAGGTATTACAAGTAATCCTGCATTTTGGGAGCGTAGTGCTCTGTTAGGATGATACGGTAGTATCAGATCTTTTAAATAAAAAGGAGCCTGATTGTTTAGAGCTTTGTAAGTAAGAAGAAGGATTTTAAACTTAATTCTAAACTCTATGGGAAGCCAATGAAGGGAGGCCAGAACCGGAGAGATATGATCTCTCTTTCTAGTACCTGTTAAAACTCTTGCTGCAGCATTTTGGATCAGCTGAAGACTTTTTAAAGATGTTTTAGGACAGCCTGATAATAAAGAATTACAATAATCTAATCTCGAGCTAACAAAAGCGTGGATCAGCTTCTCAGCATCACTCTGAGACAAGATGCTCCTAATCTTGGCAATATTACGCAAATGATAGAAGGCAGTCTTAGAAACAAATTTAATATGTGAATTGAAGGACAAATCCTGATCAAAAATAACTCCAAGGTTCCTCACAGAGCTATTAAGAGAAAGAGTAGCTGCATCCAAACTGAAAGTTTGATTTGGAAAGGAATTTCTAAGGTTTTTTGGACCAACAAGAATGACTTCAGTCTTATCTGAATTTAATAGCAGAAAATTACAAGTCATCCAAGCTTTGATTTCCTTAAGACAAGCTTCTAACTTGGCTAATTGATTAGTATCATCTGGCTTCATTGACAGGTATAATTGTGTGTCATCTGCATAACAATGAAAATGTATACAGTGCTTTCTAATAATGTTGCCTAACGGAAGCATATATAAACTAAAAAGAGTAGGGCCTAGCACAGATCCCTGTGGAACTCCATGACTAAGCTTTGAGCTGAGAGAAAACTCATCATTTACATGAACAAACTGGAACCTATCAGATAAATAAGATCTAAACCACTGCAACGAAGTTCCATTAAGTCCAACATAGTGTTCTAATCTATCAAGTAGAATATTATGATCAATAGTATCAAAAGCTGCACTAAGATCTAAAAGGACAAGTACAGAAACTAGTCCATTATCAGATGCAATGAGGAGGTCGTTAGTGACCTTCGCTAAGGCTGTTTCAGTACTATGATGGATTCTAAACCCAGATTGAAACTCCTCAAGTAAACCATTTCCCTGCAGGTGGTCAAATAATTGCGTAGCAACAACTCTTTCTAAGATTTTTGAAATGAAAGGGAGATTAGAGATTGGTCTATAGTTAGCTAAAGCTCCTGGATCTAGCGTTGGCTTTTTGAGTAAGGGTTTAATTACAGCCATTTTAAAAGCCTGCGGTACATGGCCTAAAGTTAATGAAGAATTGATTATATGAAGAATAAAGCTACCAATAAGTGGGAAGACTTCTTTAAATAACCTGGTAGGAATAGGGTCTAAAAGACAAGTTGAAGGTTTGGATGAGGAAACTATTTTGTCTAACTCACAAAGGTCGATTGGAGAAAACTCATCAAGACAGACATCAGTAGAAGGAGTTGTAGTAGTTACAGTATTTAAGTTAACTGTGGGAAGAATCTGATTGATTTTATCTCTGATGGATGAAATTTTATTATTGAAAAAGTTCATAAAGTCCTGACTAGTAAGCTCTAAGGGGATGCTAGGATTGACGGAGTCCTGACTCTTTGTCAACCTGGCTACATTACTGAAAAGAAACCTGGGATTATTCTTGTTCTCTTCTATTAATGCAGAGTAATAACTCGTTCTAGCTTTTCTAAGAGATTTTTTATAAATTAAAAGATGATTTCTCCAAGCTAAATAGATTTCATCTAAATTAGTAGAGCGCCATTTTCTTTCTAATTGACGAGTCTTCTGTTTTAAGCTACGAGTTTCTGTGTTGAACCAAGGAGTTAAAAATCTCTGATTAGACTTTTTCTTTTTTAAGGGGGCCACCAAGTCTAGAGCCTGATGCAGAGAAGCTGAAACACTATCCACCATGTTATCAATTACAGAAGGAGCAAGCTGTCTATAGCTTATTTCCGTTGTGTTGACACATGGCATAGAGGAAACAATCTGCATAAATTTGGAAACAGCATCATCTGAGAGGCATCTACTGTGATAATATTTTTCTTTAGGAGCCAAATAGTCAGAAATAGTAAAATCAAAGGTTAACAGACAATGGTCTGACAGTACAGGGTTATGAGGAGACACTACAAGATTTTCTATTTCTATGCCATATGTCAGAACAAGGTCCAATGTATGGTGGAGGTAATGAGTAGAATTTCCTACTTTCTGAGAAAACCCAATCGAGTCTAATATTGAATTAAAAGCCAAATTAAGGCAGTCACTATCTACATCCACATGTATATTAAAGTCCCCTACTATAATTATTCTATCAGATTTCAGCACTAAATCAGCTAAGAAATCAGCAAATTCTGATAAAAAATTCTGAATAGGTTGATGGGGGACGATAAACTATGGCAAATAAAATTGGGTTTAACCTGAAATTGCTAAAGTGCCCAATACTGAGGACCAGGCCCTCAAAGGAATTATAACATGTTTTTTGCTTTACATTAACTAGTAATTTGGAATGGTAAATTGTTGCTACTCCTCCTCCACGACCAGAACTTCTGGGATTTTGACAGTTTAAATAACCAGAGGGAGGTGATTCATTTAAACCAACATAATCCTCTTGTTCTAACCAAGTCTCTGTAAGGGAAATTAAATCAATCTGATGATCAATTAACAGATCATGGACTAACAGAGACTTGGGAGTTAGAGACCTAATATTTAATAAACCACATTTAATTTTTAAATTATGAGGAGGAACAGAGGCCAAATCATTCAATTTAGAGGCTTTATGTTTAATTTGAGTTTTACCAATATTTTGCTTTATCACTTTGGGATGCTTATACATTATATTTTTATTTACTTTGGAGGGAGCAGACAACGATTCTCTGATGGGGAAGACAGGGGCTAAGTTGAGGGGTGGCGGATGAAGAGGAGCTGCAGAGAGGCGTGTAAGACTGCGACTCTGCTTCCTGGTCCCAACTCTGAGTAGTCATGGTTTTGGAAATTTGGATAAAAAAGATGCCAGATTGTTAGATAAATGAGAAGCACCATCCAAAGTGGGATGAATGCTGTCTCGTCTCATAAGACCAGGTTTTCCCCAAAAAGAGCTCCAATTGTCAATGTAGCCCACGTCATTTTTAGGACACCACACAGACAGCCAGCGGTTCAAGGATGACGAGCGACTAAACATGTCATCACTGGTCAGATTGGGGAGGGGCCCAGAGAATACTACAGTGGCAGACATCGTTTTGGCAAAGTCACACACCGATTCTATATTAAGTTTCGTGACTTCCGACTGCCGGAGACGGATGTCATTAATGCCGGCGTGAATAACAATTGTGGAGTATTTACAGTTACTTTTAGCCAGCATTTTCAAATTTGACTCGATGTCGCCTGCTCTGGCCCCAGGAATGCATGTGACTATGGCCGCTGGAGTCTCTAGGCTCACGTTTCTGACTACAGAGTCGCCAATGATCAGAGTTTTTTCCTCAGCGGGTGTGTCGCTGAGCGGGGAAAAACGATTAGAAACGTGAACAGGTTGGTGGTGAACCGGGGCTTTGCGACTAGGCTTCCTTCTCACCGTCACCCACCCAGTCTCCTCGCTGCTGAGGAGAGCCGGGGAACCGCTGACAGTGGGACCTAAGCTAGCTAGCTCCGCTGCAGCTAATGGACGTCCGTCGAGATTAACTGGCGCAGACGGTGTTTCAATGCAGCGGAGCCGGGATTCCAAATCAGACAACCTCGCCTCGAGCGCCTCAAAAAGACAACATTTATTACATTTACCGTTATCACTAAAAGAGGCAGAGGTGTAGCTAAACATCTGACAGAGAGAGCACACCAGCGGAGGAGAGGAAAGAGAGGTAGTAGCCATAGCTAGTGGCTGGAGAGCTGGAGAGCAAACCACACAGGCAGACAGCAAAACAGGAAGTGACGATACGTTACCACAAGGAAGTGACGATCTCCCACCCTAATGGGAGATTAGACCCATTGTAGTGACAATCCTAATGTTATGTGGCCAAATGATGATGGGTATGGATGTTTAGAGAACCATGTCTGGGTTTGTGGGTCTAATGTTTATTCATTACTTCCTCCAGTGTGGTGTGGCAGATGCTACATGGCTATTTTGATCCCACACATTAGCATAAGTTCAAACCTGACACATAGAATGAAAACATCATACTCCCATTATTACCATCCTGATCAAACTGAAATTCACACCAGGGCACGGAGAAGTACAACCCCAGATATGCAACAACTAAGAGGTAGGCTGTCTGGGAAACAGAGGATTAGCGATTTCAAAGTTGTAATGAGTACTCTTTTTCCAATGTATGGCAGTTTCCTGGCTACATATCACATAAATGCGTTAGCATGGACAGTAGAAAATCTAACTATATTAACGGAACAAGGTTTTACAGCTTTAACTGAGGAACAGAAATTCTCAAGGATGATGACATTGCAAAATAGAATGGCATTAGATGTCACATTAGCTGCACAAGGAGGGGTGTGCCACATTATTGGTCAAGACTGCTGCACATACATACCGAATTTGCAACAGAATCTTTCTCACGTTATTAGCCATTTGAATGGCATTCTACACTTACAACACACTTTGGATGAAGATAAGGGTTGGAGTCCCTGGGATTGGTTTCAAAGTGGAGCTTGGTGGCAGATTCTCCTCAAAGGGTTAACCCCATTGATTGTAATATTGGTCTTATTCAGTATGCTTTTCATGTGTGTTATTCCCTGTATGAGATCGATGGTTACACAAGCCATTGCTCATCATACTTTTCTGTTGCAAACTGCTATGCTGAAACTTGAGTGTAAAGGACAATATGCAGCTCTTTCAAAAACTGATGATGACTGTGAAGAGTGTAAGTAATCTCCTGTATAATTGGAATATGATGCAAATGACGGGCATGTAGAAAATCGAAAGAAGTTACATGTTTCTGATGAATAAAGGCATCCCTAAATGTAAACTGTGATAAAAATGCTAAAACAGGAGGGAAATGTCAGAAAATTGTTTATTGTTTATCATGCATGTCTAATCATTTATCATTTTATATGATTGCTGTTACTAACAAATCATTTTATAATTGTTAATCATTTTATAATTACTAACATCATTATCATTATCATTGCATAACCATATTATATGACTTAAAATGTATACTGCATGCATCTTTTATGAGTTATACCGTACTGTATTGTTTCTGGGTAATAAGTAATAAATAATGAGTGTCCTCCATTTAAGATGTGCTTAGAAGTCAAAGTGTCTCACCAGACCAGACTATGTGCATGATAAGGGGTCTGGGAGTGAGGGGGAATTGACCTTGTTTTCTTATGAAATGCTGTGACTTGGAGCCTGAGAGCACACCTGCAAGGCCATGTTGTTCTCAGTCCAGGCCAATGTTTTGTATGCTCATATTATGACTGTGAATTGTACCCAGCAGATGCGTTGTGTGACTGACTATGTATAAAAACTTCCTGATTGTTTTTTATTGCCAGTGCTGAATTTGCTGTTACAAGTTCCCTCACTTCCGGTTCCGGGTGAGGACAAGTGAGGACGCACAGGTAAGAGCTCCCTGTTCGTGACTCTTTAAAAGGCAGTTAAACGCAGTTAGAACGCAGTTTGGAGCTGGCGTTTTGAGCTTTTTTTTGCTGCTGCCGCTGGGGAGTGAACCTGCTCATGAAGAGTAATGAGGAATTTGCCAGTAGTAGCTGGTGAAACTTGTGAAGCGGCCCCGCGCCCCCCGCCCCCCCCGCACCTCGCACTCAAACAAAGAGATTACTCCCACGTGCGTTTTTTTTTTTTTTTTTTCGAGCTATCCAAATCAGAGATTATCGGCCGGAATAATGGGTCCCAAAAGAGCTCTGCCAAATGAAGATGAGATAAAAAAAAGCGTTGGATTTCTTGGCAGAAGAAATGGCTGCTCTAAAATCACAACAAAGAGGTATACTGGACCTCATGGAAGAAATTAAAGCGCTGCACAGCCAGAACGCTGAAAAAGACAAGAGGCTGGCGTATCTGGAAAGCAGATTGGCTGAGATGGACCAGAGAACTCGGGCAAACGACGTGATCATCACGGGGCTCCACATCAAACCCCGATCATACGCTAGAGCAGTGGCCGCAGACAGCAGTGGAAGTCAGCTGGATGAGGAATCCGCTGAGCAACAGGTGACGGCCTTCATGCAGTCAAAAGGAATCCAGCTGGACTGCACCAACATTGAGTCCTGCCACCCTCTGCCCAGGAAAATCGGCGACAAACCTGCTGTGATCATGAGGTTTGGGAACAAAAAACACAAGACGGCGCTAATGAAACAAGGTAAGAAGCTGAACGGAACCAACATCTTCATAAACGAGCACCTCACGAAAGAGAACGCAGAAATAGCCAGGAAAGCAAGATACATGAAAAAGCAGAAAAAAATTCAAAACACCTGGACATCAAACTGTAAAATATTCATCAAATTAAACGGATCACCTGAAGAAGCTAAGGTCATTAACATCCGTAATATTATGGAACTGGACAAATACGATCTGGAGGCACAGCAACAATTCAGACAAATATAGGACACTGAAGGATTTTACTCATCTGCAACAAAACATTCTACAGTATGAATCAAAAAATCAACAAACAGGAACAACAGGAACTGAAAGTTTTTGAATACACAGAGCACAACCCACAGGATGTAGAATATGACATAGACCCTGATAATAATCTTTTTAACTCAATCAATAATGACTGTAATTATTACACAGATGAACAGTTTAACACAATGGTCACATCTGATTTCAATATTTCTATGATCCACTTCAACAGCAGAAGTCTCTATGCAATCTTTAATAACATTAAAGATTATTTAAATCAGTTTAAAGAGCCCTTCAATATTGTGGCAATATCAGAGACGTGGCTCAGTGAAGAGAAAGGAGTGGATTTTACCATGGATGGCTATGAATTAAATTATATAAATAGAAAAGTGAAAAAAGGAGGAGGAGTTGCAATTTATGTTGACAAGAGCTTGAAATACAAGGTTGTTGAAAATCTGTCAGTAACTGTGGATGATTTATTTGAATGTATTCCAATAGAAATCTGTCTGGACAATGTGAAGAATGTAGTAGTGAGCTGTGTATATAGAACACCTGGATCAAACATTGACTTATTTAAGGACTGGATGGAAAAAATGTACGCAAAACTAACTCATAAAGTTATGTTCATCTGTGGTGATTTAAATATAGATCTGATGAACTCAAAACAACATAGTTTGACAGAAGAATTTATCAACACAATGTACAGTATGGGCTTACATCCAACAATTACAGGACCTAGCAGAATCACGTCGCACAGTGCCACACTAATAGATAACATATTCACAAACATTATGGAAAATAATATCAGGAGTGGGCTTTTATTGAATGATATCAGCGACCACCTGCCGATTTTTGTTGTCTATCAATGTGATTATAGGAAGAAAAAGTATACCAAAAATATTAAATATAAAAGAATAAGAACTGAAGAATCAATGTATTTACTGACAAAGGAATTATTAATACAAGATTGGAAGATAGTTTATGATGAAAATGACATAAATGGAGCATATAATAAATTTTTACAAATATTTCAATCATTGTACAATAAATACTGTCCTATAAAACAATACAGTGACAGACAACAACAAAAAAATATTCCTTGGATCACCAAGGGGTTAATAAATGCATGTAAAAAGAAGAATACATTATATAAACAATTCATTAAATGCAGAATGGTGGAAGCTGAGATCAAATATAAAAGATATAAAAATAAGCTTACCACTATAATGAGGACCTGTAAGAAAGAATATTACAACAGAATACTAGAGGATAACAAAAATAACATAAGAGGAATATGGCAAGTACTCAAGGGGATTATTAGTAATCATCCTAAGTATGCAAATTATCCAGAATATTTTATCGAAAACAACAGTTTGATTAATAATATGGAAGATGTGGTCAGTGGTTTCAATAAATTTTTTGTAAACGTTGGTCCTGAATTAGCAAAATCAAAAGTGACTCCAGAAACAAACCACAGTGGGTCTGTGAATGAAATAGAGGATAGAAACCCAAACACAATCTTTTTGGGTGCAGTTACTGAAAAGGAAATTATCGAGACTGTGAGTAAATTTAAGAACAAAAAATCAACGGACTGGAATGAAATTGACATGACAATAGTGAAAAAAGTAATTGAGGGAATTGTTAAGCCACTCACCCACATCTGTAACCTGTCATTTCAAACTGGTACATTTCCAGACAAAATGAAAATAGCAAAAGTAACACCTCTTTACAAAACAGGAGACAGTCATTGTTTCACAAATTACAGGCCAGTCTCTTTACTCTCACAATTCTCCAAAATACTTGAAAAAATATTCACTAAGAGACTGGATGATTTCATTGGAAAACACAACCTCCTTACAGATAGCCAGTATGGTTTTAGAGCAGATAAATCTACATCTTTGGCACTGATCGAACTTATAGAAGAAATTACTAGTTGTATAGACAAAAAAAAGGTTGCTGTAGGAGTATTTATAGACTTAAAGAAAGCTTTTGACACCACTGACCACAGAATACTTCTAAGGAAACTGGAAAGGTATGGGATAAGAGGGGTAGGACTGAGTTGGGTGGAAAGTTATTTAAGTAACAGACAACAGTTTGTACAAATTGGAGAGCACAAATCACCCTGCATGGACATCACTTGTGGTGTGCCCCAGGGGACCCAAACTCTTTATCTTGTATATAAATGACATATGCCAAGTATCAAAAATTCTGAAATTTATTTTGTTTGCGGATGACACAAATATCCTTTGCACTGGTGAGAATTTGCAGCAGGTTTTAGAGGTGGTCACAACTGAAATGGAAAAATTAACGCAGTGGTTCAACAAAAATAAATTATCTCTAAATCTAAAAAAAACAAAGATTATGTTGTTTGGAAATTATAAAATAAATCATGAAATAATGATAACGATAGATGATACCAGAATACAAACAGTACAGGAAAATAAGTTTCTGGGGGTGACGCTAGACAGTAAAATCTGCTGGAAACCTCACATCAGTCACATCCGGGCTAAATTAGCAAAATGTATAGGCATACTGGGGAAGACAAGACACATCGTGGACTATAAATCATTGGTCTTATTGTACAATTCATTGTTTTTACCTTATCTTAACTACTGTGTAGAAGTCTGGGGAAACACCTACAAGACCAACCTACAAGCAATATGCACATTACAAAAAAGAGCTATAAGGATAATAAACAATGCAGGATATAGAGACCATACCAATTCGTTGTTCTTGAAGTCACATGTCATAAAGTTCATCGATTTAGTTAAATTTAAGACAGCACAAGTAATGTACAGGGCAATTAACAATCAACTCCCAACTAATATACAAAAAATATTTAAAAAAAGAGACGATCATAATTTGAGAGGAGACTTAAACTTCACAAAACCCAAGATACGTACAACCAAGAAAAGTATGTGCATATCTGTCTGTGGGGTGGATTTGTGGAACAGTCTGGAGCCGGAACTGAAACTATGTACAAACAGAAATCAATTTAAAAAGAGGTATAAGCACCATTTGTTGAAAGGATATACGTTAGAAGGGTAGAATTTATATGTACGATTCATTATGTTCACTCTGGGACATTATGGGACACTATGGAATGGTGGGTGGGACAGCACTGTGTGTATCTGTGTCGTTTGAGACTGGTTTTGAAATATAGACTTCATTGTATGTTAGAATGGACAGGTGTTAATGTTGATCTGTAAAAAATACAGTAAATTGTTTACTTGGGGTATTAAAGGTAGTAATTTGTATAAAATTCACATGGGTGTATCGATGGAAAAGAGGAGTTGGAATTAATAAGTGTTCACTTCTTCCTTCTCCCTTTCGAACAGTGTATACTGTAACTTTATTGCATTTGCTATTTGCTTGTTTTTTGTTATTTTTTTTGTGTTCGAAATAAACTATCTATCTATCTATCTATCTATCTAAGTGTGCACTCCTGCAGTAAAGAACTCATATGAGGAATATACTTGTGTCATGAATCTTATTTGAGGTAACGAACCAATATACGATCACTCTAAATTTCCCAGATTCTGACATCAACCAACACTATATACCTTGTATCATTCATTAATACTCCCATACATGACATATTGTACTGAAGTATGGGGAAATACATATAAAACTAGAAAAGCACTTGGAGAGCGCAGACCTCCGCCAAGCGCCACAGTTTTCCCTATGCAGTGTTTGTGTGTACGTTTTCAGATTCCTTGACCATGAAAACATATGACTAGCAATTGGATTGACAATGATAGGATTAGTGGTTCAGTAGTTATTCACGAAAATGGCATTTTCTGTAATGGCGGTTTTCTTCTGGACGGTGATCCAGATCACCACCAAAATGTAATCATCTGTAGGATACCCCATTTCTGACAATCTGTGAAAATTTCATGAAAATCCATCCATAACTTTTTGAGTTATCTTGCTAACAAACAAATAAACAGACAAACAGACAGAGAAACAGACAGACAAACCAACGCCGATAATCACATAACCTCCTTGGTGGAGGTAACAAACATATATCCAGTCTTTATGCTTCAGAAGAGAGCTATTAGAATAATAAACAAAGCTGCTTACAGGGAACCAACAAACCCACTTTTTCTTAAATTAAAAGCTCTCAAGCTGAAAGATCTGGTTGACTTTAAAACTGCAGTAATAATGTTTAAAGTGAAGAATCTATCACTGCCCGCAAATATCCAAAAGTTGTTCCAAATAAGGGAGAAACAATATCATTTCAGAGGAACATGTATATTTCAAAAACCTTCAGTGAGAACTACCACCAAGCAACACTGTGTTTCAGTGCAAGGAGTCAGATTATGGAACGATTTTGGACCTGAATTAAAATCATGTACAACGCTTGGACAATTTAAACAAAAACTAAAGGAAGAAATACTCCAAACATATATACAAGATGACATGTAAAATCACATAAGGATTGTCATATCCAGTCTTTGTTGTGTTGTTGCTTAGTTTTTTGTCACATTTTGTCTTAGCTTTGTTCTGAATTGTAATCGCTCTTGTTTTGTTTTTCTTTTGAATTCTTGGATGGAACATGGGTGGGCAATATAAGATGCAGCTTCAGCCATCACCCATTTCGGATAACTTATGTTGAACTGTATAATCAGAGGAGTTATTGTTTAATTTGACCTTGTTGGATTTTCTTTCCCCCTTTGTTATATTATTCAGTTTCTTTTAATCTGTACTTTTAATCTATCCGAAATAAAGATTCATTCATTTATACATGCTTCAGAAGAGAGCCATTAGAATAATAAGCAAATCTGCTTACAGGGAACCAACAAACCCACTTTTTCTCAAATTGAAATTTGAAAATTGAAATTTCTCAAGTTGAAAGATCTGGTTGATTTTAAAACTGCAGTAATAATGTTAAAAGTGAAGAATCTATCACCGCCCGCAAATATCCAAAAGTTGTTTCAAATAAAGGAGAAACAATATTGTAGCGAACTCAATATGAGCACCCTACTTGGCTTGCCAAGTGGGTTGACCCTATTGGCGACACAGGTAGGGTGCGGGACTCCGGAGCGGGAGGCGTGAGTTCGAATCTCCCGGTGGGACGTCGCCATGTCGAGCAGCACATTACACTGGTGTCAGAAGTGGGATCTCCTGTCCAAAGCAGTAATGGGGCGCTGACATCGGGACGATGTCGAGAACCAGAGGGGAGTAGTGTAGCGAACTCAATATGAGCACCCTACTTGGCTTGCCAAGTGGGTTGACCCTATTGGCGACACAGGTAGGGTGCGGGACTCCGGAGCGGGAGGCGTGAGTTCGAATCTCCCGGTGGGACGTCGCCATGTCGAGCAGCACATTACAATATCATTTCATAGGAACATGTATATTTCAAAAACCTTCAGTGAGAACTACCACCAAGCAACATTGTGTCTCAGTGCAGGGAGTCAGACTGTGGAACGCTTTTGGAGCTGAATTAAAATCATGTAGTTTTTTTGTTTTTTGACTTCTTAGACGGAACATGGGTGGGCAATATAAGTTGCGGCTTCAGCCATCACCCTTTTTGGAAAATTTATGTTGAACTGTATAATCCGAGGAGTTATTGTTTAATTCAACCTCGTCGGATCCCCCCCCCCCCCCCGCCGGTATATTGTTCTGTTCCTTTCTTTTAATCTTTTAATCTACCCAAAATAGAGATTCATTCATTCATTCAATTCTTGGCAAGCGAGCAATTCTTGCCATAACACCAGCTATTGCGCTCCACAGTCATGGAGGTATTAAGTTTTTAAGATACCTGCGCGGGAGAGGGGACTTGCAGTCCTGTAAAGTACAGTGGTACCACACAGGTGAAGCAGAAGCAGGTACTCCCGTCTACTACTGACTGGCTGGGTGTGCCTCTCCGTGAAGGATTGTGGTCTGCCCAGTTAGGCTGCTGTTTCTCACGGCATGTATCTGTGACCCGGGCCCCCACTGATGCTCCGCCAAGTCTGCTCGCACACCTCATGTTCTCTACATATGCCAAATTATTATTTAGATCTACGCAATCACGGCAACTACATGAGGGGGGACTCGCAGTGCTGCAAAGCACAGTGGTACTGTGGAAAAAGGAAGCAGAGGAGGCAACGAGCTGAACAACACACATACTTTATTCCTTCTCCAACATTAAGTACAGTTAACTCTGCCTGGGTCTCTGTGCACCCTCTTTTTATAATCTTTAATTCCATGCATTGAGACCCAGGAATCCTGACCATAATACATTATGTGGAACAAAGACATGCGTGGCACATTAACATCACATAGTGCCAGTACCGCTTCTCATACCCTTTCCTCCTCTAGCGGCTCTGGCACTTCCTCAACTTCCCGGGGGTGATTAGTCCTTACCGTCCCGTCTGAGACCCCCCCGTAACACTTCCTCCTTCAGCCCATTGTTTCCTCATTCCCAGCTGCCATCTCTGGGTGGAGAATCTCCCACCCGTGCCACCAAACACCCCCCCCACCCGGAAACACCCAAAAAGGGCATGACACCCCCCCCCCCCCGCCCCGCCCGTCCTTCGGGCTTGAGTCGGCACCCATAGCGGTTATAGTGGGGGGCGCTGATCCAGTCAAAAACCCCTGCTGGTGAGGTGTACAGGAGGGCACATCTGTCTGTGGAAGGAAGAAAAGTGGGCGGAAGAACATGTTAGCTTCATGTGTGCAGGTCTCCACCGAGGGAACACCAACTTGCGGAGCCACCCGACGGTGGGTGTCCGCGCCGGGGAGTTTGGGCCAACACCACCTGCACATCTGCCAACAAAACAAGCGGGCCTCAGCCTGTCGATGCAGACGGTCTCCCTACGCCCCCCTAAGTCTAACACAAAATGCTTTGCCCCAGGTTCCAACATCCTGAACGGTCCATCGTACAGTGGGCGCAGCGGGGTCCAGTGCCTGACAAAAACAAAACTTGCGTCCTGTAAGCTCTTGTGGACAAAAGTGCAGGGAAAACAATGGTGGACCAGGCCCTGCACGTAAAAAGCCTCCGTACTGTGCAAAAATTACATGGGCGGATCGGCCTCGGGCACGGGGTTTTCAGGTAAAAATTCCCTGGGGATCCACAGCAGCTGAGAAAAAGACGAGTTCTGCCCGGGAGCCTGTCAGATCCTCTTTAGGCGCGGAGCGCAACCCTAAAAGAACCCAGGGCAGGCGGTCGACCCAATTTGTATCCGTGAGAGAAGCTCTGAGCACTGCCTTAAGCAACCTATGAAAACAAGATAAGATAAGATAAGATAAGATAAGCCTTTATTAGTCCCACAACGGGGAAATTCCAGGATTGCAACAGCACAGGGATAGCAACACTCAGAGCAACAATCAGAAGGCAAGAAAAAAAAAAAAAAAAAAAAAAAACAAGCAAGCAAGAGCAGCTAATAAACATATGTACGTATTACTATAAAATATATATATATACACACACACACAGACACACAGTGCAGAGCATTGTAGCTGGATGGAATAAATATATGAATATATGAACACACAGTGCAGAGCATTGTAGCTAGATGGAATAAATATGTAAATATATAAACACCCACAGTACGGAGCATTGCAGCTAGGTGGAATAAATATGCAAGTATATAAACACACACAGTGCGGAGCAATGTAGCTAGATGGAATAACATGTAGATATATAAATATATAAACACCCACAGTACGGAGCATTGCAGCTAGACGGAACAAATATGCAAATATATAAACACACACAGTGCAGAGCATTGCCGCTAGATGGAATGAAACAGCATAACCGTCTACCCAGCTATCCTGCATGGTATGATTATGTGCCCATACACACTCTCACCCTCCATAGCGACCGGCATGCTCCTAGTTGTATGCCGGAGAGGACCACTGTGTAAGTCTATTGCATCTTCTGCATTCAAAAAACTATTAGTTTGTTACGTCTTTTTTGCTATCTCTGCGAGCAGCCCTGCTTAGGTTGTACAGTCTGACAGCCGTTGGTAGGAAGGACCTACGAAACCTCTCGGTTGTGCACCTGGGATGATGTAGTCTGCTGCTAAATGAGCTCCTCAGTGCATTCAGTATGTCCTGCATAGGGTGGAACTCGGACTCCAGCAGAGATGACAGTTTAGCCACCGTCCTTCTCTCTCCTATCTCCTCCATCGGATCAAGGCGCTGCCCCAGGACAGAGCTAGCTTTCTTAATCAGTTTGTTCAGTCTCTTCCTATCGGCTGCAGTAATGCCACTGCCCCAGCAGACCACTCCAAAAGTGATGGCTGATGCCACCACCGTGTCATAGAATGACTTCAGCAACGCCCCTTGTACACCAAAAGACCTGAGTCTCCTCAGCAGGAACAGCCTGCGCTGTCCCTTCTTGTAGAGTGCATCAGTATTGTGTGACCAGTCTAGTTTATTGTTCAGATGAATACCCAGGTACTTATAGGATGTCACCATCTCGATGTCTGTTCCCTGTATATTTACTGGTACTGTGAGGGGCTGCCCATGCCTGCGGCAGTCCACCACCAGCTCCTTAGTTTTCCTCGCGTTGATCTGGAGGCAGTTCCGATGGCACCAGTCCACGAAGTCCTGGATAAGCCCTCTGTACTCAGCTTCATCTCCATTGGAGATGAGGCCAACGATCGCAGAGTCATCAGAGAACTTCTGTAGATGGCAGTGTGTTGTGTTGTGTGAGAAGTCCGCAGTATAAAGAGTGAACAGGAAGGGAGCCAGCACCGTTCCCTGGGGGGCCCCCGTGCTACTGATGATCGTGTCGGACACACAGTCCCGGGTTCTCACAAACTGAGGCCGGTTCGTGAGGTAGTCCAGGATCCATGATGACAGGTGCTGGTCCACCCCTGCGCGCAGCAGCTTGTCCTTCAGGATCATCGGTTGGATGGTGTTGAAAGCACTGGAGAAGTCAAAGAACATGATCCTCACCATATTCCCGGGCTTCTCCAGGTGGGACAGAGAACGGTGAAGGAGGAAGATCACCGCATCCTCCACCCCAATGCCATGCTGGTAGGCGAACTGGAGTGGATCCATCGCTGGTTCCACCAGGGGGCGGAGGTGAGCAAGGAGCAGTCTCTCCAGGGTCTTCATCAAGTGGGACGTCAAGGCCACCGGTCTGTAGCTGTTCAGGTCTTTGGGGTGGGAAGTTTTTGGTACAGGTACCACACAAGATGTTTTCCACAGCTGTGGTACCCTCCCCAGTTTCAGGCTCATGTTGAAGATATACGTCACAATCCCACACAGCTGGTCTGCACAGGACTTGAGGAGCTTTGCGCTGATGCCGTCCGGTCCCGGCGCCTTCCTCGCCTTGATCTTCCTCAGCTCCGTCCTCACCTGGGTCCTGGTCAGGGTCAGGATGGGGGGCTGTGTGTTGGGAGTGGGGGGGTGTTGGTAGAGTGGGGAGTGGGCAGCAGGACTTGATTTCTTTAGAGGCAGCAGTGGTTGTTGTGCAGTCAGGGGGGAGGGCGGTTGGTCAAATCTATTGAAAAACAGATTCAGGTTGTTCGCCCACTCCCTGCCCCCTGTGGCCTGGGGGGAGGTATTCTGGAGCCCCGAGATGGTTTTGAGGTTTCTCCAGACCCCGCTGATGTCGCTCTGTTGCAGCTTGTCCTCCATCTTCTTCCTGAAGCTGTCCTTGCCTTCTCTGATCTTTCTCCTCAGCTCCCTCTGTACGGACTTCAGCATCTCCCTGTTCCCTGACCTGAAGATCCTCTTCTTCTCTCTCAGAAGTGTTTTAATCTCAGGGTTGATCCAGGGTTTGTTGTTTGAGTGACGCCGTATGGTCTTGGTGGGAACGGATTTGTCCACACAGAAGCTGAGGTAGCCCGTGAAGGTGTGAATGAGGCCATCGATGTCCTCACCATGTGGATCGCAGAGCTGCTTCCAGGCGGTGGCTTCAAAACAGCCCTTTAGGGTGTCCATTGTCTCCTCAGACCATAACTCCACAGTGTGCATGGCCGGAGGTTGTCTGTGCACTAGGGGTTTGTACACCGGCCGGAGATGAACCAAGTTGTGATCCGATCTCCCGAGTGGGGGTAGTTGTGATGAGGTGTACGCCTCCTTAGTGTTTGCGTAGAATAAATCCAGTGTTTTATTGTCTCTAGTGTGGCATGTGACATACTGGGTGAACGTGGGTAGAATGGGAGACAGTGAAACATGGTTGAAATCGCCTGAGATGAGGAGAAGAGCATCTGGGTGTTCTGTCTGCAGCCTGCTGGTTACTGAATGGATGACGTCACGTGCTGTCCCAGCGTTCGCCGTCGGATTTGCATAAACAACAATGCAGATCACGTGTGAGTGTTCTCTCGGGAGATATGTAGGCCTCATGCTAACAGCTAGCAACTCAATGTCTTTGCTGCAGTGTCGTTGTTTAACAGTGATATGTCCCGGTCTGCACCAGTTGTTGTTAACATACATGATCACTCCACCGCCCCTAGCCTTGCCACTGTCTGGTGTTCGGTCAGCTCGTATCATGTGAAAACCCTCCAGCTCAATGTTAGCATCTGCTGCTAGTTCAGTTAGCCACGTCTCAGTAAACAAAAGGAGAGAGCACTCCCGGTATGTGCTATCATAACGGGAGATAGCCGCTAGCTCATCTAACTTTCCCAGTATCGACCGTACATTTCCCATGACAACAGATGGAAGGGAGGGTCTGTACCTTATATTTTTTGTCCTCCGCCTTACTCCAGCCCGGCAGCCGCGGCGTTTTCGCCTCAGTTCTCTCGGTATGTCGAGTATTTCCAATGGGACCGGGTGGCGGTTGAATGCTAGCAGCTGTTCTCTGCTGTATCGTATCCTGCAATAGACAGTGGCTCCGTCCACCGGCTCAGGAGACATTTAGGACGATCTGTGTGTCCGTGATATAAGTGGGGTGAAAAAAAAAGACGGATCAAAAGAGAGAGGAAGGGAAAAAGACTCGGAATCGAGCCGCTGTTGCAAAAGGCAGCCGACTCGTGTGGCGCCGAGGAAAAAAAAAAAAAAAAAAAAAAAAAAAAAAAAAAAAAAAACGCTTGCATAATCCATTATCCTGGGGGTTGTATGTGATAGTAAGGTGAATTTTGACCCCCAGGCTTTGGGCCATCATGGACCAGAGTTACAAAATGAATTGCGGACCAGTGTCGAAAGTGATGTCCAATGGGGATCCGAACCATGCAACCCAAGCTGACAAAAAAGCGCAAGCCACTTCCACAGACGTGGTAGAAGCCAGTGGGACCACTTCAGGCCAGCGCGTGGTGCGGTCCATGATTGTCAAAAGGTGCGTGAAACCTTGCAACGGCAGGAGGGGTCCCATCAAATCCACGTGGATGTGGTCAAACCTTCTAGCTGGGATTTGGAATGGCTCGAGGGGGGCTCTGGTGTGCTTGTGCACTTTGGCCCACTGGCACATGACGGATGCTGCAGCTCACTCTTTCACATCCTTGCGCAAGCGCGGCCAGATGAATTTTGCCCCCACTAGTTTAACCAAAGCATGCACGCCTGGATGCAAAAGGGAGTGGACTGACTCAATAATGCGGTGGTGCCTAAAGCTCAGAACCACCTTGCGCAGGCGACTGGTGGAGATGTTGCAGAGCAAGAGAAGGCACCCTTCTCGCATCACCCTGCTCTCCAGCATTAACCCAGTAGGCGCCGAATGGAGTGCACAAATGTTGGCGGCCCTGGTATGCTCCATGGCCATGGCAGGGAAATCTATTCCCATGTAGACTGGGGAGAATAACACACGCGACGGGCAATCAGCCATGACGTTGAGCTTACTGGCAACTTGTGGAATGTCGGTCGTAAACTCCAAGATCGCAGCCAAATGCCATTGCTGCCCGGCCAACCACAGTTCCGAGTCCTTGGACATCGTGTACATAAGCCGCTTATCGTCAACAAACGTGGTGAACTCACGCCCCTCTAACCAAAACTGGAAATGGTGCGTCGCCAGGTGGAGAGCCAACAATTCTCTGTCGAACATGCTGTATTTGCATTCATTGTTGCGCAAAGTTGTACTGAAAAATGCAAGTGGCTGCCACGAACCAGCGACATACTGCTTCGCCACTGCCCCTATGTCAGCATCAGACGTGTCCGTTGTGAGTGCTATCTTTTTTTTTTTTTTTTTTTTTTTTTTTTTTTTTTTTGACTTATTTTGTACCCGTGGGTAGATTTGTTCTGCAGTCCGGTGACAAGCCACCAGCTGCCGGTCGCTGCGTGCGCAAGCGCCCCTTAACTCCCTAACCTGCATGTTTTTGGCATGTGGGAGGAAACCGGAGAAATCCCGGAGTAAACCCACGCAAACACGGGGAGAACATGCAAACTCCACACAGATCACTGTTGGCCGGGGGCAGGGATCGAACCCACAATCTCATGATCCCCGCGATCCCCCGGCCGAGGGTAAACTGTGCTGCCGCAGTGCTAACCACTGCACCACCGTGCAGCTGTGTCGACGGATCCAGGTGGGCTACCAAAGTGGCATCCGCAAGAGCTGTTTTGGCATTTGTGAAAGCATGGACTCGCTCGGGAGTCCAGTCGATGCTTTCCGCGGACTTCTTTTTCCTTAGTGCGGCATACAACGGCTGCATCAGCTGGGCTGCCCAGGGGAGGAAACAGTTATAAAAATTAACCCTTTCCAAAAATTCCTGTAGGGCTTTCACGGTCTGCGGATGTGGAAAGTCCGCCACTGCACGCACCTTATCCGGTAGTGGAATCGTGCCCTCTGGCGAAATGCGGTGGCCCAAACAATCAATCACTGGCACCCCGACCTAGCACTTCGCCGGGTTCACTATAAGCCCGTGCGTTTCCAACCTCTGGAAAACAATTTTGAGATGGGCAATGTGCTCCTCCTCGGACGCGTTAGCCACCAGAATGTCATCTAAGTAGACAAAAACAAAGGAAAAGTCACGGAGCACTGCGTCCATCATCCTCTGGAAGGTCTGTGCTGTGCCCTTTAATCCGAACGGCATGCTTAAAAACTGGAAAAGGCCTAATAGGAGGTATTACCGCCATTTTAGGAACATCTTCTGTGCGCACGGGGACCTGGTGGTAACTGCAGACCAGATCCACTTTCAAAAAAACACGCGTCCTGGCCAGGTGCACAGAAAAATCCTTGATGTGCAGGATGGGATACTGATCGTGTTGTGTGGCATTGCTCGCCAAGACCCGTCGGCCTCAGGCACCATGTGTAGCGGAGATGCCCACGGGCTGTTGGAGCACCTGACGATGCCCAACTGCTCTAAGTTGGCAAACTCCTCGCGCGCACTGACAAGTTTAGCTGCGTCGAGGCACTGAGGTCATGCGAACACTGCTGGGGCTTTTGTGGTTATAAAATGTTCGACCCCATGTTTGGTTGCCGTAGCTGAAAAAGTCGGGGCCGTGAGTCCTGGGAACTGTGCAAGTAATTGTTGGTACTTACCCCCTGGAGCTATAACGTTAGCCAATGTTGTTGACCCAGATTCCCGAGCTGTGCAAGGCAGGGAGGTAAAAGAGGCAGCATCCACTAAACGTCTGTTGGCAACATCAACTAATAACCCATAAACTGTGGCTGCACGTGGAGCTGCACGGTGGCGCAGTGGATAGCACTGTGGCAGCATAGTTTTACCCTCAGCCGGGGGATCGCGGGGACCGTGAGATCGTGGGTTTGATCCCTGCCCCCAGCCAACAGTGATCTGTGTGGAGTTTGCATGTTCTCCCCGTGTTTGCGTGGGTTTACTCCGGGATTTCTCCGGTTTCCTCCCACATGCCAAAAACATGCAGGTTAGGGAGTTAAGGGGCGCTTGCGCACGCAGCGACCGGCAGCTGGTGGTTTATCACCAGACTGCAAAACAAATCTACCTACGGGTACAAAATAAGTAAAAAAAAAAAAAAAAACACATAAAAAAATCTGTGCCTAAAATGGGGCAGAACATGCAGCTACCACAAAGTCCCACTGGAAATTATGTCCCTGCAAGCATATCATCAGTGTCCATTCGCCAAACGTCCTGATGGTGGATCCGTTGGTGGCCGTGAGCTCGGGACCGCTGCCTCCTGCCAACTAGTCCGCGCTGACCAGCAAGATGAGGCTCTTCTGGGAGCCAGAGACCACCAAAAACCGTCTCTCCAAACATGTGTCCGTCTTCCCGGCTTCTTCAATTGGCATGGCGACAGGCAGCTTTGGCCATTCCAGCTGAAACAGCAGTGGTAGAAACAGATCTCCTCGTTCCTTCATCTCCTGGTGTCTGTCCTGGCTACCACTAACGGCTCCTCGACCTCGCTGGAGTCCCTCACGGATGCCGGTGCCACTGACTGCATGCTGAGAGTTCTGGTTGCCAAAATAATGTGGTCCACTTCCTGCGCCAGGGCGCTGTAATCCTTGGCAACCAGCTGCGGTGAGTTGGCCAGGATCGCACTCGCTGTAGCCTGTAGGTTTCTGAGGAACAAGTGGATGAACAGGAAAGATTTGTCGTCCTTCCCCTTCAGCACCAACATGCTCTCCAAGAGCTCCATGGCTGATCTGTCACCCAACTGAAATTGTTAGGAGTCTCTCTGCCCTCTCACTGTCAGACAGGGTATAGCGCTGGAGTAGCATCTGCTTGAGTGCTTCATATTTCCCTTGGGCCGGTGGCTCCTGGATTAGGCTTGTCACCTGCTTCGTGGTGTGGGAGAGACCACATAGTAATATTTTGTGTCATCCATTGTTATCCCAGGGAGTGTAAACTGGGCTTCTATATGCAGGAACCACGCAGTCGGGTTGTGAAGCCAGAAGTCTGGGAGCTTGACTGAGACAGCACATGTGGTGCTGGTGCTCTCCCTCCGGGTAGTCGCCGGGGCCGTGCTTGGCTCATTCTCCATGGCATGCCTCAGGGTCACCAATGTGGTGAAAGGAAGCAGATGAGGCAACGAGCTGAACAACACACAAACTTTATCCTTTCTCCAACATTAAGTATAGTTAACTCTGCCTGGGTCTCTGTGCACCCTTTTTTTTGTAACTTTTAATTCCATGCATTGAGACCCAGGAATCCTGACCATAATACATTGTGTGGAACAAAGACATGCATGGCACATTAACATCACATAGCGCCAGTACTGCTTCTCACACCCTTTCCTCCTCTAGCAGCTCTGGAGCTTCCTCAACTCCCCGGGGGCAAATTGTCCTTACTGTCCCGTCTGAGACACCCTGGTAACACTTCCTCCTTCAGCCCATTGTTACCTCTTTCTCCAGCTGCCGTCTCTGGGTGGAGAATCCCCCACCCATGCCACCACCACAACAGGTGAAGCAGGTACTCTCGTCTACTACTGACTGGGCAGGCTGCTCCCCGCGAAGGACCGTGGTCCATCCAGTTAGGCTGCTGTTTACGTTCTGTGACCTGGGTCCACACTGATGCTCCGTCTAGTCTGCTCGCGCACCTCATGTTCTCCACATATGCTGAATTATCCTTTAGATCTACGCAATCACAGCAACTTTATAGTATCAATTTTTTAAACATTAAATCTTCAGTATTATCTTTTTCTAGTCAATTTGTCTTTTTTTCACTCCCTTGTTTTGTCCAGGGAACACTTTGATAACCTGACAGGTCATGATGCCGCGTATTGTCCAATGAGCACGGAGTCAATCCGAAACCAAACCCTGCCAACATTTTCAGGGAACACTGTGGTGACTGACAGGTCGTGATGCCACGTATTGTCCAATGAGCATGGAGTGAATCTAAAACCAAACCCCGCCCATATTTCTTAAAGCCAGGACACAGAGAGCAGTCACAGAGCTGTGGATAAAGCATCTTTTATTGATAAAAATGACATATTTTGACTGAGTGACTCCATATTCTGGGATGCACACCCTCGTAGCTTCAGCAAAGCACGTTTAAAATCTTGGGTCAGTGTGACAAACGGTTTAAGAGATAGCTGAGGAACACACACACACACACAGATGTCTCAATTTTATAGATAGATTAATAATTACATTTCCAAATTGTAGGACTCAACGCTACAAGTGTGAGAGATACTGAATGGTGATTGCTGATAGCTTGATTTGAGCAAATTTCAGTATCTGTGATATCCCTCACAATGGAGTTACTGGTTTTTAAAAAAGTAGATGAGAATATGAACTGTGCACTGACGAGAAGAAGGTGTATTCCTTAAGAATTGGGTGAAGAGAATGCCATGAGTGATAAAGACCAAAATCACCCATGTATTGTTTGAGAGTGTCAGTAGCCTGCCGTTTCCAATAATTCCCAGCTCTACTGAGGCTGTCAGTTGCAGGATTTAATACGAGGTTGAAGTTGCCTCCTATTATGAGTGTGGTGTCCAAGTGTTCAGAAAGAGAAGTAAAAAAAGTGTGAAAATAGGATGGGTCATCAACATTTGGGCTGTAAACACTTGCAATACATAGATCCAGATTTTGAACTGAGATTCTTAACATTATAAATCTACCTTCTAGATTTGATATGGTGTTATTCACAACAAAACATATTCTTCTGTTGACCAATATAGCTATTCAGTTTATCCCGCAGCACCAGTTCTGCTTATCAAAACTGGCCCACTGGGCGCATCGCATTCAATAACCGGTTCCAACCAAGCAAGCCAGGCTTCATTCCAATTCAAAGCTATAGCTGTTTGTAATTAAAGCCGGCTGAGTACATGTGGGGAAATTCAGGAACGGTGAATGCATCTACAGATGACTTAGAAACATGTGCTTTCTGTAATAAGACAAAGTCTGTTCATTCGATTTAAAACTTAACCTCTTTTCCCTGGTGTCGATTCCACATATGTTCCACGTGACAGACTTTAATGTGGACATGTTTTCACTAACTGGCTTTGTGCTGGAAGCCTGATAAGTATGCCTATGTGTTTTGTATATCCTTAGTGTATGTGCGTACATGTATGTCCTGTGTGTGTTGTATGACTGCGTGTATGTATGTGTAGGCATATGTGTGTTGTGCATATAGTAAATACCTATATGTGTGCTTGGGTGCATGCGCATGATGTCTCTGTTGTATTTGCTTGCATTTGCAAGAGTGAGTCGAGTGCATGTACTTAAAGTTATTTCCGATAGACCAAATGTGTGAAAGAGAACAGACATCAAGGTTAGTAAGTGGTGAGACGATACAGATAACAGAACAACAACCTAGCAACCTTAGCAAGATTAGCTACAACAGACAAACAAACAACTACCTCAACAAAAATGAAAAAAAAAAAACATTTGATAGCCGTTAACAAATTAAACAGGGGTCAATAAGAGACCTGCGCACAATCACACTCTTTTTTCACATGTAGCTAAGGAAGCAAACTGGAATCTAGAATAGCCAGGGGTTTGTGGTTTCATCCATAAAGAGCTCACTGTGGTCTATATTAATCATATATTCCATAACCTACATATGTTTAAGCATGTGAGAGTGTTTAGTGATTACATATGTAAAGCGACTTCACACCTCAGAACAGGACAAAGGGTCTCAACCGCCAGTGAAGATCAAAGAGCATCCCAGGCGCTGCGGTGGATACCGGATGGGTTGCCCTGACCCCCCAGGGCCAGGTGGAGGAGTACGAAGACAAAAGAGGGGATTAAGATAGTGAGGGATGTCAGCTTTTGATATGCATGTCTTTTGTTATGTGCGAGTATAAGTTCGTAGAGCCGAAGGTGTTCGCTCTCTTTCTTCTTCTGCTGCTGCACCTAGATGAGACTTGTTAGAGGAGCTGATAATAAACTTTGGTTTATGAATCACATCACCTCGTTCTTTCAAGCTCCTCTACACTGGTGACCCTGACGCGAGAATGGACCAGAGGCGTTCCCCCGCGATCGACTCATCTGTGGCGACCCAGGCAGACGCCGGCGCCCATGCAGACAGGGGAACAGATGGACGACGTTCCCCCACGGCAGAAGTGATAGAGAGGGCTCAACCGAGCACCAGCGCCGCTGAGAGAGCCGAAGCAAGGCACTCTCACCCTGCGGACACATCAGTGACGGTCCACACAAACGCCGTCACCGTCAAGCTGCCGGACTTCTGGCAGGAAGACCCCACCTCATGGTTTCAGCAAGCTGAAGCCCAGTTTGCACTTGCGGGCATCACGGCTGATGATATAAAGTTCTATCACATCGTCGCCAAACTCGACGCCGCCACTTCGAGATGTGCGCGGAGCATAATCCAGCGGCCGCCCGCCCAGGACAAATATTTTTTTTTTTTTTGTTACTTATTTGTACCCGTAGGTAGACTTGGTTTGCAGTCTGGTGACAAGCCACCGGCTGCTGGTCGCTGCATGCGCGAGCGCCCTAAACCTACATGTTTTTGGTGTGCGGGAGGAAACCGGAGAAATCCCGGAGTAAACCCGCGCAACACGGGGAGAACATGCAAACTCCACACAGCTCACTGTTGGTCGGGGGCTGGGATCGAACCCACGATCTCATGATCCCCGCGATCCCCCGGCCGAGGGTAAAACTGTGCTGCCACAGTGCTAAACCACTGCTCCACTGTGCAGCCCATATAAAGACAAATATAAAGAACTGAAAGCGACCATTGTGGCAAATTACGTCCCCTCAGCCAAGGAGAGAGCCAAGAGGATCCTGGCGGTCTACGGCCACAGAGGATGCAGACCCAAGGCCCTCATGGAGGACTTGCTGCAACTTAAAGAAGAGGACAATGACAACTTCCTCTTCCAATTCATATTCCTCAGTACGCTGCCGCCACACATGAGAGGGACACTTGCCAACATGCGATGCAGCACCCAGCAAGACTTCCGCACGCTGGCTCACGAAGCTCAACGGCTCGTCAACGCCTGCAAGGAGCAGACACCCACAGCAGCATCCGCAGACCTCAACGCTGATGTCCGGAGCCATGAGGAGCCACAAACCACCGAGCAGAATCAGCCTGCGGTGACAGCGACACGGCCAAGACGTAACAGACGGAGCAACGTTTGCTATTACCACCACCGCTTTGCCGAGAAGGCTTACAAATGCGTTCCCCCCTGCAAATTCACAAATTCGGGAAAACGCCAAAGCCGAGAACCGTTAACAGCGGCGGTTCTCGGCGAAAAAAGCAAGCTTTTATATGTGACAGACGGACACACCGGCAAGCAGTTCCTTATCGACACGGGAGCTCAACTAAGTTTTGTCATGCCCTCCCAAGCAGACCGGGCCATGGGCCCCCGGGGCAATGGAGCGGTGGCAGCCAACGGCTCCATCATCGACACTTTTGGCGAAAAGAGCCTGCCTCTCTGCATCCACGGCCGCAACTACAGATGGACATTTGTTGTAGCGGCGGTGAGTTTTAACTTGTTGGGCGCAGATTTTTTGTGTGCACATGGGTTATTAGTTGATCTAGTGAACAGACGCTTGGTTAATGCACTGTCCTTTGCTTCTATTCCCTTCTCCACCACCCGTGCAAGCCAGCGTCACCACAGCAGGAGGTAAGTTTGATCAACTCCTCATCCAATTTCCAGCACTCACAATTCCCAAATTCTCAGCCACAGTGGCTAAACACGGGTCGAACACTTTATTCCCACAACGGGCCCACCCGTATTCGCCAAAGCTCGGTGCTTAGACGCGACCAAGCTCGCCATAGCTCGGGACGAGTTTACCACCCTTGAAAAATTAGGCATTATCAGACACTCGAAAAGCCCCTGGGCATCACCACTTCACATGGTCCCGAAATCCGACGGTTCTTGGAGACCGTGCGGCGATTACCGCAGATTAAACAATGCGACAGCGCATGACCGCTACCCAATTCCTCACATTCAAGACTTTTCACTACATCTGGCGGGTGCGCGCATTTTTTCAAAAATAGACCTAGTCCGCGGTTATCATCAAGTCCCAGTTCGAGCAGAGGACATTCCTAAAACAGCTGTAATAACCCCCTTCGGTCTTTTTGAATTTTTGTGGATGCCTTTCGGCCTCAAAGGCGCTGCTCAAACCTTTCAGCGGATGATGGACGCAGTATTACGCGACCTCCCTTTCGTGTTCGTCTACCTCGACGATATGCTGGTAGCCAGCTCGTCTGAGGAAGAACACGAGCGGCATCTCACTATGGTTTTTCAGAGACTAGAAGAGCACGGGTTAATAATCAATCCAGCCAAATGCAAATTCGGCGTGTCACAAATTGATTTTTTAGGACACAGAGTTTCACCTAAGGGGGCAGTCCCATTGCCAGACAAAGTTCACGCAGTAAAAAGTTTCCCACGGCCACAAACGGTCAAATCGCTGCAAGAATTTTTGGGAATGGTTAATTTTTACAACCGTTTCCTCCCCCACGCAGCTCAGCTCATGCAGCCCCTATATGATGCGCTCAGAAAACAAAAACCTTCCAACACGGTCGAATGGACCCCGGAGCGCGAACGTGCCTTCGCGGAAGTAAAAAGTGCCCTAGCTAATGCCACATTGTTGGTTCACCCCGATCCCTCGGCCCGCATTGCGCTAACTACAGACGCTTCAGACCTGGCCATAGGGGCAGTTGTAGAACAACACGTCAGCGGAATCTGGCAACCTTTGGCATTCTTCAGCAAATCGCTAAACCAAACTGAGCGAAAATACAGCACTTTTGACAGAGAGCTGCTAGCGCTTCATTTATCCATCCGCCACTTCCAGTTCTGGTTAGAAGGGCGGCATTTCACAGCTTTTGTAGACCACAAACCGCTCACCTTTGCGATGGCTAAAATTTCCGAACCGTGGTCAGGCAGGCAACAAAGACAGCTAGCTGCGATTTCAGAGTTCACCACAGACATTCGACATGTGGCAGGCAAACTTAACGTGGTAGCAGACTGCCTCTCTCGTGCTGTGACATCGCCAGAGCGCGAGGAGACAGATTATACTACCTCAGCCGCAGAACTCTTCGCCAACGCGGACACATACGCAGCACCAATCCACGCAGGGATAGATTATGCAGCCATGGCAGAGGAGCAAAGTAGTGACGCGGACGTGCGCGCACTCCTGTCTGGACCAACAGGGTTAAGGCTGGAGGAAAGGGGTTTACGCGACGGTGTGCCCCCACTAATATGCGACATCTCAACCGGCCGACCTCGCCCGTTAGTCCCAGCTGCATGGCGCCGCCGTATTTTCAACTCGATTCACTCCCTCGCGCACCCAGGTGTGCGCGCTTCGGTTAAAATGGTCGCCGAAAAGTTTGTGTGGCCTGGCCTGCGCAAAAACGTAAAAGAATGGGCAAAGACTTGCATTTCTTGTCAGCGCACCAAAGTACACAAACACACAAAAGCCCCTCTGGAGCCTTTTCGAATCCCTGCTAGAAGGTTCGACCACGTTCATGTCGACCTCGTGACATTTCACACATCTGTTAACAATGATAGACCGCACCACGCGCTGGCCGGAGGCAGTCCCTCTGGCGTCAACCACAGCGGAGGAAGTCGCTCGCTTTTTATTTGACAAATTGGGTGGCACATTTCGGCGTCCCATCGGACATCACGTCCGATAGGGGGCCTCAATTTGTCTCGGAGCTTTGGTCAGCCATGGCCAGCAGCTTAGGGGCGACAATTTACCACACCACCGCTTATCACCCTCAGGCTAATGGGTCATGCAAGCGTTTTCACAGATCTTTAAAGGCCGCCCTCAGAGCCTCACTAACGGATACAAATTGGGTAAATAAACTTCCCTGGGTTTTATTGGGGTTGCGTGCTGCGCCCAAAGAGGATCTAGACGCCTCCCCAGCAGAATTAGTTTTTGCACAACCTCTCAGGCTACCAGGTGAATTTTTACCAGAGAACCCAGAGCCAGGGCATCTTCCAGCCCCGAGGTTTTTAGGCAGCAACGGACCGGACTCTCTCCCCGGACCGGCACATCACTCTTTTCCACGGGTTTTTGTCCCCCAAGCTTTAAAAAACGCTGAATACGTTTTTGTTAGGCATGAAACTTTAAAACCAACCTTCCGCCCACCATACGATGGACCATACAGAGTGCTGGAACCTGGTGATAAACATTTTGTGCTTGATTTTGGGGATAGAAAAGAAACAGTCAGCATTGACAGACTTAAACCTGCCTTCTTGTTGAGAGACGAGCCTGCACGGTTGGCAAGAGCACGTCGGTGGGGTAGACCCCCCAAGAGAAAAGACTCAGCCCCACTGCAGGGAACAAATAATCACTCTCCTCCCCAAGCTGCAGATTCCTTACAGGAAGGTCCCACCAGGACGCCCAAGCGGACCCACAGCAGATTCAGGAGAAGATTAAAACCCAGACGGCACAGGGACTGATGCAAACTACTCAACAGTTGTTCACTAATTGTGCTGTAACAGTTTAGGACTGACTTGTGATTTTACTATGCTGTTATGATTACCACTGAACTCTCTTAGGAGCATGGCTGCTGGAAAGTTTCTTCTGTGTCAAGAGGTGTAGCAGTTAGTATGTCATAATAATTATCTTAAACTGTGAATTTTTCTATTGTCCTTTTCTTAGTCATTTGGGGGGGGGCTGTGGTCTATATTAATCATATATTCCATAACCTACATATGTTTAAGCATGTGAGAGTGTTTAATGATTACATATGTAAAGCGACTTCACACCTCAGAACAGGACAAAGGGTCTCAACCGCCAGTGAAGATCAAAGAGCATCCCAGGCGCTGCGGTGGATACCGGATGGGTTGCCCTGATCCCCCAGGGCCAGGTGGAGGAGTACGAAGACAAAAGAGGGGATTAAGATAGTGAGGGATGTCAGCTTTTGATATGCATGTCTTTTGTTATGTGCGAGTATAAGTTCGTAGAGCCGAAGGTGTTCGCTCTCTTTCTTCTTCTGCTGCTGCACCTAGATGAGACTTGTTAGAGGAGCTGATAATAAACTTTGGTTTATGAATCACATCGCCTCGTTCTTTCAAGCTCCTCTACACTCACCATCTATAAACAATCTATCTACAGAGATAATTGCTTGTTTACCTTCTTGGATATTTTGTTTGCTAATGGGAAAAAGCTTTGTTCTTCTTTTCATAACTTCCTGTGGAAATTGATCATTTAGACCATAATTGGTGCTTTTAAGCTGCCTGCCCTGCCTCTGTACCAGAACCTTTTGCTTGGAATTGACATGTCCGCTACGTAGCTTCGCAGCGAACATAGGAATTGGCAGTGAGCCCAAAATGCAGTATGTAACATGTTTATTTACAAAAGAGTAAATATACAAAAATGTCCAAATAACAGTCTACAACTTTGTTGGCTGGGATTAAATACCAAACACGCTCCTGGCTGGGTAGGAGCGGAGAGAAAAGGTATGATTTAAGGAAGGACTTACATACATGTCAGAGCGGAAAGGCTCTGAGGCACAACACTGTACAATCCAGGGGGAAACCAACTGATGCCAGCCGGGATGTCCAAAGTAGACGTTGCTAAGCTGCCATGCCAGCTGGTCGCACTGCCATGCTATTTGTACAAAGCCCTAATGACAGCAAGTAGACCCAGCTGTGAGGCAAACAGGTGCATGAATGACAATTGGATGAATGTGTGTGAGTGTGTGTGCATGTATGAGTGTGTGAGTGTGTATGTGGTGAACCATAGAGCTGGTGAATGCCTGGTGAGAGAAGGAGGCGTGGCTGTAGGACTGGCAGAGAGCAAGGCTCAATCTGCCAGCTGGAATTAATAAGCAATAATCAAACCCTACAGCCACAAGTCATGGACAGGGTGACGACCCCGAATGTGACAGGAATGTTCAAATTTGGCAACAATGGGTCTGGGACTTTGTTGTGGGGATTTTTCTGTCCAATGCGGTGGACTCAGTGAATGGTGATCGATTTCACAATGTTGGGAGGGGATTTTCAGCTGCATAGTCATGAATTCAGAGATCAGCTGTTCTGGATTTTCCAGGTTATCCCTCATGCTGTGTGATTTCAGGTCGAGGACGGTTTCCTTCATTTTGCGGATTTCTTTTACAACAATGTCAAGTTGCGTGGTTAGTGTGTTTACTGCTTTTTTCAAGCTGTTGTTTTCTTCTAAGAGAGAGACAAGCTGCACCTGGCTAATTCCAAACTCTCTCGAACGCCCTGGAATTCTTTATGGAGCAACTTGACCAACACAAGTCTAGCATCCATGCTGCAAAGTTTACTTTCAGTGGAGGAAAGGATGTCACTAAACTCTGGGCTGCTCCATGATTCCTCGGGTGTTATTATCGGTGAATCCATGGGTCTTGGTTGCTTAGACGAGGAGGAATGAATGGGAGGCTTCCCGGGAGAGGGGCTAAATTCGGCCATGTCACAGCAGCGGTGATAGATCTCGTCAATATAGTCCTCAAGTTCCTCTAACTCCATTAAGTAAATAGCAGAAATGATATATAAAAAAGAAAGTGAAGAACAGACAGTCAGTTAAACAGTTCTCCAGGATTTTGCGATGTTTCGATCACGTCAGTTCATGTGAAATCAGCCAATCAGTGCAACTATTGTGCAACCTTGCACCTTTGTCCAATCACCACAACTTTGCTGCAACTTTGGCCTATCGTCGTCAACAACCCCCAGTTTCACCAATCAATTTGTCTCTGACTGGCACCCAAACGCTAAGTCTAACCAATTAAATGCATCGCTGCACCACTTTCACTTCCGTGTTTACAGTGAGTATTAACAGAACACATCAGCAAAAATAAGAGTGTGTGATTAAAAAAAGCCACTCACTCTCGAGATTTCCAACATCATCCTTTCCTCCATCTCCCCCAGCCTGTCGGTGGACTTCTCGCCACGTCTCCCCATCCTGACCGTGTGTACGAAGTGCTGGGTTTACAGGGAAGTCTGTATTTGCTGTTGCACAAGAGTTTTTCTGTATAGCAGAAGTTTCTGCTTAATTTACAAATCACTGTAATAGGAAATTTTTGACAATCCTATGCTTTTCTTCTATTGTTATACAGAATGTCACTGCAGTAAAGTGGAAAAATCATCTGCTTTAAAATATGTAATTCTTCCCACAACTTTAAGTACAAAAAACACTCTACAAACATCACAACTTTTATTGCAACTTCTTTCAAATGGTCCTGCGAATTCAGGCTTTTTGGGCCACACAAATCATAAAACATCCCGCGAAATCCTGGAGGGACTGGTTAATGGATTAATGACAAGAAAAAGCTACTTTTGGGCAAGTTTGTTTATGCTCGGTTGACAAGAGTATCCATCTTGGATTATTGTGGAACAATCTCACGACGTCTCACGATCACAGTGTCGTCATCACCAAAGAGAACTCTGTCCCTGGTCCTGAACATTTGGCCCAATCAGCTGAGGACATTTATTCTGAGACAATATTAAGTTGTCAGGTCTATGTATATTTTATGTGACACAATGTGACAACAGATGTCTAATCATTTTGTTCCTATGAATCCTGACTGTACGTAGCTTTAACTGTACAATATATTTCTTTAATTTCTATTTGATGATAAAAGTGAAAAAATTACTGTAAGTTGTAACTGTACATTTCAAAACCAGTTTATTCTCTGATCACATATTTTGTTTTTTATCCATGGATAGTACCCTGTGTACAAGTCTTGATAAAACTACAGGTGTAATTCAGCCTCTGAAAAAATAAATAAATCTGGACACATTATTATCCTTCCATTACTTTGATTGTAAATCAGGTTCTGTTTTACATGTTTAATGTTGAGTGTTTAGTCTGCAATACTGAACGTGTATGGTGTTTAGAAAATAACACAGCAATGTTATAATCACAGTTCTTCACTGACAACTATTTTAGTGAAAAGCTCTTCACAGTGAGGCGATACATATCCGGATTGTTGAACAAGTCCAGAGTTTTTGTCAGGTGATTGTTGTTTCTCACCCATGTGACTTGTAGTATTCAGGAACCGTTGCAAGGACCCAACATTTGATGTCACTTTGGTGTAGCTTTTTGTAAAATTTTGCACAATCTGTCTGCAGTCGGTAGCTGTATTTTTTTACTGTTTCGATGAATTCCTGAGACTTCTGGTGCCACACGTTGTTGGCAGCCCTTTGCAGTAGCGGCTCAGTTCTGAGTTTTCTTCTTGTTTTTATTTACTATCCGTTTTTCTTTGCTACATCCTTTTCTGCTCATTACCCCATATCTATCAAGGACACCATAGACACTAATATTGCTATCCTGGCATTGATATTAGCCATCTTTCTCTTCATATCACCAGTGACTGCTGACCCGGTGAGTGGCGGAGCTACTGTTTACAATAGGGACCAATTGTTAGCACTGTGCAACTCAGAGGTGCTAACTGAGAGACCCGATATGCCACAAGAAATTAGACGCAAATGACATGGATGTCAAGCTGGAGCAACATGGAGGAAGACTAGGTACAAGCCTGTTCTACCATCCGTTATCATGGGAAATGTAAGATCACTGCATAACAAGACGGACAAGCTAGCAGTGCTGACCCGATATGAGAGTGCCTTTAGAGAGATTAGCATCGTGCTATTCACTGAAACATGGCTAACTGAGCTAACAGCAGACGCTAACATGGGACTGGAGGGTTTTCACTTACTACGGGCAGATCAGATACTAGATAGTGGAAAGATCAGAGGCGGGGGTTGGCAGTGTTTGTGAACGACAGATGGTGTAAATCCTGGGCACATCACAATTACAGAACAAGGACACTGAGGACACTGAGGTGCTAGCCGTTAGCACGAGACTGGCTTCTCTACCCAGAGAGTTTTCACACATCATTGTGATCGCTATCTACGTATCCCCCTCTGCAAGCTCTGAGGCAGCATGTGACATCATCCACTCAGTCAGCAGCAGACTGCAATGCTCTCCAGCTCATCTCTGCTGATTTTGACCATGTTTCTCTGTCCTCCACTCTGTTCACTTTCACCCAGTGTGTCATGTGTCACACCAGAGACAATAAAACACTTGACTTATTTTATGCAAACACCAAGGAGACATACATCCATCCCCCATCCCCCTCCCCGGGAGATCTGATCACAGTCTGGTTCACCTCCTGCTGGTGTACAAACCCCAGGTGCACAGACAGCCTCCTGTTACCTGCAAAGTGAAGAGATGGTCCAAGGAGGCGGGGGATGCTGAAGCACTGTTTTGAATCCACCGTGTGGAAGCAGCTCTGTGATCCACGTGGGGAGGACATCGACAGTCTCACACACACCATCACAGATTACGTCAATTTCTATGTGGAGAACACTGTACCCACCAAGACCATATGGTAACAAACAACAAACAACAAGCCCTGAATCAACCCTGAGATAAGGCCACTACTGAAGGAGAAGAAAATGACCTTCAGGTTGGGAAATAAGGAGGAGCTGAAGTCCATACAGAGAGTGCTGAGGAGGAAGATCAGAGAGGGGAAGGATAACTACAGGAAGAAGTTGGAGGACAAGCTGCAGCAGAGTGACGTCTGTGGTGTTTGGAGAGGCCTCAAAGCCATCTCTGGGCACCAGAATACCTCCTCCCAGGCTACGGGAGGTAGGGAGTGGGTGATGGACCTGAACCTGTTCTTTAACAGGTTTGACCAACCGCCCACTTCTCCACCTGCCCACCAACCCCTGCTGCCTCCACCTTAATCTAGTCCCCCTGTCCACTGCCCCCCTCCACCCCCCTTACATCCCTCAACTCTCAGTACACACCCTGAGATGTTTTCTCCTCACAGACCCAACACCCCCTCCTCCCAGCACAAAGTCCTCCTACTCCAGTGTGACCCTCACTAAAAGACCCAGGTGAGAGCTGAGCTGAAAAAGATCAAGGCAAGGAAGGCTGCAGATCCAGACGGCATCAGCTCGAGCCTCCTCAAGTCCTATGCAGACCAGCTGTGTGGTCTGCATAGGACTGCAAGAAGAGTACATCTTCAGCTTGAGCCTGAAGCTGCAGAGAGTACCACAGGTGTGGAAAACATCCTGCATGGTACCCATACCAAAGACTTTGCACCCCAAGGACCTGAACAGCTACAAAACAGTGGCCCTCACATCACACCTGATGAAGACCCTGGAGAGGCTGCTTCTCGCCGACCTCCACCCCCTGGTTGGACCAGCGATAGACCCACTTCAGCTTGCCTACCAGCATGGCGTCAGGGTAGAGGATGCAGTGATCTTCCTCCTACACCATTCCCTGTCCCACCTGGAGATGCCTGGGAGCACTGTGAGGATCTTGTTCTTTGATTTCTCTAGTGCTTTCAACACCATCCAGCTAGTGATCCTGAGGGACAAGCTGCTGTGTGCAGGGGTGGACCAGCACCTGTCCTTGTGGATCCTGGACTACCTCATAGAGCTACCACAGTTCATGAGGACCCAGGACCGTGTGTCTGACACCATCATCTGCAGTACAGGGCCCCCCCAGGGAACAGTTCTGGCTCCCCTCCTGTTCATCCTCTACATTGCTGACTTTTCACACACCACACCACACTGCCATCTACAGAAGTTCTCTGATGACTCTGAAATTGTTGGCCTCATCTCTGATGGGGATGACACAGAGTACAGGGGACTTATCCAGGACTTTGTGGACTGGTGCTTGTGGAACTGCCTGCAGATCATTGCGGGGGAAACCAAGGATCTGGTGGTGGACTGCCACAGGCATGGACAACCCCCACAGCACCGGTAAACATCCAGGGAACAGACATTGAGATGGTCACATCTTACAAGTACAGCCGTGGACAAAATTGTTGGTACTCCTCTGTTAATGAAAGAAAAACCCACAATGGTCACAGAAATAACTTGAATCTGACAAAAGTGATAATAAATAAAAATTCTATGAAAATTAACCAATGAAAATCAGACAATGCTTTTGAATTGTGGTTCAACAGAATTACTTTAAAGAACAAACTCATGAAACAGGCCTGGACAAAAATGATGGTACCCCTAGAAAAGATTGAAAATAATGTGACCATAGGGACATGTTCAACCAAGATGTGTCCTCTAATTAACATCACAGATGTCTACAAACTTGTAATCAGTCAGTCGGCCTATTTAAAGGGCCACCAAACAGCAAAGTAGTCACTGTGCTGTTTGGTGACATGGTGTGTACCACACTAAACATGGACCAGAGGAAGCAAAGGAGAGCGTTGTCTCAGGAGATTAGAAAGAAAATTATAGACAAGCATGTTAAAGGTAAAGGCTATAAGACCATCTCCAAGCAGCTTGATGTTCCTGTGACTACAGCTGCACATATTATTCAGAAATTTAAGATCCACGGGACTGTAGCCAACCTCCCTGGATGTGGCCACAGGAGGAGACGGATTCAATTCAATTCAATTCAATTCAATTCAACTTTATTTATATAGCACCATTTCACAACAACAGTCATCTCATAGCACTATCAACTGAAGGGGGAACCCCCACAGTTGCAGAAAGACCCCAGCAATCAGGCGATCCCCTGTGAGCAAGCACTTGGCGACGGTGGAGAGGAAAAACTCCCTTTTAACAGGAAGAAACCTCCAGCAGAACCAGGCTCAGGGAGGGGCAGTCATCTGCTGCGACTGGCTGGGGGGTGAGGGGATAGAGAAGAAGTAAAGAACAGACATGTAGAGAGCAAACAGCACGATGGGGACTCAATCTATGGGAGAGAACAAACAAATGTTAATGACCAGCAAAAAAAATATTTCATTGAGAGTGAGGAAAGGAGTGAGGCCCAGTGCATTACTGGAGGTCCTCCGGCTGACTAAACCTATTAGCAGCATAACTAAGGGAGGGTTCAGAAACACATGATCCCTCCCTAATTGTAGGCTGTATCAAAAAGGTAGGTTTTAGCCCTATTCTTAAAAACAGAGATCGAGTCTGACTCCCGAATCCAGACTGGCAGCTGATTCCACAGGAGAGGAGCTTGATAACTGAAGGCTCTGCCTCCCATTGTACTTTTGGAGATTCTAGGTATTACAAGTAATCCTGCATTTTGGGAGCGTAGTGCTCTGTTAGGATAATACGGTAGTATCAGATCTTTTAAATAAAAAGGAGCCTGATTGTTTAGAGCTTTGTAAGTAAGAAGAAGGATTTTAAACTTAATTCTAAACTCTATGGGAAGCCAATGAAGGGAGGCCAGAACCGGAGAGATATGCTCTCTCTTTCTAGTACCTGTTAAAACTCTTGCTGCAGCATTTCGGATCAGCTGAAGACTTTTTAAAGATGTTTTAGGACAGCCTGATAATAAAGAATTGCAATAATCTAATCTCGAGCTAACAAAAGCGTGGATCAGTTTCAGAGTCCAAGATGCTCCTAATCTTGACAATATTACGCAAATAATAGAAGGCAGTTTTAGAAACAAATTTAATATGTGAATTGAAGGACAAATCCTGATCAAAAATAACTCCAAGGTTCCTCACAGAGCTATTAAGAGAAAGAGTAACCGCATCCAAATTGAAAGTTTGATTTGGAAAGGTATTTCTAAGGTTTTTTGGACCAACAAGAATGACTTCAGTCTTATCTGAATTTAATAGCAGGAAATTACAAGTCATCCAAGCTTTGATTTCCTTAAGACAGGCTTCTAACTTGGCTAAATGATTACTATCATCTGGCTTCACTGACAGGTATAATTGTGTGTCATCTGCATAACAATGAAAATGTATACAGTGCTTTCTAATAATGTTGCCTAATGGAAGCATATATAAACTAAAAAGAGTAGGGCCTATCACAGATCCCTGTGGAACTCCATGACTAAGCTTTGAGTTGAAAGAAAACTCATTATTTACATGAGCAAACTGGAACCTATCAGATAAATAAGATCTAAACCACTGCAAAACGAAGTTCCATTAAGTCCAACATAGTGTTCTAATCTATCAAGTAGAATATTATGATCGATAGTCTCAAAAGCTGCACTAAGGTCTAAAAGGACAAGTACAGAAACTAGTCCATTATCAGATGCAATGAGGAGGTCGTTAGTGACCTTCGCTAAGGCTGTTTCAGTACTATGATGGACTATGATGGATAGTACTATGATGGATTCTAAACCCGCTCCTTTGTTACCATTCATGGATAACATGAATGGTAACAAAGGAGCCCAGAACAACCTCTAAACACATTCATGGTGAACTCCAAGGTCAAGGTACTGTACATCAGTGTCAGATCGCACCATCCGTTGTTGTTTGAGCCAAAGTGGACTTCATGGGAGACAACCAAGGAGGACACCACTGTTGAAAACAAATCATAAAAAAGCCAGACTGGAATTTGCCAGACTGCATGTTGACAAGCCACAAAGCTTCTGGGAGAATGTCCTATGGACAGACGAGACAAGACTCGAACTTTTTGGCAAGGCACATCAGCTCTATGTTCACAGACGCAAAAATGAAGCATACCAAGAAAAGAACACTTGTCACGGCTGGCCCTCACCAGCCAGCATAAGACGCACACAGTCACCAGTGAGTTTACAGTGAGTTTTTATTACGGTGAGAAGTGAACAACACAAGATGCAGGGGCAATGACACATACGTCTACACACATCCGGGGCGTAAGGCTAAACAGCTCTCTTACGAGTCCTTAGGAGCAGACGGTCATACTCAGGCAATGGCTGTTTAAGTAATTGGCTACACAAGCTGCTGAGGCAGAGGCACACAGAGGTCTACTTTCACAGGAAGGGGTAAGGCTAACAGCTCACTTACTGGTGCCGGAGAAGTGACGGTCAACCACAAGCAGATGAGGTAGATACTAGTTCAAGGCATCCGTAGCTCAGACCTAGAACGACTGACACTGCTGCGTCTTACCGTCGCCAGTGCTGGGCTTAAATGGCGAAGCACTAACAAACGGTAATGACACTCAGCTGGCCGACCGTTGACAGGCGGAAGCCCCACCGAGCACTTCCACAATAAGAGCCCGGTGAGGCCAGAATACAGCCCGCAGCTGTCAAGGCCGGCAGCGAGACATAACTTAGCCCAAGCGCGATCAGAACCAGCACTCGGGTCATAACAACACTATCCCTATTGTGAAACATGGAGGAGGTTCTGTTATGTTGTGGGGCTGCTTTGCTGCATCTGGCACAGGGTGTCTTGAATCTGTGCAGGGTACAATGAAATCTCAAGATTATCAAGGTATTCTAGAGAGAAATGTGCTGCCCAGTGTCAGACAGCTTGATCTCAGTCGCAGGTCATGGGTCTTGCATCAGGATAATGACCCAAAACACACAGCTAAAAACACCCAAGAATGGCTAAGAGCAAAACATTGGAATATTCTAAAGTGGCCTTCTATGAGTCCTGATGTAACTCCTATTGAACGTCTGTGTAAGGAGCTGAAACATGCCGTCTGAAGAAGGCACCCTTCAAACCTGAGACAACTGGAGCAGTTTGCTCATGAGGAGTGGGCCAAAATACCTGCTGAGAGGTGCAGAAGTCTCATTGACAGTTACAGAAATCATTTGATTGCAGTGGTTGCCTCAAAAGGTTGTGCAACAAAATATTAAGTTAAGGGTACCATCATTTTTGTCCAGGCCTGTTTCATGGGTTTGTTTTTTTTAAATAATTCTGTTGAACCACAATTCAAAAGCATTGTCTTATTTTCATTGGTTAATTTTCATAGAATTTTTATTTATTACCACTTTTGTCAGATTCAAGTTTTTTATGTGACCATTGTGGGTTTTTCTTTCATTAACAGAGGGGTACCATCAATTTTGTCCACGTGTGTACCTGGATGTTCACCTGAACAATAAACTGGACTGGTCACACAACAGCAATGCACTCTACAAGAAGGGGTAGGCTATTCATCCTGAGGAGACTCATGTCTTTCGAAGTGTTGGGGTTACTCCTGAAGACCTTCCACGATTCTGTGATGTCATCAGCCATCACATTTGGAGTGGTCTGCTGGGGCGGTGGCATCACGACAGCCGACAGGAAGAGACTGAACAGGCTGATCAAAAAAGCCAGCTCTGTTCTGGGGTGACGCCTTGACCCAATGGAGGAGATAGGAGAGAGGAAGATGGTGGCTAAGCTGTCATCTCTGCTGGAGTCTGAATCCCACCACAAGCGGGACATGCTGAACGCACTGAGGGCCTCATTCAGCGGTAAGCTGTGCCATCCTAGGTGCTCGAGGGAGAGGTTCCACAGATCCTTCCTAGTTGCTGCTGTCAGACTTTATAATCTAACCTGTGCCACTCATAGAGATCGTATTAAACGTCACAACTTTGCACAATACACAACTAAAACAATTACAATTGTTATTGACGGTGGCAACAACACTGTTCATTCAAATGTGAAATATCCTGTCTGGGTTTATATTTATATATTGCCGGATAATTTAGCACACAGTAATGCTGTTAATACCATCTAACTGCAATGATCCTGCACTGTGTATATAACTGTGTACATATGTATATTTAATGCTTTGGTTAACCAATTCTTATCTTATTTACTATTGCTCTGTGTGCTGCTATCCCTTTGCTGCTGCAATCTTGTAATTTCCCCATTGTGGGACTAATAAAGGCTTATCTTATTTCATCTTCTTTTATTTTGCAGTAGAATTATTGCTATTTCTCTGTGGTGATGCAAAGCCAATCTGCGTTCCCCCTGATGATATTGGATTTTGATGTTAAGTGAAGGCTGAATCCAACCGCATGGGACAGAGGTGGATGTGGTCGACTTCTTCATCTACACAACAGCTTCTGAGGTAAAAAGGACAACCCCAACGTGGCAACAGCCTTTTCCTAGACCTGCCATAGAGCTGCACTGTGCTGTTGTCACAGTGGTGGCTCAGACATTTTCTGGGAATGTCTGACCTAGAAAAAGTACAGTTCTAATTTAGAAAAATGAATAACAGTTCAACCATGAGAGAAAAAAAGTTGTTTCATACTGTAGTTTAAACACAGAAACAATCCAGTGAATAAGACTTTGTCCCATCATATATATGCTTTTGAAATTTTTTTTGATAAATTTGTAATTTTTTAAAATTTTTATTTCCATACATCTGATTACTTTCCACACAAATTTTCAAAAGGAGTTATATTTAAAAACACTGGACTAAAAACTAATTAAAATTCAAGACGTTTCAGTGTTCATCCGAACACCATCATCAGTTGTAAGACTGCAGCAGGAAGTGTCTCTGGCCAATAAATAACCTACAAGAAGGTCACATGACAAAAGGACACTGTAGAGGAATGAAAGAGATGAGACACAAGCGTTGCAGAGGGAGTCTTTATTGTTTTTCCACAACAAGTGGTGTTATGTCTGTAAAACGTGGCACAATAATGAGGCAAATGGTGAACTGAACAGGACTTTATTATAAAACTCACAATGAACAGACTGACGCTCCCATACATTGCTGAGCTGGGCCTGGGTAGACTCGGCAGGGACCGAGGATGGACTACTGGTCCGCCGTTTCAGTGTAGAGTCGGAGAATTCTCTGCATGTTGGGAGAGACGGAGGCTTATGCGAATGCTGTCAGGCAGCTGGCTGGAGATTTTGCCAGACATACAAGGGTAGTGAAGCTGTTGGCGCCAACAGGAGCTAAGCTAGTTAGCTCGGAGGAGCTAAAGGTTCAATCTGTGGCAACAGCGAGGCTAGCCACGAAGCTAGGTGCACACCAAAACCAAGCTACAAGCTACCAGCTGGGTATTGAGGGGGGACCTGAGGCCCTGGTTACCGGAGACAGAAAGCCAGCCGAGGAGCTCAGCATGGTGCATGACCGTATCACTGGTGGTGATGACGGCGCGGTGAGCAGTGGCAGCATGGAGGGAGAGCAGCAACTGGACTCAACTGAGTTTTCCCCACAGCTGGAGTCGAGGCAGTGGGAGAGGGGGCACACGCATGCTGAGACCCCTGGGAAGCAGCAGTGACAGCTGGGCACAGAGGCAGGGCAGCAGAGCTGCTTAGACAAAGGTGCTGGATGCAGGGGTAAGGTGTCTGGGTCAAGGAATGACGCCAATGAGAGTGATGCTGAGAGCCCCGGGAGAGAGCAGCGACAGCTGGGCGCAGAGGCAGTGCAGCAGAGTGCCTTGGACGAGGGTGCTGGGTGTAGCGGTGAGGCGCCTGGGTCGATGAGTGAGGCCGACGAGCGGGTTACGGTTTTTCCTGTAGCTCAGCCACAGGGGGCCGGAGTGTTTAGGACTACAACAGTGGCAGCTGCAGCAGTTCCAAAGACAGTTGGGAGCAGACCAAGAGGCATGGAGGGACTGTGTGCTGGGCAGCAGCACTGCGGGTCCAGACGAGAGAAGCGGTCGGTTGTGAGAGGGGACATTCTCACCAGGGAGGTCAGGTTCGACCCCGGGGGCAGGTGGCTTCCAGGGGAAAAGGCAAAGGAAAAGGAAAAGGCAGAAGAGACCACCCCCCCTACCTGTGGCCCCTCTTATACACATGTGTTGTGGGGAGCGTGAAATAACAAGACTGAATCATTTCTCAGTTCAGGTTTTAATGTCGTGTTCACATCCCCAGCTATCTCTCAAGAACAGAAGAGAGAGAGCTGAGTCAAAACCTTCTCTTTTATACAGCCAAGGACAAAGGAAGAATCACATATCACCGTCAAAACCCCCTATTGACAATAACTCTCCCCCCGCGCCCTTCAGTCCTCCGCCTGGGCTCCAGGAGGTCAGGAAGTCCTTTCAGCTCCTTCTCGCCGTACCTCCGTCTTCTTGTTGTTATCCCCAGGTGGTCCAGACATGTTGTCCCCTCTAAGACGTGAGGTCAATCCACACATGCAATCACAAGCATTCCATAGTGCTTATACATATGTAGGTAAAAATACATGAGCTACACGTGTCATGTTTAGTGCCCCTACAGGGCAGAGAGGACAAACACATGCGCAGGATGGTGCTGTGCATTTATTAACGTAAAGAAAAAATACGAAAAGAGCTCCAACATGCAAACTGGTGAGCAGATAGAAACATGAAGGATAGCGATCCAACATGCGAACTGGTGAGCGAACAAGGATTACTTACAGAGGAGCTCAGGTGAGATGAGAGTAGACAAGAGCAATGAACCAGCGAGGAGTCAGTGAACAAACAGAGCTTAAGTAGTGAATGTAACATTACCAAACTGAGCACAGGTGTGGAATCGCCTGGACCGGGGGAAAGGGAGACAACTAATAATTGGAATCAGCTAGAGATTATGAGAGGGAGGAAAACATGAACAAGGCTCAATACAGACTACAGACTAACTACAAATAAGGCAAGAGATAAAAAACACAACCTGAAACATAAACAGACAAATAAAGGGCAGAAACAACTCAAAAGGAAACCAAAAAATACAACAGGTAGATATAGATACAGAGAAAAACCATGAAGCTGAGTTTGAAAGAAAGTCCAAACTCAGTTCATGACAGACACCCCAGAGTGACACCAAAAAAAACTAGAAAAGCACTCGGAGAGCGCAGACCTCCGCCAAGCGCCACAGTTCCCCCCCATACAGTGTTTGTGTGTACGTTTTCAGATTCCTTGACCATGAAAACATATGACTAGCAATTGGATTCACAATGATAGGATTAGTGGTTCAGTAGTAAAAGCATTACCTCCTTGGCAGAGGTAATAAACTGAAGTGTTGGTGTTGTGTCCATCTCCTTCATGTGCAAAGTCCCAGGCTGCGAGCGTTTTCATAGATCACTGAAAGCAGCACTCAGGGCTTCACTGACGGATGGAAATTGGGTAGACAGGTTGCCGTGGGTTTTATTGGGTTTGCGCTCCGCGGAAAAAAAGAGGATTTGGAAGCTTCCCCGGCAGAGAGCTGGTTTTTGCGCAGCCCCTATGGCTGGCCGGGGAATTTCTGCCAAATAATCCGGTGGCGGACAGCTGCCCGTCTCAGCTTTTGCCGGCCTGAGTTCTTCAGCCACCAACCCAGGAGAGGCGGCCAGGGAGGTGGCTCCCCCACAGGGAGACACACAACTACAGAGGAGAGCCAAGGAGGGGAAGGAATGACGTTGTCAGGCAGAGGAGGAAGGGGGGCCCCGACGGTGTCAGGCTGAAGGAGAAGGGGAACCATGGCGGTGTCTGACTGAAGAGGAGGGGGGACCACAACACCCTCAGTGGTCTCGGACTGGAGAAAAGTAGCACCCTCAGTGCCTCTGAGCTGGAGCACAGCTGCACCCTCGGCGGCTCCGGGCTGGAGCACAGCTGCAACCTCGGGGGGCCCCGGCTGGGCCAACGCTGCACCCACGGTGGACCCTGGCTGGGCCAGCGTTGCACCCTCGTTGGACCCCAGGCTGGGGGGTAGCGCCTAAGGCGGGCCCAAACTGGAGCACAGTACCCACGTCGGATTAATGCTGGGGCGCGGCACCCATGAGGACCCTCGACTGGGATGCAGCCCCCATGGTGAGTCGGACCGAGGTGGGACCCAGATGACAGCCTCGGGAAAAGGAGGTGCTGCACCCGCGGAGGTCCTGAGCTGGGACAGAACACCCACGACCTCTTCCGTGGAAGCTGGGCCCCTGGCTATCTTGGGCGGAGAGCCTGGACCCACGGAGACCTCAGGAGTGACTGGTTCATCTCCGGTGACCCTGGGAATAAGCTCAGAGACAGAGAGGGAAGAGGGGTCAGGGTCACCGGCAGCAGCGGAGCAATGAACCAGCGAGGAGTCAGTGAACAAACAGAGCTTAGGTAGTGAATGTAACATTACCAAACTGAGCACAGGTGTGGAATTGCCTGGACTGGGGGGAAGAGAGACAACTAATAATTGGAATCAGCTGGAGATTATGAGAGGGAGGAAAACATGAACAAGGCTCAATACAGACTACAGACTAACTACAAATAAGGCAAGAGATAAACACAACTTGAAACATAAACAGACAAAGGGCAGAAACAATTCAAATGGAAACCAAGAAATACAACAGGTAGATATACGTAAATACATAGAAAAGCCATGAAGCTGAGTTTGGAAGAAAGTCCAAACTCAGTTCATGACAACACGGGGTTGGCGGAACTGGAAGTCAGAGCCACCACCACGTGTCACACAAAGGAAGAGCTCCAATATAAAACAACATATGAACAATAAATAACTACATCACATCTCCCCCCCCCCGCCCCCTTCCCATAGAAAAATCCAAAACACACACATAATCAACCCACCCCAATTTGGAACCCGAATCATCCGCTGAACATAACTAAACTAAGATGACAAAAAGTGCCTATATCATTCACACACAATAACTAAAATTAGGGGAGATGGGGAGACTGCCGTCATACCCCCCTACATGACGAGGCGAGTTATTCTGCCGCCTATGCTATAAAAAAAGTCTGTAAAAAAAACTACTGCCGTGTCTCCTATATTAAAGCAAAACACCAGAATAATCCTCGAACTATGAATACAGAATAACAACTAACAACCCGAACACATCCATGGCTCAGTGAGGATGACCCGTGCCCCCACCCCCACCCCACCGACCCTTCACCACTCAGTCCGCCCCTGGAGGTAGCTCGCCTCCCAGGCCACAGCTGGTCGCCTCCATCCCGATGTGCCTTCTCCTTCACACCTCTGAGCACTCCAATCATCTGGGGCCATGCCCAACTGCCTTCTTCGGGGCACGCCGTAACTCATTAGGATGGCGCCAGCAGAAGGTATCCATCTGCGCCAGCAGAAGGTATCCATCTTGCTGCTCGCCCATCACTTGCAGCTGGCCCTTGTACTGCTCCACCTGCCACTTGGTTCTCACCCACCTTGACCTTGCCTCCACCCAAGCCCGAACCCAGTCCGCGACTCCAAGAGGGGTCCTGCATAGCATGCGGTATCTCCGCCTGGCACTTGCTCTCCCAGTGCCAGTCGATCCTGCCCCAACCGCTTGTAAATCCGCTGTGGACACTGCCAACGTGGCGCCGTGTTCAACAGCCCACCACGGCCGTGCTCTGGGAACACCTGGGACCATCATTTGGACATCACTCGCTGCTGCAGGCTCACCCCTGTGCCACCTGGTACCCTTGTCCAGGGTGACTCGGACACTGGCACCAGGGCCCTCCCGCGGCAACCCTGAGCATGACAAGACCTGTCCACTTTCCGGAGTGCCCAGCAATCATTCATCCCACACAGCAACGTCCCGAACCCTTGGACCTGCTCGGTCCCACAGTCAGCAGTCAGACCACTCTTCCCCAGCTCCAGATGGAAAACCCAAGGCCATAGAACAGGTTGCAGCTCATGATGTTAGTGCCATGGGCTGTCACGACAAACTCCACATTGGCCATCTCCACCGACTTGTACCGAGCCGTTAGTCTGACGGTACCCACAGTGGCCAACAATCCTCCTCCATAGCCGTAAAGCGGTGCTGAGTCACCTCCAATTCTGTAGTGGGGAAAACAGTCTCTAACCATAGCCCAGTTCAACAGCAAACTCTCCATCCCTGTGTCGATCAGTATCAGTACCGGAACTCCATCCAAAACCACCGTGCAGTGTTTCCGCCCACTGGTACTCGGGGGCACAGTATGTATTACCGTCGGAGCGGGAGGGTTGAGTTCCTGCGTGAGCTCTCCTTTTCTGCTGACTGGCATACTCTCGCAAAGTGGTGTAGATGGCCACATCTGGCACTGCACTTCCCACTTGCCGCACACTCTCTGGACTTATAGCGGTGGTTTGTGGACCCACAGCTCATACACCTAGGCTTCCCCGGGGCAGACCTCATCCGTACAGCATTGGCCTCCTCTACGTCGTCCTCAATGCTCTCATCACTGTCTGGGTCCATTTCCTACATGGCCATGGGGGATCATGACTCTCTCGGTGATGGACGCTCGCTTAGCTCCCGAGTTAGCTTATCTGCTGCTTCCAGTTAGAGCGCCAACTCGATGGCTCTGGCCAGCATCAACTCACCCAGGAATGTGAGCAGCTTGGAGTGGACCGCAGCACAGTTGGTGTGTTCCGCCAACTGGTCACGAACCATTTCTTCCTCCAATGGCCCGAACCAACACTCAGTGGCCAACTGTCTCAAGTCTGACACAAATCGCTGGATGGGTTCGCCTACCTGTTGGCAGCGCTGTCTGAACTTAATTCTCCAGACGATGACATTGTCTGGCACCCTGAAACGGCGTGCCATTAGCTCGACCACTTCTTCATAGTTGTCTGCGTCACCAAGCCTGCTCAAAATCCTCTGTCCCTCCATTCCAAGGTTGTACACCAGCAACACATGTGCCCTCAGCTTCTCCATTCTTCCAGGTCCAAGGTCACCACATATATCTGAAAGGCTTCGTACCAGTGAGGCCACGGTACAGGTGGCTCCCCCGGGAGCTCCAAAAACGGCTGGATTGGTATCCCACACGCCTCCATGGTTTTACTTCTCATTGCCAAATGTTATGTTTAAACTTGGGGTCAAGGAGAACGCCAGGAGTGGCGTTTATTTATTATAGGGCTTGTTTATTTAATATAGGGCTTTGTGTACCTAACCATACATGCATCTGCTGGCAGAGGTAAAGGCGGAAGTGACTGCCCCCCCCAAAAAAAAGCAAGGTTCCACCGGTCAAGCAGCTATGGCTTGATTTTCAACACCAGCTATCGACAAAAGCAGAGCTAAAAAGACTGACATTCAAGGGTAGTGTTGTGGTGGAACTGTGTGTGGGGGCCTCCACCCAGAGTCGGAAGCCAGGGTGGGGGTGGGGGGACAAAGGACTGAAGGAAGAAGTGGCGCCGGGGGGTCTCAGACATATCAGAAAGGACTATCCGCCCCCAGAGAGTGTTGTCCAGCTCGCTGGCTTGCCTGCTTTCATCTTCCACATTGGTGACCCCAAGACGTGCCATGGAGAATGAGCTGAGCACCGCCCCGGAGACAACCCAGAGGGAGAACACCAGTGCCGCGTGTGCTGCCACAGGCAAGCTCCCAGACTTCTGGCTTCACAATCCGACTGCGTGATTCTTGCATATAGAAGCTCAGTTCGCACTCCGTGGGATCACAACGGACGACACGAAATATTACCATGTGGTCGCTGCACTGGATGTGTGCGCCATGCAACAGGTAACAAACTTGCTCCCGGAGCCACCGGCCCAGGGGAAATATGAAGCGCTCAAGCAAATGCTACTCGAGCGTTATACCCTGACTGACAGTAAGAGGGCAGAGACACTCCTAACAAATTCAGAGTTAGGTAACAGATGTGGAGCTCATGGAAAGCATGTTAGCACTGAGGGGGAAGAATGATGAGCCTTTTCTGTTCACCCACCTGTTCGTCAGGAACCTACCTGCTACAGTGAGGGCGATCCTGGCTAACTCGCCATTGCTGGTGACTAAGGACTACCGCGCCCTGCATCATTTTAGCAACCAGAGCTCTCAGCGTGAGTGCAGTGGCACCGGCATCCATGAGGAACTCTAGGGAGGTCGAGGAGCTGTTGGTGGTAGCCTGGACGGATGCCAAGAAACAAAGGAATGGAGCGATCTGTTTCTATCATCGCCATTTTGGCGCAGATGCCCAACGCTGTCTGTCGCCATGCCAATTCAAGAAGCCGGGAGGACGGCAGTCATTAGCAGTTGCGACTGCTGGCAACAGGAACAAGCTGTTTTTTATCACGGACACACGTTCAGGGAGATGGTTTTTGGTGAACTCCGGCTCCCAGAAGAGTCTCATCCTGCTGGTCAGTGCAGACAGGTCAGCAGGAGGCAGCGGTCCTGAGCTCATGGCCGCCAACAGATCCACCATCAGGATGTTTAGCGAACGGACACTGATGATATGCTTGCACGGACGCAATTATCAGTGGGACTTTGTGGTAGCTGCATGTTTTGCCCCCATTTTAGGCACAGATTTTTTATGAGCTTATGGGTTGTTAGTTGATGTTGCCAACAGACGTTTATTGGACGCTGTCTCTTTCACCTCCCTGCCCTGCACAGCTCGGGGAGCTGGGTCAACAACACTGGCTAATGTTATAGCTCCAGGGGGTAAGTACCAGCATTTACTTTCACAGTTCCCAGCACTCACAGTCCTGACCTTATCGGCGATGGCAACCAAACACGGGGTCAAACATTTTATAATCACAAAAGGACCACCGGTGTTCGCGGGACCTTGGCACCTGGATGTGGCTTAACTGGCCAGCGCGCAAGGAGTTTGCCAACTTCAAGCAGCTTGGCATTGTCAGGCACTCCAACAGTCCGTGGGCATCCCCGCTACACATGGTGCCTAAGGCCGACGAGTTGTGGCCACCATGCAGCAATTTCTGTCACTTGAACAACACCATGGAATACGACCGAGATCCCATCCCGCGCATCCAGGATTTTTCCATGCACCTGGCCGGGACGCGTTTTTCTGAAAGTGGATCTGCTCCATAGTTACCACCAGATCACGGTGCGTGTGGAGGACATTCCCAAGACAGGGAATGTAAGGTAAGAATAACTCCTTTTGGCCTTTTTGAGTTTTTATGCATGCCATTCGGGTTAAAGGGCACGGCGCAAACCTTTCAGAGAATGATAGACGTGGTGCACTGCGACCTGAATTTTGTTTTTGTCTACTTAGATGACATTCTGATGGCTAGCGCGTCCAAGGAGGAGCACATCACCTATCTCAAAATGGTTTTCCAGAGGATGGAAGTGGGTTATAGTTAACCCGATGAAGTGCCAATTCAGTGTGCCAGTGATCGATTTTTTGGGTCACTGCATTTTGCCGGAGGGCGCGATTCCGCTACGTGATAAGGTGCGCGTCGTGTAGGACTTTTCACATCCGCAGACCATGAGGGCCCTACAGGAATTTTTGTGCATGATCAACTTTTATAACTGTTTCTTCCTCTGGTCAGCCCAGCTGCTGCAGCCATTGTATGCCGCGTTTAAGAAAAAGAATCCCACGAAAAATATCGACTAGACCCCCGAGTAAGTCCAGGCTTTCACACACACCAAAACAGCGCTCGCTGGCGCCGCTTTGCTAGCTTACTCTGCCCTGTCCACGCGGATAGCGCTCACCACGGATGCGTCTGATGTTGCCATAGGGGCAGTGGTGGAGCAGTACATCTCCGGGTTGTAGCAGCCACTCGCATTTTTCAGTCATACTTTGAACGACAATGAACGCAAATACAGACAGAGAATTGTTTGCCCTCCACCTGGCAATGCACCATTTCCAGTTTTGGCAAGAGGGGCGCGAGTTCACCATGTTCATGGGTCATAAACTGCTAATGTATGCGATGTCCAAGGTCTCAGAACTGTGGTCACCCCGGCAGCAATGGCATCTGGCCTAGATCTCAGAGTTCACGACCGACATTCAACACGTTGCCGGTAAGCTCAATGTTTTGGTCGATTGCCTGTCGTGCGCATTAGTCTCCCCGGTCTACATGGGAATAGATTTCCCTGCCATGGCCGTGGAGCAAACTGGGGACGCAGACATTTGCGTGCTCCAGTCAGCGCCTACTGGGTTAAGGCTGGAGAGCAGGGTGGTGCGAGAAGGGTGCCCTCCCTTGCTCTGTGACGTCTCCACTGGTCACCTGCACCCGGTAGTTCCGAGCTCTTGGCACCGCCGCATTTTTGAGTCAGTCCACTCCCTTTTGCGTCCCGGCATGCGCGCCTCAGTTAAACTGGTGGGTGCGAAATTCATCTGGCCGTGCTTGAGCAAGGACGTGAAAGAGTGGTCTGCAGCATGCGTCATATGCCAGCAGGCCAAAGTGCACAAGCACACCACAGCCCCCCTCAAGCCGTTCCAAATCCCAGCTAGGAGGTTCAATCACGTCCACATGGATTTGGTGGGACCCTTCCCGCTGTCGCAAGGTTTCACGCACCTGTTGGCAGTCGTGGACCGCACCATGCGTTGGCCTGAAGTGGTCCCGCTGGCTTCCACCACATCCGCAGAAGTGGCTCGTGCTTTTTTGTCGGCTTGGGTTGCACGGTTCGGATTCCCGTCGGACATCACTTCTGACAGGGGTCTGCAGTTCATTTCAGAACTCTAGTCCGCGATGGCCCAGAGCCTGGGGGTCAAAATCCACCGCACTACTGTGTACAACCCCGAGGCTAATGGGTTATGTAAGCGTTTTCATAGGTCGCTTAAGGCAGCGCTCAGAGCTTCACTCACGAATGCATATTGGGTCGACCGTCTGCCCTGGGTTCTTTTAGGGTGGCGCTCCGCACCTAAGGAGGATCTGGCAGCCTCCCCGGCAGAACTCATTTTTTCACAGGCACTGTGGATCACCAGGGAGTTTTTACCGGAAAACCCCGCACCCGGGGCCGACCCACCCACACAATTTTTGCACAGTACGGAGGCTGTTAATGTGCTGGGCCCGGCCCACCATTGTTTTCCCTGCACCTTCATCCCAAAAAGCTTACAGAACGTCAGGTTTGCTTTTGTCAGGCACGATGCACACTAGACCCCGCTGCGCCCACTGTACAACGGACTGTTCAGGGTGCTGGAAACTTTGGCAAAGCATTTTGTGTTAGACTTGGGGGTCGTAGGGAGACTGTCTGCATCAACAGGCTGAAGCCTGCTCTTGTGTTGGCAAATGAGCAGGTGGTGTTGGCCCAAGCTGCCTGGCACGGACGCCCACCGTCCATGGTTCTGCAAGTTGGTGTTCCCTTGGTAGAGACCTGCCCTCGCGAAGCTAACATGTTTTCCCCACACCCTTTTTCTCTCCACAGACTAATGTGCCCGCCTGCACACCTCGCAAGCAGGGTGTTTCGACCAGACCGGCAACCCCGCGCTACAGCTGTTATGGGCGCCGGCTCAAGCTCAAAGGACAGAGGGGTTAGTGCCCTTTCTGGGTGTTTGGGGCCGGGGGCTGTGTGGTGGCATACTCCCAGTACTGTTTTACATTTCTATTAAGTGCCATCAGGGAGATTTTAATTTTACATTTAAGACAGAAGAGTGAAAGTTTTTTCTTTGTCTTACAGTATTTGTTAGTATAGGCTATAAAAATGTGTAGTTTGGGCATATACAATTTAACTTTTGTGGAAATATGGTACAGTTCACTGATGCTATCTCAAAGTAATCCAGAAGTAATCTGTAATTTACTTTTGACAATGAGTAATTAAGTAAAGTAAGGGATTACATTTTTAAAAAGTAACTAGTAATTGGTAATGGATTACTTTTCCGAGTAACTACCCCCAACACTGGTTCCAGTGCACATTTAGAGGGGAATGACGGGACTGAAAGACTTACAAAAAGGGGCGTACAAAAGGAAGAAATAGACTTTACTCTGCAATATGGTCCTCCTGAAATTGTGGAATACATCAATAAGTCAATAAAAGAGCAGTGGGGAAAGCATGACAAATGAAGAGAGAGGAGGATACTGTAGCCACACATGTGACTTACTTTATGCCTCACATCTTAGATAAGAACAAAGGGCAGAGTTTTCTTGGAGATAACAGGAAGCTGTGAAAGTTTAATCCTTGGTATGCAAGTGACGGCCTTGGGGGGATCCTTTGTGTGCCTAGAGACTGCTTCGAGGATCCTTTGTGAGCCAAAGCCTGTGAGGGGGATGTTATGGGATTAAAGAGGAAATGCATTGTTACTTGTGATTTGAATGCAATGTGACTTGTGAGGGCAGCACGGTGGCGCAGTGGTTAGCACAGTGGCAGCACAGCAAGAAGGTCATGGGATCGATTCCACCCTTGACCATCGGGGGTTCGATCCCACCCCCAGACCATCGGTGACCCTTCTGTGTGGAGTTTGCATGTTCTCCCCGTGTCTGCGTGGGTTTACTCCGGGCACTCCGGTTTCCTCCCACATGCCAAAAACATGCAAGTTAGGTTAATTGGCATCAAAACTGGGGATTCTAAATTGTCCTTAGGTATGGATGTGAGAGTGAATGGTTGTCTGTCTCTCTGTGTTGGCCCTGTGATGGACTGGCGATCTGTCCAGGGTGTACCCTGCCTCTCGCCCAAAGATGCTGGGATAGGCTCCAGCCCCCCCGCGACCCGAAAGGATTAAGCGGTAGAAGATGGATGGATGGATGGATGGTGACTTGTGAGCTGTGAGAGTCCTGGATATATAAGGGACGAGTTTTTTCTGTGAGTTTCTCTTTTCTGCCATGCTCATGTGAGAGAATGTGTAATAAACTGTCTGAGACAAATTTGCCTCATCCTTTACACATTCTACACTGGTGACCCAAGACGAAGCATGCAACACGCAGAGAATTCCCCGGGGCCAGCCTCATCGGGAGCCCCCAGCCAAGCATATGCCGTTACAGTCCAGCTACCGGACTTTTGGCAGAACAACCCGCGCTCCTGGTTCCACTTGGTTGAGGCACAGTTCACCCTCCTGGGGATATCGGTAGATGACACGAAATTCTACCTTGTGGTCGCAAAGCTCGATAACCACACGGCTCAGCATGTGGAGAGCCTTCTGGAGCAGCCACTAGCCAGCGACAAATACGGCGCGTTGAAGGCTGCACTCATCCAGCACTACACTCTCTCGGTTGAGGAGAGAGCAGAGAGACTCCTGGCGCTGACTGAGTTGGGAGATGGCACGCCCATTGACCTGATGGAGAAGATGCTGAGGTTGAAAGGCTCGGACGATGACCACTTCATCTTTACCCACATTTTCCTCAGGACCTTACCGTCAGCGACGAGAGCGACTCTGGCCAGTTCGCCATTGTTGGCCCAGCGGGACTACCGCGCGCTGGCCCGGGAGGCACATCGGATTGTCAACGCCAGCAGACAGCGAGCGGCCACGGCGACAGCGACAGAGCTCGGCGCGACGGCGGGAGATGGCAGGGAGCCAGGGACAGCGGTAGCAGAACCACTGACGATGGCGGCGGCGGGGGCCAAGGGACGCGGAGGAGACACCCTTTGTTTCAACCACCGCCGCTTTGCAGAGAAGGCACGCAAATGTATACCACTGTGCCAGTTTCAAGCGTTCGGGAAATGCCAAGACCGGGGGTCGGTAGCAGCTGCGAGGAGGAGAGCTGCGGGGAGGAGAGCAAGCTGCTCTACTTGACTGAAGCACGCTGAAGCTACTTGACTGAAGCACGCTCGGGGAGGCATTTCCTCGTGGACACAGGCGCCCAGTTGAGTTTCATCACGCCTTCCTCCGCTGACCGGCTGGCAGGTTCCAGCGGTCCCGAGATGGCCGCAGCGAACAGCTCGGAGATTAAGACCTTTGGTGAGATGACTCTGCTTCTGTCTCTACACGGCCAACAGCACAAGCTAACATCACAGCTGCAAGTGATAAGTTCCACACACTGCTCACTCAGTTCCCAACACTCACGGTCCCCACATTCTCGGCAGCTGTCGCTAAACACGGGATGGAACATTTTATTACCAACACCAGACCACTCGTTTTTGCAAAAGCTTGGCGCTTGGACGCAGCTAAACTGGCTATAGCACGCGAGGAGTTCGCCAACCTGGAGAGGTTGGGCATCATCAGGCGTTCGAACAGCCCATGGGCTTCCCTGCTACACATGGTCCCGAAAGCTGACGGCTCGTGGCGACCTTGCGGGGGTTTCTGCAGGTTGAACAACGCCACAGCGCATGACCGCTACCCAATCCCACATATCCAAGATTTTTCCATTCATTTGGCAGGGGCGCGCGTTTTTTCTAAAATAGACTTGGTTCGCGGTTACCACCAAGTCCCAGTGCACGCTGAGGACATACCCAAAACAGCGGTGATAACTCCATTTGGCCTATTCGAGTTTTTGCGCATGCCATTCGGGCTTAAAGGGGCTGCACAGACGTTCCAACGCATGATGGACGCGGTGCTGCACGATCTCCCTTTCGTGTTCGTCTACTTGGACGATATTTTGGTAGCCAGCGTGTCCGAAGACGAACACAAAAACCACCTCGCGGCAGTTTTCCGGAGGTTGGGAGAGCACGGGTTAATAATCAACCCAGGGAAGTGTCAGTTCGGGGTGACGCAGATCGATTTTTTAGGACACTGCGTCTCCCCCGAAAGAGCGGTTCCGCTACCTGACAAAGTGCGCGTGGTAGCAGATTTCCCCCGGCCGCAGACGGTCAGGGCATTACAGGAGTTTTTGGGAATGGTGAATTTTTATAACCGTTTCCTCCCCTGTGCAGCGCAACTCATGCAACCGCTGTATGCCGCGCTCAAAAAACAGAAACCCACGAATAAGATCGAGTGGTCCCCGGAGCGGGAGCGAGCGTTCTCGGAAGTCAAAGCAGCCCTGGCAAACGCTGCGTTGTTGGCACATCCAGACGCAACGGCCTGCATAGCACTCACTACTGATGCGTCTGATGTGGCCATAGGGGCGGTCGTGGAGCAGCATGTAGCCGGGGCTTGGCAGCCGCTTGCCTTTTTCAACAGGACCTTGCACAATAGTGAGCGTAAATACAGCGCGTTTGACAGGGAGTTGCTGGCTCTCCATTTGGCCATTCGCCACTTCCAGTTCTGGCTAGAAGGGCACTGTTTCACCGCGTTCGTTGACCACAAGCCGCTAACATTTGCGATGGCCAAAGTTTCAGAGCCGTGGTCGGGCCGGCAGCAGAGGCAGCTAGCCGCGATCTCAGAGTTTACTACCGATATTCAGCACGTGTCGGGTAAACTGAATGTAGTGGCAGACTGCTTCTCACGCGCCATGGCTGCCCCCGTCCGCGTGGGGATAGATTATGCAGCCATGGCCGCGGAGCAGGTTAGTGACGCGGATGTGCGCGCGCTCCAGTCTGGACCAACAGGGTTAAGGCTGGAGAACAGGGTGCTGCAAGACAGTATGCCCACCCTAATCTGCGATGTCTCCACTGGGCGACTGCGCCCTGTCGTACTGGCCGCATGGCGCCGCCGCGTTTTTGACTCGATTCATTCTTGGCGCACCCGGGAGTGCGCGCGTCGGTCAAAATGGTGGGAGAGAAATTTGTGTGGCCGAGCCTTCGCAAACAAGTTAAGGAGTGGGCAGCAGCCTGCATGGCGTGTCAACGAGCCAAGGTACACAGACACACGAGAGCCCCTTTGGAGCCGTTTCACATCCCGGCTAAGAGGTTCAACCATGTTAACATGGACCTCGTGGGCCCCCTCCCGCCGTCACAGGGGTGCACACACCTTCTGACAATGGTGGACCGCACCGCGCACTGGCCAGAAGTGGTTCCACTGGCGTCAACCACAGCCGAGGAGGAGGCGCGCGCGTTTTTTTTTTTTTTTCCACAATATCTTTATTGAACCTTTTTTTTTTTTAACAAACATGATACAAACAATCAAACACTAACACTAAAGTACTACAAAAAAAAAAAAAAAGATGCACTAAAAACACCAACAACCACCAGCAAAATCAAATCTTCAACAATGCTCCTCTGTTTAGTCTAGACAATCCAATACATAAGTATACATATTATGTTCACCAGTTTGGAATTTACAAGGTCCACACACATCATTCACCTTCTTCTTCAAAAGTTATGTTTAAATTTTTTACATAATCAATAAAAGGTCTCCATATATTCTCAAACACAATTTCCTTTGATTTCAGTATATATGTTATTCTTTCTAATGGAAGGTTTGTTAACATCTGTCTTAACCACTGAGTCACATCTGGTCTATGAGTCTTTTTCCATAATAGTGCAATACATTTTTTGGCATTAAGCAAACTGAGGTCTATGAATGTTCTTTCACTTTTATTAAAATTATGCTTTTCTGGGTACAGACCCAACAAAAACAATTTAGGATTCAATATGATTTGTTTTGAGATTATTTTTTCAATTGTTACCCTCACCTCTTCCCAAAACATTCTTATTAATCTACATTCCCATACACAATGAAATAGAGTTCCTTTACTTTCCATGCATTTTGTGCATGTATCTGGTATATTTTTGTTATATCTATTTAACTCCTCCGGTGTAACATACATCTGCATTAACCATTTGAAATGTATCAATTTAAGGCGTACATTTATTGATTTGGTTTGAGCTTCTGTACAAGCCAATTCCCATTGTTCCTCTGAAATTTCAGTTTGCAGATCTTCTTTCCAGTAGTTTAATCTTTTCAGTGAATTTTCACTTGAAGATAGTGTCAATGAGTTATAAAACTCTGAAATAATACCCTTTCTTTTACTATCTTTCATCATCATTTTTTCCAAGGATGAATAAATAGGTCGAGTGAGAGCTTTATTTTGATTTGATCGAATAAAGTTTCTAAGTTGAAGATATTTAAAAAAATGTGTTCTATTGAGATTAAATTTGATCCTCAGCTCTTCAAAAGACATTATGTTATCTGCACATGGCAAATATAAATCCTGAATCTTTTGTATCCCTTTTAAATTCCATACTTTAAATACAGCGTCCGCTCTCCCTGGTTTAAAATATTGATTACCCCATATTGGACTAAATTGTGACAATAACTGTGGTTCTTTTAAATAGTTTTTAGCTTCACACCGTATTTTGATCATATGCTTTACAAATGGATTTTTAACTTGTTTTTGTAATTTTTTTGCCGAATCTGAGTATATGAATATGGGAAGAGGTAAAGGTAAATTGTATGATTCCATTTCAGTCCAGTGAGGGAGATCATTTGATGAAAAATAATATGTCATAGACCTCAGTTGTGCCGACCAATAATACAACATAAAATTTGGACATTTCAGACCTCCACGATCAAATGGTAAATATAATAAAGACAGACGTAATCTAGCCCTCCTGTTGTTCCATATAAATTCCACTAACTTTTTTTTTATTCTTGAGAATAAATCTAAAGGTGGTGATAAGGGAATGTATTGAAATAAATAAAGTATTTTAGGTAAAATATTACTTTTAAGTATATTGATTCTCCCGATCATCGACATTGGTAGTGACATCCATCTCTGAGTTAACTCATTGATATCTGACATTAAGGCTTCATAGTTGACACTGGCGACTGATTCTAGCTTAGGCACAATTTGGATTCCTAAATATTTAAACTGATTTACAACATTGAATTGATTTACCTCAGGGGCTGGGTAATTTCTCTGGGTCTCATTTAGCATTAATATTGAAGATTTAGTTTTATTTATTTTATATCCTGATATTTCCCCCAAATTCTTTATTAAATTCAACAAGGTTGGAATTGATTTTTTTAGATTCGACATAAACAAAATTATGTCATCGGCGTACAGGGAGATTTTATGTTCTGTTGGTCCAACTTTAATTCCATATATTTGTGAATGTAAACGTATCGCTATCGCTAAAGGTTCAATTGCCATAGTAAACAGTAAAGGTGAAAGTGGACAGCCTTGTCGACATCCTCTATTGATTTTTATTGGTTTTGAAATATTGTTATTTGTTAGGATTTCTGCTGTAGCATTATTGTATATTATTTGAACCCATTTTATGAAATTATTTCCAAGTCCAAACCTTTGTAGGACTTCAAAAAGAAAGGGCCATTCAACTCTATCAAAGGCCTTTTCGGCGTCCAGTGATAGGAGAGCTGTATCCGGTGCTTCTTTATTAAAATAAATAATATTAAATAGTCTTCTTACATTATGGAAGCCTTGTCTTCCCTTTATAAAGCCATTCTGATCTCGATTAATAATATTTGGTAAAATTTCTTGTATTCGTCTTGCTAAAATTTTACAGATTATCTTAAGGTCGGCGTTTAATAGGCTTATTGGTCTCATATTTTCACATTTATTAGAGGGCTTACCTGGTTTTGGCAGCAGTATAATTAAGGCATTATTTATGTATGATGGTAAATTATTATTTTGAAATGCTTCTAAAACCATTTCCAAAAAAGGTTTTATTAATTTATTCTTAAATTTTTTATAAAGGTCAACTGGAAGACCATCTGGTCCTGCACTTTTTCCTGATTTCATATTATCAATGGCTAGCCCAACTTCTTCTTGACTAATTTTAGACTCCAATATCTCCCTGTTTTCATTTGGAATACACGGTATAGATAGTTCGTTCAAAAACCCATTTAGTTTTGTTAAATGGCGCGCGCGTTTTTAACAGCATGGGTGGCGCGTTTTGGAATCCCGTCGGACATTACGTCCGACAGAGGCCCTCAATTTGTTTCCGAACTTTGGTCAACAATGGCCCGCAGCCTGGGTGTCACAATTCACCGCACAACCGTGTACAATCCGCAGGCTAATGGGTTATGCGAACGTTTTCATAGGTCATTGAAAGCAGCTCTCAGGGTGTCACTGACGGATGCAATTGGGTAGACAAGCTACCGTGGGTTTTATTGGGGTTACGTTCTGCGCCTAAAGAGGACTTAGAAGCCTCCCCGGCTGAGCTCGTTTTTGCGCAGCCACTTCGGCTGCCCGGGGAGTTTCTCCCAGATAATCCTGCGCCGGACAGCTCCCCGTCTTTTTGTGCCTAAAACTTTGAAAAACGTGGAGTTTGTTTTTGTCAGACATGATGCACATTGCCCCCCACTGCGACCACCTTATCATGGACCGTTCAGAGTGCTGGAAACAGGGGACAAGCATTTTTTGCTAGATTTGGGGGGTAGGAGGGAAAAGGTTGGCATAAACAGACTCAAACCCGCTTTTGTGGTGGCGGACAAGCAAGTACTGTTGGCGAGGGCCCCTCGGCGTGGTAGACCCCCACGGGGAGATTCCCCAGAACACCTGCAGGGGCTGACAAAAGGTTTTCACCCCCAGACAGCAGCTCCCCAGCATGACAGTGCCGCGGAGGCGGTGAATCCTGGTTACAGCAAATACGGGAGAAGATTGAAGCCCAAGCAGCAGGTGGACTGATGTGTAATGATTCTATCACGACATGTAGACTGTTATTCTGTTGTTCGATCTAAAATGTTTGGGGGGGGGGGGGTTGTGTAGCCACACATGTGACTTACTTTATGCCTCACATCTTAGATAAGAACAAAGGGCAGAATTTTCTTGGAGACAACAGGAAGCTGTGAAAGTTTAATCCTTGGTATGCAAGCGACGGCCTTAGGGGGATCCTTTGTGTGCCTAGAGACTGCTTCGAGGATCCTTTGTGGGCCAAAGACTGTGAGGGGGATGTTATGGGATTAAAGAGGAAATGCATTGTTACTTGTAATTTGAATGAAATGTGACTTGTGAGCTGTGAGAGTCCTGGATATATAAGGGACAAGTTTTTTCTGTGAGTTTCTCTTTTCTGCCATGCTCACGTGAGAGAATGTGTCACATTCTCAGACATTTCTCATTCTCATTGTCACTGTCTGAGACCAATTTGCCTCATCCTTTACACATTCTGTGGAGAATGTGCTCAAGGATGAGGCTGAGTTTATTCCTCAGAATCAGCTTTATTTACAGATCACATACTCCAACTATCTCAAAGCAAGTAAAGAGGAAGTTTACATCAGGGTTTTGTCCCCAGGACACGAAACAGCAGTCACATGGTGTTTAATCAAACATACAGTCACATGGTACTTAATCCCAATCACAAAGTAATCCCTTTGATCTCACACCATTGTCCTTCAGTTTCTGGTGGTCCGGACATCTCCCCAAGTCGTCTCCCTGAAACAAAGGCCGAATCTCACACTCTTCCGTTGTCTCTCAGAGTCTCAGTCCCTTTTGTTCCATGAGACGTGAAGCACACAATAAACATACAGCAATACATTTGTGGAGAATATGTAACCAACATATGTGCCACATGACCCCCCCAAACGTCTAAAATGGGACAAACATAACCAGAGATACATGACATAATAACATTACTACATATCAATCCACCAGTTGCTTAGCTCTAAGTCTCCTGCCGTATCTGCTGAAAGCCGGCTTTGCTGCTTCTGCAGCATCCTCCTGCTCCTGTGGATTAGAACTGTTAGTCAATCTCTGTGGGTGTTCTGTAGAATGCCCCCTAGGGGGTCTGCCGCGACGGGGGGCTCTCGCCAACTGCACTTCTTCATCCGCCAAAACAAAAGCGGGTTTGAGTCTGTTTATACAAATCAACTCCTTTCTGTCTCCCAAATCTAGCAAAAAATGCTTCTCTCCTGTTTCCAGCACCTTGTACGGCCCATCGTAAGGCGAGCGCAAGTTGGGGCAATAAGCATCATGTCTCACAAAAACAAACTCCGCATTTTTTAAAGCCTTCGGCACAAAAACATGTGGTAAACTGTGATGAACTGGGCCAGGAAGCGTGTTTGATCCTGTGTCGCTCTGCAACAGCTGAGCGGGGGGGGGGCAATTTGGGGCAGGATTATCGGGGAGAAATTCCCCGGGCAGACGGAGAGGCTGTGCAAAGACTAATTCAGCTGGGGAGGCTTGCAAATCCTCCTTAGGTGCAGAACGCAACCCCAATAAGACCCATGGTAGTTTGTCAACCCAATTTGTATCCGTAAGCGACGCTCTGAGGGCCGCTTTCAATGACCTATGAAAACGCTCGCATAAACCGTTAGCCTGGGGGTTGTACGTGGTGGTGCGGTGGATCTTTACCCCTAGGCTGCGGGCCATCGATGACCAGAGGTTGGAAACAAATTGAGGACCTCTGTCAGACGTTATGTCTGACGGAACTCCAAAACACGCTACCCAAGCTGTTAAAAATGCGCGCGCCACTTCCTCCGCTGTGGTTGATGCCATAGGGACCGCTTCCGGCCAACGCGTGGTGCGGTCCACCATCGTCAAAAGGTGCGTGTACCCCCGTGACGACGGAAGGGGGCCTACCAAGTCGACATGCACATGATCAAAGCGCTTAGCTGGAATGTGAAATGGCTCCAAAGGAGCTCTAGTGTGTTTGTGTATTTTGGCTCGCTGACACGCTACGCAGGCTGTCGCCCATTCCTTGACCTGTTTGCACAACCCCGGCCATACAAATTTCTCTCCCACCATTTTGACCAATGCGCGCACCCCCGGGTGCGCCAGAGAATGGATTGAGTCAAAAACGCGGCGGCGCCACACAGCTGGTACCACGGGACGCGGCCGTCCCATGGAGACATCGCAAATTAAGGGGGGCATACCCATTTGCAGCACCCTGTCCTCCAGCCTTAACCCTGTTGGTCCAGACTGGAGCGTGCGCACGTCCGCATCGCTAACCTGCTCCGCGGCCATGGCTGCATAATCTAACCCTACGCGGACCGGGGCCGCGCACGCTTCCGCGTCGCTACCCTGGCCCGCGGCCATGGCTGCAGAGTGTGCCCCCACGGGGCCTGGCGCCGGCACAGCACGCGAGAGGCAGTCTGCCACTACATTATGTTTACCTGCGACATGCTGGATATCGGTGGTGAATGTGACTCACATATTTTGACTACATATGTATAAGCACAAGAGTGAGATGCTTAGGACTGCATGTGTTTTGTGACCTCACGTCTTTGAAGGAACAATACGTCTGGACCTCCTGAGGACAACAGCAGGAGGTGGAGGTGCAGTGATTTGGACTCTGAGAGGACTTCCTGACCTCCTGGGGTCAGGCGGATGACGAAGGGAGAATTATTGTCAATGGTGGGTTTGGCAACAATGTGATTCTGTTCTTTGATGTCCCAGGTATAAATGTGGGGGTTTGGGGGAGTTCGCTCTCTTTTTCTGTTTGGAGAATGCTGGAGATGTGAGACCTTCAATAAATCTGAATTGAGAAATAAATTAGCCTCCTTATTTCACGCTCTCCACATTGGTGACCTAAGACGTGCGATGTCCAGAAGCAATTTCCCCGAACCAGACTCGTCAGGGACCGCCCGAGCAAGCGCGGTCTCAATCAAGCTACCGGAGTTCTGGCAGGACAACCCGGACTTGTGGTTCCTCCTGGCTGAAGCCCAGTTCGCACTCGGGGGAAAAACAGCGGACAAAACCAAGTTCTACCACGTCATAGCCAAGCTCAACAACCGCACAGCCCGATACATGCGGAGCTTGGTGCAGCAACCGCCTGCTGGCGACAAATACAGCGGGCTGAAAGCTGCCCTCATCCAGTGTTTCACGCCCTCAGCCGAGGCGAGGGCTAGGAGACTCCTAGCCATACACGACTTGGGAGGACGCAGGCCTGTCGACCTGATGGAAGACATGCTCCAGCTGAGAGGCACAGACAACGATGATTTCCTCTTCACACACATCTTCCTGAGAACCCTTCCGTCGCAGATGAGGGCAACCCTGGCAGGCACGCATTTCATGACCCAGCGGGACTTCCGAGCGCTGGCCCGAGAAACGCAGCGGATCCTCGACTCCTGCGAGGAGCAGGCAGCCACCACAGCAGCGGCAGACCTCAGCGCAACGGCCGGGAGCAGCGGCGGGCCAGAGGCGGCGGAATCGGTCCCACCCACAATGGCAGCAGCGAGGTCCCGACACAGCGGAGGAGACGACCTCTGCTTTTACCATCGGCGCTTCGCAGAGAAGGCGCGCAAGCGTGTACCGCCGTGCCAGTTCAAGAGCTCGGGAAACGCCAGGACCGGGAGTCGTTTGCAGCATCGGCCCTCGGCGAGCGAAATAAGCTGCTCTACCTCACGGATGCGCGCTCTGGGCAGCACTTCCTCGTGGACACGGGAGCCCAAGTAAGTTTCATCACCCCAACCTACGCTGACCGGCTGGCAGGTCCCCGTGGTGACGGGGCGACGGCGGCGAATGGCTCGAGCATTAAGACCTTTGGCGAAAGGACTCTGCTTCTGTCCTTGCATGGCCGCACATATGAATGGACTTTTATTGTAGCGGCGGTGAGTTTCAACATGTTAGGCGCTGATTTTCTGTGCTCACATGGGTTGTTAGTTGATCTTGCCAATAGGCACCTGGTTAATGCACTCTCTTTTTATTCAATTCCTTGTGAAGCTCGAGTGTCCCCGCCACCAGCACAGACCAACGTCGCCACAGCAGGCGGTAAGTTTCACATGCTGCTCACCCAGTTTCCAGCACTCACAGTTCCCACTTTTTCGGCAACAGTTGCGAAACACGGGGTGGAGCACTTTATCACCACAACTGGCCCCCCCGTCTTCGTGAAAGCTCGGTGCTTGGATGCAGCTAAACTGTCCATAGCGCCCGAGGAATTTGCCAACCTGGAAAGGCTGGGCATCATTCACCGTTCAAACAGCCCCTGGGCCTCCCCACTGCATATGGTCCCTAAAGCTGATGGCTCGTGGAGACCTTGCGGTGATTTCCGCAGGTTAAACGATGCCACAGCGCACGACCACTATCCAATCCCACACATTCAGGATTTTTCGGTGCATCTGGCGGGGGTGCGCATTTTTTCTAAAATAGACTTGGTCCGCGGGTATCATCAAGTCCCAGGGCGCGCAGAGGATATTCCCAAAGCAGCGGTAATAACCCCGTTCAGACTTTTTGAGTTTTTACGCATGCCGTTTGGCCTCAAAGGCGCCCCGAAAACCTTTCAACGCATGATGGATGCCGTGTTACGTGATCTCCCTTTCGTGTTCGTCTACCTAGACGACATTTTGGTCGCCAGCACATCCGAAGAGGAACACAAAAAGCACCTCACAGCAGTTTTTCGGAGGTTGGGAGAGCACGGGTTAATAATCAATCCAGCTAAGTGCCAGTTCGGGGTGGCACAGATCGATTTTTTGGGGCACCGCGTCTCCCCAGAAGGGGCAGTTCCGCTACCGGACAAAGTGCGCGCAGTGGCAGATTTTCCCCGGCCTCAAACGGTCAAAGCATTACAGGAGTTTTTAGAAATGGTGAATTTTTATAACCGTTTCCTTCCCCACGCAGCACAGCTCATGCAGCCACTATATGCCGCGCTTAAAAAGCAAAAACCCTCCAATGCAATCGAATGGTCCCCGGAGCGGGAGCGCGCATTCACGGAGGTAAAAAAAAGCCCTGGCAGACGCTGCGTTGTTGGCTCACCCAGACCCAATGGCCCGCATAGCGCTCACCACTGACGCGTCAGATTTGGCCATAGGGGCGGTTGTGGAGCAGCACGTTGCCGGGGTTTGGCAGCCGCTGGCCTTTTTCAGCAGATTCTTGCGCGAAGCCGAGCGAAAATACAGCGCATTTGACAGGGAGCTGTTAGCGCTCCACTTAGCCATTCACCACTTCCAATTTTGGCTAGAAGGTCGGCATTTCACTGCGTTTGTCGACCACAAGCCCCTTACTTTTGCGATGGCCAAAATTTCAGAGCCTTGATCGGGCCGGCAGCAGAGGCAGCTAGCCGCAATTTCGGAATTTACTACTGATATTCAACACTTAGCGGGTAAACTCAACGTAGTAGAAGACTGCCTCTCTCGTGCGGTAACAGCACCAGTCCACGCAGAGGTAGATTATACTACCGCAGCCGCAGAGCAGAATAACAGCGCGGAAGCGCACACGGCTCCAGTTCACGTGGGGATAGATTATGCGGCCATGGCAGCGGATCAGGGTAGAGATGCGGACTTGTGCGTGCTCCAGTCTGGACCAACAGGGTTAAGGCTGGAGAGCAGGAGCTTACAAAATGGTATGCCCCCACTAATCTGCGATGTCTCGACCGGGCGACCGCGCCCGGTGGTGCCGGCCGCTTGGCACCGCCGTGTTATTGACTCGGTTCTCTCCCTGGCACACCCGGGGGTGCGCGCGTCTTTGAAAATGGTAGCAGAAAAGTTTGTTTGGCCGAGCCTGCGCAAGCACGTGAAAGAGTGGGCAAGAGCCTGTATGGCTTGCCAGCGGGCCAAAATTCGCAAGCACACAAAAGCCCCCTTAGAGCCATTTCGCATCCCGGCCAAGAGATTTGATCATGTACATGTCGACCTCGTGGGCCCCCTACCGTCATCACAGGGGTTCACACATCTTTTGACAATGGTGGACCGAACCACGCGTTGGCCGGAAGTGGTCCCACTGGCATCGACCACGGCTGCAGATGTGGCCTGTGCATTCTTGACGGCTTGGATAGCGCGTTTCGGGGTTCCATCAGATATTACGTCCGACAGGGGACCTCAATTTTTGTCTGAGCTTTGGGCAGCGATGGCCAACAGCTTGGGTGCGACAATTCACCGCACTACCGCTTACCACCCCCAGGCTAATGGTTTATGTGAGCGTTTTCATAGATCATTGAAGGCAGCCCTCAGAGCGTCGCTTACGGATGCAAATTGGGTAAACAGGCTACCATGGGTTTTATTGGGGTTGCGTTCTGCCCCCAAAGAGGACTTAAAGGCCTCCCCAGCGGAGTTGTTTTTTGCGCAGCCTCTCCGGCTGCCAGGTGAGTTTCTGCCAGATCATCCGGCGCCGGGGCATCCCCCGGCTCAGTGGTCACTGATCGGCACGGAAGCAGACATGCTTCCAGGCCCCGTTCATCACACTTTTCCGCGTGTTTTTGTCCCCAAAGCTTTAAAAAATGCTGAATTTGTTTTTGTCAGGCACGAGGCTATGCGCCCAGCCCTGCGCCCACCCTACGATGGCCCATATAGGGTGCTGGAAACAGGTGATAAGCATTTTGTGCTAGATTTGGGAGACAGAAAGGAAACAATTAGTATAGACAGACTAAAGCCTGCTTTTGTGATGAACGACGAGTCTGTACGGGTGGCGAGGGCGCCTCGACGTGGCAGACACCCCAGGAAGCATGTCCTGGAGCCCCCGCAGGGATCAAATAACGATTCTCATCCTCAGTTAGCAGATTCACTGCAAGACGGCGCCGCAGGGGCTGTGAAGCCCGCTTACAGCAAGTTTGGAAGACGTTTGAAGCCCAGGCGGCGTACGGACTAATGTGTGGTTTTATCATGTTGTGTGGACTATGCTGTATTGTTTCATTCTTCGACGTTTGGGGGGAGGTTATGTGGCTCACATATTTTGACTACATATGTATAAGCACAAGAGTGAGATGCTTAGGACTGCATGTGTTTTGTGACCTCACGTCTTTGAAGGAACAATACGTCTGGACCTCCTGAGGACAACAGCAGGAGGTGGAGGTGCCGTGATGTGGACTCTGAGAGGACTTCCTGACCTCCTGGGGTCAGACGGACGACGAAGGGAGAATTATTGTCAATGGGGGGATTGGCAACAATGTGATTCTGTTCTTTGATGTCCCAGGTATAAATGTGGGGGTTTGGGGGAGTTCGCTCTCTTTTTCTGTTTGGAGAATGCTGGAGATGTGAGACCTTCAATAAATCTGAATTGAGAAATAAATTCAGCCTCCTTATTTCCCGCTCTCAACAGTGAACTCTGATATCGCGGCCAGCTGTCTTTGCTGCCGGCCCGACCAAGGTTCCAAAATCTTGGCCATCGCAAAAGTCAGCGGTTTGTGGTCCACGAACACGGTGAAACGGCGCCCTTCCAGCCAGAACTGGAAATGGCGGATGGCCAAGTGTAGGGCCAACAACTCCCTGTCGAACGCGTTGTATTTTCGCTCGCTATCGTGCAAGGTTTTGCTGAAAAACGCAAGCGGTTGCCAGGTCCCCGCAACAAACTGTTCAACGACTGTTTTTTTAACGCAGCATACAATGGTTGCATGAGCTGCGCTGCGCTTGGGAGGAAACGGTTATAAAAATTAACCATTCCCAAAAACTCCTGTAACGCTTTGACCGTTTGAGGTTGGGGAAAATTTGTTATTGCGCGCACTTTATCGGGCAGAGGGACCGCTCCTTCTGGCGAAACGCGATGCCCCAAAAAATAGATCTGCACTACCCCAAACTGACACTTCGCTGGGTTAATTATTAACCCATGCTCTGCCAGCCTCCGGAAAACTGCCGTGAGGTGGCTTTCATGTTCGTCTTCGGACATGCTGGCTACTAAAATGTCATCCAAGTAGACGAACACGAAAGGGAGGTCGTGTAGCACCGTGTCCATCATGCGGTGGAACGTCTGCGCGGCCCCCTTGAGTCCAAAAGGCATGCGCAAAAACTCAAAAAGCCCGAAAGGAGTTATTAACGCTGTTTTGGGTATGTCCCGGGCGCGCACTGGAACCTGATGGTAGCCGCGCACTAAATCTATTTTAGAAAAAATGCGCGCCCCCGCCAAATGAACCGAAAAATCTTGGATGTGTGGGATTGGGTAGCGGTCGTGTGCAGTGGCATTATTCAACCTGCGGAAATCACCGCAAGGTCGCCACGAGCCATCAGTCTTTGGGACCATGTGCAATGGTGAAGCCCAGGGGCTCTTCGAACGTCTGATGATGCCCAGCTTTTCCAGGTTGGCAAACTCCTCGCGCGCTATGGCCAGTTTAGCTGAGTCCAGGCGCCGAGCTTTTGCAAAAACGGGCGGGCCGGTGGCAGTGATATAATGCTCCACCCCATGTTTGGCCACTGTCGCCGAAAACGTTGGGACTGTTAGTGCTGGGAACTGAGTGAGGAGTGCGTGGAACTTACCACCCGCAGCTGTGATGTTGGCTTGTGCAGTTGGCGGCGCCACTCGTGCTGTGCAGGGAATAGAGTGAAAAGACAGACGTCTGTTAGCAAGATCAACCAATAAACCATGTGAGCACAAGAAATCAGCCCCTAACATGTTGAAACTGACTGCAGCTACAACCAAAGTCCACTCAAATGAACGACCCTGCAAAGACAGAAGCAGAGTCCTCTCACCGAAGGTCTTAATAGCTGAGCCGTTCGCTGCTGACACTGACACCCAGGGAACCTTGGACGGCATCAGCCGGTCCGCGTAGGAAGGCGTGATGAAGCTCATCTGGGAGCCTGTGTCCACGAGGAATTGTCTCCCCGAACGTGCATCTGTCAGGTAGAGCAGCTTGTTCTCCTCCCTGAGGGTTGCAGCCGCTACCGACCCTCGGTCTTGGCATTTCCCGAACGCTTGAAGTGGCATGGTGGGAGGCACTTCCCTCTCTGCAAAACGGTGATGATAGAAGCAAAGGACGTCATCCGCTCCGTGTCGTCTGGCCCTTGCTGCTGCCATCGTTGGCGCGTCTGGCGCCGCAACCACTGGCCCCATGCCGTCTCCGGGCATTGCTCCTAGCTCCGCTGCTGCAGCCGAAACTGCGCTCCGCTTGTGGGCGTCGACGAGTCGCTGCGCCTCCTTGCTCAGCCCATGGTAATCTCGCTTGGCCAACCGGGGTGAATCTGCCAGTGTAACTCTCACCGCTGGCGGCAGGGTCCGGAGGAAGAGGTGGGCGAAGATAAATTCGCAGTCCTCGGAGTCTTTCAGCCTCACACATTTTCACTATCAGGTCTATGGGTCTGTCGTTCTCCGACTCTGTCAACGCCAGAAGCCCCTCTGCTCACTGTTGCACCGAGGGGGTGAAATGGCTGATAAGAGCAGCTTTCAATGTGCTGTATTTGTCACTGTCCAGTGGGTGATTGACCAGGTCTTCCACCCTCTGGACTGTGTGGCTGTCCAGCTTCGCCACCACATGGTAGAATTTCGTGTCGTCCTTCAAGATTCTCCGGAGGTTGAACTGCGCCTCGACCGCGCTAAACCAGGAGCGCGGACTATGCTGCCAGAAGTCGGGCAGCCGGAGTGTGGAGTCAGCCATCAGGCTGGCTTCTGCTGAGCCCCGCTCAGGAGAATTATTTCTGCTCATTTTTCGTCGTAAGGTCACCAGTGTGGAGAATGTGCTCAAGGATGAGGCTGAGTTTATTCCTCAGAATCAGCTTTATTCACAGATCACATACTCCAACTATCTCAAAGCAAGTAAAGAGGAAGTTTTCATCTCACATCAGGGTTTTGTCCCCAGGACACGAAACAGCAGTCACATGGTGTTTAATCAAACATACAGTCACATGGTACTTAATCCCAATCACAAAGTAACCCCTTTGATCTCACACCATTGTCCTTCAGTTTCTGGTGGTCTGGACATCTCCCCAGGTTGTCTCCCTGAAACAAAGGCCGAATCTCACACTCTTCCGTTGTCTCTCAAAGTCTCAGACCCTTTTGTTCCATGAGACGTGAAGCACACAATAAACATACAGCAATACATTTATGGAATCAGAATCAGAATCAGAATAAACTTTATTGCCAAGCATGTAAAAAAAAACACACGAGGAACTTGACTTGACATTGGTGCGCATGCGCGCGACACAATGACACGGCAGCCATAATAGGCGCCTCATCAAACAGAGATAGATAAGAAAGGGAGGGGAGGGGAGGGAACGACACAAGGGGGGAGGAGAGAAAAAAAACTTCGTTATCAGAATACAGCTTATTTTTAAGCAGATTATGATTACAATGAAAAAAAATCTCTCAATAGCACAGAGCAACAATCAACCACAAAAAACCAAAAAGACCAAAAGTCAGAGAGAATCAGTGAATGGATGGGTGTAATTCAGTATTATGAATCAGTGTGTTCGTGTATGTTGAATGCAGGTGGGTGTTTATCAGTTACTGGAGGCAGCAAAATCTCTCCCAGCCGAGATGTTATGTCTTAGTGTCTGAAACTCTGAAGCATGTCCTTGAGGCATGGCAGATGGAAATTTCCTGAGCCAGTCACATGTCAATGAGAGTTCAGATGCAGTCCCAGTATGTTTATGAAAGAGAAGCACAATCTTCTGTTTTGTCTTAAACCAGGAGGAAAATAGACAACAGGGCGAATTCAAGGTCTGATAGACACAGATCACTCAGAGCATATAATTTTACACCTCCAGCAATCCTGTGTTCATAATTTCCATACATAGGCTTTAAATCCATTCCTTGGAGGCACCAAAGACGACTCCAGATGTTTCCCTTCTAGAACATGGGTAAACATGTCCGGTAGAGTCCATCCCTCTACAATGCATGCAGGTGGTAATTTCCATGTTATCATTGCCGATAGTTAGTGCACTCCCCCGTCTAGTCGAATTGTTGTGAAGCAGCTATGCCGGGACCGCTTTTAATTAGCTCTTCCAGTTAATTTTTCGATACACCAGGAAAAACTCCAGAGCCAATCAGCAGAAAATCCTGTGATCCTAGCCAAACCAGGTAGATGTTTCCACATCCTCAGTCGAATCATGCAGACACATGTATTCCAATCCATGGGTCTCTCCATAGGGGCTCCCCCTGGCCCGAATTTATATAAAATGTTGTTAATCTTATTAAAGCCGCTCACCAAATCCATTCCTTTCGTTTGGTTCAAGATTCAGCCAGAAGACAGCGACGCAGACAAGACAGCAAGCTGGGATTCTCAGTTAGGGAGGGAAGGAGGGTAAAAGGGAGCAAAGAAAAAGGCGTCTGTTCTCTCTGAAGGGCAGAAGCAGAAGCGAGGAGAATATGTAACCAACATATGTGCCACAATTCTACAATACTGTAACGTCGGGGCTATGTTAAGGGGGGCAGGGATTTCCCAGCATGCTTTGCCAGTTGAAAACGTTACTGTGTGTGTGTATTGAATGTGTTATTACTGAGTTATACTGCTGTGTCATTATAACTGCGTTATAATGACCCAGCAGTGTTTAGCAGGATTAGGGCAAGATGTATCATGTGTGTAACCATGAGTCAAACAGGGGTCTGGGAGAATGACCTCCCCTCCTCTCTGTGCTCAGAAGTAGGTTGGGGGTCGGGGTGTGTAAAATAAATCAGGTTGATCACAACCATCTGCTCCATTGTCTTTGTGTGAACCCTGCTAACGTCACACTGGTGTCAGGAGTGGGATATGGAGCAAGATGAGGATCCAGGCGGAGGTCCAGCGGCCGGAGCGATTCATCGCTCAGCCGGGAACGGAGTGTAGAGCTGAGACGCCGGCCCCTGGAGAGCTTCGCCGCGATGGATGGAGCAGAGCAAACCAGCCCCGTTTCCCGCCCTTTTCAGGGCAGGACGAGCTGGTGATTCCAGAGCGATTAGGAGCGGCAATGGACCGGGAGATGACTGTCCCATCCATCCAGCAGCGGGCCAAGATTCCCCGCTACAACGGCGAGAACCTATTGGATGACCGCCTGGCCCAGGTTGAGTTGGCTGCCGCGCTGATCATCGGAGGAAACCACCGTGCTGAGAGCAAGTGGAGGAGGAGCTACGGCAGATCACAGCAGCGCGTGCACGAAGGAAACAGCCGTGGCGACGCAAGGAAGGACGGCTTCCGCTGCACAGAGCCAGGGTACATGGCATGGTACTGCCCCGCACACAGCGCACGACAAACTGGCCCCTCGCCGATGTTAAATTAGAGCGAGGTGGCATGGACGGGGAAAAAGCCGCCTCCTGCAGATGCTTCCCCCGGCAGGTGACGTCACAGAGGCCTTTGGAGCGCAGCAGCAGCGGAGTGAGCAGGACAGATCTGGTCTTTTCCCGGGCTCGGCAGGGGCTGGACGCATGGACGCGGGCCAGCGGCCGCCTGGGAGGTCCTGGCAGCGGTGGGAGTCATGGGACTCCCGCTGCCAGAGGAGGAACTGCGTGTCCTACCGCCACCCGATGCTTTTCCTTTCGGTGACGTCACGGAGGCCCTCGGCGCAGGAGCGATGCAGCGGAGCGAGCAGGACGAAGATCCGGCCATTTTCCAGGCGCGGCAAGGGCTGGACGCATGGACGCGGGCCAGCGGCTGCCTGGGAGACCTGGCAGTGGTGGGAGTCGGCCGGAGCGGGCCTGGGACTCCCGCTGCCAGGGAAGGGACTGTGCGTGGTCCTACAGAGGCTGTCAGATGTGCCCATCTGCCCGCTGGTGGCCAAACCGGAACCCTACCCCAACCAGATACTCCGACCGAGACTCAGATGGCCCGTGCATGCCGCCCTGGCACCGGGCTGACTCGCATTGGATTTCTGAAAGTGGACTTTGAATTTTCTGGGGACAGAAACCAGTCCAGGGGGGGGCAGTGTAACGTCGGGGCCATGTTAAGGGGGGCAGGGATTTCCCAGCATGCTTTGCCAGTTGAAAACGTTACTGTGTGTGTATTAAATGTGTTATTACTGAGTTATACTGCTGTGTCATTATAACTGCGTTATAATGACCCAGCAGTGTTTAGCAGGATTAGGGCAAGATGTATCATGTGTGTAACCATGAGTCAAACAGGGGTCTGGGAGAATGACCTCCCCTCCTCTCTGTGCTCAGAAGTAGGTTGGGGGTCGGGGTGTGTAAAATAAATCAGGTTGATCACAACCATCTGCTCCATTGTCTTTGTGTGAACCTTGCAAACGTCACAATACTATTGTGACATACAGAAAGGTGTTGAGAAGCAAAAACAGCCTTTTACTTGTAAAAGGAAGGAAGGAAGGATTCAGTTGTTTTAACCAAGCTGAAGCTTGGGCACTGTGGGCTTAGAAGTGGGCTGACTGACAGGAAAACACTGATGGCAAATGTTACTGTGGAAGTGTGGAAACAATTGTCTCCTGTTATAATCCACTGTAAGATGTATGCTAGACAACGGAGGAAACTGTTGAGAGACTTGGGATCCGCGGGAGAAACAGTTTTTAACATGCACACTTTGATGAATCTGGACATCTGGAGTAAAGTTAAAAAACTGCTGGAGTTTTTGCACAGAACTGGGTTGCAAGGGAGAATTGAAGATACAGCTGCCAACCTGACGTATGAACTGTGGAGGGCAGCAATACGCCACTGATGCGTCTAGTCTGCCTTAACCAAGAAGAAGAAGACGACCCAAGATGGCGCCGAGACGGGTGGAAGATGTTGTGATCCTAGACTTGGTGAGTAAAAGAGTCTGTGTCTCAGTTCAGGTTCTGCGTCCTCCAAGTGCGCATTTCTAGGTCAGATACTAGTGATGGTTGATGATGTCTCATGGAGTGTGTGGAACATTTGCTTGTGTCGACCACAGAGATATAATAGGCTAGAGTGTTCACAGGTAACATTTTGACGGCAAATTTAGGCGCCATATTGGTACTGGATATGGTCCTGTTGTGACAAAGAGATAAACAAATAATGGGTCATTGTGTTTATTGTCAGATAAATAAGCTATGCATATATAACGTTTTGAACGCAAATTTAAATGAGAATATGTCCCGATTTAAAGTTGTTTTTATTCTTTTTGTAGTGTCCAGCTGCAGAGAGCTTCATGATGTTTATGGGTTTTTAGCAGTTTGCAGCTTATGGCTGCTGCTATTCTTGCCGAGAATTGCATCCCCTCCGCCAAAACTATAAAATGTAACACTACAGCCAGGCTTGTAACCATTTGTGCATTTTTAGAAGTACTCATTATACATTTTTAGAAGTAAAAATCGTTATTACCTCTTGTAAATTATCTTTAAATTGTGTTTATTCGCCAGACGTTTTAGTGTTTCAAACATGGTTAGAATGCAAGTTAGGTTAATTAGCATCAAACTGGGGATTCTAAATTGTCCTTAGGTGTGACTGTGAGAGTGAATGGTTGTCTGTCTCTCTGTGTTGGCCCTGCGATGGACTGGCGATCTGTCCAGGGTGGACCCTGCCTCTCGCCCAAAGATGCTGGGATAGGCTCCAGCCCCCCCACGACCCGAAAAGGATTAAGCGGAAGAAGATGAATGAATGAATGAAATCATAGTGATCCAACTCCACGTTTTACAGTCTTCAGAGTTTGGATTTTGCATTTATGCATTGTCGGTAACAAGGGTAATTACTTTTTCAAAGTTGTATTGACTTTGACTAACATAAACACCTGCTTGCAATGATGGGATGCAATTCTCGGCATAACACAGGCACAAAAAATCTCACATTTGCAATTTCAATCATCAATAACAGTATAATACATACCTGTTAAGTATAACATGCAGATATGTATCCATCTTATTCCTGGGGGTGCCGCTGTAGGAATAATTATGGGTGGAGCTTCCAGTTTCGACTGACATAGTGTTAAATCAGTCAGTGAGAGTGGAGTAGCAGAGGCATTTAAAGTAGCGTTTTTAAAAGTTTTACAAATTCATTTTAATGTTTAGTCTGCATATGTGTTTTGCACTCAAGTGACAGCTAATTTCAGCATTTGTAGTTTTTGTATTTTTTTTTTCCTTTGTCCTGTCAGGCAGCTAGGCAAACAGAACAGGGATCTGTCACCCTACTGTGCCAAAACAGATTTACTTTGCCAAGAGGAGCCTATACAGTGCCTAACTTTGCACTGTATATTGTTGTAAACTCCTCCTGTAATAACTTTTAATACTTTATTTTAATTGTTTTACCCATGGAAGACCCAACAGGATGGGGAAGAGGGAAAGGAAGTGTGTGAAGGGGGGAAAGAAAAGGGAGGGGAACAGACAAAAAAAAAAAAAAGACAACTAAAACAAACAAAAGACAAACTGCTTCTTCCACCAGAGATGTCTCAACACGAGTCTGGTTTCTGCACCTGTTAAAGGAGAGACACTTGTACATGTATGTCTGTGTGCCTATATATGAGAACGCGCGCAAAATAAGTGTGTGCATGTGAGTGGTTTGTCAGGAAACATACGAGCGGAGGGCCGGTCGCAGCAGCCCTCCCCCCGAGGACCCCGAGCAGGCAAGGCAGCGCCACCAACCCCCAGCCCCGAGGCCAGCAAGCCCCAGGAAAGCCAAGCATCCATCCCCGGAGAGACGATCAAGGGAGGGCAGGCCGCCCGGCGGCCGGCGCGGTGAGCCCACACCCCTGGACCCGCCCGACCCCCACCCCCCCCAGCGGGGCCAACATCCGCCCCCGGGCCCCAGGCACCAGGAGGCCAGCGACCCCACCCCCCAGGACAGAGGCCAGCTAGCGCCCCCCGGCGCGAGCCCCCCCAGGTACCCCCACAGCGGTCCCGCCCCAGCGCCTCGGCCACACACCCCGGGGACCCCCACGTCCAAAGAAGTCCCCTCGCCCAGGTGAGCCCACATTGCCGAGAGGCACTACCCCCCTAATCCAGCCCCTCCCGACTCGCAGGCACACCCCTCCCCATACCTTCACACCCACATGTTCCCATACACACCCCTCTCACTCAGCCAGACCGACCCATTCTCTCTCACTCCAGTACCCACTTAAATTCACTCCTCGTTCACCTTTATTTCAAAAGCCGACTGCGAAGCAGATGCAGTGTGCCTGAACATGCACCAGTGCCTGGCAGTGACCAGGGAGGCCACCGGCGCAGGCCACAGAAGCAGACCCCCACCCCCCGGCGCCCATCTGAGTGAACAATCAGCAGACCACCGCAGGCGCCCCAAGATGCCACCCGGCATGCAAAGCGCCGCACAAAACTGACCCACCATCACCACCTCCATTCAGCACCCTCTCACTCACACTTAAACTCATATTCAGCCCCCCGTCACTTCCTTGGTTGTATTTATATATTAGTAGCATCCAGGGATTTTTACAACATGATAGGTCCCAGGCTCCCCACCAGGCCCCCATGCCCCCAGCAAGACAGGGCAACAGGGGTGGGGGAAGACCCCCACCTCCTCCCCCCGCACAGAACATGGTGGGTGTGTGTCGGTTATATGATATAATTGTGTATAAATGTGTGGACTACTAAAGTGCAATTAAAATTGGGGGGATAGTAATTGAAGCATCATTAGCCACTGTGATGGGCAGCAGAGCCCCCATCCCCCCAAGCCCTCAGTGTCTAAAATGCAATTAAAATTGAGGTGAGTGCAGCCCCACCACGCGGCAAAGGTATCCCCTTCACCGACACAGTGCGGCACACCCCCACCCCAAAGCCCTAAATGTAACAAAAAAGATCAGGGGGAGGAGGAGGGTGGGAAATAAGACTGGGAGGTAGGTGGTCCAAAAACAAGGCCACCCCCCACCCCCCCACCCCCACCCCCCCCAGAAGCCAGCTTGCGGACTGGCTTGTGAGGCCACTCACTGCCCCCAAATCCCAACCCAGGGCGAGGGCCGCCAGTGGAAACAACCCAGGACCCACCAGCATCACGTCCCGGCGCTCCAGCACCACTAACATGACGGGGCAGCCAAACATACTACCACTCATCTTACACACACGAACATGGACAACAACAGTCACAATAGTGAACAATGGGCCGGACCCACACAGCGCCCAACACGCTAGGCGACACACCCGAGCGCCCACGCAGGCCCACAACCACCCACCCCAGACACACACCGACAGCTGCAGGCCGCCCTGCAACCACAGCCACCCCGGAACAACCCAATGGAAACACAGCCAACAACCCGCACCAATGACCCCCCCAGCCACCCCCAAGCACCAACGCACACCCGCTGCCAATGACATCAGGGGCGATGTAGTAAAGTGCCTCACCCCCCAACACAACAGCAGGGCGGCCGGGACAAGCAAGCCCCGAAACGCCAGCCCCCATGCCACTGGATGGACTGCCCAACCCCTGCCACCCAACAAAGCTCTCCTACCCATACACGCATCCTTCGCCCCCTAGACATCTACCCACAAGTAACCGCTTCCATACACACACATAACTCCACCCACCATCACACATACCCACCTACACAAACACACAACCCCACCTGCCCACTCAACACACACCCACTTCCACATCCGCTCATACACAAGCCTACACTCACACACCCCCTCCCCCACCCGCATACCCCCATGAACGGGGAGAGCAACCCAGGATGCGGGCACCAGCCCCTGGGTGGCACCCGGGCCCCAGGAAACACATGACCCCACCACGCAAGGATGCATCAGGGACAACCCCCACCGCCGGCACACACCCGACCCCGGCCTGGGGCGGGGGGATGCCCCCCCAGCACCAGGGGCCCAGGGCCAGACCCAGACCCCCACGAGGGGCGAGGCCAGCTGGCCAGGGGCCACAGCCCAAACCCCCCGGCCCACCCCACAGCCCCCCCCCCCCCCCCCCCCCCAGGGCCAGACAGACGGCCACCCCGGAGCAGGCCCCCCGGACATCTGCGGTTGGGGCGCAGCCAGCCGCCAGAGGTGCCAAGGAGAGTGAGTCACTGCCTGCCACCCCTCAGATTATAGAATTAATAAGCGGGGACCAGAGAGAATTGAATTCCGCCAATTGATTATTTGAGGAGGCTGACATTCTTTCCAGGCTAATATAATCCAATAGTAAGTTATTATAGTAAGTTTTGCATAAGTTATTTCTTGTTTTCCAGTTCATGAGGATAGCTTTCTTTGCGATGCATAAGGCAGTGAGAACCATGTGTGACATCCTTGCATCTATATTTATTTCACTTAAATCACCTAATATGCAAAGTGTAGGTGAGGGTGGGACACTACAGTGATCCCTCACTTATCGCGGTTAATGGGTTCCAGAACCGACCGCGAAAAGTGAAAAACCGCGAAGTAGCGTCACCCCAATGACGTCATCCATAAACAATACGTACGTTCATTCTCTCACTCTCATATGATACGTGTGTGTGTGTGTACGTGTACATACATACGTAGATGTAAACAAAGTGTACATAAATATGTTTTTAGAACTCTTTTATTCTTATAACAAGATACGTAACTCAAGATGAAAATGATTTACTGCACAGGTTAATGAGAGCTTTACTGCTCCTCAGGTGACGCCTCATCGTGAGGTGCTGGAGGCGCAGGATCATCGAGGGCAGCTTCCGATAGAGCTGAAGCTGCAGGAGGCGGCGTAGTGCCTCGACGGGAAGACTATTTCGCACAAAATGGCACAAGAGAACAGCAAAAAGTTCCACGCGGCGAGACTAAGTAACACGAGCGATAAAAAGCAATGAATGCGGTCTTTCTTCCCTTCATGGGTGCTCGGCAGGAAGAGGAGGTGGGTGAGACGTCTCGGCCAATCAGCTTGCGGGGTGAAACGTCTCGGCCAATCAGCTTGCGAGATTTCCCAGCCCAGCCAACACGACAACAGCGAACAGAGAGTTGTGCTGCTCTCCGTGTTGACACGTGATGGTCTAATGTAGTCTCCCTGCCTTCTGCTAGCGCCCGCCCATTATTTCTCAATTTTGAATTTTTGATGAATATTTTTGAAAAATCTGCGATGCACTGAGGGCGCGAAAGGTGAAGCGCGAAGTAGCGAGGGATCACTGTATACCCAAGCCATGCCGACAGGTCTTCACATGTCTTCTGCCAGAACTTTTGAACCGGTGCACAGGACCACATAGCATGCATATAGCTATCCGGGACATTGCTAGTACAGGGAGGGCAGATATTTGTGTGACTCAGGCCCATTTTGAACATCCTTTGTCCTGTATAATGAATTCTATGTAGAACTTTATATTGTATAAGTTGTAAGTTAGAGTTTTTAGTCATCTTAAAAGTGTTTAAACATATTTGTGTCCAGAAACTTTCCTCCTTATTAATCGATAAGTCTGTCTCCCATTTTGATATTGGAAGAGATATGGACTCATCCAACTTTGATAATAGTCTATATATTTTCGATATCAATTTTGGGGAACGGAGATTTAGAAACTCTGCCACCTTAACTGGTACTTCTAAATCTGTCTGATTAAGATTAAATCTTGCTTTTATTATGGATTTAAGCTGTTGGTATTCAAAATACTTTTTATCACTGATTTCGTGTTGTGACACTAGATCCTGAAATTGGATAAAATTTCCACCTTGAATAAGATGTTCTAAGTTGTTTATTCCCTTCTCTTGCCATAGTGGAAATTTTAATGTCCTCTTTTGTTGCAGGATATCAGGATTATTCCAAATGGGCGTGAGTTTACAGGGGACAAGTGAAGACCCTGTTATTTTTAAAAATTTCCACCAAGCCGTCAGAGAGGAACTAATATTAATACTTTTAAAACACTCATGGCGTTTAATAGAGGGACTTATAAAAGGTAAGTCAGAGATATTTAGCGACCCACAGAGAGCCTGTTCAGCGTCTAGCCATGGGTTCCCTAATGGGGTTGATTTTGTCCATTTTGAAACGAACTGCAATCTATTGGCTAAAAAGTAATTAAAAAATTTGGTAAATCTAAGCCTCCGCACTCTTTCGCTTTTTGGAGGGTTTTTAAACTAATCCGTGATGGTTTATCCTTCCATAAAAATTTACTTATATTTGAGTCTAGAGACTTAAACCAGGCCATTGATGGTTGGGTAGGGATCATTGAGAACAAATAGTTAATTTTAGGAAGGACCATCATTTTAATGGTTGCGACTCTTCCCATTAATGATAAAGGTAGTGTCCTCCAGCGCGTAAGATCGTCTTGTATCTTTTTTAAAAGGGGGATATGATTTAGTCGCAATAACTCTGAGAGCCTGGGAGAAATATCTATTCCTAAATATTTAACATTCCCTGATTGTACCGGAATAGTAGATGTATTTGGGAAATTGCAATTTATGGGTAAAGCTATTGATTTTACCCAGTTAATAGAGTAGTCTGATAATGATGAAAATTTATCAATGAGCGCCACTGTCTGAAGAAGAGATCTTTCTGAGTTTTCAAGGAAAATCAATACATCATCAGCATAAAGACTTATCTTATGTTCCTTTTCTCCAGTTTGAATACCTCTGATATCAACATTTTGTCTTATGGCTGCTGCTAATGGTTCAATAAAGATGGTAAAAAGTGAGGGAGAGAGTGGACATCCCTGCCTAGTACCTCTCTGAAGATTAAAGCTTCAGGAAGTCTGATCATTTGTTCGGACAGATGCAACTGGACATCTATATAGTGTTTTAACCCAGTTTATGAAAGATGAACCAAACCCAAACTTGTTTAACACCATAAAAAGAAATTTCCAGTTAACCCGGTCAAAGGCTTTCTCTGCATCCAGGGACAAGATTGTAGTTTCTACATTATTGATCTTGCAGTAGTCTATTAAATTAAATAGCCTGCGTGTATTATCAGCCGAGTGCCTACCCTTGATAAAACCTGTTTGATCTGGGTGTATAATAAACGGAATTATCCTTTCCAGTCTTTTGGCGAGAACTTTGCAAATTATTTTGAGATCGACATTCATAAGCGAGATGGGACGGTAGCTGGATGGAAGCGTGGGTTCTTTTCCAGGTTTAAGGAGCAGGATAATACTAGCCAAATTCATATTCGGAGGAATTACATTATCTTCTTTGATTTGGTTCACCATTTTAAAAAAAGTAGGTGCCATCACGGGCCAAAATTCTTTATAAAATTCTACTGGAAAACCATCTGGTCCTGGGGCTTTGTTGTTTGGGATGTGCTTAAGTGTCTCCTGGAGTTCAAACACCTGAAGAGGTGCATCCAGAGCCGCAATCTGTTAATTATTTAATTGTGGTAGGTTAATATTGTCCAAAAATGTATTTATCTCTGAGTCCGATGGATTAACCTGTGATGAGTAGAGATTTTCATAAAACTTTCTGAAGGAGTTATTTATTTCTTCAGGCACATGGGTAATATTTCCAGTCATATCCTTGATAGAATGGATAGTTGTTTTTTCTTTATTCAATCTAAGCTGGTTCGCAAGATATCGCCCCGATTTATTACTGTGTTCAAAATTCTCAAGACGCAGTCTTTGTATTAAAAACTGTGCTCTTTTGTTTGTAATTTCTTTTAATTCCAGCTTTAATTTTCTCAAATCGTTAAGTGCCTGTTCCTGTGGGGAAATGGCACAAGTTGTCTATTGTGATTTAATCTTCTGTTCTAAATCCAGTATCAGTGCTTTTTCTTTTTTATTCTTGTATGAACAGTAAGAGATTATTTTACCTCGCATGACCACTTTTGCTGCTTCCCAAAGAACACCTGGGGATATTCCTGGCACATCATTATATTCCAGATATGATTCCCACTCTTTATTAAAATAATTAATAAAGTCTTCATCTTTCAGTAGTGATATATTAAATCTCCAGCTCCTAGTTTCCCTTGTAGCTTCCCTATTTACTAGTGTAAGAGAAACTGGATGATGATCGCTAATAGCTTGATTTGAACATATTTCAGTGTCTATGATGTCCCGCACAACAGAGTTACTGGCTAAAAAGAAATCTAGACGCGAATATGAACTATGAACTGATGAAAAAAAGGTATATTCCCGAAGAGTTGGGTGAAGAGATCGCCATTCATCGCAAAGACCAAAATCATTCATGTACTGTTTGAGTGTGTCAGTAGCCAGCCATTTTCGGTAAACCCCTGATGTACTGAGCCTGTCGACTGCAGGGTTTAATACCAAGTTGAAGTCCCCTCCTATTATAAGTGTGGTGTCCAAGTGCTCAGAAAGAGAAGTGAAAAAAGGATGGGTCGTCAACATTCGGGCCATAAACGCTTGCAATACATAGATCCAAATTTTGGACTGAAATTTTTAGTATTATAAATCTACCTTCTGGATCTATTATGGTGTTATTCATAACAAAGTGTATTCTTCTATTTACCAGTATAGCTACCCCCCTTTGCTTAGAATTAAAGCCGGCTGAGTACATATGGGGGAATTCTGGTGAGGTGAGCGCATCTACAGACGACTTAGAGACATGTGTCTCCTGCAATAAAACAAAGTCTGCCTGTAGATCGTTCAATCGATTAAAAACTTTTAGCCTCTTCTCCCCGTTTCCAATTCCACGTATGTTCCACGTGACAAACTTAAATGAAGACATATTTTCACTAACTGGTTGTGTACTAAAGACTAACTAAATGTGTAAACTATACGTGCCTATGTGATATGTCTGTAATGTATGCATATATATGTATATATATGTTGTGTGTGTACACCTATGCATATATAATTGGGTGCGTGCGCATGATGTCTCTGTGTCATTTGCCTGTAATTGCAAGCAAATGGGGTACATGTATTTCAAGTTATTTCCTATAAACCAGAAGTATGAGAAAAAACAGACATGAAGGTTAGTAAGTGGTGGAAAAATGCAGACAACATACAACAATGACCTAAAAACTTAAAAAAAAAACCCTACAACAGACAAACAAACAAACAACAACCTCAACAACAAAGAAATAAACATTTTGACAAATGTTAACATATTAAACTGAAATCGAGTAAGAGACCTGCGCACAATCCACTCTCTTTTCCACCTGTAGCTAAAAAAAAGAGAAAAAAAATGGGCTCTAGAATAACCAGGGAGTTATAGTTTCATCCATAAACAGCTTGCCATCTATATACAATCTATCCACAGAAACAATAGCACGTTTACCTTCTTGGATGTATTGCTTCCTAATGGGAAAAAGCTTCCTTCTCCTTTCCAAGATTTCCTGTGGAAATTGATCATTTAGACCATAATTGGTGTTTTTAAGCTGCTTGCCCTGCCTCTGTACCAAATTTTTTTGCTTAAAATGTTCAAATTTGGCAACAATAGGTCTGGGACGTTTATTCTGGGAATTTTTTTGCCCTATTCGGTGGACTCGGTGGAAGGTAATTGAGTTTGTGACTTCGGGGGATAGTTTTAGTTGTGATGACATAAATTCTCGGACCAGCTGTTCTGGATTTTCATTATTTTTTTCAATAATTCCAGAAAAAACGAGGTTATCTCTCATGCTGCGTGACTGCAAACTAAGAACTGTCTCCTTCATTTTCCGATTTTCTCCCTCAACAACGCCAAGCCGTGTGGTTAGTGTGGTGACTGACTTTTTCAGGCTGTTATTTTCCTCCACGAGAGAGACGAGCTGCGCCTGACTAAACTCAAGGCTCTCCCGCAAATTTTGGAATTCCTTGTGAAGAAGTTCAACCAGCGCCAGTCTACCATCCATGCTGGTGAGTTTATTCTCAATAGAGAGAAGGATATCGCTAACCTCAGTGCCCTGCTGTGATTTCTCGGGCGTTATTTTGGGTGAATCTGCGGGTCTCGGTCGCTTAGACTGAGAAGCAGCAGCAGAGCACACACTCACCTGCTCCATGAAGTTTTTGTATTTTTGAATGTTTTTGCGTAGTTCTGGTACTTGCTGCTGTTTGTGGTGTGACGCTCCTCACAGATAAGCACAGCTAGATCTGTGGCTTCAACAGCAATGAGTAGATCATGTGCTGAAAACTAAAGGATTGTTCGTGTGATCGGTGGTACAGACACAACAGCACCAGGTATGTTTTCACTTGTGTGAATGTCACAGATATGACGTTTCATATATATGAATCGATATGAAGTTCACCCCGAATTTAAAACGTCCAAGTGCAGTGTTGTGGTTCTTTGTGGCTCTGACTAGACTCTACGTCTGCTCTGAGGTAAATTTGATTATGTCCAGCATATTTAAACAAAATGCAACTGACTTTATTGCGGTGGAGACATTGATATCAGAGCTTTTATTTGTTTACACCGTTAGCATATTAGCAGTTGCGCTAACAAACGGAGCTACAGTCTACCAGGCCACTTTTTAAGGTCATCTTCCTATCCCTAGATAGTCGTGGGAAGTGGTATGATTATATTGGTGTTTTTGAGGCCCAAAAAGGCCGTGTTCCGGCATTTCTGATGCAAAGTCATTGTTTTTTAAAAAGGAAAAGTGTCCCATTTCAGTGACAACCATACGTTCTAAACTAGTACCGGAAGTTGCTACCATAATTCACACAAGGCATCATGGGGCCTTGGAATAAGGTGAATAACTTCCTCATTGTGTTTGGAGACATTTCAGTCAGAATATATTGTGTTGTAGATGCTTAATAATGGATATGAAGTTACAGAGATAAAGCAGCTGACTGGTTTCTGCTGAATGTAACCAGAACTGTACTGTTGTGGAGAAAGGAAGCAGACGAGGCAACGAGCTGAACAACACATGAACTTTATTCCTTCTCCAACATTAAGTACAGTTAACCTGGGTCTCTGTGCACCCTCTTTTTATAACTTTTAATTCCATGCATTGAGACCCAAGAATCCTGACCATAATACATTGTGTGGAACAAAGACATGCGTGGCACATTAACATCACATAGCGCCAGTACCGCTTCTCATACCCTTTCCTCCTCCAGTGGCTCTGGCACTTCCTCACTCCCCGGGGGGTGAATAGTCCTTACTGTCCCATCTGAGACCCCCCGGTAACACTTCCTCCTTCAGCCCATTGTTTCCTCTTTACCCAGCTGCCGTCTCTGGGTGGAGAATCCCACCCGTGCCACCACACAGTGACGTTTCAAGGGTTCACACAATAATGAGAGAGGATTTGGAACGTAACAGCCATTTATTTCTTCCTGACAAACTATACAGAACAGAGCTGGAGGTCATTCACACACACAATCACCTCACTCAGGGTGACACCTCACTCAGGGTGAAACCAACACTGTCACAACCAGACATATAACACAATTATAATGGTACAACAATAAGGCTGCGTGTCCACCAAACACGATTTTTGTCGCTCGACTGCCCTGAGCTTTTTTTTCAGCATTTGTGTGCTGCGCTCTGAAAAAAAAAGACTCTGTGCCCTGTATCCCAACAGCAGCTCGTCACTCTCAGCTCAGCACTTAAGCTTTTCCTATGATCAGACTTTCTACTGATTTTTTAATAGCAGTCTCTAAATACCAATGGACAGGAAATGTTTTCTTGCAGCTCTGGATGTAAAATATGATGACACGGAAAGCAGGAGTCTGAATACAGACTAGTACCAGCGTCCTATGTCCTGCCCAGGCAGCAGTTCTGATTGGCTGCTTAAGGTCTGACATTTACGAGCTCAGCTTGCAGTCTCTGAAAAGTTGAACTTTTTTCAGCTCTGAGCGCCCTGAGTGCTGCAACAAAAAATGGAAACCGCCGAGTGTTTCAGTGCCGTAAATGCTGGACTACATAGAGAATGAATGGAAAATAGCCACCAAGAGTGGAAAAAAACACATTTGGTGCACACGCAGCCTAAGGCTGCACTCAGGGTGCTCAGAGCTGAAAAAAGTTCAGTTTTTCAGAGACTGCAGCTGAGCTCGTCAATGTCAGACCTTGCAGCCAATCAGAACTGCTGTATGGGCGGGATATAGGACACTGGTATTAGTCTGTACTCAGACTCCTGCTTTCCGTGTCATCATATTTTACATCCAGAACTGCTAGAAAATGTTTCCTGTCCATTGTTAGAGACTATTAAAAAAATTAGTAGAAAGTCTGACAGTAGGAAAAATGGAAGTGCTGAGCTGAGAGTGACAAGCTGTTGCTGGGATACAGGGCACAGGCTTTTTGTCCCAGAGCGCTGTGCACAAACGCTGAAAAAAAAAAATGCTCGTGGTGGTTGGGTGTAGGGGTGGGCGATATGACCCAAAATAGATATCACGATATTTCTGAGAATTTTCACAGTAACGATGTTATTGACAATATCACATATTTGCCTTTAAAAAAATTATTGATTTAAAGAACAGTTTTACAGTTCAGCGTTGAATTTGTTTACCTTCAACATGTTCAGTAAAAAAAAAAACAGAAATTCCTACTTCTGTAGCTTACACAGGTCAAACAGTTAAACAGTTAAGTGTATCTTTCCTGAAACACAAAACTAAACAAAAAGATTTATAAGCCTATCAAAACTGTGGTCTCTGACTGTCATCAGTCGTGAACCTGTATGTGTATATTCTCATTTGTGTTGCCTACACTACCCATTTCCAGCTTCCATCTTAGCTTTTAGTTTGGTTGTACACTTTTTTGCATGCACAATTGTGCTTTAGATTCTTTGGTAAGAACACAAGCCTATTCACTGCTGCAGGTTTCAGTGCTGATCTTTGACAGGCTACGATATTGCCTCCTGTGCTAAACAACCGTTCAGATGCTGCACTCGTAGCCTAGATACAGAGACATTTTTTGGCTAAGCGGCCGATGTGTGGAAAGTTTACATCATGCACTTCCCACCATGTGAGTGGATTGCCCTCTTCATCTGCAGGTGGACACTGCAGGTACTGTAGCTGTTGAGCTCACTCTCAGTCATGTCTCTTTTAGACAGGTCTGTCTTCTCAGCTGCTGTTGCCCTCTTAAAAAAGCTGTCAAGAGGTTTTTTTGGGTTTTTTTTTGTCTCTTTGGTTCTGTTGGTCCTGAAGCTTGTGGTTGCAGTTCATCAGTTGCAGAAGGAGATGTGCCACTCTGGTCTGGTAGGAACAACAGTTCCATCTCTTGAACTGCTCTGGCTGTGATTATGTTGGTCTCTTCTGGGCTCATGTATTTGGTATGGAAGCGTGGATCAAGCATAGTAGCCATGTTAATCATTTCTCCAACCATTGGGTCTTCTGCGTACTTGTTGTTCAGATACTCCAGTACTGAAGCTTTAGTGTTTTTTGTGAGCTCTGTGTCGTCCTCCTTCACATGCAGAAGGTCACTGCTGAACAGCTCCAGCACTGGCTTTAAGCATGAGACTGTTACATAATCTTCAGCAGACACCGTATCAGTAAATCCATGTAGTGGACCAAGGGCCTTGTTAACAGAGTCAAGAACCTGTATTAAAGTAGGAAATACACTTTTAAAACGTGAGATATACTGTACTACCCTATTAATAACAAGATCATTTTCAAATCTAGACTTCCACCAGTGCATCATGTTCCATCTGAAATTTATCTATCAGCATTTGGCTGCTGCTGATCATTTTCTTTACTACCCTGTATGTCTTGCCGTGATGGTACTCAGTGTCTTGTGGTCCTGTCAGCAGCCAAGACCTGTGTGATGGCTTTCTCTTATTCCAACAGCCGCTGCATCATTTTGAGCCTTGACCCCCATCTTGTCGGTGATTCTGTTGTTAGTTTGCGGTGGGGTATGTCCAACTTTTTTTGGGCATCCTCAAGTGCCCGCTGCTTCTTCCAACTGTGAGAAAAAACTCACAATCTTTCTGCACACTCCAACTGCTCTGTCGATTCTGGGGTCTTTCAAACTTCTCTCTGTGGAGAGAGGGAAGGCAAGGGAGAGAAGTTAGGAATGTGCATCTAAAAAAGTAGAACATAATTCTTAATTTAAACAGCCATGTGAAAATCAACAAAATGTAAAACAAAAAAGGGTTGAAATATATATACACTACCATTCAAAAGTTTGGGGTCACCCAGACAATTATTGTGTTTTCCATGAAAAGTCACACTTATTTACCACCATGAGTTGTAAAATGAATAGAAAATATAGTCAAGACATTGACAAGGTTAGAAATAATGATTTGTATTTGAAATAAAAAAAATTTTCCAGATACTCAACCTGCTCAAAGGAAGGTCAGTTTTATAGCTTCTCTAACCAGCTAAACTGTTTTCAGCTGTGCTAACATGATTGCACAAGGGTTTTCTAATCATCCATTAGCCTTCTGACGCAATGAGCAAACACATTATACCATTAGAACACTGGAGTGATAGTTGCTGGAAATGGGCCTCTATACACCTATGTAAATATTGCACCAAAAACCAGACATTTGCAGCTAGAATAGTCATTTACCACATTAGCAATGTATATTAGATATTAGAGTGTATTTCTGATTAGTTTAAAGTTATCTTCATTGAAAAAAACAGTCCTTTTCTTAAGGAAATTTCTAAGTGACCCCAAACTTTTGAACGGTAGTGTATATATATATATACAGTATATATACAGACGTGGACAAAATTGTTGGTACCCCCCCTGATAATGAAAGAAAAACCCACAATGGTCACAGAAATAACTTGAATCTGACAAAAGTGGTAATAAATAAAAATTCTATGAAAATTAACCACTGCAAATCAGACAATGCTTTTGAATTGTGGTTCAACAGAATTATTTTTAAAAACAAACTCATGAAACAGGCCTGGATAAAAATGATGGTACCCTTAACTTAATATTTTGTTGCACAACCTTTTGAGGCAATCACTGCAATCAAACGATTTCTGTAACTGTCAGTGAGACTTCTGCACCTCTCAGCAGGTATTTTGGCCCACTCCTCATGAGCAAACTGCTCCAGTTGTCTCAGGTTTGAAGGGTGCCTTCTTCAGACAGCATGTTTCAGCTCCTTCCACAGATGTTCAATAGGATTTAGATCAGGGCTCATAGAAGGCCACTTTCGAATAGTCCAATATTTCGCTCATAGTCCATTCTTGGGTGTTTTTAGCTGTGTGTTTTGGGTCATTATCCTGTTGGAAGACCCATGACCTGCAACTGAGACCAAGCTGTCTGACACTGGGCAGCACATTTCTCTCTAGAATACCTTGATAGTCTTGAGATTTCATTGTACCCTGCACAGATTCAAGACACTCTATGCCAGATGCAGCAAAGCAGCCCCAGAACATAGCAGAACCTCCTCCATGTTTCACAGTAGGGACAGTGTTCTTTTCTTGGTATGCTTCATTTTTGCGTCTGTGAACATAGTGCTGATGTGCCTTGCCAAAAAGTTCCAGTTTTGTCTCATCTGTCCATAGGACATTCTCCCAGAAGCTTTGTGGCTTGTCAACATGCAGTTTGGCAAATTCCAGTCTGGCTTTTATATGATTTATTTTCAACAGTGTTGTCCTCCTTGGTCGTCTATCATGAAGTCCACTTTGGCTCAAACAACAGTGGATGGTGCGATCTGACACTGATGTACCTTGACCTTGGAGTTCACCATGAATGTGTTTAGAGGTTGTTCTGGGCTCTTTTCTTACCATTCGTATTATCTGTCTCTTCCATTTTTCATCAAGTTTCCTCCTGCGGCCACGTCCAGGGAGGTTGGCTACAGTCCCGTGGATCTTAAATTTCTGAATAATATGTGCAACTGTAGTCACAGGAACATCAAGCTGCTTGGAGATGGTCTTATAGCCTTTACCTTTAACATGCTTGTCTATAATTTTCTTTCTAATCTCCTGAGACAACTCTCTCCTTTGCTTCCTCTGGTCCATGTTTAGCATTTACACACCATGTCACCAAACAGCACAGTGACTACTTGTCACCATTTAAATAGGCCAGCTGACTGATTACAAGTTTGTAGACACCTGTGATGTTAATTAGAGGACACATCTTGGTTGAACATGTCCCTATGGTCACATTATTTTCAATCTTTTCTAACCGAGATTCTCAGAAAGTACAGCCGCTGTTGAGCTCTCTTAACCAGCTCTGTGGTGTTGAGTGCCCACGTAAGGTCCTCGCTGATGTAGGATGCCCAGGTATTTAAAGCTGCTCACCTTCTCCACCTCTAGCTCCTGGATGAACAGTGGCCGATGAGGTCTCCTCCCCTTCCTCATGTCCGTTATCATCTCCTTCGTCTTCTCCATGTTGAGGGTGAGGTTTTTGTCCTCACACCGTGACATCAATCTGACCACCTCCCTCCTGTAGGATGCTTCATAACCACCAGTGATGTGTCCTATCACTGCTGTGTCATCCGTGAACTTTAAGATGGCATTGTCCTTGTGGGAGGCAACACAGTCATGGGTGAAGAGGCTGTAGAGCAGGGGTCATCAACTGGCGGACTCTGGTCTGGATCCAGACCCTGAGAGTCTTCCGTCCGGACCCCGAAGCCTTTTGATCAGGGATGAGAATCCTCCGCGGATCCGAGGAATTCCTCGGATTTGATCATGTCTAGGGTCATTCTTGTGAATCGTCTAAATTTGAGGAGAAAATTTTAGGGGGGGGGGGGGGCCTGTTATGAGCGGCGAGTCGTATTTTTGATCGGCTGCTCAAATCCGCCACGCAGAACGCGCTACCCAGCGAGATCAGTAATGTAATGTAACAAGGCCACTAATTGGCTGATACTTATTGAAGCAACCAATCGACCATTTTGTCATTCCTTTGTCATATCCCACACGCGGAGCGAAATGCAAATGGCGGACAATTCAATCAACCGAGTTTTCCCGATTTCGTGAAAATGGTGAACCTAAAACTCACGAAAGACAACAAAACAAGAATTTTAGAAATCGACAAAGGGATAAGGAACAAGTTTCGTTGGGAATGGCTTGAAAAAACTGTGTCAATGACTGTAAAGATCGGTAAAAATACCGAAGTTGTGGTTGAAAAAATGGCCGACTTCATAGCGAAATGCGAAGTACCAGGGAAAGCCCAGTGTGTTTATTGTAACGATTTCTTGAGTTATGGATCTCGTGGTTTTGTTGCCTTAGTTGAGCACTGTTCAAAACAGAAACATCTCAAAATTGTGGCTACAAGGAGATCGAATTACTCGCTCGTGCTGCGTTCAAAACGATCGAAGGACATGGTTAAATTCAGATGCCAGTCAAAGTTCATCACAATCGGCCCCGATTACAACAATTAGTGATCGGAAGACACATTCCGAGGTAAAAATTTTTTCTCGTTATAAGTAATGTACTTGAGAATTTTCGCGTAATGAATTTGTTATGAAATAGCATGTGTAAGTTGTGACGTCATGCCTGTTTTGAAACACTAATTGATAATTTGAAACACTAATTAAACATCTTATAGGTTTTACTTACTTTCTTAGATTATCTTTCAAATATTAAAATATACTAATATGCAACTTTTTTATATTCCTAGTAACACTAACAAATGCACACATTAATAAATCAAAATGCTTACAGAATGTCAGTATATTTTAATAAATGGGTGATGGACTTGGTGATGGAATTTTGTTAATATTTATAATTTATTTTACTTGGTTAAATTATTTTGTCTGTTCTAGAACTATGTAAATGTAATTCTGTGTCAGTTCTAGGGGCGGCTGTGGCGCAGGTGTAGTGTGACCGATTACTGATCGGAGGGTCATGGGTTCGATTCCCACTCTGTCTGAAGTCTGCATGTCAAGTGTCAAGTGTCCTTGAGCAAGACACTGAACCCCCAGTTGCTCCTGGTGGCCAGGCTAGCGCCTGTGTGTGTATGGCAGCTCTGCCGCCATCAGTGTGTGAATGTGTGCGTGAATGGGTGGATAGCAGGATCTGTAAAGCGCTTTGGTCATCCAGAGATGAGAAAAAGCGCTATATAAGTGAACGCCATTTACCATTCTAAACATATTAAATTGTAGTAAAATATAATTTAGTATTATTACATCAACATACCATTCAGATATCATAAATTTGCACGTGATGCAGCAGCAGATTAAAAAGGTAAACTATAAATGCATTTGTACTTACTTCTAACTTTAAATATAAGACCACATTTGAACATTCTAAAACACCAGATTTCGTTAGCTTCTGGGGGGCATTTCCCCCCAGACCCCCCATCAAGGCTCCGCCTTGGATCCAGCTTGGGGGACGCAGGCCTAACTAAGACCCCCGGCTTAGTTTCCTCTTTTTTTCCCAAACCCCATTCTCATCCCTGTTTGATACAATTTGGGGAAAAGGAAGACTTTTATTTTGGTGCGAAAAAAAGGCGGAAAAAGCGGAACTGGACTGCTGCATCAGCAACCGTCTGACAGATTGTGACGCAAGCCCTTGGACACACTCCTCCAGCTGCAGACTCCCTCTTCGCTGTTGCATGAACACCACCCTGCAGAGACTCTACGGCTCCAACTGCTGCAGAGAGTCAGTGGGTTGCAAAATCAGGTTCGCTGCGGGGGGACACACACACACACACACACACACACACACACACACACACACACACATGACAGCCAGGACATCCACCCCGGACAGACCTTTCAGGTCTGTACCCACAGAAAGAAGTGCTGTTGTTAAACTGAGTACAGTACCTTTGCTGGTATCACTTAAAAACTCAGTAAAAGCTCTGTGTGTTACTGAACATAAAAAGTTCCACCTCCCCTCTCTCTGTAACCATGGAGTTACCGCTCCATCCATGC